>OY728127.1:379291834-379994334 GCA_963277665.1 Viscum album | reverse complement strand
AATACATTTTTATGTATTCTAATTGATGGAATAAGAGTTTATTATACTTTTTATCATATTTGGGTTTCTTATTAGTCCTTAATTTCCTATATTATATTTCCATTTGTTTAGGGGGTTTAAGAAATACTTGATAAACCATTTCAATAGAGGTAGGACTATACTTAGTTAGAGGATTTAAAGTATTAAAAGTGGGATTTCCCCTATAAATATAAAATTCATGGAGTCCCTAAGAAATCATATATCAAAACATCTCCCCACTGAGACTTCTTGAATCATATAAAAGAACATGTATGCCCTCAAAATCTCACCTTCAATAAGTAATGAGTTAATAATTAGTATCGATGGTGTAATACTCATAAATCGAATGTATTTCTCCTTTTATAGAATAAAATAGAGTAAAAATATCATCCTTATGATCTTCATCTCTCAAATAGTTATTATTGTAATTTTTTGTTTGAGACTCATCCCCCATCTATTTTATGTTACTTCAACTACACCGAGCAGTAGTCATCCCATGGATGACTACTTCTTAGAGAAGTTCAATATACATAGATGTATGTCCACAATAGATGGAGGATGAGTCTCGAGAAACAAAATGCAACAATAACTATCCAGGAGATAAAGTTGATGAAGATGACAGTTTTCTATAACTTTCACCTTTGGATGAATTCAGAGGATAACACCTACCATAGTGGAGTAATTCTTTTCATAAATCCAATTACCAATTTTTTTCAAATCCAATTGAAATTATTTAAAACAATAAAATGTTGGGTTCCTCTTATTATAATTATATATAACATTTTTCTTTGATAATTAATATCTTATGTGAATTTATTTATTTATTATAAAAATGAATATTTTTTTAAACTAATATTATGGATATGAATTGAAAATGGATGCACCTTAATAATTTGATAAAATATAATGAATTTGGAGTTAAATAGTTCATCATGTTTTCAATAGATCCTATATATGACCCTTCTCAAATACTTTATCCACGTTTACATTATTTTTATTCAAGACACACTACTACAAAACCCACGTCTAAAAATGCTGGTATTTATCAACACTACAAAAAAATGCTGATAAATGGAATATTTATAAGCGCTAAAGAGAGCGGTCATAAGTTTAACCATTTATCAGTTCTTTTTTCAGCGCTGATAAAGGGTATCCTTTATCAGCACATTATTTTTAGCACTGATAAAGGGTATCTTTTATTAGTGCATTATTTTTAGTGCTGATAAAGGGTACCCTTTATCAGTGCTTTATTTTTAGCACTGATAAATATTTATTTCATCAGCGCATTTTTCTCGCTGATAAAGGTTCTGATAAATAAAAATAAAAAATTAAATAAATAAAAAATAAAAAATGTGTTTATTAAAAAAATATATTATAAATTTTATTAATTAAACAATTATTGATAAAATTGAATATATTTATTATAAATTATTAAATATATAGATATATATTAATGTATATAAATATGATTTATATATTAAAAAATCTTTATGTGCTTTACATTAAATAGTAATATATTTATTAAATAATGGATTATAATTAAAAATTAATATGAATTAAAAATATTGACTAATTTCGTAGTACTCGGCATATAATTGAATGTCATTTGATTTTTCAATTTAATATATAGATAAAATGTGCAATATATTGATTTCACATATACATAATTAATGCATTTTTATATATATTAAAATGCATACACACAAAACTTATCCATTTCTTCAATATTGTTAAAGTTAACTTATTCTTAATTTATTCAATTTCACTCATTTTTAACATATATGCATACACATAAAATTATATATTCATTATTAATGTTAAAATAAATATTTATAAAAAAAATATTTATAAATAAATATATTTATAAATGTACTTTTACTATATTTATACAATTATAAATTTACAATTATAAATAAATAAATATTTTTTAAAAGTATTTATATAATTATAAATAAATAATTATTAAATTTATAATAAATTTACTTAAATAATGAATATATTTACTATATTTATATTTATATATATTTATTAAATATATATGTTTATAATTATATAAATATATATATAATGATATAAATATTATTTTCTAAAATATTTCTATAATTGTAAATAAATAATTATAAAATTATAATATATATATTTAAAAAAGAATATATGAAACTATATTTATATTTATATATATTTATTTAGTATATATAAGTATTTAAAAAAATTATTTATAATTATAATTATAAATCTTTTATCATCGCTTCTATAATAAGCGATGATAAAATCATCTTTATCATCCCTTTTTTAGCAATAAAAATGATCGTATTTACTGGCGCAATAAATTTAGCGTTGATAAATATTTATTTAATAATCACTTTTTTAGCACTGATAAAGACCTATATTTATCAGCGCTTAAGTAATAAGTGCTGATAAAAGGGCTCCTTATCAGTACTTATTTATAAGCACTGATAAAAATGTCCCGATCTATTTTTAAAAACCCTAACCATTTGCAAACTCATCGCAATATAGAAGATTCTCGTGGAAGCCACCCACTGTTGTCGATCCTCCTCGGTGAATCGAAGGTCGAATCACACCACTCATCTACCTCAAGTTGCTCCAACATCTCATTCGATATCCAGTGTTCGATTTCAGTTTGGGTTTTCGAAGAGGGTCTCATATTTTCTTATGCCAAGCATGGTATGCCTTCCTATTTTCTTGGTGTATTTTTGTTTTCATTTTTGATTTATTCTTCTATGATTTATTTATGATCTATTGTTTATGATTTTTTTGATTTATTATTTAGGGAATGATTTGTGGTCCATTGTTTGTATTGACTTCCGATGTATGATATGTTGTTTATATCTGACACTGAACCTTGGATTTATTCATTGTTGTTTTACTACTATGTTTTATATCTTCTTACAAAATATTTTTTTCACATATGTGTAAAAATGTGTAGAAATTTTCATGTATATTATTTTTTAAAAATTGGGTCCAACCGTGAAAGCAACACACAACATGACAAAGAAAATAAAGGTAAATCACTAGCCTAGGGACTTGACCCCACGACCACGCCCCAAACCCCTCCCCACTCTTACCACCCCAACCAAGCACAGGGGGGGATTTCATGTATATTCTTATTTATTGACAATTTATTTGAGGCACATTGGGGGTTCCCTAATGATTATATATATGATGACACCTTTCATAGACACCATAGTGGACATGTAGCTTCAGATGCTATTTTTCATGAACTAAGTTAGTTGAGTGATGTATGTTCCTCTATTGGTCTAGTTCGACTTAGAATGCACTATGGTCTTTAGTTTTCTTATGGATAATATTCAAAGGGGACATCCCGAGTTAAGCAGATGAGGTTTTATCACATCAAGCCTTCAATTTTTGAATCATTACGGTGCCTTTATAGTTCACAATATGTTTGAATATTAGTTTTGTATCTATTTGATATTTCTTATAGACTATAATTGAGTTTTTATACTAGCGTGAAATGTATGTGTGTCTATATAGCTATTGTATCATTTATTTTCATGGTTGTTTGTCTAATAGGTATGCCAATATCGGTTAATGATGATTTTGGGTCTACATGTCCATTGACCCCAAGGGTCATGCTAGAATTTTTTTTGACCTATGGTACTAATTGTTTCTATTTTGGGGGGGCACCTCCCATTTATGGTTTTTCACACCAAAATTTTTAACCATCCTTTAGTGACTTTGAGATGTCTTATAGGTCATAAGATGATATGACATAGTTTTGTTTGCGTAATTCGGGCTAGGGTCATTACACTATCCATCTTTTGGTTTACACCTATAAAGTTTAGTGATGGTATCATTTATTATCTTCCTTTATCTCCCTCTATTTTTTCAAACTCCAAGAACCCTTATTGTTGGATTTGGAATATCTTGGCACTCAAATATTCTAGTAGAAATGATCCATATTTCACTTATTAGAATTTTCTATAACTTCCACTTTTGATAATGAATATCTTATGTGTATTTATTTATATATTGTATCAAATTAATATTTTATAAACCCAATAGGATGGATATTAACTAAAATTTATGCACGCTAATCATTTGAAAAATAAATATGAGGATGGAGTTAAAGAATTCATCAAGTTTGTAAGATATCATGCAGATGCCCCTTCTAAAATCCTTTGTCTGTGTTTATGTTGTTTTTATTTAAGACAAATTTTTCCGAAAGAGTTAGAAGAACATTTGATTTGTCACATAATAGATCAAAGCTATAAATGGTGGACTAAACAAGGTGAAAAACTGAATGTCAACATCTATTGGGATGAAACTATCATTTATAAATCATTTGATATAAATACCTATCTAAAAGATGATGGAGATCACATAGAATAAATGAAAATGAAAATTGATGATGACATTTGTGATTGTCAAAAGATTTTTGAGGAGTTAAATAGTTATTCCAAAAAACTGTTGTATATCGGTTGTACTAAATAAACAACAATTTTAGCTGTATTGAATTTATATAATTTGAAAGCTGGAAGTGGATGGAGTGACACCAACTTTACAGAACTACTTGGTCTTATGAAAGATATGCTACCAGAAGAAAAATAAATACCAAGTTGAACATATGAAGAAAAAAAAATGTTACATTCATTGGGAATGATATCTAAAAAAATACATGCTTGTTCAAATGATTTTATATTATTTCACAAGGACCATGAATCACTCATAAAATGTCCTAAGTGTGGCGCAGATTGATACAAGAAAAATGAATCAATTCCTTAAAAATTTGTATAGTACTTTCCAATAATTCCATGGTTTAGAAGACTATATAGATTTCAGGAAACCACAAGACAATTAACATGGAATTAAGATACAAGAATTAAAGATGGGAACCTATATCATCCAGAGGATTCTCTTCCGTGGAAGAAAATTGATTATGAGTTTCCTGAATTTGGAGATGAGATGAGAAATGTTTTCCTTGCATTATCTATAGATGAAATAAATATTTTTGGTGTATAGATTAGTACTCACAGTACATGTCCCATCATGTTGGTAAATTATAACATGATTTCATGGTTAGGCATGAAACACAAATACATTATGTTGTCTTTGCATATATATGGACCAAATTAACCTGGTAATGATATTGATTTCTATCTGGCTCCATCAATAAAAGATCTGAAATTGATCTGGGATACAGGTGTTACAATGTATGATGATCATATAAGTGAAGAATTCACATTGAGTTCCATGTTGTATAGAATGATAAATGACTTCCCCGCTTATGGAAATTTATCAGGCTATATCATTAAAGGAATGTTGGGGTGACCCATTGGTGAAAAATGAACATACTCAGTTCAGTTAAAACATTCCTTGAGGACTGTGTTTTTAGGACATCAAAAATTTTTACCTCCGTGACATAAATATAGATCCCAAATGACAGAAATTTTTGGGAATATCGAACAAGGTACAACATTATCTTCAACAATGGGTGATCAACTATACAAAAAAGTAAAAAATATTGACACTATTTTCGATAAACTATTTTTGAAAAGCCTTACAAAATTAGGTTGGAAGAAGAGATCAATTTTCTTTGAATTACCATATTGGAATTATTTGTATATCATTATTTTTCTTGATGTTTTCATAGAAAATAATTGTCCATAGAATTAATGTATTATATCATTTGTATGTTTAATTTATTTATTTTTAGTATTACTCACATAATAATTTTTTTCTTATACAGGTGGATTCTTTTTTTTAAGTTGGGGTGCTCTATCCAACTTTCGTGGTCCTTCTCTTTTAATACCGTTTCACCCTTGTAGTCGTGAATTTATCACTTTCTTTCAAGTTACCTCCACTACCATCACATAAAGTGAAACAACACCAACTCTTCTTAATTACAATGGTAATCTTGATGTTTTCATAGTATAATCATTGTCCATAGAATTAATGTATTATTTCATATGTGTGTTTAATTTAATTATTTTTAGTATTACTCACATAATAATAGTTTTTTCATACATATGGATTATTATTTTTTAGTTGGGGTGCTCTGTCCAACTTTCATTATCCTTCTCCCCTAACACGTTTTCACCCCTACAGTGGTGAATTTATCACTTTATTTCAAGTTACCTCCACTGCCTTTGCAAGAAGATAAATGATGATGCCTCTACTCAATTATATAGGTAATATTGATGTTTTAATAGTAAAATCATTTTCCATAGAATTAATTTATTTTTTAATATGTATGTTCAATTTATTTCTTTTTAGTATTACTCAAATTATAATTATTTTCTTATAGAGGTGGATTTTTTTGTTCGAGTTTGGGTGATCAGTCCATCTTTCATCCCTTTCTACACCAAAACTTCCATAGACTTATTCTCTCACAAAACCTTTCACTCCTAGAGTGTTTACATTTATCACTTTCATTAAAGTTACCTCTACTACTCAATCACAGAGGTAATCTTTATATTTTCATAGTAAAATCATTATCCATAAAATTAATTTATTATTTCGTATTTAGGTTTAATTTATATTTTATAGTATTTCTCATGATAATTATTTTCTTATATAGGTGTGTTATTTTTTTGAGTTGAGGTGGTTTTCTCAAAAAAACTCATGAAATGTTGGTGGTTTGACAAATAAAGTCAATGGAAATCATGGTAACATTGATAGTTTGGATTGTTTTTTAATGTATTTAATAATTGGTATTTATGTAATTTTATAAACCAATGTTTGAAATTTCTATAGTATAGTGTTTTTTCTAGTATTTGTGTTGTAAATTTAATTTCATTTATATTATGTATTGGGACTTGTTTTTGTTGATATCTGATTTGTTTTTTGTGCTTAGGTGTACTGCAAAAGAACACCAAAGTGTACTATAACAGCATGCTACAATATGGCCCTTTATCAGCACTTTTAAAATCACTGATAAGTAATACCTTTATCATCACTATTATAATCACTAATAAAGGGTTACTTTAGTACCACTAAATTAAAGTGCTGATAAATGAGTCCTTTATCAGCTCTGTTAAAAGTGTTGATGAAGGTTCTATTTATCAACACTTTTTTAGCGCTGAAAAATGAACCCTTTATTAGCACTTTTTTAGCGCAGATAAAAGTCCTGGGATTTTAACGTCTATCATGTAGTCAATGATTTTTTAGTGATGATAAAGTCCATTTCTAGTACTATTAAAGGATAGTTTTGTAGTAATGAAAAATTAGTCTGGAATAGTTAGATGAAAATTTTATTGGTTATGGAATATATCATATCTATAAATGTTGGACTAAACACAAGTAAAACTGAACATTCTCACTAATTGGGATGATACTATGGTTTATGGATCATTTGATATGAATACCAGCATCAATGATGATGGAGAGAGCATTGAAGAAATGAAAATTTCAATTGAATATGACCTTCATTATTTTACAAATTTGTTTGATAAGTTGAATAGCTATGCTAAGAGACCATTTTAAACTAGATGTAATAAATACACAATATTTTCAGCTGTATTTAATTTATATAATTTGAAATTTGGCAGCAGATAGAGTGGCACCAACTTTACATAACAACTTGGTCTCCTAAATGATATGTTTCTAGTAGAAAATTAACTTCCATGTTGAAAATATGATACTAAACGAATGTTATATTCAATGGGAATGATCAATAAAAAATAAATTCTTAAAAAAATGATTAAATATAGTTTCATAAGGACCATGAATCACTCATAAAATTCCCTAAGTATGGCACAGATCGATACAAAAAAATGATTCAAGTCCTTCGAATGATGTATGGTACTTTCCTATAATTCCATATTTTAGAGTACTATATGGGTGTCATAAAACCATGAGAAAATTTACATGGCATGTAGATGGAAGAATTAAAGATGAGAACCTACATCATCCAGTAGATTCTACTAAGTAGAAAAAATTGATTGTGTGTATCCTGAATTTGTAAATGAGCTAAGAAACTTTCATCTTTAATTATCTAAATATGGAATAAATCCTTTTAGTGCACAGAGTAATACTTATAGTACATGTCCTGTCATATTTGTAAATTTTAACTTGTCGTCATAGTTATGCATGAAGTGGAAATACATTAGGTTTTCTATGATTATATCTAGACCAAAGAAACATGGTAATATTATTGTTGTCAATTTGGCACCATTAACCTAAGATTTGAAATTGATGTGGGATACATGTATTACAATGTATGATGTTTATAGAAGTAAAGAATTCACATTGAGGGCATGTTTTATGGGATGATAAATGACTTTTTTTCCTATGGAAATTTATTCGGATATAGCATTAAATGAATTTTTTTGTGTCCCATTTTTGAATAATGCACACACTCAGTTTGGTTGAAACATTCCTCGAAGACCGTGTTTTTAGGAAATTAGAAATTTTTACCATGAAAAAATAAATACCAATCCTGTATGACAGCATTATATGGGAATATCAAAAAAGGTACAACACTATCTCCACTAATGGGTGATAAAATTTTAAATAAATTAAATGATATTGAAACTATTTTCAATAAACTATTTTCAAAAAACATTGCGAAATTAAGTTGGAATAAGATATCTATTTTCTTTGAATTGTTGTATTGGAATTGTTTATACATCAAAAAATTTCTTGATGTCACTCATATAGAAAAAAAAATTATATTTATATTGTCACATTACTAAATGTTCCTTGAAAAAAAAGATGGAATCAAGGATAGGTTGAACATGATTGACATGGGGATAAGGAAAGAGTTGGCACCGGTGAAGGGTAAAGGGAGGAATTTTCTTCCTCTAAAAGCTTAAACTTATCCATACAAGAAATATTTCAATTTTTCCTTCTACTTAATATTGTAGAAGTTCTATATGGATATTCATAAAATATCAATAATGTCATGTTAATGACTAATTTGAAGTTAGAGAGACTAAAATCACATGACTATCATGTTTTGATGCAAGATTTGATGACCTTTGCTTTCTGTTGCATTCTACCTAGAGCATACATTTACCAAACTATAATTATTTTTAAAATCCATATTCAGAAAAATTATATACTCGATGAAGTTTCAAATCAAGAATAAGGAGGTTGCAGTCATATGATTTGAATTTAAGATTTTATTCCTGCCATCATTATTTGATATAATGGACCACCAAATGGTTCGCTTAGTTTGAGATGTTCAAAAATTTGGTCTTATCCATTACATATGGATGTACCCCATTGAACGGTATATGAATATTTTGAAAGGGTATGTCAAGAATGGAATTCGGGTAGAAGGTTGTATTGTAGAACGATATATTGTTGAAGAAGTTGTTGAATTATTTATCCATTACCTATCAAATGTTTAAATCATCGGTCTCCCAAAGTCTCATCATAGAGGATTCCTTATAGGAGAAGGTTTTTTTGAAAGATATGTTGTTACAATTACCTTCACAGAGTGGGAACAAGTAAAACTTTAAATTTTACATAATAGTAAATATGTGGATTCATAAATTGAATCCATCAAAAAAATTATTAGATATTTGAATCCATTGAGGGATGAAGGATGGATATAAAATACACATAATCAATAGTTTATAGGGTGGTTCCAATATCAAATATTTAAGCAGTTACCTGAAAATATGAATTCAATTACTAAATGACATTGATGGAAAGCCATGGGACCAAATGAAATTATTATATCTTACACTGGTTTTGTAATCAATGGTTTTAAGTTCAATACAAAATAACATGATGACAATAGTATGATGAAAAATAGTGGAGTTATTCTTGTCAATTTACCATTTCAAATGGGTATACAATAAAAGTGTAGTAAAATTTGATGAAATGGGCTTCATGAAGGTAAATTTTAGTGTGTTAGGGGAAAAATATGAGTCATCCATAATGGTACCACAAGTAATGCAAGTATTTTATATCTCATATCCAACAAACAATAATTGGTTTATTTTCCTTCTAGAGACTAAAACATTGTTAGATCAAATGAAAAATCAATTGAGGGAGGATAACCCTTTCATTGGGATATCATAATCAGTTCATGCAATTACTAATGTATAAAATGTTTTATATATTAGAGGGGACTACAAATAGGGAATTTGGATTCTTGATAGAGGATCCAAATCACTAAATCCTATAAAAAAAATAGAGTTCAATGAGAAAGTAAAAAAAATTAATATACTGTATTTTCACTCATAATATTATTTATTCTCTACAACATTAGAATAATCTAAATTAAATGATTGACTACATTTTTAGGAAGAGAAATTATACTGCCTCTACTTAATCACAGATTAAATCTTGAATTTTTCACAGTAAAATAATTTTCCATAGAATTAAAATATTATTTCATATTTATATTTTATTTATTTATTTTTAGTAGTACTCATATAAGAATTTTTTTCTTATACACGTTGATTATTTTTTTCAATTGGGTTGGTTTTTTTGAAGCTTATCGTGCTCATGAGAGATTAGAATTTGAGGCTAAAATTGAGATAATGACAATAAATAAATGGGTCAAGATTTTGTACAACCATCATGAAAAGGTGAATTACTTTTAATTATTTAATTAATTGTTTCATCATTTTATCAAATATTTATAAGTTAATTTTCTTGTCATATTTATATAATACTTATTTAGTTTTTTCACATATATTTTGTGAGGTCATATTTTATTTTTAACTAGTTGCAACGAGCCACAAAAGGTACAAAATGTTCCTTTCTACTAATGTTACCATGCTTTCCATTGCCTTTCATTGTCAAACTTCAGACACTGCATATTTTACCAAAAGAAGTATATAATGAAGGTAATTTTCAGATAAAAATTCTATATTTTACTGAAAAATTATATAACAAAATGTTTATTTAATTTTCATTATTCCTTGTAGAGTTCATTTATTTTAGAAAATTTTTGTCCATCTATCATGAACTTCTGCACTAAAACTTCTGAAACATATTCTTCCTTAAATCCTTTTCACCCATGTAGTGTTGGAATTTATTGATTTCCTTTAAGTTCCATCCACTTCATTTTCAAGAAGAGAAATGAAATTGTCTCTAATCAATTATAGAGGCAATAATGATGTTTTTATAGTAAAATAATTGTCCATAGAATTAATGTTTTGTTCCATATTTATACTTAATGTATTTATTTTTAGTATTACTCACATAAAAATTATTTTCTTATATTGTTGGATTATTTTTTTCAAGTTGTGGTGGTTTTTTCAAATCATCTAATGCACATGAGAGATTGGACTTCAAGTCTACAACAGAGATAATGACAACAAGGAAATGGGTCTAGAATTTTTATAACTATCATAAAAAGGTGAATTCATAAAACTTATTTAATTAATTTTTTCATCATTTTATATATTATTTGTAAGTTAATTCCCTTATTATTTTTATATAATATTTATTTAGTTTTTTTCATATATCATTTAGGAAGTCATATTTTTCTTTCAACTATCTGTATTAAGCCAAAAAAAGAGATAACATTCTCCTTTCTACCAATGTTTCCATGATTTCCATTTCATTTTTAAAACTTCCAACACTATATATTTAGTCTATTATATTATCTAAAAAACCATTCTCATTCTTTAAAACCAAAAGAGTAGAGTAATATCATATTCCATTCTTCTTGTTTTCAATAATGAGAATGATTTTTCAGCTGAGAACATCGACTCAATATGCAGTGTTGGTAATTAAAAAAATTAAGGAAATGGAAATCATGGTAACATTAGAATTTTGTGTTGTTTTATACTTTAGTAAAATTATCCATAAATAATTTTGGATGTTTAGGAATCAGTCACACCTTAATCTAATACACAGTATGACTCATATGACTCCAAGTGTGTCTTTTTATTTAAAATTGACATTAATTTTAATAAAAAAGGAAAGTGAGATACTCAAAATAGATCAAATTTATTCATATTGTTTTTATACTTTAGGAAAATGATACATAAGTCAGTTATTATTTGTATTAATTAGCCTCACCTCAATATGATACACGATGTTCTCGGTATGGCTCAAAGTGTCTGTTATCAGTTTATAATTGACATTTTAGTTCAAAAAGTATCACTCACAGAAAACTAGTAAAACACACTATTATTGTCTTGATATTTTAATACAGTTATTCATAAGTCTTTGTGATGTGTATTAATTATTCTCGTGTAAAACCGACACATAATGTGACCGGTATGACTCAAAGTGTGTGCTTCCAATTTAAAAATACATTTTGTTAAAAAAGATATGTGACATACTCAAAACCAATCAAAAACATTTTTATTGTTTTCATAATTTATAAAAATTATTCATAAGTCATTTTAGATGTTTAGGAATCAACCACACCTCAATCTAATTCATGGTGTGACCAATATGACTCTAAGTACGTCTTTTTATTTAAAATTGACATTAATTTTAATAAAAAAGTTAACTAACATTCTCAAAACTAAGATAACGTGTTAGTATTGTTTTAATACTTTAATAAAATGATCTAAAATAAATTTTTGACATGTATGAATCATCTGTACCTCAACCCGATACATGATGTGTCTGATGTGACTCAAATTTTACATTATGAGTTTAAAATTGATATTTTAGTTCAAAAAGAATCACTCACTTAAAATTGAGAAAATTCACTCTAACTTTCTTAATAATTTATTAAAATGATTTATAAGTTATTTTTTATGTGTAGGAATTAGTCTCACATTAAACTGAGACTCGATGTGATCGGTATGATTCAAATTACATGTTTCCAGTTTAAAATTACATTTTATTAAAAAATACAAGTGATTTACTCAAAAATAAGAAAACGAATTTGGATTGTTTTGATAATTTTTAAAATTATCCATATGTTATTTTTGACATGTATGAATCAAATTAACCTCAATACGATGCATGGTTTGACCAATATGACTCCAAATGTGTCATTTTATTTAAAATTGACATTAATTGTAGACATACTCAAAATGGAGCAAACACATTCATATTGTTTTTATACTTTGTTAAAAAGATCAATAAGTCATTTTTGACATTTATGAATCATCCACACATCAATCGGATATATGATGCTCCCGTTATGACTCAAAGTGTCTATTATAAGTTTAAAATTGATATTTTAGTTCAAAAAGTTTCACTCACTAAAAACTAATAAAACATGATCATATTTTCTTGATAATTTATGAAAATGATTCATAATTCATGTTTTATTTATATTAATTATTTTTACATCAAACTGATTCATGATGTCACCAGGATGACGGAAAGTGTGTGTTTCTGGTTTAGAATTATATTTTAGTAAAAATGACAAGATATGTACTCAAAACTAATAAAACACATTTGTATTGTTTTTATATATTATAAAAATGATCCATAAATCATTTGGGACATTTAGGAATCATCCTCACCTCAATATGACATACATTGTGATCGATCTGACTCCAAGTGGGTCTTTTTATTTAAAATTGATATTAATTTTATTAAAAAAGACAACTGACAAACTCAAAACCAAAAAAACACATTCATATTGTTTTGATTCATTAGTAAAATGATAAATAAGTCATTTTATCTATTTATGAACCATTCGTACCTCAATTCAATACATGATGTTCCCATTATGACTCAAAGTTTCCATTATTAGTTTAAAATTAACATTTTAGTTCAAAAGGTGTCACTCACTAAAAACTAAGAAAACATTCTCAAATTTTCTTGATAATTTGGAACAATAATTCATAAGTCATTTGTGACATTTTGGAATCATATTCACCTTAATCTGAAATAATATGTTCCCAGTATGACTCAATGTATTCATTATCAGTTTAAATTTGATATTTTCGTTCAAAAAGTGTCACTCACTGAAAACCAATAAAATTCACTCGACTTTTCATGATAATTTAGTAAAATTATTTATAATTCATTTTTTATGTGTAGTAATTATTCTAACATAAAATTGACACACGATGTGACCAATATGACTCAAACTGTATGTTTTTAGTTTAAAATAACATTTTAGTAAAAAAAAAAGAAAATTGACATACTCAAAAATAAGTAAAAGCATTAATATTGTTTTTATACTTTAATAAAAATATCCATAAGTAATATGGGATGTTTAATAATTAAGCACGCCTAAATACTAATAATGTTGGTACTAGTATGACTCCAAGAACTTATTTTATTTAAAATTGAAAATAATTTTAGTAAAAAAGACAACTGATATAATAAAAACCAAGAAAAAATATTCATATTGTTTGTATACTTTAGTAAAATGATTTATAAGTCATTTTTAATGTGTATGAATCATCCTCACCTCAATATAATACACTATGTTCTAGATATGTTTCAAAGTGTCTGTTATCTGTTAAAAATTTACATTTTAGTTCAAAAAGTGTCACTCAGTGAAAACCCAGAAAAAAAGCATTAATTGTTGTGATAATTTTGGTAAATGATTCATAATTCATTTTTGATGTGTAGGAATCAATCTCATATCAAACTGACACATGATGTGACCAGTATAAATCAATGTCCATGTTTCCAGTTTAAAATGAAATTTTAGTAAGAAAGACAAGTGACATACTCAAAACTAAGAAAACACATTCGAATTGTTTTAATACTTTTAGGAAAATGATATAAAAGTAATTTTGGATGTTTAAGATTCATATTTACCTCAATAAAATGCATGTTTTGATCAGTATTAATATATTTGTGTCTTTTAAATATATAAGTTTCATTTTAGTTTAAAATGTGCATCATATCGCCAAAACTGAGAAAATGAGCCTAGATTTTTTCTCACCATTCAATATTTTATTACTTAATTAATTTACTTATCATTTTTATGTTTTATTTATTTATTTAATTTTCACAAGTATAATTCTTAAAGAATAATGATAAATGGTGTGATGTGAAAGAACCAACTGCAACTCAATCTGATACATAGTGTTCCTAGTATGACTAAAAGTTTAGTTTAAAATTAACACTTTCTGTTTAATTTAATTATTTATATTATTACAAATATAAAAATTCCTTTCTTATACATGTGTGTTTTATTTATCAGAGTGGTGGTTTTTTTGGAAATATCTTGAGTCTAGGTTAGGGGAAAAAGATGAACGAACATTGATGTTTTTAAATTTATGTAAAAATTTGTGTTTACTCATGTAATTTTATAAATCTATGTTTTAAATGTCTATAATATTGTATTTTTTCTTTTATTTTTGTTGTAAATTTTATTTCATTTAAATTTTATATTGGTAGTTGATTTTTTTCCATTTTTGTGTTGTTGTTGGTACTGTTTTTATTGTTATAGTGTGCTATTACAACACATTATAGTATTAAACTTTATCAGTTATTCTAAAAGCACTGATAAAGAGACCCTTTATGGACACTTTTCTAGTTTTGATAAAATCCTAGAGATTTTAATCACGCTCTGGTAGTCGTTTATTTTATATCACTAATAAAGGCCATTTTTAGCACTGTTAAAGGATTGTTTTGTAGTAGTATAGCCTTACAACATCCCTTATGTATATCTTGGTGATTTTTTCAAGTGATAAATCTTATATGATAATGATAAAACTCACTAACTTTTTAAGGGTATCAACTACAACCAATATTTAATTAGGACCCTTAGATGTCTTGGGGAATCCTATAATGAAATCTATGGTGATACTCTCCCATTTTCATACTGGTACGGGAAATGTTTGCATCATCCCCTTATAATTCATTCATTCTACCATAAATTTCTTGAAAACCAAGCATTGGAATACATATTCTATAATATCCCTCTTATTATTATCCCTTCATAAACTCTCCTTGAGATCTTTATAAAAAAAATTTACATCCAGAATAATTATAGAGTGGTTATATATGTGCATCATCCAACATCCCCTTCTTCAATTCTGTTCTTTATGGAACACGTGTCTACTTCCCTAATCTTATAATTAAATCATTATAAATATTTAACTCTAGAATATTCTCCACCTTCTTATATAGCTCTATTTCATCTTATGTTTCTTTGATCTTAACACGGAAATATGGTTCAGTTTTCATTTGTGAAAGATAATATTTTTCCCCTTACCTTATGATTTCAAGGTCAATACTCTATAAATCCATGAGTATTGGGTCTTTTTCAACCCTCATCATGGACAAAGTAGCATGATCCTTCTTAATCAGAGCATCTTTAACCTTGTTTTCATATCCAGGGTTATAATGTGTTGAGAAATAATAGTCTTTAAATAGTTTCATCCATATTATTTGGAACATGTTCATATCCCTTTGTGTGAATATATCCTTTTTTTCTATTTTTTCAATATAGGTATCACACTTTTCACCATATAGATAATGCCTTTAAATTTTCAATGCAAATACTAATGTCACCAACTCCAAATCATGTAATGGAAAAAATTTATGAGTATTTAATTGATGTAAAGTATAATCTTTTACCTTGTCATTATATATAAATACACATCTCAAATCCTTTAAGGTGGTTTCATTTTTTATTACAAACCCTTCTCCATTACATATTAATATAAGCATAGGTTTAGTGACCAATATCATATTAATCTTCTTAAATATTTCCTCACACTCTTCCAACATGAGTAACTTTACACCCTTTGAGTTAATTTGTTTATATGATTAGAAAATCCTAATAAATTTATAAAAAATCATTGCTAGTATCATATTAATACAATAAAAATTCTAATTTTTATCATGGTAGTTGGTCTCATCCATTTTACAATCGCTTTTTTCTTAGATAGATCTATAAATATACCCTTACTTGTGATTACATAACTCTATAAGGATACTTTTTTCAAAAAAAACACACTTTTTGAACTTGGAATATAATTTTTCCTTTCATAGGTTCAGTAACACAGTCCTAAAATTCTCTTCATGTTCATCCTTTATCTTATGACATATAATAATATCATTTATAAATAATACAATTAACTTATTGATGTAATCTCTAACTATTATATTAATAAAATCCATAAATATTTTGTGGTCATTTGTGGGTACAAATGGAATTACTATGAATTCATAATGTCCATACATTGTGTGGAAAGTTATCAGGGTTATATATTCTCTATCAACCCTTAGTTGATGGTATCCAGATCAAATATCAATATTTGATAAATATTGATCTACTCATATTTGATAAAATAAGTCATCATTATGGAGTAGAGGATATTTTTTTCTTGATCATGATCTTTTTAAGTTCAAAATAGTCAATACAGCAACACATTGATCTATCTTTTTGACAAAGAGAATCGATGAACCACATGGCGAAGAAATCAGGTACATAGAACCCGTATCCATATTTTCTTAGATTTTATTCTTCAATTCCCACAATTAAATTAGATCAATTTTATAAGTATTATTTGATATATACATATAACCAAGTACGAGTTCAACTGAAAACTCAATCTCTTGATATGGGGAAAGACCAGAAAATTTATCCGGAAATACATTAATATATTCTTGTATATTGGGAATACATAAATTTTTTTTTTCTACCACAACCATTTGAGATAAATATCCTCCATGATTGGGTATTAAGACCCATATAATGGATTTAGTTTCCATAGGAGGTTCATAGTCATACTTTCACTAACAGATGATTGTGTGATTATTCAGGATATTAAAAGTGACTTCTCTATCCTAAAACTTGATATGGGATCAATATAAATAGATTTAATCCATTCCAAAAATCACATATAATTAAAATAAATGAATAATGATAATATTTATCTGAATATCATTCCCACAAATCTTTACAAAAGATGATTGGAAGACAAGAGATACAATTATCCCACCGCCATGTGTTTTCACTAATAATAAAGTATCTAATCGATGGGGTATTTATTTTATGTATTTATCAAATATTATAGATATTAAGTATTTGGTAGATATAGAATCAAAAAAATCATTGTTCTATAGTGGATAATAATTATACCTTTAACAGCCTAATTTTCATAAGCCACTTATATAGGTGTGATATAATGAGCCTTACCTTGTTTCATTGTATTAGGAGGTTGCTAATGTTCATTATATCCATTAACCCTTATATTGCTTCACTAATTAGTTTAGTTTCCATACACACTACAATTTAAGAATTATAGTGTGGGTGGAGCATTAGTTGGTATCTTCTCTTCCTCTACGGTGTTAATTGGTTTTTTTTATTCCTCTAATAGTTGTGTGAAATATGGACAACTCTACCACAATTGAATCATCTTACCATTCCTTTCTAAAAATTATCTGGTTGATTTTATCCACATTTTTAACATGTAGGTGGTTTAAATTTATTTTCTCTATCAAATTTATTGTTTTAATTTATATATAAATATGTTTTCCTTTTCTAATCTCTTTAATAATAATAGTTCCTAACTTACATCTCCACCATAAGCACACATCGAACAATTTCATCATAGATATTAAAATATCTTATATCCAA
The DNA here is from genome assembly GCA_963277665.1 of Viscum album. Classification (NCBI taxonomy): domain Eukaryota; kingdom Viridiplantae; phylum Streptophyta; class Magnoliopsida; order Santalales; family Viscaceae; genus Viscum; species Viscum album. Next base: position 379,975,901 of record OY728127.1, on the reverse strand, counting down.
TGCCTTTAAATGACTTAGATTTAGGAAATTAAAGAATCATTTGATCTAACTCTTGGGATCAATAGTAAGAATGGATTCATACCATGTAATTCTTTAGAAATTCTCTCCATAAGTTCCAATGGATTCATCCTCCATCTATTTCAACTCTAGGAATTATATTTTCACCTTTCTATTAATATTTTAGAGAAAATATTTAGTAAATAATATTTTCTTAGACACCTTCCATTCTATAGAGTCAAATAATTCTATTTTAGTCTTATTCTTAATAAGATTTCATCATTGGTCAGCCTAGACTTCTAGATGATACATAGATAATAAAAATTTCTTATGGTTTGAGCTTTATAGAATATAAAATTTCTTCTCTACAAAATTGATTCATTTTTCATCAATTAATGGGTTAGAGGGCCCTCTAAAGTAGGGATTTCATTGAATCTTAAAGGAATAAATATAATGTTACCCCTAACATAGTTAATTTAGGATATCACCATGGTTTATATTATTATTCATAGTATAGGAGAGTTGATTTAGAATCACCATAATATTTTTTTACTCCAAATCCTATCATGTTTGATTAATCATTGGGACAATCATCATATTTCCCATCATGCCCATTGTAAAATTGGTTTCACCTTTCTCTATCCATTAATTAAATAATTAAATTTTAGTTATAATAAAATTAATCATTTCATAAAAGAAATATATAAACATAGAATAAGTAATTCAAAAATTTCATCAATAACCAAACTTATGAATCTCTTTGTTTGAATCTAGGTTATCCATGTCTATTTCAAATTAGGAGTAAAAACCTAAATATATTCAAATCCCTAATATTGGTTCATTATGATCATGTGAATTTACCAAAGAATATCCCCCATGAGTGTCAAACCAATTATATAGTTAGGCCTCTTTGCTATACACCGGGTGAAGAACGAGTTAACACCCAACTAGCCTTTTCAGGGTTATTACCCTTAGGTTCATCTATGTTATTTCCTGCACAAACTTTTTTGTATATATAGAGGGGTTTTATTATAAGGAAATGAAACCCTCCATACATAACCAAAGTTTTAGGATATTTTCCTATATTTAGGCTTATCTTTATATATTTCACTAATGTTCTATCATCCTAATACCAAAAAATAAATAACCAAATCAAAAAAAAATTAAACCCTACTTTGATAAGAACTGAGGTTCCCCAAGATAAATATACACACTTATTTTATTATTTAACATGAATAATCATTTCATTTCACACATGATCACACAACCCCAAGAACTAAAGTTATAATGTATTTAGATATTATCTAAATAATAAAATTATGTTACAACACTTTTTTATATTCCTCTATAATCATGCCCATATAGAACCCCTTCTACATGTCTCATATGCTATACTCATCTTCATAAAATGGGGAATGGAAACATATAAAGTTGTTGAGCTCAGATACTCTATAAGGGTAAACATAAGAGATAAAAATTGATTATCATAAATGAGCATTAGATAATCATGTGGGTATGAGAACATAATTAAGGTCCAAGAACATAACCTCAAGGTATCATACCCTAATAAACATGGATCATAAGACACAATTCAAGGAACTAGTCATAACATAATACATAAGACAATATAAAATAAGTATGATGCAAAAACATATGAATATGGCATAAATATAAGAATTGAAGCCATGATATCATGGATTACACATTACTTCAAATTTCTCATGATATGGAAGAGTAGGCATCACTACCTAATTCCCACAACATAGTAGAGAATTCATCACTTCATAATTCCCATTGTGTATTGAGAATAAATACTCAATTTCCATAATTTTCTCATGTGATATAAACTGTTACCCAATTAATTGGAGTGATATATAAATCTGGGACCACCCATTACGTAATGAAAACATTACAAACATGTTCCACAAGAACATGAAAACATTTTTATTTCAACATCACTTAATTATCCCCATGAAAAGTAGTGGGTTTCATGAAAACACCTATAGAAAATTTCATAAGACATATATATAAAGAAGGTAGATAGTAGTATAAGAACATGACTTATATGTAACATAAGGAAAGTCAAAGTACATTGAGATAGATGAAAAACACCTTTTTAATATTATTCAATAAATCCATTTGAATAAATAATAATAATTAATAATTTTATTTTAAGAAGCATTAGGAATTAATATTGTCTGAAAAATATTTCAAAACATTTAAAAAAATATATGTAAATAAAAATTATTTTAAAAGAATGTGTTCACATAGAAATCATTAAAAATATATTGTTTTTACAATTTTTTCAAAACTGACCCATGTGTAAAACTTTAAAAGATTATTTTAAATTATTTTTGTAGAAGTAAAAACTGAATAAAATAACAATAATAATTTATTAAATCATGTATAAGGATATTCATAAAATCAACAAATGAATATGAACATAATGGGGGAAGATTCCCCATTAGAAAGAAGAGGTGGGTCATTTTTACTTACTAGCATCACAATGGGTAAATTATTTACCGAGGGAAATGAAATTTAAATAGTACATGTAAAACCCTAATAATAACTAGAGTGGAATAAAATTTATAGGCTTTTTAGATAAAATTTTCACATAATTTTCCCTCAGGTGTTAATTTGTTAATAACAATATCAATTTGAAAATGTGGTTGGAAAGAATCTGTTATAGATTTGGGAACACATTAAATCAAAAGGCCTGAAAAAGAAAAAATAATATGGATTTTTTATATCTTAAATTCATTAAATTTATGATGAAATTAATTCATAGGGTATTATATAGACTGCACAAAAATAAACAAGTGGTGAATATGGCATATGTCTCAAAGGAAGAAAGTTGGGATGAGAAACCCTTACATTTTACTCCTGAATTACACAAATTATCTTTAACATACTATATAATAAACATAACCATATTAATAAACTATTTCAGAACCTTATTCATATATATTTCCCTATATAATATTTAATTATAGTCATTTTGTATATATTTATTAGTTTGTTATCATTTATTTTCATCAACGGATGTTGGTAATTTCAATCCTTTCATACATGTTTCATAATGGTGAAGTTCAATCCTATTATTTGAAATAGGATCATCATTTAAAAATTATAAAATATATTTAAATATTTTTTAATCAATAATTTATATATCCCCATGTTTATTTTATGGAAAATATGGGAATAGTTTGAGATAACGGGACACATGACAATCTTTTTTTCGATAATTTAACCATATCAATGGATTATGTTATGATAATAAAAAATCTTTTTGTCATCATTTTAAAACTATATTCATGTTATATTGTTCTTCTTAATATCATATATATTCATAAAATTTATTTTAGAACCATATATTTAAGGTGTTGATGAAAATAAAACAATTTTCCCATGGAGGAAGTAGTCTTCACATACACAAGAGTGACGTTTTCATTTTATAATGAAAGTGAGGTATAATTTCCCATATGGAATTTTTCAAATAGACACTAAGAGGGGTTATATGCATAGACTCATGCCTTTCTACCCATATTATATAGTCTTCTAACTAGTGTTGTAGGAATATCATAGTCATGGGGAGACTATGCCCTCAAAATAATCCCAATAGTCATGCTAAAATTCTATAGAAAATTTGGCATGACTCATCCATATATCAAAAATCCCAAAAATACCTATAGACATAAAATTTGGAGCCTTGGTATCCCTATAGTTATATAATAGAAATCAGTAAATCTACTAATATTATAAATCAAAACATAACATAGTCACGTCATATAAACATTTCATAACAGGCATCATATATAATGAACAACACACTGTCTAGTACACATGATGAATAATTACTAAAAAATACATTAGCCTATGGATTAACACATATTATAATCCTATCGATTCTTTGGCCACAAAAACATACTATATTTTTAACATATATATTTTCACACCCATCTCTAAATTAATTATTTTATTAATTTTCTTTGTGTTGGGTAGTTTGGGTTTAACCCCAACTTAAACTTTTGAGTTCTTATTTTAAAATGCATGTTTTTGTCGTGACAGTGTTCAGTGCACGAGAAGGGCGCGGTTGAAACCGCATTTTTTCGCTTGGGTCACCATGCACAACCTCGTCTGGTTCACCGCACGACCTGCCCAATGTTTAAGGACGTTGAAAAATATGCGTCGAATAAAAAAATAATAATATAATGAAAATTGAGACCGTGTGGCCATGGGAGAGGCACAACTCAGGAAAGGCACGGTTTTGAAACTGTGTGGCCTTGCCTGGTCCATCGGGTGACTTTCTGATGTTCAATTAATTAAATTAAATTAATTAATAATGAATAAATAAAATTAATTGAGTCGTAAAATAAAAATAAAATAAAATAATAAGAGTCGGATAAAATTTTAATTAATTGTTTTACTAATAATAGTAATATTATTATTTTAGGATATTATTAATTGTTATTGAATATTATTATTATTTATATTAATGATGCCAATTATGTTATTTTATTTAATAGTATTACTCTTGTTTTAGTTATTATTATTATTATTAAAGTTATTATTATAATTTAATTATTTATTTATTTATATATTTATTTTCATATTTTTATTTTGGTTTTTATTTTTTTTTCCTTAGGGCTGCAGACCTACCCCCCCCCCCCCCCCTTGATTCCCATCATGCCTCTTCCCCTGCGAACCCCCATTGCATCGCACCTGTCGGCTTCTGGTCTCTCTTGTCGTTGATTGAAGTTATATGAATCCCAAATTAATTACCCGTTCTTAGAACTTTAGTATAGAATAAGCTCGGGGTAGATCCTCAGGGAACTGTGGTGTGCGTGAATTCAATTGAGTTAATACTTAATTAGGTGAAGTATGCATAATTTAGAGAGGATTGAGTTGATTTTGGTTTTTGGTTGAAACTAAATTGTTTTACTTTGAAGAAATGAATACAGTTTGAAAGAAAACAAAGGGTAAATTTAAAGAGTTTTTGAAAATGGGAAGAAAAGACGTGTCGGGGTTGTGGTGATTAAGGAGTTCTTATGAAGATTGTTTAAATGGTTGTGTTTTTCATAATAATTCAATCATTCTGGATTTCATTTAGTTACAAGATTTTCTTGGTTCGGTACCTCTTGTTTGGAATTAGAGTAGTTGAATCCTTGGTCTGGTAGTCATTGTTCTTAATTCTTTATTATGTTCAGTCCATTATTTGAATCGGTGAAAACCTTCCAATGGTCATGGATGTTTTCACCGTTTCTTTTCTTTTGTATCGCTGATAATTCTTCCATTGGTCTGGCTCAGAATTCTCAGTTATATATAATAGTAGATTAAGAATAGTAAGATGAATTACAACGATAAAACACAACTATATAAAACAACATACAAATTAAAATCCCTTCATCCACAGCCCCAACATGAGGGGTTTTAGTTACACATAGAAAGTGGAGGATAAATGACACACGTGATACCTGACGGATTCATCATGTAAGCGTTGAGGTAGGGTGTCAGAAGGTGGAATAGTGGAACTATGGCACCACGGTGGCTCGGGAATGGTAGCAACAGAGATTCTTCTCTCCTCCAAATGTTTCTAACTCCAAAATCCGTAGGCCAACGCTTCTTTTTATAGAAAAATAAAGTACATGCCATGTACTTTTCGTCAACGCGCTTTGACGCCAATTTCTCTGCTGGCAGGTGGCCTAACACGCCGTCTTTGATTATTGAACATAGCTCCGCCTGGTGGTTGGGTGTACATGGTGTGTAGCGCTACCATACACGGCGTGTAGTATCATAAGTTTGGCCGCCATCCCCCTTCTAGAATATCAGACACGGCGTATAGAAACTCAAACACGTCGTGTCTCCTTCAACGGCCTCATGGGGGGTGTGGACTTTTCTCAGCAATCACCGCTTCTAGAAAGTAGTACACGGCATGTAACGCCGCCTCACATGGCATGTATCTTCTACCTGGTGACATGGGAATGTACTTCCTCCTTCGGTATGTGTCCCTGTATTGATGTACAGGGCGTGTACAAAAGTACACGCCGTGTAGTTTCAAAATTTTCACATGCATCCCTTGATTTGTGTATTTAGTCAGAAAGCTCCTGAAAGTAAACTAAATCCCCAAAATCAAAGAATATGTTCATAAAACAACAGATATTTGTTTAGAATATGTTTTTATCTTCAATTATATATATGGAAATGTATACACAAATTGGGTGTATCAAATTCCCCCACACTTATTCTTTTGCTTGCCCTCAAGCAAAATCTCAACATCTAATTAAGAGAGCCTATACTTTAAAAGGAAGGCATTTAATTAATCAAACGTATAACTGATAAAGTTATTGAGGACAAATTCTAAAAGGCACAAACAAATTCAATTCATAAGATATTAAAATCATGCCTCATATATAATGTAATTAACTACTCTCATTCTCTTTCAACACATTTTTCAACCTTTCAAAAATAATCATGCTACTTGATGATTTACCTTACCAGTTAAAATCACACTCCACACTCAAGATGTTTTTAATCAAAGTTATGCTCAATCTAAGGTATATACACTCTATCCATAGGTTTTCAAGATATATTGTTCTCTACTTCAGAAAAATTGAATTACAAAAATCATGAGGGATTTTTCAAATAGGTTCAGATGTCACTGTGGCTAAGGGTTGGTAGGTTCAGATGTGAAAATAAATTCTGAGGCTTGAAAAAGGAAGGTTAATTCCTTTAAACAACATTGCATGATATTCAAAGTAAAACTCACTAAAAATGCATCCTTTACGATCTCATTCAAATGCTTTTGTAATCGTCACCATCTTCCTTAGGCAAGTAGGGTTCATGGGAAAATAAGCATAAGGTCCCCTTGTTGTTTGTTGTTGTTGTTTTTTTATAGTTAACAAAACACAAGGGAAACACTTATGAATACAATGAGTAGATATTTGGAACCCATTCTTCCGCAAATAATCAAGAGGCACTCCCCCACACTTTATTTCATGGCTGTACACAAAAAAAATGTCATGTATTGCCAACTCCCTCTTTAAAGCTCAAATGAATAATCATGAAAAGTTTAAAAAGAAATAGGGTAGGAAGCGAAAATAGGTTTGTAATGTGGCTTCCTATAAAGGTCGTTCATGGCCTCTATGGTCTTAACGAAGATTAAATGTAGGGTAGGTATCAAGATAAAGGGGTGAAAACAATATAGTGCCTCAATCATGTTAAAGTAATTCAAAAATTTCTTAATGTTTCCAAAAGAAAAACTGGAAAATTCTGGTAGTGATGAATATCCTAAGAATCTCTCAAGAAAAAGGGTATTAGAGAAGAAATATGAAAATGGGTTTAGAATACCTCTCAGGAGTGGAAAAATAATAAAGGGACAATCAGGTCATGACATGCATATAAATGATTAGCCTAATCAATGTAATTTAATCAAGGACGAAAAGTTACAATTGAAACTATATCAGCAATCATTTTAAAATACTTAAAAACTAAAAAGCATGTAACCTTTCCGAAAGTTTCTACTGATAACTCTAGAATTTATAAGAATTATTAACCAAAACTACTTTAAATTTTCAAATATAGAATCTAATAATGATGTCTTCTAGATTAGTTTAAGGGAAAAGACTAAGGTGAAAGAGATAGACGCTCCCCCACACTAAAGAAGGCACATGGCCCACCAAGTGAAATACTAAGGTAAAGGGTGGGAAAGGGGGTGATATGGGGGACAAAATGAGGGAAAGCAGTGGAAGAAGTAAATCCAAAAAGAAAGAAAATAAAAATGGAAAAATACTCCCCTCGTGAAAAGTGATGCCCAAGGCACTCCATGCCCGCACCTGTGACTATCGATAAAAAGGAAAACTGCAAACATGCATAACATCACAGCACAGAAAATGACAAAAGAGATATATAAGAAAAAGAAAAATGTCACTATCATGGGGTCTCCTCAGAAGAGGCATCATCCTGTACAGAATCGGCCGGTAGAGACGGTGCAGGAGGCATTGAAGGGTGAGACTCTGACTCGGCATCGGGAGGGGAAGTTGAATAAGTATGAGCCGCAGGTGCTAGACTCAGGATCAGAAGCTCAACAGCAGGCCCTGGCCCGGCAGAAGTGGTAGCAGTAGAGCTCACCATAGTCATTAGAATGGAATCTGTGGCCTACGTAGGAGATGGTGGTGGGTCAGCAGCAGAAGGGCCAGGAACGGAGGCAGAGGCTGGTGGCTGAGGCCGTGTAATACCAATATGAAGAGCAATATGCACCAACAGATGCTCCATCCGGTCCTGGAGGCCATCCAGACGAATCAAATAGTGTGAAATGGTGTCCTGGCGGCTGATGATACAGGCTAACTTCTGCTCCATCGTGGCTAGGCCAAGGGAAAGGGTCGGATCGACCGAGGGTGTGGGGGTAGGTGGGATGGGGGATGGGACAGAAGAAGGAAGGTCAGAAGAAGTGGGGTCAGTAAGAGGTGTGTGAGGTGGAGAAGCTGGAGGGGGTGGGGAAGGAGGAGCGGGGTCAGCAGCTGGGGCAGGGGGGTCAGCAGGTGGCGGGACTCGAGCTTGAGCAAGGATGTAGGCACCCCCCTGCTTTCGGACCAATCCAACGCGAATGAGCATGAGAAATTCCATCCGCTGGGGTGAACCTAACAAGTCATGAGGTAAAGAGGGATTGAATACCCCCAAGTTATGGGAAAGACGGGTGGTGTAAAACCCTCCGTTCAGGTTGCCCTGACGGCCGGTAAACATGGAGTGGAAATAGGAGGCGGCAAGATAGGGGAGGTCCGGGTAGGCGTGCCGGATGACACAGGTAAGAAGCTCCATGTCATGGCTGGTCATGACCCCCATATCCTCATGGCGGGGAAAAAGTATGGTGCTGAAGCACCGGTGGGTGAAGCGAAGGACAGGGTCAGCTATAAGAGTGCTCTTCTGGGAAGTGGGGGAGTACCGTTGGTCAGGCCCAGCGATCTCCCGCCACATGGCAATAAGGTCTGAGCGCTCGGGCCGGGTCAAGTCAGAAACGGGGGGTGGTGTGATAGGATGGGGGTAGAAGCCACACCCTCGGCCAAACTCTGTCAAAGTAAGGGAGAAACATTGGCCGCCTAGCCGGAATCGGACTACGGGTACTGCATCGCCAGGTTTCTCCCGGTACTCCGCTCCATCGAACTCAAAGGAGGCCGCAAACTCCAAAAATAAATCTCGGAACATAGGAGTGCTGACCTGGAAAATCTCGAGGAGTACGGTGTGCCCGAGAAGCACCTCCAACTCCTCCCAAATACCGAGCCGCTGTGGAATACTACTGTCAAGGTACCGGCCACTCAATGGTATCGGCCGACGAGAGAAGCGTCGAAACCTATCATATGTGAGGTCGGTGACCGGGAAGACCGTGCAGGGACAGGGAGCACCTGCAGGTCTCGGCCCAGGTGTCGGTGCAGTAGCAACGTCTGGCTCTGGAGGTGGATCTACCGAAGTAGAAGGTGGCTCGGTGGAAGGTGTGCTCGAAGAGGGACCATCTACTGAGGATGATAGTACAGGGAAAGTGGAATCTGGTGCAACAGAAGTAGGCCCGGCCTCATCTGAGGGAGTGAGTGGCGACAGAATGGCCAATGGAGGGAGCTCAAAGACTGGAGCGTCGGGGTCCGGCTGCGTAGGTGGTCGGAGTCGGATCTGACGATAGCTGGGCCTCTCACCCTCGGTGGCGGAGGCTGGATGCTTCCCTCGAGAAGGATCATGATCTTCCATATCCTGAAATAAAAATAAAAATAAAACAAAACAAAAGAAAAAGAAAAAGGAAGAAAATAAAAGAAAGAAAATTTGAGAAAACTGGAAAATAAAATTACACGGCGTGAACTCCAGAGTAAACGGCATGTAGTCAGAATATAGAGTATCATGTGTTCTCTAGAAAGACACGCTGAGGGTGGAAATAGACCATGTAATAGGACACGGAGTGTACCGAACATACACTCCGTGTTCACATCAAAGTGCAGGTGGTCGTGTAATATAAAGGACATGGCCATGTTTTTATTAGTTAAAAGAAAACAATACACGCCGTGTAGGTACAGGCCACGGCGTGTATTGCACATGAAGAACATGGTTGTGTAGAGGGTAATACACGGGCCGGATACTGGTATAAAGGACACGGCGTGTACCGAACATACACTCCGTGTTCCGGAACATGGGGTGATAGGCCGTGTGCACAGGAGTACTCGGGCACGACGAAAAAAAAGAACACGGTGTGTACCGAACATACACACCGTGTATATGAAAATTTCGAAATATTTTGTGTGTGTCCGTGTACATATGTACACGGCGTGTGTTCTTCATTTCGTGGTTGTGTACAGGCAGGAGCCGAATGGTCGGCTGATCCGATAAATACCCTAAATGATTCTAAAAACTTAAAATAGAGGGTGCAGAATGGCGTACCTGGACTGAGGATCACAATGTGAGAAGAATTGGAACTTGAAGCGCCCCAAATCGACAGATCCGACAAAGGGGGTTCAGATGGCATTCGGGAGAAGAAACGGGAAGAAAGGAGAAGAATGGGGTGGTCGTGTGACATGGCCTCAAGCCGGGTGGCTCGCGGCTTATATAGCCACGGTACATGGCGTGTATGTTTGGTACACGCCGTGTATCCCTATTTTTTTTTAAATTATATAAATAAATATAATTATTATAGTAAACTATATAATAATTATTATTAATAATTAAAATAAAATAGATATAGATAAAAATTCTATTATACATAAACCTATACAGGATGTATATCGGGAAATACACATCGTGTATTGTAAAATGAGAAAAATAGTAGTACAACCTTTGGTCCGGTGCTTCGGGCGGGATTCGAACCGGCGATCGGACGTTCCGAACGGACGCCCTCAACCACTGGAGCAAAGGTTGTTCTGCTGTTCATATTTATTATATATATATATTTATTCTATACGGCCTATACACATGAAAAGAAAGAAAAGAACGGAGTGTGGTTTTTATTTAGGAAAGGATAGGGTGAAGCGGGGATATTAGCGTGATTCGAAATCGGGTCTTGTGAACCTGGTGCCGAGACTTTTCCAATCCGCCAACTTCACCCGCATGTAATTTCTTATTTTTAAAACGTTTTTAATTTATATTTGAAAAATCATAGCACACACGACATATATCGGAGTACACATCGTGTGGTTTTATTAAAAGAACAAATGATGGAAATGGGACGGTTGTCTGGATTCGAACCCAGGTCTTGTGAAACCGGATTACGATTCTAGCCAACCGGTCCATCCCCACCATGGGTTTTATTAAACACATTTATATATATATATAGATGGAAAATACCACACACGTCGTGTAATTAAAAGGAGGAACCTCGTGCCGAAGGTAGGTCAGGAGGATTCGAACCGAGGACGGCTCGAATAAACTCCAGTGACTTTTCCATTGGCACCAGCATCATCCCGGGTTAATTATTTGTTATTCTATAAATTTATACTATTATGTTTATAAATTAAAAAGGATTAGTACATGCCGTGTATATAAGTGGGACACGGCATGTAGCCTCTGGGTTGCTCCCAGGAAGCGCCTTTGTTTTAGGTCGTTGGGTCGACCTACTTACCTTGCTTACCTGAGGTGTATGGTGGACAATGTTCCCACCATGTTGTCTGTAGGATGGTAAGCTTTCAAGTACTGCCCGTTTACCTTGAATGGTTGACCATCTTCTCCAGAAATTTCTACTGCTCCATGATGGAATACGCGGATAACGTGGAATGGTCCCGACCAGCGTGACTTTAGCTTCCCTGGAAAGAAGCGAAGACGAGAATTAAAGAGAAGTACCTGATCATCGGGTTGGAAAGATTTTCGTGATATCATCTAGTCATGAATAGCTCTTGTCTTATCCTTGTACAACCTGGCGTTCTCGTATGCCTCTAATCGGATCTCATCTAGTTCTGAGAGTTGGAACTTCTGTTTCTCATCAGCTGCCTTTAGATCAAAATTTAGGGCTTTGACGGCCCAGTAGGCTTTGTGTTCCAATTCTACTAGCAAATGGCAGGGCTTGCCATAGATGAGGCGGAACGGGGACATTCCCAGTGGTGTTTTGAAAGCAGTCCAATATGCCCACAAGGCATCATCTAACATCTTGGACCAGTCCTTCCATGAAGTGTTCACTGTTTTCTCTAGGATCTTCTTGATCTCATGATTGGAGAGCTCTACCTGTCCACTGGACTGGGGATGATATGGTGTCCCCATCTGATGCTTTACTCCATACTTCGATAGTATTCCTCTCATCACTGTGTTGTCGAATTGGATCCCTCTATCACTGATCAGTACTCATGGAACTCCAAACCTGCTAAAAATATTTTTCTTTCAGAAATTTATGACTGCCTTGGCTGTGTCGTGAGTTGTAGCAGTAGATTCCACCCATTTGGAGATGTAGTCGACGCAGAAGAGGATGTAAGTATTCCCAAAAGATGGGGGAAAAGGAACCATGAAATCTATGCCCCAGACGTCGAAAATATTGACCTCCAGGATGGGGTGCTGAGGCATCTCGGCTCTACGTCCCACATTACCTATCCTCTGGCACCGATCGCAACAGGAAACAAAGGCCCGAGTATCTCTATGCATAGTGGGCCAAAAAAATCCATACTGCATTATCTTATCTATGGTACGGTCTGGCCCATGATGTCCTCCTACTGGTGTGGCGTGAAAGAACTCCAGGACACCATGAACTTCATTCTCCAGGATGCAATGGAGGATCACTCCATCTACACAGGATTGGAATAGCAGAGGATCCTCCCAGAAGTACCTTTTCACATCAGAGAAAAATATTTTCCTTTGATAGAAGTAGAGGTCGGGGTGAACGACACCTGTAACCAGAAAATTAGCGATATCAGCATACCATGGTCGAGGTGTTTCACTAATCGAAAAGAGGTGCTCATCAGGAAAATCCTCCCTGATCTCCCGATCTTCTTCCTTCTCCAAGTGAGGCAGCTCAAGGCGGGAGAGATGGTCAGCAATGAAGTTCTCACTCCCTTTCTTATCTCAGATCTCAAGATCTAATTCTTGTAGGAGGAGTACCCAGCGGATCAATCGGGGCTTCGCATCTTTCTTATTGAGTAGGTACTTTAGTGCTGCATGGTCAGTATAAACAATAAATTTAGACAACACTAAGTAAGAACGAAACCTGTCAAATGCAAAAACCACAGTGAGCATCTCCTTTTCTGTGTTGGTGTAGTTAATCTGTACCTCGTTGAGTGTCCTGCTGGCATAATAGATAGGTCAGAATATCCGGTCAAGTCGCTGGCCCAAGACTGCTCCCACTGCGTAGTCGCTCGCATCGCACATCACCTCAAATTGTTCCTCCCAGTCGGGAGAAATCATAACTGGAGCTTCCATAATGCGCTACTTTAGATGCTCAAAAGATCTGACACATTGATTATCGAACTCAAATATGGAATCCTTGGTTAGAATATTGGTGAGGGGTTGGTCTATTTTGGAGAAGTCGCAGACAAACCGCCTGTAAAAACCTGCATGCCCCAGGAAGCTGTGGATGGCGCGGACGGAAGTCGGTATTGGTAGTCGTGAAATGACTTCAATCTTCACCAGGTCCACCTCTATCCCCTTCGCTGAAATTCTGTGGCCAAGGACTATGCCACTTTGCACCATGAAATGACACTTTTCCCAGTTCAATACTAGGTTAGTGTGCTCACATCGTTCCAAAACTAGTTCTATGTTCCGTAAACAAATGGTGAATGATTTTTCGTAAATGGAAAAATCATCCTTGAATACCTCCAGGATTCGTTCCGCCATGTCATGGAAGATGTCCAGCATACAGCGTTGGAAGGTGGCGGGGGAATTACACATGCCGAAAGACATCCTTTGATAAGAAAATGTGTCGTAGGGGCATGTGAATGTGCTCTTTTCCTGATCCGCTGGAGCAATGGAGATTTGGTTGTAACCGGAAAAACCGTCAAGGAAGAAATAAAAGTTGTGCCCTACTATCCTCTCTAGAATTTGATCCATGAATAGTAAGGGGAAGTGATCCTTTCTTGTGGCATCATTTAGATTTCGATAATCCACACTGACTCGCCAGCCCGTGATAGTGCGTGTAGGGATGAGCTCATTCTTTTCATTTGAAATCACAGTGATACCCCCCTTTTTGGGTACCACTTGGAGAGGACTCACCCACGGACTATCCGAGATGGGATAGATGATGTCTGCATCCAATAATTTGATCACCTATTTCTTTACAACTTAATTCATGGGAGGATTCAAGCGTCGTTGTGGTTGCCGAGATTGCTTGGCACCCTCTTCAAGTAGTACCTTGTGAGTGAAAATGGTAGGGATGATGCCCTTCAGATCAGCGAATTTCCACCCAATAGCATGCTTTCGCTGTTTGATAACCTGCAGAATTTCATCTTCCTACTCCTGTGATAGTTATGCATTAAGTATAACAAGAAATGTTTGATTGGGTCCTAAATACCCATACTTGATAGAAGATGGAAGAGGCTTCAGTTCGAGTTCAGGCGCCTTTAAAATCGAAGGCACAAGTGGCTGCACCTTGTCCCGCTCCAAACTATCAGGAAAAACTGCACACTTCCAATAGTGGCTGCCCTGGTCTTCTATGAATTGCAAGTCTTCTGGCACTTCTTCTAATAGAATATCTGAAATGGTTAAATTATTCTAAATAAAAGAACATACCAGATCATCCCCTTTATCGCTAAAATGATTAACCATGGTGGACACTACATAACAGTCCTCATGCTCTGACAAGGAAGCATATTTGACAGCCTTGAGGACGTTGTAGGAAACCCTTTCATCACCTACCCGAAAAATAAGATCCCCTTGGTGCACATCAATCAGTACCTTCCCAGTTGCCAAGAAAGGTCTTCCAATTATAATAGGTGCTTCCTGGTCATCCCCCATGTCAAGTATGATGAAATTAGTGGGAAGGATCAGCCTACCCACCTTGACCAGTACGTCCTCCAGTAGTCCCTTCGGGTGTTTGATAGATCGATCAGAAAGTTGAAGGGCGATGCGGGTAGGCTTGAGCTCGTTGAGTCCCAGCTTCTTGAAAACTCCGAGGGGCATGAGGTTCACGTTGGCCCCTTAGTTGCAGAGGGCCTTCCCAAACTCACAGGATCCAATAGTACAAGGAATGGTGAAACTCCCTGGATCTTGGAGTTTGAGAGGAATGAAATGTTTAACCACCACAGAGCACTCCTTCGTTAGTGCAATAACACCCAAATCCTCCATCTTCCTCTTATTCGAGAGGATTTACTTCATGAATTTGGTGTATCTTGGCATTTGTGCCAGGGTCTCCGTAAATGGTATGTTGATATATAGCTTCTTGAAAACATCCATGAATTTTCTGAACTGGTGGTCTAGCTTCCTCTGCTTTAATCTTTCCGGAAAGGGTAAGGCAGGCTTGAATGGTTGGATTACTTCCTTTTCTTTATTTTGTAAAGCCTCCTTCTACGAGCTTTTAGATGAGGAGGGGTTGGTATTGGTACCTTTTTCATCAACAGTGGGTGTGGATGCACCTTTCTGTGCTGATTGGTTCTGGTGGAGCTCTTTTCCACTCCGGAGCATGACAGCATTGGCCTCCTCCCTTGGGTTCTTTTCGGTGTTCCCCGGTAGTGTACTGGGCTGCCTCCCTGAGAGTTGATTTTCTATCTGGACAATCTGATTCTCCAAGCCTCAAATCGAAGCTTCCTAATTCTGGAACCGAGTCTCAGTAGTAGATATGAATTTATTCATCAGATCCTCTAACCTTGAGGTGTTCTCCTGCTGAGGTGGTTGTTGAGATGGTGGAGGAGGTGGTTGTCATGGATGTTGTGGATGAGGGTTTTGATACCCTTATTGCTGATAAGGACCCTACTGGGGTTGTTGTGGCCTTTGGTATTGGTTCTGATATGGAGGCTGGTTGTAGTTGGGTGGTCGCTGGGGCGGAGGATTCTGCTGTTGTTGGCCCCTTCCAGTGTTCTGTTGATCTCTCCATGCCGGGTTCTGGTATTGCTGGTACTGGTTAGGCCCTCGATTTTGGGCAACATAACTCACCTCGCTCGTCGAGGGGCCTCCAGTCAAACCTGGGCATTCTCCCATGATGTGGTTATCACCACAGTTGCCACATGCTGGATGGTTCGCCGCATGAACTTGAGATGCTCCTTTGAGGCTCAATGCGTCGATTTTCTTGGACACATCGTCCAACTGAGCAGCTAACATAGTGGTAGCATCAATATTGTGCATACCTTGCTTTTGAGTCCCCCGCTCAGAGTGCCACTGGAAGATATTGGGGGACATGTCTTCCAGTAGTTCGAATAGTTCTTCGGGGGATTTCCGCATCACTGTACCTCCAGTAGCAGCATCCACCACGGACTTGGTATTCGTGGTAAGTCCTCCATAGAAGGTCTGGACTTGCATCCAGAGTGGGAGTCTGTGATGGGAGAATTTTTTTAACATCTCCTTGAAGTGTTCCCAGGACTCGTACAATGACTCGGAGTCGTGCTACTGGAAGTTATGGATCTCATTCCGGAGTGTCACAGTCTTGGATGGTGGGAAGTACTTGGACATGAACTCCTGGGCTAGCTCCTCCCAGGTGAGGATAGATAGTTGTGGCAGCCCCTTGATCTAGTCCTTCACCTTGTCCCGTAGAAAAAAGGGGAATAGGCGAAGACGGATGGCGTCCTCGGACACTCCATGGTACCGAAATGTGTCGCAGATCTCCAGAAAGTTGGAGAGATGGGCGTTCAGGTCCTCGCTGGCCAGACCTCCAAATTGGAATGTGTTCTGGATCAGCTGCATGATAGCAGGCTTGATATCGAAGTGTTGGGCATGTACTGGAGGACGAACGATGCTCGTATCAGCTCCGTGAATCGATGGAAGTCCGTACTCCATAAGGGTACGTCTTGGAGGTTGTTGTTGATGGGGTGGAGCTTGCATAAACTGCTCATGAGGGGAAAAGTATGGTCGTGGGAAGAGTTGTTGCGGCGGCTGTTGGTAATCCCTTGGAAGGAATTCCATGAAGGCTCTAGGAGGTCGCTCTGGTAGACCAGCAGCGGAAGGCTGCTGATCCTGGTACTGATGCTCAGTCGCAGTATCTACGGCTGGTGCTCCCTCTTCCTTGTTCGCTATGGGTTGTGGTTGATGGTTGTAAGTTTTTTTCCGTGTACGCCGACGATGAAGCAAGTTCCGTTCGATTTCCGGGTCAAGTGGAACTAATTCTGAAGACTCGCCCCTTCTGGATCATGTAAAACGTCTTAACATACACTTTAAACTCTTCCCAACACAAAAATGAAAACCAGGTGTAAAAGGGAAAAATAAAAGAGAAAATTTGAAATGGGATCAGAAAAGAGATTTTTGATAATTTTTTATTTTTATTTTCACTTAAATCATTTATTAACATAATTTAAATCTTAGCACTAAAACCAAACGGTATCCCCGGCAACGGTGCCAAAATTTGGTCTCGCTTGTCGTTGATTGAAGTTATATGTGTCCCAAATTAATTACCCGTTCTTAGAACTTTAGTATAGCATAAGCTCAGGGTCGATCCTCAGGGAACCGTGGTGTGCATGAATTCTATTGAGTTAATACTTAATTAGGCGAAGTATGCAGAATTTATAGCGGATTGAGTTGATTTTGGTTTTTGGTTGAAACTAAATTGTTTTACTTTGAAGAAATGAATACAGTTTGAAAGAAAACAACGGGTAAATTTAAAGAGTTTTTAACAATGGGAAGAAAAGACATGTCGGGGCTGTGGTGATTAAGGAGTTCTTATGCAGATTGTTTAAATGGTTGTGTTGTTCATAATAATTCAATAAATCTGGATTTCATTTAGTTACAAGATTTCCTTGGTCTGGTTCCTCTTGTTTGGAATTAGAGCAGTTGACTCCTTGGTCTGGTAGTCATTGTTCTTAATTCTTTATTACGTTCAGTCCATTATTTGAATCGGTGAAAACCTTCCAATGGTCATGGATGTTTTCACCATTACTTTTATTTTGTATCGCTGAGAATTCTTCCCTTGGTCCGGCTCATAATTCTCAGTTATATATAAAAGTAGATTAAAAAGTGTAAGATGAATTACAACGATAAAACACAACTATATAAAACAACATACAAATTTTGATCCCTTCATCCACATCCCCAACACGAGGGGTTTTAGTTACACATAGAAAGTGGAGGAGAAACGACACACGTGATACCTGACGGATTCATCGTGTATGCATTGAGGTAGGGTGTCGGAAGGTGGAATAGTGGAACTATGGCACCACGGTGGCTCGGGAATGGTAGAAACAGAGGTTCTTCTCTCCTCCAAATGTTTTGAACTCCAAAATCTATAGGCCAAGGATTATTTTTATAGAAAAATAAAGTGCAGGGCGTGTATAGAAAGTACACGTCGTGTACTTTTTTTCAACGTGCTTTGGCGCCAATTTTCCGCTGGTAGGTGGCCTAACACGCCGTCTTTGACTGTTGAACATGGTGTCGCCTGGTGGTTGGGTGTACACGGCATGTAGCGCCGCCATACACGGCGTGTAGTATCATAAGTTTGGCTGCCAGCCCCCTTCTAGAATAGCAGACACGGCGTGTAGAAATTCAAACATGTCGTGTCTCCTTCAACGGCCACATGGGCGTGTGGACTTTTCTCAGCAATCACCGCTTCTAGAAATTAGTACACGACGTGTAACGCCAACTCACACGGCGTGTATCTTCTGCCTGGTGACATGGCCGTGTACTCCCTCCTTCAGTCCGTGTTCCTGTCTATATTTACACGGCGTGTATAAAAGTACACGCCGTGTAGTTTCAATATTTTCACATGCATCCCTTGATTCGTGTATTTATCCAGAAAGATCCTGAAAGTAAACAAAAACCAAAATCAAAGAATATGTTCATAAAACAACAGATATTTGTTGAAAACATGTTCTTATCTTCAATTATATATATGGAAATGTATACACAAATTGGGTGTATCAGCTTCCCCCCTATCCTGCGCACTGAAGGCCACCACCCGCCTCCCCCATGAACACCCCGTCACGCCGCCTGCTACCCGACCCCATCCCGTCACACCACTGCTTTGTTCCCCGGACACACCCCCCCATCGCGGCTTTGCCTTGCTCTTGACCTGCCACCTCACCGGCACCGTCTACCAGACCAGCCACCTCCTGTCCGACCGAATGTCGTCGCGCTACGCCGAACCACCCTCCCATCCGACCGACCTCCCTCGCAGTGACCTCAGGCAGCATTGATTCCGGACAGCACCCCCTTGTGCGACCCTACTACCACTGCCTTTCTAGACAGGTAAGGGTTTCCTTCCTCTTCTTCTTCTTTAATTATCTTTATTCTTTGGTTGTTAAACCAGTGGGGTACTTGTTTTGGGTTCTGATCCTAGTTGGTTAGGGTTTTTTATGGTTGGTTCAATTTTAATTCATATTTGGATACCTAGTTTTTTTATAAGGTTCATTTCAGAATCATTGTGGAGCGTTTGGTGAGAATTTAGAGTTTCGCATGAAATTTGCAGAGTTTCTACGCACCATTTTGTGGTTCTATTCCATATCATCTTTAGATGATTTAAATTGCTGCTTAATTAAATTATAATGTGTTCTAAGGATAAATTTCATGGTGAAAATTTTATTTTGGATATGCTTCGATATGCATATTTGATGAATTTTAATTTTTTTTAAGTAAATGACAATTTATTTTATGCGTGTTGTGTTGTTGAAATCTTTAGACATGTTTTAGTTACATTTTCTTAAGGTGTGCAAATTGTGTTTTCAAGAACACTTGAGGTGCTGATGTGATTAATTTTATTTTTTCAAAAGAAGGTAAACTATTTTGATGTGTCTATTTTTTTTATGAACCTTGAGTATGTTTTATGGGTGTGAATGGGGATTTATAAGGGTTTGGATGTGCGAGTGATTTTAAAATTTTTTTTGCATGTAAAAACTTCTGTGCTTTGAAGTGAGGTCTTGTGGCATGGGGTTGATATTTTTTTATAAATTGAGAAATGGTTTATTTGAGTGGTGTTTTGGATATGAAACATGGTTGGAAGGATTTTTGGGGTTGTTTGGTAGGTGTGAAATGGGTTTTCAAAGTCTTCAAGGTGCGTGTATATTTAGATAGTGATTTTCAAAGATAAACGAGTCACTTTGAGTGTGTTTCCTTGTTGGGAACATTTGAATTTAAATTTCAAACAGTTTGAATGATGGAAAACATGTTTTGATATCCTTACCTTGAGCATTTGGTTCTAAAGTGACGTTCCTATATGGGATAAAGTGTCTTTTGGTGTAAAATTTTCTTGGTTTATTTTGAAATGATTTAACAAATATTTTAAATGATTTATTGATTTATTTAGATGGCGTGAAAGTTTTGTTTTGGAAGATTTGTGTATGCGTTTTTTTTAAGTAGTATGTTTATATAAAATGAGACATGTTTCTTGGTGTAATCCCTCTTTGCATCACTTGGTGATGTGTTATTATGTCAACCCTTGTTGTGTAATTTAATATTATTTTCTTAGTTGTGCAAATTGTTTATGTTTCTCTTTGAGTGTTTCTAAATGGGGATTTGCGGAATGATAAAGTAACTATGAATATGTTTTGGAAAGGTATTTTGGTATGCGTGTGTTTTTTAAATGGTGTTTGGGTATGCAAGTGATGACTTTTGTGGGCAATGCCTTGTTTGGTTTGAGATATGTGAAAGCGATATATACTATTTGAATGTGAAACTTGATAGAACACAAGGAAAAACCCAGGGTATCTAGGTGGGAGGACTAGAACTAGTGTGCTAGTGATCTGGAGTGGTATAGTCCCCATTTCACTTAGCTGGATTGATGATTGCAACACTAACTAAACATGTGAATTCTGAGGGTCGTGGTCTTTTAAGCCACATTTTCTGAGGGTCGTGGTCTTCTAAGCCACGTTTTTTTAGGGTTGTGGTTACTATTCCACATTTCACCGAGAAATTAGGTTCTAGGGTCCCACTCGAGCTAGATAAACCTTAAGAGATTTACCTGCAGTGCTCTACTATTCAGGGTGTGGTGCCTTCCATCGGCATATGAAGGACCACTTGAGTATGTGGATGTTCCTTATAAATTTCCTCTTCCATTTTTTTAGTAGTATTTGTGAAATGGTTTTTTTTCATTCAGTGTGCCTTTATTGTCATTATCAACTTTTAAATGTTTTCCTTATAATTGTTTTAAAATTATGGTTTTAAATGAGCTTGTTAAATTATCCTTTTGATGTTGTGACATGGAACCTTTTATTTGGTGGTATCCTACTGGGCTCTTGGATCACACCCTACATACACCTTTGGGTGTATTTAGACCTTGTTCTTTGTGTATTACAGGTTGAGGCATCGTGTTTAGCGATGGTGGGTCTGGTTGCTAATGGTCTTCAGTTGGAGGTTGGTATTGGAGTTTTAGTTCTCTATCTTAGTTGTTGTGCACTTTGGGTTTTTAGTTGAATTGTAGACTTTAAACCAGTTTATAATTTAAAGGTGTTTTGGTTGTCTATTTCCAGTTTTAGTTTTTTTACCTTGTTAGTTATTTTTCTATCTTTTATTTCGGGTAAATTGTTCACATGTAATGTTTTGATACTCGGGCACTTGTGACAGTCCATGGGGATTGGGAACGCCCTTCGGGCCTTATTGCTGACAGGGTCGGGTGTCGGGTCAGATGGAGACCAAGCCTGGTTCATGAAAAAATGGTATTAGAGGAGGTTTTATCTCTTGGGTCGTGTTTTTTAGGGATAGTGTCATGGTAGACTGGAGTTAAGGGTGTTGGAACATGAAGTTCTAGCTACGAGCAAGGTGCATGGCCAGCACACCTCATGGCGGGACTCGAGTTACCAAAGTAAGTTGAGGTCAGTCTAAATCTTTGGTATGTGTTGTTAATCTTGTTTATGGAAAATGAAAAAGGAGTAGGGTCAGTTGTCCTAGTGATCTCACAGGGTCTGTCAAGCCATCTGAATCTAGGGACGTTGTCCCAGAATACCCTCTGTGTCGGTGGCGTGATTGGCGTATGGCTCAACCATATGTTCCAATCACCCACTAACACTAGTTTTCTCTTGCACCATTCCTCATTTCTTTATTTTGTAATTGTGGAAATTTGGTTTTTAGGTGAAAATGATTTGGTCTGGGAAATTTTTTTGAAATGAATCACTTTAAAAAGGAAATAATGTATGAGGTTTGAAAGGTGTGGGTTGAATGTTTTGGTTTTGAAAAATGGAAAGGTTCGGTTTTGATCCTTGTTGTTCTCCTGGGAAACCACATGCATGAGTGTATATGGAAATAGAAATGGTCAATGGAATGAGCGGATGAATTTCTGAATGGATATGAGGTGGTTTCGGTGTGGGACGGGAACATGCATATGCGGGGGCCATGGGACACCATTGGTGTTTGTGCAACCCACTAGCTTTTCTTATTTTCAAAAAAAAAAAAAATGAGAATTTGGTGAATTAATAACCAGTGATTGTGTGGTGTGTCCTTGTGTTTTGGAAATGTCGGATGTGAGGCGTTTTGAGCCGAGGATCCTTTTTTAATGATTTGTGTCCTGAGTTTGAATTCTTATTTTTAAGTTGGTATGCTAGCGAGTAGTAAGTGAATTATTTTGAAATTTTCTTCGAGAAGCCTTTGCAGTGGTCCCCCCTACCCCCCCCCCCCCCCCACGTTTAGTGTTCTCTTGTTTCATGTCTTGACCATTGGACCAGTTTGGTTGGGTCCATGGTTTTCTTTCTTGACTAGTGAACGCACCCCATAAAGCGTTAGCATGCGACTGAAGTGTGGATACGGGTAATTTTTCATTGGCCGACCCTCCAATTGATTAAAGTAAGGACTCTCCCATTTTATTGATAGTGCTAAGTCTATCCCTAACCCTTTTCGATTAAGCAGATCCTCTCACAGCGGAATGACATACGCGAGGGGAGTTTATAGGAGTTTTTGTCTTTTGAGTTGTGTAAGTTTTTAGGTGAAAATTTTTACATCGTTGTGTTTGTAGATACCCCCAGGGATCGATGAAAGGAATTCTAATGGGTAAGGTCGAAGGAGGTTCAGAGTTACCTGTGCTGACCGATGTCTTGAAAGGCTTGTAGTGATTTCATCAGCCGTAAGGGTCATTTTTTGTGATGTCTTGTAATGTGAGTTCTCATCGAAGTGTAAAGGTGGAATTCATGAAACCCTTCAGGAATCCATGTTTTCAAATGAGTGTGTCCTCCTCTTAGGGACTTCTATTTTTTTATGTCAAAATAGGAGTGTTTTTTGTGAATCTTTCTTTCTTAAGTTTCTTAGTTAAGGATAAGAGGTGATACATGTGCGTCATCTAAACCCCTATGTTGGTAAATGATCTGTGTGGGAGTAGTTGGTTGTCATGGTGTATTGTGTTTGTGGTGTTGTCTCGGTTGCAGTGTGGTTGCGTGTGACACCAGAAAGGAGAAGCTATGTTTGGGAGTCTTCAATACATGGCTGTGAGGCAAAAGATGCTTCAAACATTAGGGCTCCAACCATTGGCCTCGGAGTGAAGCTGGTGCGTGGTAAGGAATCCCGGGAGTGTATGAGACCCCGACTTTATTTCTGGCATCAGTGCTAAAAGTAATGGTAGTTTAAATCATTTTTTTGTGGTTATTCTGTTCCGAGAAAACCGTTTGGGTGTGTAAGGATTCTGTGACTATGTGGATGTGTGACCGTCTTGTTACCTTAAAGTCCCTATGGTGGCGTACCACCAAATATAATTTCTTTTGGTGGTCCGTATGGGAGTTTGTTGGGTAAATCCATCTCAAATTTGAATGATGCTCATATGGGGATTTGGAGATGTTGGTCTATCTCTGGCTGTGGTTTTGATGCCCGGTAGTTGGGCCCGACCATCCCCACCCCTTGTGGTGGGGTGCTTGGTCCCCATCAGAAAATTTCCAAAGTTTTATATCTGTTGTCAGTTCCAATGGCGGGGAGACCCACATTGGGTCTCACACGAATGTCTCTGGAATGAATCAATGTTGGAATTTTCTTTAATGGTGGGGAGTCCACTCGGACCTCCCCGTGTCATTTTTCCAGTCTTGTCTTGGGTGTTGGTAGGTTCTTAATGGTGGGGAGCCCCTCGGGCTTCCCCATGTTGACCTTTTGGTTATGTTTCTAAAGATGTATTGGTAATAAGTGATTAGAGTGTTCCTTGAACGTGGTTTGACCTTGTTTTTTCATTCTATCCAAATGGTGTGGTTTTCATTTAATAGTGCTTGAGATGTTTCGGTTTGTGAAGTTGGTTTTCGTGGGTGAGAGAATTCCTTTCCTTGATTAATCAGCTAGAGGTATTCTAGCGTGCTGGGGTGGGTGACACTTACCGGAATCCTTTTATGGGTTTCTTAATGATGTAATTAAAGTAACTTTCTCTGAGCACGATGCTTTTTCCTTCTTTCACTCATTTTCAGGGGGGATACCCTTTGAATCTTAAGGGGTGTGTCATTTTATACTTTGGGTTCAGTCTTAGTTATGGATTTCTGGGGGAGGAAAGCGCTATGGTGGGGAGATTTGTCACACCCGCCGTATTTGAATTAATTATTTTATTAATTTTATTTGCGTCGGGTAGTCTGGTTTTAACCCCAACTTAAACTTTTGAGTTCTTATTTTAAAACACATTTTTTTGCCTTGACAGTGTTCAGTGCATGGGAAGGGCGCGGTTGAAACTACATGACTTCACCTAGGTCACCACGCGTGGCCTCGTCTGGTTCACCGCACAACCTGCCCGATGTTTAAGGAAGTTGAAAAATATGCATCGAATAATAAAATGAGAATACAATGAAAATTGAGACTACTTGGACATGGGCGAGGCACGACTTAGGCGAGGCACGATTTTGAAACTATGTGGCCTCACCTGGTCCACCAGGTGACTTTTCGATGTTCAATTAATTAAATGAAATGAATTAATAATGAAGAAATAAAATTAATTGAGTCGTAAAATAAAAATAAAATACAATAATAAGTGTCAGATAAAAATTTAATTAACTGTTTTACTGATAATAGTAATATTATTATTTGAGGATATTATTAATTATTATTGAATATTATTATTAATTATATTAATGATTCCAATTAAGTTATTTTATTTATTATTATTACTCTTGTTTTAGTTCTTATTATTATTGTTTTTAAAGTTATTATTATAATTTAATTATTTATTTATTTATTTATTTATTTATTTATTTATTTATTTATTTCGTCTTTTTATTTTGGTTTTTCTTTTCTTTTCCTTAGGGTTGTGGACCTACCCCCCTTACCCCCTTATTCATATTGTGCCTCATCCCCTGCGAACCCCCGTTGCGCCGCACCTGTCGGCTTCCCCCCTGTCCTGCACGCTGAAGGTCGCCGCTCGCCTCCCCCTTGAACACCCTGTCACGCCTCCTGCTACCCGAACCCATCCTATCGCGCCACTGCTTTATTCCCCGGACACACCCCTCGTCACGCTGTTGCCTTACTCCCGACAAACCACCTCACCCACATCGTCTGCCTGACCGGCCACCCTCTCGTCCGACCTAATGTTGTCGCACTGTACCACACCACCCTCCCATCTGATAGACCTCCCTCACATCCCCCTTCGGCAGCATTGATTCCAGCCAGCACCCCCCTTGTACGACCCTACCGTTGTTTCCTTTCCATCCGGGTAAGGGTTGCCTTCCTCTTCTTCTTCTTTAATTATCTTTAGTTTTTGGTTGTTCAACGAGTGTGGTACTTGTTTTAGGGTTCTGATCCTAGTTGGTTAGGGTTTTGTTTACGTTTGGTTCAATTTTAATGCATTTGTGGATACCTTATTTTTTATAAGGTTCATTTCAGATTCGTTGTGGTGCGTTTGGTGATAATTTGGAGTTGTGCACCGAATTTGTGGAGTTGCTATGCACTGGTAGGTGGTTCCATGCCATATCATCTTTAGATGATTTAAATTGCTGTTTAATTAAATTATAATGTGTTCTAATGATAAATTGCATGGTGAAAATTTTATTTTGGACATGCTTCGATATGCATATTTGATGAATTTGAATTGTTTTTAAGTAAATTACAATGTATTTTATGCGTATTGTTTTATTGAAATCTTTAGATGTTTTTTAGTTATTTTTTTTAGGTGTGCAAATTGTGTTTTTAAGAACGATTGAGGTGTGGATGTGATTAATTTGAGTTTTTCAAAAGAAGGTAAATTATTTTGATGTGAAGATTTTCAATATGAACCTTGAGTATGTTCTAGGGGAGAAAATGGGGTTTTAGAAGGGTTTGGATGTCGGAGTGATTTTAAAATGGTTTTTTCAGGTAAAAACTTGTGTGCTTTTAAGTGAGGTCTTATGTCATGTGGTTGATATTTTTTTTATAAATTGACTAATGGTTTATTTAATTGGATTTTTGGTTGCAAAACATGGTTGGAAGTATTTTTGGGGTTTTTTGGTAGGTGTCAAATGTTTTTTTAAAGTATTCGAGGTGCGTGTATATTTAGATAGTGATTTTCAAAAAAAACGAGTAACTTTGGGTGTGTTTCCTTGTTTGGAACATTTGTATTTAATTTCCAAATTGTTTGAATGATGGAAAACATGTTTTGATATCATTACCATGAGAATTTAGTTCTAAAGTGGCGTCCCTATATGGGATAAATTGTCTTTTGGTGTAAATTTTCCTTGGTTTATTTTTAAATGATTTAAAAAATAGTTTTAAGGATTTACTGATTTATTTAGATGGTGAAAAAGTGGTGTTTTGGTAGATTTGTGTATGTTTTTTTTAATTAGTATGTTTATATAAAATGAGACATGTTTCTTGGTGTAAGCCCTCTTTTCATCACTTGGTGATGTTTTATTATGTCAACCCTTATTGTGTAATTTAATATTATTTTCTAAGTTGTGAAAATTATTTATGTTTCTCTTTGAGTGTTTCCAAATGGGGATTTTCATAATGATAAAGTAACGACGAATATGTTTTGTAAAGGTATTTTGGTGTGTGTGTGTCTTTGAAATGGTATTTGGGTATGCAAGTGGTGACTTTTGTGGGAAATTTCTTGTTTGGTTTGAGATATGTGAAAGCGATATATACTATGTTAATGTGAAACTTGATTGGGCACAAGGGAAAACCCCGGGTATCTAGGTGGGAGGACTATAACTAGTGGGATAGTGATCCGGAGTGGTATCATCCATGTTTCACTTAGCTGGATTGATGATTGCAACACTAACTAAACATATGAATTATGAGGGTCGTGGTCTTCTAAGCCATGTTTTCTGAGGGTAGTGTTTCCTAAGACACATTTCACCGAGACATCAGGTTATAGGGTCCCACTCGAGCTAGATAAACCTTAAGGGATTCACCCACAGTGCTCTACTATTCATGGTGCGGTTCCTTCCATCGGTATATGGAGGACCACTTGAGTATGTGCATGTTCCTTATAAATTTCCTATTTAATTTTTTTATTAGTATTTGAGAAGTGATTTTATTTTCTTTTAGTGTTCTTTTATTTTTATTCTAAACTTTTAAATGTTTTCCT
This sequence comes from Viscum album, assembly GCA_963277665.1. Classification (NCBI taxonomy): domain Eukaryota; kingdom Viridiplantae; phylum Streptophyta; class Magnoliopsida; order Santalales; family Viscaceae; genus Viscum; species Viscum album. The sequence continues at coordinate 379,948,450 of OY728127.1, read as the reverse complement.
TTGAAGTGTTTTAAAACTATGGTTTTAAATGAGATTGTTAAATTATCCTTTTGATGCTGTGACATGGAACCTTTTATTTGGTGGTATCCTACTGGGCTCTTGGATCACACCCTACATACACCTTTGGGTGTATGTAGACCATTTTCTTTGTGTATTCTAGGTTGAGGCATCGTGCTTAGTAATGGTGGGTCTGGTTGTTGATGGTCTTCGCTTGGGGGTTAGTATTAGAGTTTTAGCTCTCTATCTTTGTTGTTGTGCACTTTGGGTTTTTAGTTGAATTGTAGACTTTAAACCTATTTATAGTTTAAAGGCATTTTTGTTTGTCTGTTTCCAGTTTCTGCTTGTTTATCTTGTTAGTTGTTTTTCTATCTTTTATTTTGGGTAAATCATTCCCATGTAATGTTTTGATACTCAGGAACTTGTGCTAGCTCGTGGGGATCGGAACGCCCTTCGGGCCTTGTCGCAGACCGGGTCGGGTGTCAGGTCGGATGGCGAACTGGCTTGGTTCGTGACATATATATCTCCAAGTATTATCTATTTCATGAGAGAAAATAGAAAGGTCTACCCATGTATGTTGAAACCCATTCTGTGTACATGGGTAGGGGGAGTCCAACAACCTAATAGGAATCCTCAATTCCTTAATGATATGGAGTATTTTTGTGGTAATTAGATGTGTATAGAATTCATATATAATTATTTCATTCATGTCCATGTAATACTGGCTTTTCCTCAAAAAATTTAACACACCCACCCATAAATATAACACACAATGCACATAAAAGTGTACATATCCTGTATTCATGTGCCAACCAGGCCATTTCAACACCTAACCATACCTACTTTGGCTCTATGCCTAAAGATACAGGGTAGGGAATCATTTCATAGATTAAACTATACCAAAATATGCAAGGTAGGGTATCATGTCATGTCTCGACCACCGCCTCATGTCATAGGGTAGGGTATCCTCAAGTCCTGACCCATCCCTTCTCACATGATGGAGGTCACACATCAAGAATCTATAAATACTCGGCCCAAAACCAAAAAATATGGGTAAGAAATCATCTAAAACCTCTAACTACTACCTCAAAGAACAAGTTGTGTTCATAAATCTATAAGCCTTGGCCCATCCCTTCTCACTAAATAGAGGTTTATCGCCCATGTCTCTCATTACAGTATAACCAAGCCCTCTCATGGATAGTCATCGGCCTAAGATTGATCCCCCCAGTAAATTTTGTTATCCTAAACCAAGTCTACTTAAGTCAAGTTCCTAATACCAATACCCAATCCTTCTCACTCAAGGAAATTTCAAGCCATAGTATCCCCCTCCCCCTCTAGTTTTGTCACTTAAGACAACGCATGCAACACACACAGGGCATGAAACCCATCACACATCTCACTGGCTCATCACTAAGGAACTTGTCCCTCAGGATCTAGTCCCATGTCACAAACACATTAAATATCCACTTGGAACCCTCTAAGGGGTTTTTCATGTCCATATAGATCCACCCATCACGTATACTAACAAAACATTCTCACAGAGATACAAACACAACAGGAATCGTCATAAAATAAGCCGCACATAAGGAATCATAGTAAGGGTCATATAAAAAATCACTTGAGATTTAGAAAATAGGGAATCACTCATAAAATATCAAATGTAGTAAAAAATTCAACCAAGACCTCCTGAATTTCCTTTAAATATATAGTCAAAAATCCCCTATCTTAATTATTTATAAAAGGAATCAAATATCACATTAATCACATAAGTAACTAAACCAAAATCCTATCAAAAAATCCTTAAAAAATCCATTTCCATATTGAGATACCATTTCAAAACCCATTAACAAAATCACCCATTTTCCATCAAAATTCCCATTTTTTCCAACACCATTTTAAAATACATTTTAAAAAAGGAAAACTCTTTCTCTTTAAAATCAACACACACCACTAATAAATCCATAAATATGGTCACTAGAACTCGTTTGATCAAGGCCTCTCCATCAAACTATTTATCAATATATACAATCAATGTAGACTTTTTGGATGATGTGATACCATCCCAATATTGTATAAGAACCACATAATCATACAACAAGTTGAAAAATACAATAGTGAAACTATAAAAATATAAATTCACAAAATGATAAAGAGGCTTAGAAAATTCAAGGACACCTGCCTCAATTGACACTCTAATAATTGTTTCCAAGATCATACTAAACATTAATGATTCAGGGCCACATATTTCATCAATAAACACCATCAAATTAGTAAATAAAACATTTAAACAAGAAAAACCAACTGGGAATAACCAATGCTAAACTCCTTGGGTGACCTCGCAATACTGAAACCATAAAAAATTGGGTGTGGTCGACCCAAAACATTTAACCAGACCTAATAAAAACAAATTAAAATATATATCTTCGAATAAATGGCCAATTTCATTTAAATTTGAAAAAAATTGTAAATAAAATGACCTGGAAACATAACTTATAGAAAATGATGAATGGCATCGTGTTTTGCTCTTCTAGGGACATCCTCTATGAGGTGTATATGAAATTACCATTAAGAAATATAATTTCAACATACTATACTGAAATATTCACCAAGTCCTTAGCCCATATGAACTAAAAATTAAAGAAGAACAAATAGGGGAAGTAATGGTGAGAATAGGATAGATAATACCTTGATTTCATAAGAAAAAACTCCTTTAAACAATCCGTACTATAGTGGTATAGATGGAGAGAAATAGAGATAAAAGAGGGCTCTCCCCATTCCATTTGAGTAGCCAAAACTAAATAATCCTAAGGGGTTTCTAAAAATCACTACCACAAAATATGGCAAGGGAAGCACTTCCCTTTATCAGTGCTAAACAGAAAGAATTTATGAAGGGGTATTCCTTTATCAGCGCTAGTTAAAAGTGCTGATAAAGGTTAGATTTATCAGCGCTAAAATAAGCGCTGATAAAGGTATACCCTTTATCAGTGTTTTTTGTTTAGTGGTGATAAATGGTTATATTTATCAGCTCTTATTTTAGCGCTGATAAAAGTTTTTACTCTTAATTTATATAAAATTATGATACTTGTCAGCGCTATAATTATATAGCTGATAAATAATTATTTTATCAGAGCTTTTTTAGCGCTGATAAAGGTATCTCTTTATCAGTGCTGAAAAAGTGCTGATAAATTTTTGTTTTATCAGCGCTTTTATTTTAGCGCTAAAAAACATAGATTTATCAGCTCTTTCAATGAGCATTGATAAAGATTCTATTGGTTTCTAATTTAATAACCCTAATAGGCCCTCCTCTCTCACACGTGGAAATGCTTTCGCGGAAGTTGAACTAGGCCCCTCTTCCACCACGATCTCTCCTCCTCGTTCTCCTCCTCTTCTGTGTCCTCATCCTTCTCCTCCTCCTCGTCCTCCTCCTCCTCCTTATCCTCCTCCTCCGCCACCACCATTGGGTTTTTCTCCTTCATTGTTGCCTCTGCCGCTGTTGGGTTTTTCTCCTCCGCCACGACTGCCGCTGCCTCCGCTGCCGCTAGGTTTTCCTCCTCTGTCGCGACCGCCACTTCCTCCACCACCGCTGGTCAGTGTAGGAGTATTTTTCCTTATCTTAGTTTAATATAAATGAGAAATTATGATCCTTGAATGATTATGATGACTTATATTTTCTTTATAAGTGAGTTGAACCTATGTATGAGTAGTTGGGGCAAGAGTGAGAGCCCATGTGGTGAGACCCTTGTATGGTAGGTTGTTTTAGATAGCGGGTGTGTGATAACCTATAGTAAGTGGTTGGTTTGGTTCACTAGATGATGTGTGTTTTGAGGTGGGGATAAGAGTGGCACCCATTGGCTAAGGATTGTGTAAGAACTGATGTAAGGGGTTTGTGTGAGATCCCAGTGGTTGTTAGTATGTGACTCAGGATGGTAGCAAGTTAGTGAGTTTTGGTGGTTGGGGGAGACTAATGAGTGGGGTTATCTTGGTGTTATGAATACATTAGATACATAAATCTAGGGTAGATTCTTTGATATGAGGGATTGATGCATATTAGGTGTTATCAAGTTGATAGCGAACGAATGGTCATACCTTGGATTTGTATAAGGGAATCACTCTCTATTGTTGAGTTTTGGTGTTATTTCTGGGTTGAGGGACATGATCATTTGGATTCATAACCCTATTGATTTATAGCATGGTTTTAATGTTACCATCACTATTGAACCTAGATGGATGGGTTTAGGGTAATGAATCATGGGTATATTCCTTTGGTTTTGGAATAATGTTGGGTAACTGGTGATCGTGTGGTGAGTTTTGGCATGGTGTGATATTAAGATTGGAAAAGATTACCAGGGGTGTACCATTGAAAATATGTGTGTTCCCCCTAATTTTTGTCAAGATGTACGGGTAGGCTCATTGAGTTTGAATAGTGATATGATCATACTCACTAGATACCATGTGTTGTGTTGAAAAGATTGTACCATGAAGTTTAAAGTCATGTGATTAAGATGAATGTGTTGTGAAAGGTGTGATAAAAGAGAATTGATCAGGGCTTACTCATTTGATATATTCTATCTAGAATAAACAATGGGATTATACCTAGTAAGGAGTACCTATTGGTTAGTTTTTACCCATTGTATGTTCATCTTTAATATTTTAAAAAGTATGTTGAACTCATTCTATCGAAGGTGGGTTCTATAATTTCTTGTTATCTTAAGGTGTGTTTAACCATGGTGTGGGTTGATTTCGATTTTAGTGGGTTCTTTGGGTTTTTCGGATATGGTAAATGGTGTACTCAGTTTTAGATTATTTTATTCTCATGAGTTTCCCCTATTTTATGTTTTCTTTTCAGTTGGAAATATCCTCTATTGTGTGCCTCTCCTCTTCCATGAACTCACCTCTGTCGTGTGCTTAATGACACCTTCGCAGTGAGTTTTCTCCTATTACTCATTGGTTTCCTCTTGTTCTCATGTTATTATTGTTTGATATTGATGATTATAATGTGAAATTTATGGGCTAAATTCCCCGCTGAAAATTGTGGTCGTTGGTGGTCCTTGTTTGCGCACTAAATGAATTGCATGTTGGTTGGTTCTTTTTGAACATTTGAATATAAAAATTGGTAATTTACGTATACTTGAATTATGAATGAACGCCCCAGGATGATAAAACTTTTGTGATAACCCCTGAATTAACAAACAAAGTTGAATAAGGGATGCTTTGTAAAATCTAAAATTGTGATTGTTTGGTTTGTATGGTGTTGCGATTGTGAGAACGATTGTGTTTTTGTATGGTATTGAGGTTGTTGGAATGATTGATATTCCATTTGTTTTCCATGTTGTAGTTCTTCCACCATTGAATATCAATCCAAAATTTACCCATTTCAATGGCACCACCACTTTGTTACTAGTGAAATTCCACTGAATCCTAAAAAACCACTTCTAGAGGACTCTATGAGACACTTTATGGTGTGAAGATGATGTTTTTCAGATTCTACATATTTTTAAAATACATGGTATGTAGTCTTGTTAAATGGAACATGCTTCACCATACATGGATTTCATATAGCTTTTAATGCCAGACAACAGTTATCTCCAAAATTTACACCACATGACTCATCTTCTGAACCAAACTTGGAATAAGTTTTATTTTAAATGTTACATGTCATGTGAACGTAGGTCACACACAATGTATCTCCAAGACATATACTTCAGCATGAAACCGTGTACATGTCATTAAATAATGGTAGAACCATATGATATGTGTTTTACTTCACTCACACCATGTATAGATACCATAGAAACTTGATGTGTATAGATTATACACCCCCAAGTGGTCATGTAAGGACTACACACCGTGTATTCCACAAAAATGTGATGCATAGCTGGTGAAGTGACTCATTTTGTATCTAAAGTAAACACCTTTAGCTCAAGTTGTTCTATATTTCATGTATATTCAAAGGCATCATGCAGTCTTTGTAAGACTAACTTGGAATTAATTTGATATATGTCAGATTAAATCAGGTATCTTATCCATAGACTATGTTCACCCTACTGGACACACCATGTATATAGATTTCACTTGAGTTTAGAAATGGTAGTATACAACCAACCTTGACTGAGAACCCTACACATTGTGTATCCATTGAACAAATTGTGTGCTATGTTAATTTCATTATTATTATTTATTTTTCACTTATATGATAATATTTCATGTATGAGTAGACCATTATAAATATCTTCTCATGTAGATCACAATATTATGATTCCCTCATTCATTGGAAATTGTACACGATGTGGTTTGGATATTTTAAGTATCTTCACTCTCCTTGAGAGTTGACAAGTGACAGGTGAGATGTTTGGAGAAAATATAGAGTATGGTACTCCCCCATGTTTCGGTGAAGATTCCTCCATGTATAGGTTTTAGGTACTCCATGGAGATAAACAAAAGACAGGGCATAGTCCCCCGTATATAGATAGAGTTCAAGTACATTCACATGTTTTGGGGTAGGTTCCTCTATTTCCTTGTAGAGGCATTTGTACCATGATTTTTTTTATAAAACCCAAAAAATGCTACTTGATTAATTAAAACATAATATTAGGAAAGTTAGAGATCAAACCCATAAAGACGATGAATATGAATAAAGAATGGATGAATGTCAATCAGTTGACAAAAGATTATGAAGACGGCATGAAAGAATTTATCAAGTTTGCAGGAGATCATGCATGTGACCCTTCTCAAATCCTTTGTCCGTTTTTATGCTATTGTTATTCAAGAAAAATTAGTCCAGAGGAGTTGGAAGAACACCTGATCTATCATGGAATAGATCGAAGTTATGCATGTTGGAATAAACACGTGGAAAAAATGAATGTTGGTAGTGGCTCGGATAACATGATGTTTTATAGAATATCGGATATAATTACAAGCATGAACAGTGAAGAAGATCATATGGAGGGTGTGATTACAGATGTGAATGATGATGAAGATCGTATTGAGGAAATGACAAGGATAGTTGAAGATGAACTTCATGATTGCCCAAATTTGTTTGAGAAGTTAAAGAGTTGTGAATAAACGCCATTTTATTCTGGTAGTACTAAATATACAGTCTTTTCAGCCATACTGAAGCTGTATAATTTAAAAGAAGGCAATGGGTGGAGTGACTCTAGTTTTACAGAACTAATTACTCTCCTGAATGACATGCTCCCAAAAGATAATGAACTCCCAAGCCGAACATACGATTCCAAACGAATGGTACAATCGATGGGTATGATCTCTGAAATAATACAGGCATGCCCGAATGACTGTATATTGTTTCTCCAGGAGCACAAATCACTTAAAGAATGCCCAAAGTGTGGTTCTTCTCGATACAAGAAAGATGATTCTAGTCTTATGAAAGTTGTATGGTACTTTACAATCATTCCAAGGTTTAGGCGCCTATATGGAAGTGAGGAGACTACAAGACAATTGACATGGTATACAGATACAATAATTAAAGATGGGAAACTACATCACCTGGAAAACTCTCCTCAGTGGAAGAGAATTGATCACGAGTATCCTGAATTTGTAAATGAGCTTTGAAACCTCTGTCTGGCATTATCTATAGATGGGGTGAATCCTTTTTGTTTTCAAAGCATCAGTCACAGTACATGGCCGGTTATGTTGGTAAATTATAACTTACCACCGTGGTTATGCATGAAATGAAAATACATCATTTTATCTATGCTTATATGAGGACTAAAACAACAGGATAATTATATTGATGTTTATTTGGCTCCATTGATCGAGGATTTGAAAATATTATGGGATGCAGGTGTTACGTTGTATGATGCTTACAAAAAAGAAGATTTCACTTTGAAAGTCATGTTGTACAAGACGATAAATGACTTTCCTGCTTATGGAAATTTGTCACGATATAGAATTAAAGGAACTCAAGGGTGTCCCATTTGAGAACAAGTTATACAGTCAATTAGGTTGAAAAATTCATTGAAAACCGTGTTTTTAGGACATCGCAGATTTCTACCCCGACAGCATAAGTACCGATCTTGGACGACATCATTCGACAGAAGTTCAGAAGAACGTACAACACCGTCTCCACTAACAGGTGATCAACTGTTTGAGAAGGTAAAATATTTGGACACTACTTTTGGTAAACCATTTTCGAAAAACCTTATAAAAACTGGTTGGAAAAAGAGATCAGTTTTTTTTGAATTACCATACTAGAATTGTCTGTTTGTCAGAAATTTTCTTGATGTTATGCATATTGAAAAAATGTATGTGATAGTTTCATCGGCATGTTGCTAAATTCACCTGGAAAAACGAAGGATGGAATTAAGGATAGATTGGACATGGTTGAAATGGGAATACAAGAAGATTTGGCACCAGTGAAGGGTGAAAAATGAACATTTCTTCCTCCTGCTGCTTACACTCTTTCCAGGCAGGAGAGATATCAGTTTTTCAACTTATTGAATGACGTAAAGGTTCCAGATGGGTATTCATAAAATATCAAGAACATCGTGTCAATGAGCGATTTAAAATTAAAGGGTCTGAAATAACATGACTTCCATGTTTTGATGCAAGATCTAATTCATATAGCTTTACGTTGAATTTTGCCCAAGAATGTCCACCATACATTAACGAAGCTCTATTTATTCTTCAAAGCTATATGCAACAATGTTATAGACCCGGCGAAATTGCCAACTATGGAAAGAGAAATTGTCGTCATATTATGTGAATTGGAAATGTTCTTCCTGCCGACATTTTTCGATATGATGGTTCATTTGATGGTTCATTTGGTGAGAGATATTCGACTATGTGGTCCTATACATTATAGATGGATGTACCCCATTGAACGGTATATGAATATTTTGAAAGGGTATGTCAAAAATTGAAGTTGTCTAGAGGGTTGTATTGCGGAAAAATATATTGTTGAGGAAGCCGTTGAATTTTGTACCAAATACCTGTCTGGCGTGGAAAACGTTGGCCTACCGAAATCTCATCACACTGAGAGACTTGAGGGTGAATGAATTTATGGAAGAGAGGTTGTCACAATCAATATTACAGATCGGGATCGGGCTCACCTTTACGTTTTGTATAACATTTTCGACGTTGACCCATATGTTCAAACCCACAAATAAATTCTTAGGCGTTTGAATCCATCTAGGGATGAAAAATGGATATCAGATATACATAATCGATAGTTTATAGGATGGTTTCAGGACCATATTTTGAAGAAGTTAGATGAAAATCCAGACTCAATTTCAGAATGACTTTGATGGCTAACCGAAGGAGCAAGTGTGTATGTATTATCTTACAATGCTTATGCAGTTAATGGTTATACATTATATACTAATTAACATGATGAAGACAGTACCATGCAGAATAGTGGGGTTACACTTGTGGTTTAGGCGATGCATGTTTCTGGTGCTAAGTACAAAAATCCAATTTATGCAAATATGTCATACTTTGGCATCATCAAACGAATATGGGAGTTGGATTATACGAAATTCAAAGTGTAGATTTTTCAATGCAAGTGGGTTGATAATAGGAGTGCTGTTAAAATAGATGAATTAGGATTTGTGAAAGTTGATTTCAGTAAGGAAGGGGAGAAAGAAGAACCATTTATAATGGCATCACAGGCAGTACCAGTATTTTATGTTCCAGACCCTGCAAACCGAAATTGGTCAATTGTTCTACTATCGACCAAAACAACTGAAGGGTCAGATGAAAGTTTAGCAGAGGATGACCCTTTTATAGGGACTTCACAATCATTTCACAGTGGTCCCAATGTAGACGGCCTTTTGAATGTCAAAGAAGACCACAATGAAGGGATTTAAATAGTCGATAGAGGAGTCAAACTTTGTTCACTAATCTGGTGGTGCGGGAATCTTGAGCAAAGTCTTTTGAATCTCTCCCAGTATTCATGAAGGGTCTCTCCCTGTGATTGCCTAATTCCACATATTTTTTTCCTAATTGAAGCAGTTCGGGAGGCAGGGAAGAACTACTCTAGAAAAATTATTTTTAGGTCATTCCAGCCACCAATTGTGGTAGGAAAATAGTATAACCAATCTTTGGCTACACCATCAAGGGAGAAAGGGAATTCCCTAAACTTGATTAAGTCCTCAGACACATTTTAGGGTTTCATGGTGGAGCACACTATGTGAAATTCCTTAAGATGTTTGTGAGGGTCCTCACCAGGAAGACCATGGAATTTGGGAAGGAGGTGGATGAGACCAGATCTCAGCTCAAAGTTGGCTGCTTCCTTGGGATATTGGATGTACGTAGGTTGGTACTCCACATCAGGGGTGGTCAGTTCTTTTAAAGTTCGGTTATTTGCAGCCATGATCTATGGGGTTTAATTTGGTTCAATTTTTGATTGGTTTAAGACCACTTGAGATTACAAATGGGGTTCCTTAGTGGTAATTGATTTTCCTACTCTAGATGACCTGATTTGTGAGTGGAGTGACTTTTCAATTTCAGGGTCAAATTCGAGTAGTGTTTCTTTACCAGATCTTGTCATGCAACAATGATGTCCAGTTTGATTGATTGATTTTTTTGTTGTGTTTTTTTCTTTTGATTTGATATGGATAAAAAAAATTAAGAATGGTGAAAGAGGAATAGAATGTTATACTATAGAATTAGAGAGGGAGATGGAGAAGAAGAGAGAGAGAGAGAGAACACACCAAAAACAACAAAAAATAAAGACAAAACCCAAAACAAAAACAATCAAATGGGGGTGGGGTATTAAAAAAAGTAATAATTAAGAAGTAAAATAACTATATGAAAGGAAATAAAGAAAAAAAATGATCTTGGATCCCTGGAAACGGCCCCAAAATTTGATCACGTTGTCGGCCGCGTCAAATTAGTTTTTTAATTTTAACTAGAATTTCTGCAGTATAGCAGCAACCCTAGGTCGTCTCTCAATAGAGCCTTAGATCATTAATTTAAAAAGAGGGTTTTGATTATGAAAGTATATGGTGAATGAGGTTTTGTAAAACATGGGGTTTTTATGATTAATGATGAAAATAGAAAATGAAAGCGATAAAACAAAGTAGAAATGAACAAGATTGATTAAATGTGATCAACCCGGGGAAGTCTCGTGATGCTCATCCTTCATCGCTTCAAGGGATGGGGTTATGATCTTTTAATACCAGGTTTGTAACACCTAAAACCAGAATGTTACTGATTTTATACTAGGATACCTCCTAGGTTTCAATCGAAAACACACAATGTTTCACCGGACACCGCCGATGATTGAGTGATTTGTGTTCGACATCATAACCGAAACTCACCAAGGCAACACACGAAGAACTCGATGTTCTGTTCAGGTTTGTATGTTACTTCTTTGTGATACCATGAAATAAATTTTCATGATATTGATAGTGTTTATGTGAGTTCAATTGACCAATATGAACCACACAAATACCACAATTGAATGAGGGAAGAAAAGGGGATGAACGGTTTGTGAAACATCACATGAAAGGGTACCCCCAAACATGATCATTTGAGTTGAGTATAACATACCAGTATATAACTCAATTAAATAAAAATAGAGGATGAGGAAAAACAACATAAAACCTGGAATTAAAAAGATCATTCAAAATAATACAACTTTGAAGCTCGGGATTACATCACATTCCTCCCCGGGTGATCACAAGGGGTTTAGAAACCCATGAGAGGGGAAGAAGAATAAGATGTTGAATTACAACCTCCAATAGCCTCCAGAACTTATAGGGATGTTGAGAAGACTCCTTGGGGACTCCAAAATTGCATCACCTTGCCTCTTGGCTGAACTTGCAAATGAGGTTCCCTTGGTTCCCTTTTATAGGAAAATTGGAAGGTGGTTTTAGGCACACAGATTTCATCAATCCACTTGTACCATGTGTTTTGGTCTTCAGACAGCCTTATCTCGCTTTGGAGAAAATAGAAACGTTGTAACCGTACCTCTTGAATGTATCCACTGAAAGTTTGTCACCATTTGGACAACTACAGCTCAAGATATTGATAAAATACAGAACACCACATTTGACTTGGTCCAAATTCGGTGTCTTGGACATATCAGTTCGGATGGGCCCCATAGAAGCCGAATCAGGATTGGGTTCCTTAATATGAAATGTAGAAGGTAAAATTTTGGACAGGTCCACAAAATATCAGCCCATTTGGATGAACGGATTTCGTGTAATATGCAAAACATTGGACAGATGTCCACAGATCCATGAAATTTTGGCCCATTTTTCTTCCACTTCATCAAGGGCCCTCCAAATCACCTCCACCTACATTGAAATAATAAAAACAAGTATAATTGCCCATTATAATGTTTATTAACATTAATTAAATGATTCAATAATAAATTGAAATTTATTATTATATTTTTAATATTCATTACAAAACTAGTTTAAAACAGCGGTGTAAGGGTGGAATAAAACAGTGAATTGTGGTACGATCACACCCCCACACCTAAACATTTGCACTCCTGGGAAAAGTCACATATCCGAATACAATATTTCATATATAAACATTTCCAACATCATGAAGATTTAGCATTTGAAGAAATTTTATTTAATGTAAAGTGATCAATGCAAGAACCACACCAAGGAGTTCTTCTTAATGATAATAGAAAAAGATGTCTCATAAATCATATCATAGAAAAATTAAAAAAGATTCATGATACCGAATTGATAAAGGAATTCAAAAGTCAACCATTACACTAACTTTCCACGTGTGTGTGTGTGAAAACCATTCCATGCTATTCTATCCACTTTTTATCAAATAAATATAGGTTATTTTAACATTATTCAGCTTTAAATGATTTTTCACCGAACCTGTCCTACATCCTTTGCAATCATATTTCAAGACCCACTCACTTAAGCATTCCTAGAAGTCAAACCATAATCTCCCAACCTAGATATCCCCATATGTTTCACATTTCATCACTCCCCTCATTTATTATATTTTTTTGAAGTTGCAATTGTAACAAATCTCACACTCATCTCCCAACCCCTATTTGATCTCCTCACGACACTAAGTGAAATAGTTATAACAAGATCAGAGGTTGAGGAGGAGTGGTTTTTGACCTGCCCAAGACACAAACAATTTTTTTTTATGGCGTACAACAGTCGGACATTAGGTACACACGCATAGGTCAATCCGGTAGAGTAATGAAACAGATCGGATAAGGAACGAACATATGAAAATATCATTTAAAGCTAACAAAAAATATTAACCCAACATATATTTACCTTATATTAAGTAAGAAATAATCACACTTTGTGGTTTGGTGAAAAAATTTGTGGATATATTAGTGACACAGTGTTCCAAAAAACTACTCTCACAATGGGCATCAATCATATCAAAGGTTTCACATAGATACGACCATTTATATCATTGACAGAAAACCAATTCACTAAAAATCACCACCTGATGTAAAATTCATACAAAAATTCTTTTTAGCCTTCGTTATGGTATTTTTACTTTTCCCCCTTTATGGTCTCCAAATCATGGAATTTCGAAATTATTGATGGGGAAAAAATGAAAATACCATAAAGAAGGCCAAGAAGAGAAAACAAAAGGAGAAAACACTGAAAATTCATATCTAACCTAGGAATGTATCCACCCCCCCACACCTAGAGTGTGTGATTTCCTCACTGAAAAAATTGAGAATGTGAGAAGTAAGGACAAAACATGGTGTGTTTTATGGGTATGATGCGTCAAGAAGGTGGATTTCCTCTACCGGATTCTTCGTAAAATCCTCATAGAAGTGTTTAAGTCACTGCCCATTGATGGTAAGACTTCGTCCACTCTGCTCATGAAAAACCTATATTGCACCAAAAGGGTAAACATTAGTAACAGTATAAGGACCGAGCCATCGGGAACGAAGCTTACCTGGGTGGAGCTTAAGCCTGGAATTGTACATGAGGACCTTCTCACCAATATGGAACTTCCTCTAGTGAATCATGATATCATGAATAGACTTTGTCTTCTCTTTATAGATTCTGGAGTTTTCATATGCATCACGTCGAATTTCTTCCAACTCTTGAATCTGCAGCTTTCTTTTCTCACCTGCATCTGAAAGGTTCATATTACATTGTTTAACAGTCCAATATGCACGGTGTTCTACCTCCACCAGGAGGTGACAAGATTTTCCAAACACAATCCTATATGGTGACATTCTGATCGGTGTTTTAAAAGTAGTATGGTACGCCCAAAGTGAATCATCCAAGCGCAAACTCCAATCTTTCCTATTGGGTTGTACCGTTTTCTCCAAGATTCGCTTAACTTCTCGATTTGAAATTTCTGCTTGTCTGTTAGTTTGGGGATGATATGAATTCGAGACTTTATGAACAACCCCATACTTACGAAGCAAGTTTTTCATGTTACGATTGCAAAAATGTGAACCCTGATCACTAATGATGAATCTTGGTAGACCAAACCTACTGAAAATCTGGGACCTCACAAAATCAACAACCACTCGAGAGTCATCGGTCCTAGTGGCCTTTGCTTCCACCCATTTAGATACATAGTCAACAGCCAATAAGATGTACACAAAGCTAAATGAATTTGGAAAAGGTCCCATGAAGTCAATGCCTCATGCATCGAAGATCTCACAAAATAACATGGGCTGTTGGGGCATTTCATTCCTCTTGGAGATATTCCCTGTGAATTGAGAATGACTACATGACTTGCAAAATCTATGGGCATCCCTATACAATGTTGGACAATAAAGTCCTGAGTCAAGGACCTTTTGAGCTGTACGTTGAGAGCCAAAGTGGACCCCACATGCCAAGGTGTGGCAGAAGGTCAAAACAGAGGTGAACTCATGGTCAGGGACACACCTACGAACAACCTAGTCACTACAGATCCTCCACAAATATGGGTCATCCCAAATGTACCATCGAGAATCATGTTTATGTCTTGGGGATTGTGAAGTGCTAAAATCAGTGGGGACCCTAGATGTTGCTAGAAAATTCACAATGTCCGCATACCATGGGGTAAGGTCCACAACATCACAAAGGTTCTCATGAGGGAAGAATTCTCCAATGGGTAGGGGTGAGTCAACAGGATGGTCCAATGGTGGGGAAATCCTACTAATGTGGTCAGCTACCAAATTCTCCACCCCTCTCTTATCTCCAATCTCAAGGTCAAACTCCTGGAGGAGGAGAATCCATCTAATGAGGCGGGGTTTGGCTTCAGGTTTCTTTAGGAGGAAATGAAGGGCAGCATGATTAGAGAAGATGATGATTTTTGACCCAAGAAGATATAAACAAAATTTTTCCAAGGAAAACACAATAGAAAGGAGTTCTTTTTCAGTGGTTGTGTAGTTTACCTAGTCAGGGTCAGGGGTACGTGAGGCATACGCAATGACAAGAGGGGACTTCTCAACCCTTTGTGATAAAACTGCCCCAACTGCAAAGTTAGAGGCATCACACATAAGTTCGAAGGTCATATCCCACCTTGGTGGTTGGATTATGGGAGGTGATGTGAGACTCATTTTTAGTGAATTGAAAGAATCCTCACAATTTTTATCAAAAACAAATTCAGAATCCTTTTGTAATAACCGAGATAATAGAAGTGTGATCTTACTAAAGTCTTTAATGAATCGGCGGTAAAAACCAGCATGACCCAAGAAAGATTGCACCTCACAAACACATTTTGGAAATTGAAGGGTTGAAATTAATTCAATTTTAGATTTTTCAACTTGAATTCCCTTATTTTATATGACATTCCCAAGAACTATCCCCCGCTCAACCATAAAATGGCATTTCTCATAATTTAAAACAAGATCTTTTTCAATGCAGCGACAGAGGACAGAACCTAGGTGTTCCAAACAATCATCAAAATAAGATCCATATACCGTGAAATCATCCATAAATACTTCTATACAACTCTTAATGTACTCAGAAAAAATACTCAACATACATCGCTGAAAAGTACCAGGAGTATTACAAAGACCGAATGGCATCCTTCTGTATGCAAATTTGCCAAATGGACAGGTGAATGTGGTCTTTTCTTGATCCTCAAGGGCTATATGGATTTAGAAATAACCCGAATAGCCATCAAGGAAACAATAATGGGACTTACCAGCCAGACGTTCTAACATTTGGTCAATGAAAGGTAATAGAAAGTGGTCCTTCCGCGTGGCTTGTTTCAATCGACGGTAGTCAATACAGACTCGCCAACTGTTTTTCACATGTGTTGGAACCAACTCATTCCTTTCATTTGACACAACTGTTATTCCTGTTTTTTAGGCACAATTTGCACTATTCTAACCCATTTACTATCAGATATAGGATAAACGATCCCCGCAGCAAGTAATTTACTGACTTCCAATTTTGCCACTTCAAGGAGAGTGGGATTCAACCGGCATTGAGATTGTCTTACGGTCTTAGCCTCATCATAAAAACGTATATGGTGCATACAAACAGATGGGCTAATCCCGGGAATATCAACCAATATCCATCCTATTGCCTTTTTACACTCTCTCAAAAGTTTGAGCAGTTTCGATTCCTGTTGTGGAGAGAGGTTATTGGCAATAATTATGGGCAATTGGTCAATACCCTCAAGATATGCATATTTTAAATTATAAGGAAGTTTTTTAAGCTCCAACACCGGTGGTTTCTGGATTGAGGGAGGGGGTTTAGGGGGAGTGAGGTCCATTAAACTGTCTATCTGCTCATGTTTATTCTCTAAAGATAGAGAATCTATAGAAATGAGATTTGCAGAATCATCGATGGTCATGGGTACCTCAGAATGAACACACTCATCAATTAAAGCATAAAATTTACACTTTTCATAACCCACACAACACTCAAAACATGAATCAAAACTCAGATCATTCAAGGGTGAAGAAAACAAAAATGAATCAGAGTCTGGGTTGAGGAGAGAATTGTGTGTGTGTGCATCGTTTGAGAGCCCTTCCATCGAATAGACAGGAAGAGTGGAGTGCTCTTCAACGGGGTGTTTCATAGCCTCAAGGATGTTAAAACTTACCTTTTCCCCACCAAATTCCAAGGACAATGTACCATTGTGAACATTGATGATCGTCTTTGCAGTTTTGAGGAATGGCCTCCCAAGTATGAGAGGAGCGTGTCCTTGGGTTCGGGTATCTTCCATCTCAAGAATGTAGAAATCAGCGGTGAAGATGAGATTCTTCACTCTAACAAGGACATCCTCAATCACTCCTTTTGGATGTGTTGTACTCTGGTTGGCAAGTTTCACAACAATTCCTATTGGTTGAATCTCTCCAACCTGTAGAGAAGTATACACGGAGTGAGGAATTACATTAATAGAAGCACCTAAATCTAGCATAGCATCAGAAAAGAAGGTCTTCCCTATGGTACACGGTATTGTGAATGTTCCCGGATCCTTGCATTTGGTTGGCATTGCTGGTTGAATCAAGGATGAGACATTCCTACCCAAGTTGACTCTCTCATTCCCCTTCGGCCTTCGTCTATGGGTGCAAAGTTCTTTAGGAAATTTGGCATAACGGGGAATTTGCTTGACTACATATAATAATGGGATATTAACTTTAACTTTTTTAAATGTATCCATTATTTCATTTTCAATCTCATTATCAAAGTTTTTCTTAGATTTAGAGAGTCTTTGACAGAAAGGAAGAGGAATTGATTGTTCATGGGAATCCTTAATGACAATTTTATTGTCATTTTTATTTTGTTTTTCTTCATTGGAATCTTTCATGGGTGGAGAAAGAGTGTTTTCAAGAGGGGGACATACCTTTTGAGTAGAATCAGTAGAAGAAGAATCTTATTTACCACTACAAAGTGTAATTTCACATACATTACCTTTGTCCTTCGGATTGGAAATGGGTTGGGATGGTAGTTTTCCAGACCCTTGCATCTTAATCTCATCGATGGTGTTTTCCAATTGACCCACTTGAGTTCGCAAATCTTGAATTGTTGATTGTGTAGTCTGTTGGAACTGGAGGTTCTGGGCTGCCATTTGTTTCACCATGTCCTCGAGGCTTGGTTCAGATTTGGGAGGAGGAGGATGATTGTTTTGAGAAGTTGAAGGATAAGAAGGTTGCATACATTGGCCTTGTTGATACCAATTCTGCTTGGGGTAGCTTGAGTTTCCTCCTTGTCGGTATTGGGGTTGTGCTTGACACCCTGGATTTGGATTTGGCCTGAATTTTTCTTGCTTGAAGGTAGGTGCTTGTTGGAATGGACACCCTGGGAACACAGCTGCATAAGACTCAGGAGAATCTTGAAGTTGTGGGCACTGGTTAGAAAAATGAGTGTTATCAGAACAAATCCCACAACGTAATGGAATAGAATTAGAGTGTCAGTTACCTTGTTCTTGAGATAATTGCCTTAGAAGGGTATGCATATCATCAAGTTTAGTATCTACCTTTTGTTCTAGGGATTAATGACTTACCTCATGAACTCCTCGGGTTGGTGCAATAGCTCGTGTACCAAATTGTTGTGCATTTTGAGCCATGTTGTCAATTAAGTCACGAGCGGCTAAAGGAGTTTTATCAACTAGGGCACCACCAGCTGCAGCATCAATCATTCCACGATCCATGGGGATGATTCCCTCATAGAATTATTGAATCAAAATTTGTTCACTAATCTGGTGGTGTGGGCATCTTGAGCAAAGTCTTTTGAATCTCTCCCAGTATTCATGAAGGGTCTCTCCCTGTGATTGCCTAATTCCACATATTTCTTTCCTAATTGAAGCAGTTCGGGAGGCAGGGAAGAACTACTCTAGAAAAAATTCTTTTTAGGTCATTCCAGCCACCAATTGTGGTAGGAAAATAGTATAACCAATCTTTGGCTACACTATCAAGGGAGAAAGGGAATGCCCTAAAATTGATTAAGTCCTCAGACACATTTTAGGGTTTCATGGTGGAGCACACTATGTGAAATTCCTTAAGATGTTTGTGAGGGTCCTCACCAGGAAGACCATGGAATTTTGGAAGGAGGTGGATGAGACCAGATCTCAGCTCAAAGTTGGCTGCTTCCTCGGGATATTGGATGTACATAGGTTGGTACTCCACATCAGGGGTGGTCAGTTCTTTTAAAGTTCGGTTATTTGCAGCCATGATCTCTGGGGTTTGATTTGGTTCAATTTTTGATTGGTTTAAGACCACTTGAGGTTTCAAATGGGGTTCCTTAGTGTTACTTGATTTTCCTACTCTAGATGACCTGATTTGTGAGTGGAGTGACTTTTCAATTTCAGGGTCAAATTCGAGTAGTGTTTCTTTACCAGATCTTGTCATGCAACAATGATGTCCAGTTTGATTGATTGATTTTTTTTGTTGTGTTTTTTTTCTTTTGATTTGATATGGATAAAAAAAACTTAAGAAGGGTGAAAGAAGAATAGAATGTTATACTATAGAATTAGAGAGGGAGATGGAGAAGAAGAGAGATAGAGAGAGAAAGAACACACCAAAAACAACAAAAAATAAAGACAAAACCCAAAACAAAAACAATCAAATGGGGGTGGGGTATTAAAAAAAGTAATAATTAAGAAGTAAAATAACTATATGAAAGGAAATAAAGAAAAAAAATGATCTTGGCTCCCAGGAAACGGCCCCAAAATTTGATCACGTTGTCGGCCGCGTCAAATTAGTTGTTTAATTTTAACTAGAATTTCTGCAGTATAGCAGCAACCCTAGGTCGTCTCTCAATAGAGCCTTAGATCATTAATTTAAAAAGAGGGTTTCGATTATAAAAGTAGATGGTGAATTAGGTTTTGTAAAACATGGGGTTTTTATGATTAATGATGAAAATAGAAAATGAAATCGATAAAACAAAGTAGAAATGAACAAGATTGATTAAATGTGATCAACCCGGGGAAGTCTCGTGATGCTCATCCTTCATCGCTTCAAGGGATGGGGTTATGATCTTTTAATACCTGGTTTGTAACACCTAGAACCAGAATGTTACTGATTTTATACTAGGATACCTCCTAGGGTTCAATCGAAAACACACAATGTTTCACCGGACACCGCCGATGATTGAGTGATTTGTGTTCGACATCATAACCGAAACTCACCAAGGCAATACACGAAGAACTCGATGTTCTGTTCAGGTTTGTATGTTACTTCTTTGTGATACCATGAAATAAATTTTCATGATCTTGATAGTGTTTATGTGAGTTCAATTGACCAATATGAACCACACAAACACCGCAATTGAATGAGGGAAGAAAAGGGGATGAACGGTTTGTGAAACATCACATGAAAGGGTACCCCCAAACATGATCATTTGAGTTGAGTATAACATACCAGTATATAACTCAATTAAATTAAAATATAGTATGAGGAAAAACAACATACAACCTGAAATTAAAAAGATCATTCAAAATAATACAACTTTGAAGCTCGGGATTACATCACATTCCTCCCCGGGTGATCACAAGGGGTTTAGAAACCCATGAGAGGGGAAGAAGAAGAAGATATTTAAGTAGCACCTCTCATAGCCTCCAGAACTTATAGGGATGTTGAGAAGACTCCTTTGGGACTCCAAAATGGCAGCACCTTGCCTCTTGGCTGAACTTGCAAATGAGGTTCCCTTGGTGCCCTTTTATAGGAAAATTAGAAGGTGGTTTTAGGCACACATATTTCATCAATCCAGTTGTACCACGTGTTTCAATCTTCAGACAGCCTTATCTCGCTTTGGAGAAAATATAAAAGTTGTAGAACTACCTCTTGAATGTCTCCACCGAATGTTTGGAACCATTTGGACAAATACAGCTCAAGATATCGATAAAATACAGAACACCGCATTTGACTTGGTCCAAATTCGGTGGCTTGGACAGATCAGTTCGGATGGGCCCCATAGAAGCCGAATTAGGATTGGGTTATTTAATATGAAATGTATCATGTAAAATTTTGGACAGGACCACAAAATATCAGCCCATTTAGATGAACATATTTCGTGTACTATGCAAAACAGTGGACAAATGTCCACGGATCCATGCAATTTTGGCCCGTTTTTCTTCCACTTCATCAAGGGCCCTCCAAATCACCTCCACCTACATTGAAATAATAAAAACAAGTAACATTTCTCATTATAATGTTGATTAAAATTAATTAAATTATTCAAACATAAAGTGAAATTTATTATTATATTTGGAATATTCCTTACAAAACTTGTTTAAAACAGCGGTGTAAGGGTGGAATAAAACAGTGAATCGTGGTACGATCAATACATTGTGTTATGTTATGTTATTATCTATCTGTTACTACTTTTATGTAATATAAATTAAATGTTAAACCACTTCTATAGATAATTACTTCTGCACCTGCTGATGCACCCAATCCCGAGGCACAAAATTTCTCTCAACCACCTACTGGTGGTCCCAGTGCAGAGCAACAACAGGTTTCTCAACCAGCTGTTGGTGGTCCCAGTGCAGAGCAACAACAGTTTTCTCAACCTGTTGTTGCCGGTCCCAGTGCAGAGCAACAACAAGTTTCTCAACCCATTTCTGCTGGTCCCAGTGCTGATGCTAGTGCTCTGAAGAAATATATTAATGATAATTCTGAGGAAATGGTAGGAAATGAAACCCTGAAAGCGCAAAAAAAAACAAGATCACTGTAGTTTGACAATGTTAGCCAAAATCCTTAAGGAAAAAGTAAAAGGCATCAAATTTTAGGTGGGATGGAATAAGAGAGGCCAACATATTAACCCCAACAAAGCCATCTTTAGTAGCTACATTATAATCGTCACTCGGCAACGCGTGCAGATTGATGTACAGTCGTGGCACCATTTTGTCACCGGTCTTAAGACACTAATGTGGGAAGATATTACCGTAACATTATGATATCATTTTTTTAATTTATTAAAATAAAATACCAAAACATAGACTTACTCTTCATCATCCATTTCAGAGTGCATTTATAGTAGATTCCTCGCACAAGGAATATGTATTAAGAGTTGCAGGAAGGATTCATAGAGGTTTCTACACAATTTTAACGAAATATCATCTTAAATATGCTGAAGGGAAAATCAACCCGCACCCACCTCCTCTTTATGTACACTTTATATCCCAAGGAGCATGGGACGCGTTTATCAACCCTCATGGGGAGAATACTTTTCAAGTACATTGTGTGGGGTAATACGTTGTTTGATGTTGCTTGTATTCATCACTTTGATTGACAGTTTTTTATTTACGAAATATCAACTGAGTGCTGAAAATAAAAAACGCGCAGTAGAACCAGTGTACCCTTACTTTAAATCAAGTATGGGGTACGCTTCACTTGACACTACTGGAAAATAGGTCTATACCCATGGTTTTTCAAAAAACCGTGGGTATAGGGTACCCCTATGCCCACAGTTTTCCAAAACCATGGGTATAGGGATAGTATGTGAACCTATACCCATGGTTTTCCAAAACCATGGGTATAGGTCACCTATACCCACGGTTGTTCCAAAAACCATGGGTATTGTTTTCTTTTAAGACCTATACCCATGGTTTTGGAGACAACCGTGGGAATAGGGTATTTTCTGAAGACTTATACCGACGGTTCTTTAAAACCGTAGGTATTGAAATTTTTTTTTTGAAGACTTATACCCACAGTTCTCTGCAACCGTGGGTATAGCTTTCCCGTGTCATGGCGGGGGGAAAAATTAGGTGGGACATGAAAAAAATTTGGCGGGAATTCATTTTTTTCACGGATCATATTAATATATATAAGTAGATGAATGTATATATTGAAAATAACAATGTTAGATCGGTTGGTATAAAACTGAAAAGAAGTGTTGCGATTCATTGTGAGACCACTGTTCGAATCTCCTCGGTCACGGTTTTTCAATTTAAATACCTTTTATATTAATATATATACGAAGATGTAGGAATATATAACAGATTAAATTAGCAGCTCAGTTGGTGCTTCGTCTGGTGTTGGCGCGCCGCGTTGCGGGAAGCCCGGGTTCGAAACCGTGAGGCAGCGTTTTTTTAATACGCGACGTGGAAATATATTAATATAAATACGCTGATATATGTATTAATAAAATATAGGATCGTAGCTTGGTTGGTGCAGTCACTTGCTGATAGGCGTAGAGTTCAGGGTTCAAACCTTGTTATACCCAATCTTTTTAAAAATGGATTGGATATATTCCCCACGGTTTGAAACCATGGGGTAAGTGCCCTGTCAGGCTATACATTGTGGTATTGGTGTGTGACACACCTATACCGACGTTGTTCCAGCCCACGGTTCCCAAAACCATGGGTATAGCCTATACCCACAGTTTTGGGGGCTATACCCACGGTTTTGAACCGTAGGTATAGACACTTTTTCCAGTAGTGTGAGAAAAAATTGGTACATCATTCAAATCTACTGTACTACTTATATGTGACCATGTTACCGTGGGTATAGGTAAAGACACTTATACCGATGCTGTTCCAGCCCACGGTTCCCAAAACCATGGGTATAGCCTATACCCACAGTTTTGGGGGCTATACCCACGGTTTTGAACCGTAGGTATAGACCCTTTTTCCAGTAGTGTGAGAAAAAATTGGTACATCATTCAAATCTACTGTACTACTTATATGTGACCATGTTACCGTGGGTATAGGTAAAGACACCTATACCGACGTTGTTCCAGCCCACGGTTCCCAAAACCATGGGTATAGCCTATACCCACAGTTTTGGGGGCTATACCCACGGTTTTGAACCGTAGGTATAGACCCTTTTTCCAGTAGTGTGAGAAAAAATTGGTACATCATTCAAATCTACTGTACTACTTATATGTGACATAAAACAACACCATAACCATATTTCTCTGTTTATATGCAGATTGATGAATCGAAATCAAAATCAAAATCCATCCTATGCCATGTGTTATGGAAGGAGGCTCGCGTAAAAAAATAGGAGATACTGATAGATGAAAACACAGAAAAAGTGTGAGAAACATGTGTAAGTATGACATAATATAAATTTTATTTGTTTTAAATCGCTATTACATCACAATGAATTCTTATTTTTCTATATTTTCTATCTGACATAGTCACAGGAATCAACAACACCCACACCAGATGCAGACATACTTTCAGCAGCCTTGAAGCGGTCAGACCAGTATGGCCGCATCAGAGGTGTAGGTTTTGGGGTGACACCCTAAACATATTTTCAAAAACAAATTCAAGTGGAGGATGAAAATGAAAAAATGGAAAAGCTACAAGAAAAATTAGCTATTTTTCAAGAATAATTACAATACCAGAGAGTGATGATAGAAACATTGATGGGGGATAGTCAAAGAGAAGAAAAAACTCAACAAAAACCTGTGTGTGACGATCCCACCCCACCCCCCACCAGCTTTGAGGCAAGCCATTCCTCTAAAAAAACTGACTTAGCTGAGGTAATAAATGTTTTAATAATTGTTTCTATGAAATGTGATTCACATAGACACTGATACCTTTCATGTACTAATATTCTACAGGGTGAAAATGACTGTGATTTATATCTATCAACTCCCACCTATCGCCTTATAGTGAGGGCTATAATGTTCAATACGCAGAACGACATGCTACACAACAGACAGCTTCCAATGGATCATTTTAGAGTGTCAATTAACATAGCTAATGAGCCGAGTGCTGAGCTACCTGTTCCAAATAACAATGAAGACATTCATACGATTGAAAAATCTTTTGGAACATTCATCACATGGCTGTCAGTTCTTGTAAAAAAATGTGTCAATAAGGAGGTATCCATTTCCAAGTTATTTTTCAAGCTGAACCTTTAACATTTAATGAAAAAAGGTCTGAACCGATGAATGTTATTACAGAACGACAAAGAGAAGGGGGTGAAACGAAATATCAGCTCAAAACTATCTCAAGGATCAACCAACCGATTGAAACGGTCTACTAAGAGTACCTTCACCCCGCCCATTCTATATCCATAGTTAATATCATTGCAGACTCATGTGGATACAAAGTTGATAGACAGCAATGCTCACACAGTTGATTTTGAAAAAAATATGTACGGAGAGGAAACATCATATTTTATTAGTGCTTAAAATGTAAATGAAATCCTCAAGTATAAATGGCTAGGTGCCTCAGTTGTAAATGTATACATGAGGTATGTTTTCATTATTTGATTTTACAAAAGCTGATATACTCTGATAATTATGACTAAATAAATTTTATATTTTTCGTAGGCATATATATGAAAAACAATTGAAGGTATTTCCCCATGAACAAAAATTTGAACTCGTTAGTCCTCACACCACCACTTCAAAATAAGAATTAGATTCTGATAAAGAGGTTGAAATAATGTCATCCCTGCTCAAATCGTTTGAAAAAAAATTACGGATGACATACTCTTTTTAATACCAACGACGCAGGGGTAAAACTATATAATTTAATCATATCAACTATATTTTCATTTATTTATTTACTTATTCCTTTTTGTATTTTTAGGGAGCATTGGATTCTGATTGCAGTCAATTTGGATACTCCAAAGATTTATTTTCTAGACTCAACACATGGATATCCAACAAACTGACCACGCATGATGGCATTTGTTAATTTTTAATGCACTAGATCCAACATTTTAAAACTAAACATCTAGTTATATAATTTATGTTATCTTTTAATAATGATTCTATTATGATAGGTCAGTGCATAAATATCTTCTAATGCATGGAATGAATCCAGGTCATAAGGATAAGCAAGCCTACAAGATCTACAACTGGAAAAGTATCCCGGTATATATAATAACATTTCACTATACAAACACATATCAAAACAAATTACTTATTGTTGTCAATGTTTATGTAGTGTCCAAAACAAAAAAACGGAAAGTACTGTAGTTATTATGTTTGTAAATTTATGAAAGAGATCGTATTTCATCAACAAACTAGCATCCATGATGAGGTATTTTCGAAAATAATTACGATTTCATTTAAAATATTTATTAATCCTTTGTGTATTTATATTTTTTCAGTACTGCCATGACTGTCGCAAAAACTCATGTTCAGAAGATTATATAGATGTGTTTAGAAACAAATGGGAAACATACCTGATGGAAGATTGTACACAAATAGGATGAAGGTGAATTCCTACTAATTTTATCCATATATGATCCTTGATATCTCCCTTGTTTACACTTATTGAGCATATATGATCACCCTTTATTATGTTTTATATCATTAGGTTATTAATAATGGTTTTAGATATGATTTTTATTTCTAGTAAATCATAACTCATTGGACTACACTGGTCGATAGTGTGGAAGTCGGCCGATCATAGTCATTCAGTCCACTCACGAGCATCTTAAAATCTTGATGGTAACCAATATCTTGGATTTTCAATTTTCTAATTTTAGTTTCCCTTATATGTGGGTTGGGGGTGTCCAGGAGGGAGGGGGTGTCCAGGAGTGGGGGGTGTCCAGGAGGGGGTGTTTCCCAGAGGGAGGGGGTGTCCAGGTGTGAGGGTGTCCAGGAGGGGATGGAGGGGTGTGTCTATGGGGGTGTCCATGAGTGGGGTGTCCAGGAGGGGGTGTCTTCAAGATGGAGTGGGTGCCCAGGTGTGAGGGTGTCTAGGAGGGGAGGGAGTGGGTGTGTCCATGGGGGTGTCCATGAGTGGGGTGTCTAGGAGGGGAGGGATATCTCTTAATCCAATTATAAGGAGGAAATCCTCTATGTCACACTTCACCAATCCCTATATAGAATATCCTACTCATCACACACACCATGACTCTTATATATCCTTAAGAGGGTGTTCCCCATCATACGTCATATATAAAACTATATTATCCATATTCTTTAGGCCTAAGACTCTAATACCTACTCAAATAGCCTTAGAAAACCTAACTAGGCTATACAAATCTCATACTAAACCCGATCCTCTCATAAACACTACTAGAAACCTCACCTCCATGGAGATATAATCTCTGGATGATCAAAAAATCATAAAAAATCAATAAAACCCTCACTCTATCTCTTGGTGGATCAAAAACACCCTATTTATTTACCTAGGTTGCTCTTGATTTCTATCCCTTTCACTGGAACACATATACTCATGCATGAATTCACAATCGTGCATGAATTGGAACATGGTTTTTTATTATAGGGTCCACCTACCTCAAAAAATGAATTAACCCCCTCACCAAGATCAACTCATCCTCAACCAAGACTATACATGCCTTATCTAATCTTGTACCAATGATTGAGACCTCAATCCGACGCACGGTGTGACCAGTATGGCTAAAAGTGTCTGATATCAGTTTGAAATTGACATTAACTTTAGAAAACAATACTACTGACATACGTAATACTGAGAAAAAGTGTTAGGATTGTTTTGATACTTTAATAAAATGATCCATGAGTCATTTTTGATGTGTACGAATCAACCGTACCTAAATACGATGAACAGTGTGACCGGTACAGCTAAAAGTGTCTGATATCAGTTTGAAATTGACATTAACTTTAGAAAAAAAACAGAAGTGACATACGAAAAACTGAGAAAATGCGTTAGTATTGTTTTGATACTTTATGAAAACAATCTATGAGTAATTTTTGAGGTGTACTAATCGACCGCACCTTAATCTGACGCACGGTGTGACCGGTACGACTAAAAGTGTCTGATATCAGTTTGAATTTGACATTAACTTTAGAAAATAACACAAGTGACATATACAAAACTGATCAAATGCGTTCGTATTGTTTTGATACTTTTGTAAAATGATCTGTGAGTCATTTTTGAGTCAACCACACATCAATCCAATGCACGGTGTGACCGTTACGGCTAAAAGTGTCTGATATCAGTTTGAAATTGACATTAACTTTAGAAAACAACACAAGTGACATACAAAAAACTGAGAAAACATGTTCGGATTATTTTGATACTTTTTTACAAAGATCCATGAGTCATTTTTGACGTGTACGAATCAATCGAACCTCAATCCGACGCACGGTGTGACCGGTATGGACAAAAGTGTCTGATATCAGTTTGAAATTGTCATTAACTTTAGAAAACAACACAAGTGACATACATAAAACTGAGCAAACACATTCGGATTATTTTGATACTTTAGGACAACGATCCATGAGTCATTTGTGATGTGTACGAATCAAACTCACCTCAATCCAAATCACGGTGTGACTGGTATGGATAAAAGTGTCTAATATCAGTTTCAAATTGACATTAACTTTAGAAAACAACACTACTAACATACGAAATACCGAGAAAACGCATTCTGATTGTTTTGATACTTTAGGAAAATTATCTATGGGTCATTTGTGACTTGTACGAATCAACCACACCTCAATCTGATGCACGGTGTGACCGGTATGTCTAAAAGTGTCTGATATCAGTTTGAAATTGACATTAACTTTAGAAAAAAAACACAAGTGACATACGAAAAACTAAGA
Organism: Viscum album; assembly: GCA_963277665.1. Lineage (NCBI taxonomy): Eukaryota > Viridiplantae > Streptophyta > Magnoliopsida > Santalales > Viscaceae > Viscum > Viscum album. The sequence goes on along the minus strand of OY728127.1, from coordinate 379,920,134 downwards.
AAATGTGTTTGGATTGTTTTGATACTTTAGGAAAACAATCCATGAGTCATTTGTGAGGTTTAAAAATCGACCTCACCTCAATCCAATTCACAGTGTGACTGGTACGACTAAAAGTGTCTAATATTAGTTTGAAATTTACATTAACTTTAGAAAACAACACAAGTGTCATACGGAAAACTGAGAAAACACATTCAGATTGTTTTGATACTTTTGGAAAATGATCCATGAGTCATTTTTGATGTGTACGAATCGACTACACCTCAATCCGACGCAAGGTGTGACCGGTACAGCTAAAAGTGTCTGATATCAGTTTGAAGTTGACATTAACTTTAGAAAACAACACAAGTGACATACAGAAAACTGAGAAAATGCATTTGGATTGTTTTGATACTTTTGGAAAACGATCCATGAGTCATTTGTGAGGTGTAAGAATTGACCACACCATAATCCGACACATGGTGTGACCGGTATGGATAAAAGTATCTGATATCATTTTGAAATTGACATTAACTTCAGAAAACAACACTACTGACATACGGAATACCAAGAAAACGTGTTCGGATTGTTTTGATACTTTAAGACAATGATCCATGAGTCATTTGTGATGTTTAAAAATCAATCACACCTCAATCCAATGCATGGTGTGACCGGTATAGCTAAAAGTGTCTGATATCAATTTGATATTGACATTTACTTTTGAAAAAAACACAAGTGACATACGAAAAACTGAGAAAACGCGTTCGGATTATTCTGATACTTTAGGATAACAATCCATGAGTCATTTTTGAGGTGTACGAATTGAACTCACCTCAATCCGACGCACAATGTGACCAGTAAATATTTTCATTAGATAAAGAATCAGTATTTATTAAATGAGATAAATCATCCAAAAACATATTGATTTTATATTATTCCCTTTCATTGTTATCAAAATGAAAACATTTGAGTTTATCGTTTCCATATTTTAGTTTCTCATTTTCATATTAATGTATTCTTTCATGTTAATGTTTTAATTTATTTCATTATTATATTACTAACATAATATTTGTTTTCTTATATAGGTGAATTTTTTTCCATGAGTTCGAATGCTTTTTTCGGCAACAAATACCTTGGACGACAATTTTTGAGAGAGGATCACAGATATCAAAGGATGAAAAATTAATGTTTATAACTGTTGTTTGATAATTTTAATTTTAACCATGTAAAACATTATTTTAAATGTATATAGCAGTGTGTTTTTTTGTATTCATGATGTTAAGTAAATGTATATAGCATTGTTTGTAAAAATATTGTGTGCGGGTGCTATTTTTTACAGGTGTGCAGGTGCTATTTTGTGAGGTGTGCAGGTGTTGGTTTGTGTAGGTGTGCAGGTGCTGGTTCTGCAGGTGCAGGGGAAGGTGCCTTTATCAGCGCTCTTTTAGCATTGATAAAGGATAATTTTAACAGCGCTAAAAGAGCGTTGATAAAGGGCCCTATTATCAGTGCTCAAGATAGCGCTGATAAAGGCACCCCTTTATCAGCACTAGAAAAGAGTTGTTAATGCCAGCATAGATAAAGGGGGGTCCCCTTTATCAGTTCTTTTTTTAGTGCTGATAAAGGTCGCCTTTATCAGTGCTTTTCGGAGCGCTGAAAAAAAGGACCCCCCCTATCTTTGCCATCATTAACATCACTTTTATAGCGCTGTTAATGTCAGTTTTTAGCATTGATAAAAGTTCAAGTTGTTGTAGTGAATGGACCCCTGGTGAAATTACAAGAAGGCCCCTCAAAATAGGGTTTTCATCATTGGTTCATGGCACGAAGAGAGGGTTTACACCATGAATCCTATTCTAGGTAAATGGGATACCTATTTCCTTAAGACTTTCAAGGTGTGAACCATAGTTTCAAACCTTGAATTCTCATGGGTAGAATCCCCTCTCCTAGTGACCCCATTCATGTCCTAAAAGGTTCTCCATGAATGTCATTCATAGTATGAATAACCCTTCATGCCATGAATAGATAAATAATGTTTTTCTCTAGTAGATTGAACCTCCATCCACTATTTTGACATCTTATGTAAAACCCAACACACCTACCAAGCCTTAGAAAATGTTTAAAAGATGTTTAAGGATTTCCAAATAGTCATAATCCCAATTTGAGTCCTAGTTCTCAAAACGATCTCCTCACTGAACCAAAAAATCAAATTCCATCAAAAATTCACAACCTATAATGACATGGGTCATCACAAACTCCCCACCATAACACTTTTTATCCTTAAAAATACATGGTATTCATCTGTTAATGAAACCTGACATACTTTGGTTATCAATATACAACCAAACCACTGCATCTCATCTTCAAGAATTAAATTTTCTTCTGATGCAAAACTTTAAACACCAAACCCAAACACACCATATTCTCTTTAAAACATCAGTTAGATCCTTTAACCACATCAACTATGTCACAAATGATTCTTATGATGCATTTCCCACCTCAATTCATCTAAATCTTTTCAAAACCAGTCGGTGCTCTCCTGAAAGAATTCTCCTAAAAATGATCGACATGTCCCGCTAATGTTTTATCACTTTTTCAACCATGTTTCTTTAACACCGAGAGGCATCATAAAAATTCTCAACACCCACACCAAAGTCCAAACCCAATTCTTAGGGTAATTCCCATGGTGGGATACTGAACTATCAGGCTCCATTGATGAGAATTGGTGCAACACTGATCTGAATTACTCTCAAACTACTCTACCACTATCTTGTCCCTATTTCCAAAACGCATACACCATCTTACATCGCACTAAAATTTCCGATCTAGTATTCTTTTCAAAATAATATTAATCAGTTCCACCCACACATTGATGTTGTGATAATGCGTCAATAATCCACGAATCAGATCCACTATAACCATGACACTTCTTCCATTAGGGTTATACTATCAAAACTTATTTTATTCTCCCCGCCATAAGAGTATCCTTTTTATTAGGTCACTGAACCAAACAATGGATCTTTACTACCCATGTCTTACCCGTTATCGTGCATAACAACTATATGTGACCACTATTCTCACTCCTGAGTTCCAAACATTAAACATTGATTAACAAGATCCAAGATGATACCCATCCACACCCGTCAATATCAAACACTGAATTTAAAATAATAGATTCATCTCAATACTTATGGTTTTCCTCATCATAAGACTATTCTCGTAATGTCTAATTCTAGCTAATGGTGCACCCTACCATAGTAATCTTCTAATAAAAATTCATACCAAGTGGTCCAACCTACAAAATAATAAAAACAAATTAAAAGGTTTTTAATACCATAACATATCAATGCATATCCAGATAATTGATCCCAACATCTAAATTAATCATTGGGATTTCCAAACACAGATATCTCAAATAACCATGGTACACCCACTATACACACAAGACAATAATCAGGATCATCTTGATTGTCATAGAAAACCAAAGAAACCTAGTCTACATAGGCACTAGTTTCTTTTTCACACATCCAACCAAAATAGGTCCACACCCAATAATCACACATGTTCATCCCAAACAAACATGACTCGTAAACAAGGCATAAAATTCAAGCATATAGATCTTTCTCATCCAAAATATAACAACCCAAGAAAACATAGTTTATATAAGTACCGATTTCTTATTTTCAAAAACCAATTTGAATCATACACACACACGCACACACTGAAACTAAAATTTGTTTTCAAAACACCCCTTGGAATCCAAGGGTTTTAAAAAATTAGAAATCTAAAAAATCCTTAAACTAGATGGTTTATTTCTAAAAAACCACATTGAAATCCAATTTCAAAAGCATTATCCTGTGATTTCTACCAAAACCCAAAAATCCCAATTGGTTTCAAAATGAATATATCTACACGCTATTTCAAGTAAAAAAATTCTAAAACCATTTACACACACATCATGCCACCACATGAGTTTTCCTTTCAAAAATAGGTTTTTCTAAAAATTATAAAATTACCAAAACCATTTCCATATGGTATCCACAGTCAAAAACATAATAAAACTAACAATTGACCTATATTCATATTAATATAATTACCCATTTTAATTTATTTGAGAAAACATCAATTATATTATAATTTGATTCAATTAATAATGTATTTTGATGAGGCAAAATGATAAACAACATTTCTCATAGGTGCATGTATCATGCCATATGTATTCCACTATCATGGTGTATAAAAAACTCATTAGCTCAAAGTAAATCCTTATGACACATCCTGAGTATAATTCATCCTATATTGGGATTATCAGTCAAATCCAACACCTCACTCATCCTAGAGTTCCTAATCCTGAAACCATATATCCTCTAGAAATATAGATTTCAACCAATGTCATTCTTTCTAAACATGTTGTAACACCCTGACCCAAATAACCATGTCTGAGCTAATGTTCCACATAACCTCATGTAAACCTCCCCATACACAAGATGATACTTACTTGTGTCTAGGTTCTAAATTAATGTGGGGATACTATACTAATTATAATAATAGCCATCACTGGAATAATAATAACATAAACACAATCCAAATTGAATAAAAAATCGAAAGAAAACACAGTCCTGATATTATAATAGATGTTATGATAGGTCATACAAGTATGATGAAATGAACCAAAAATGTGGAAGATAAATAGTTATACATAGTAAAATTCTAAAATATAATAAATAATAGTGATATTGAAATTATCTGAAGTTTTTCTCAGTACTGCATCCATCTCCCAACTCCAAGCTACTTAGTAATGTACTGCAGGGACCTTACCCTTATCTGGATCCCTGATAATGAAGTCTAAAAGTGGACCAAGATTATTATGTAGGGTGTGAGTATAAAACTAGTTGGAAATTTTTAATACATCCTTAACATAAGTTCACATGTATATAGATGTGTGTGTCAGGATGAAAAATAGTTATGAACACTTGGATCACCTGAACAAATGGACTCTCTCTCATATGCAAGGATATTATTTATCAGTAGATCATATTGGAATATATGTACTATGTAAAAATGGTGTATGATGTTCTTCAGGGGATAAAAATATACCAATATTAGGTGCTAACAATCCTTTTTGGATCCATCACTAATGAGTCATGTCATCCACATTCCCCCTCTAAGGGGTTGGATAAGTCTGTTAGGGCCACTAATCAACCTGAACATTGAAACAGATTTCCTACTAGCTATATATGAATCCATATAAGGCATAATATAATAAGGAACAATATATCATAATAATAATTCCAAGGTATATTAATTAACCATGCACATAAGGAATGGTATAGAAAGGAATACACAATCTATAACCTAGAAAAGGTATCATGGGCCATCCAACATATTTCAAATTTACCTATCCACTAAGGGTCTCTAAACTATGAATAAACACAAAAACCAAGCATCCCAAACAATTCTATACAGTGTCCCAATATGTTAGGGACTTCCTACCTTTAATGCACTGATTGAAAAATTCCAAGATCTATAGAGGAATGATAGCTAGATCATGTCCTTGCACAAACATTCACTAGATCAAGTCCTAATCCATCATAATATAGTCTCAAGAATTAGGATTTTAATGAGATATATTTTCAAGTGATATAATATACATAAACTTACTAAAAAATATCCATTATCAATGGTGGATCTAGATCTAATTAAGAGATAGAGAAAAATGATTCTCAATATATTGGGCTCTAATTATGCAATAATCCAAGAATTGTATATTATATCATGATAGAATTCATAGATATATTCAACATAGCTTGGATATATGATTCATGTCAATATAAAAATATGAGATCTAGGATAAACATGAAGAATGAAGGAAGAAACAACCTCATAACTTGAATCTACACAAGTTAATGATTTAGATCTTTGAATTTGGAGTACGAATATAGGGGAGTGCCAAGAATCACCACTAGAGTCCCAAGATTTGATAGCCCTAATAATAAGAGAAGAAATTATAGTTGTAGGGCCTAAAATCCAATTTTTGGATTAATTGATACTCCTTTCATAGTTTGGTTTCATTATTTCCCTAATCACGCACTAATCATGTGTGGATTTCTTCCTCTTATAGGTATCCACATGTTTTAGTCACGTGGTTTGGTAAGCCATATTCCAGTCATGATTTTTCCTCTATCTAAAGTTAATTAATTTATATAAAAATTAACATGGTTAAATCTAACCATGAACAAACTATGTTTTCCATACTATTCTTCTCCAAATAAACTTCATGGTTTCCTATGGAGAGATACATAGTTTCCCATAATTGTATTCTGACTGTGCATCCCCTTTTTGGCCTATAAAACCTTCCAAAAATAAATAAAAGTTTCCCAATACTTCATCGAAGTAATTTTTCACTCAAAAACACTTAAATAAGGGATTCATTTATAGCATAAGGTACCTAAAAATCTGTAGTCCACTGAAATATCTGCCTCTTAGGACTTCTCATCCTCTATAAGTGTCTCTAGAGATCCTAATAAAATAACTCAATCCATTGAGATTATACATCATATCTCACTCACATGTCTCCTCTTGGATATGTTCATGCTTCCATAACACTATAAAAAGTGGAGTTGTATTTCCTCGAAACACTTTCTCACTCTAGCTTATGATCTACCTAGGGCACTCCATGAACTATGTGTGAGGTTCTAGCTCAACATCCTCATAGTCTATCATATAAATAGGATCAGGCATATACCAATTAATTTTAGAGACATGGAACACATCATTCATACCTAGATATTATTAAGATATATCCAAATGGTAGTTCACTATCCCGATACACTCGGTAATATCAAATGGTGAAACAAATCTCTAAGCTATCCTCCCTTTATTCTATAACCATTGATTTCCTAACCATGGATTGTCCCATAAGAAAACTTAGTTACCCATAGAAAACCCCAAAAGTCACCACCTTTATTTGACATATGACAACTGTCATCTTTGAGTTATGACTAACCACTTATAGATAAGTGTCACTCTCCCAGAGTTCTCTTATACCATGATCATACCCAAAACTACTTCCTCACCAAACTCATTCTAATATAGTGGTGATTATCATAGAAAACCATAAATATCCTCATAAGGTTCCATCTAAATTGAATTCGGGAATTTTTTGTTGTACGAAAACCCAACCAAGGCTATGTGATCATCCCATGCTCTGCCAAAGCCTCAAACACATTCCTGAAGAAAATCCTTCAAGATTTAGATCATCTTCTCTATCTTTACATCATTTTATGTATGATACACTATACTCAGTCTCAATTGGGATCCTAAATACTTTAATAATAATTTCAAAAATAGCAACATGAAATACATGTCTCTGTATGATACAATTCTCAAAGGAGCTCCATGCGGGTATATAATCTCTGGTACATAAAACCTCCCTAACTCATCCACTTAAAGGTTCTATCAAATCAATAATAAATGATCCACTTTAATCAGTTGATACACTATTAACCAAAAAACATCATATCCGCTTGGGTTCTTGGGTAACCTCATCATAAATTCTATCATCACATTATCCCACTTCTACATAGGCACTAGAAGTGGCTAAAGTAAACCAAAAGGATGCTAATAGTTGACCTTTACCCTTTGGTTGGTGAGGTGTTGAAAAAATTAGTGATTTATTTAAACATATTTTTCACCAAAACTGACATCATATGTCATGGTAAATCTTCATCGACATGTGATTCATTACACATTTAAAAGAATGAGAGTCTCTCATAAGATCCTCTCTTGTGGAAGTTGAAACTACTACCCTACTATGAGTGTACGTCATTTTTTCCTCATCTAAGTATATCCCTTTAACCAAATTATCCCCTTCCAATCATTAACATATCACTACACACTTGGGATATTTTTCTTATATAGATTTTACCCAGACCACTAAAGAAGACATAATTACCAAAGGTACACAATTCATAACTCAATGAAACATATATTCATCCACTATTCACTCAACCATCAAACTCATAAGATATTATTCCTTTTATGAAGGTTTCTCTATAAGATCACGCATCTACAACATTTTCATGTTGGGAGCATCTGCATTGAAATTATCGTTCCCTAGATCATGGGTTAATTTTATGTAGAATGTATTTAGATACTCCACCCAATTCCTTTTCCTTATATTTAAATCTCATTGAGAGAAGATATATCACATGATATTGTGGTTCGTATAGCCAATAAAACTCTCACTAAAGTGATAATTTCATCAACACTTCAGTTCATAGACCATAGCTTCCAATTTTGAGTCATGTATTGGGTAGTTCTACTCATGGTTTCAAAACTCATATGACTGATAAATAACTACCTAATATCTGTGTTTCAAAAAAAACTTCCAACCCAATGCCTAATTCACCATAGTATATTATGTATCCAATCCTAGGCTCTGTAATAATCAAAACTAGGGTTTTCATCAATCTCCTCTTCATCTCTAAGAATTCCTCTTCACACTAATCATACCACTAAAACATCACCCTATTTTTGGTTATCTCTATCATCATCACTTCGAAAATTTATTATTACTAGATTAAACAAATATAGTACCCTTAAAGCCCAAGGAAACTCATAATCTCAAACACATTTTTTGGTATGATCGAAAGACATCACGTCCTCTACCATCTCTAGGTCCACTAAAATCCATGCATCAGAAATTGAATGCTTAAGTAATTGCATCTCCTGAATATAGAAGTTTAACTTCTACATTTTGGAATAAATATAATGTGCTTGAAATGTACTCAATAAAATCTCAAGGTTCCTAGCATGCATATATAAGTCATAGAATATATCTGGATATCATCCAAAAATACAATGATGAAGGAGTCAAGATATGGATGGAAAATATTTTTCATGATATCCATGAACACTAAAGCATTATTATTTTTCAACCCAAAATGCATGAAAAGATACTCATATAGTTCATTCCTACTCTTAAACACTACCTTCAGAGTATCCTCCTCTCTGACCCATAGGTGATAGTAGCCTAAATAATGATCAATCTTAGAAAACCAATAAGATCTTAATAACTGATCAAATAGATCATCAATACTTGGTAAAGTTTACCTATTATTTACTCTTACCTAATTCAGTTTCATGTATTCCATAATGTTTTTTTGAATCTCATCTTCATTATTAGAAAATAACTTCAAAGTGCCCCAATGTGATGTGCCCAATCTGATGAATCCCTTCACCTCCAAATACTCTAATTTAACCTTCAAATCTCTTAACTCATCTAGTACCATATAATAATGAGGAATCAGTATCAGTTGTACACCAGGTAGAATCTTGATCACAAATTAAATTACCCAATATAGAGGAATAATTGAGAAGTCATTTGGAAGGACTCTGACATAATGATCCACCACTAGAAAGAAGATATAGGGAGTTGTTGTTTATTTTTCTATAAGAGACAAGCATGTAACTTGTATTGTGATAGATCCAAATTGGATCAGGTCCAGTCCCATACAACTTTATCTGATATCCCACTCATTTTTTAAAATGAATCTATCTCTTCTAGGCATAGTGAAAGACATTTTTCTTTTGTAGTAGTTTATATGAGATCGGTAAATGGTCAACAAATCTATTCTAATTATCACATTGAAACTAGTTATATATAAGATTATGAAATCCCATAGATGTATATAGTAATCAATAACTATGATAATCTCAAGGAATCATTATAAATTCTCTAATTTCTTTCCCAAAGGCATGTTAATAGAGTCAAACCCATAAGATAACTTTTGTGGTAAATCTAGTCTAGTAATGACATGAGAATATATGAAAGAGTGGGAAGATCCTGTATCCAAAAAAATATTAGATAACATATAGGTAATCAAGACCAGACATTTAAATATATAATTTTCATCCCCACTAATGGTTATAGCCTCACCCATCACAAAAATCTTGCCTACCTATAGGGTGTGACCTTGCCTCTGTGAAGCATGACTCTCTTGAGTCATCAATGTCTGTGGTGCCAAGGTCTACTATTGAGGACCCTTTCCATCACCTTAACATGCATTCCTCTACTATAGAAATGAAATATTAGAAAATAATAACTGAAGAAGACCAATATTTTCACATCAATGAGATATCATAGGTGGTTTTATGCATGATGTACAAAAATTTCCTTTCTATCCATATTTATAACAACTATTCTAGCCTCCTCCCATAGAGGGAGTATAAGAATACCTATTCTAATACACTTGTTTGTCACCCAGTTGTAACTCCATAGCCTTTATCTTCCAAATACCAGAATAGGAACTTATTACGGTACTAGGAAGCCCTATTTTCATTAAACTATCAGCTGGAAGAAAACCTATTAGTTTATCCTCCTTGATCCCCTTCTCAAAATTTAGGTCCTTGTGAAGCACCTCAATATACATCATCAGTTTAAATCACATAACCTAACATATAAACTTCAGATGAAGGATAATCTAAAACTTATTATCCTTAAGTGACTCATTATTATCTAAAATAGGATCAAATCATAGAAACACCATATAAGGATCCAAATAATTATAAACTAATATCATTCCTTATAGAGGATCCATAAACTCCAAATTTCATTCCAAATTCAACATGTCAGGAAAGAACTCCTCAAAGATAACTCATTGAAGGCCTTCCAAGTAAGACCGTCAAGTTTTCCTACCTATCTCATAATACCTCACTATCTCCTATAAGTCCCCTAAATCATAAAGGCTTCTAGATTCACCCTCTTATCCACTAGAGTGTCCACCATTCCAAAGATTCTTGTGATGATGTCAATCCATTCCATAGAATAGTGAGGAACAACAATTCCTTGAAAGGTTGTTAGATTCTAGAGTTTAATGTTTTGAGAATAATCAACAATTATCCTATGTTACCATCCTTATAGAGTAGGAACAATATGTAAGACTCTCATTTGGGAGAGAATTACCACTTCAACCATCGGGGTAAGAGTGAGAGCATTCTCGTCTGCATACTTTTACATATCCTATGGTTGAACTATCACATCCTCCCTATTAGGATCATTCTGGTGTCTCTAAGATAAAATTTTTCTAAAATGTTAAATGAATTTAACATCTTTCTTACAAGAACAACATAAGTGGTTATACGGCACACATATGGGATTTCTATCAGAAGACCTATCCTAGGATGTTCCCACACATAAGGCATATCCCTCCTAATTATACCCATGATCAAAACTAGTCCTCCATACCTAAAAATTAGTCACAATAACATATACATATATATATATATATACATCATAATTTAATTCAAAAGTTTAACTAACTAATTCCAGCATAGATATATCATAAAAATAGAGAACACGGATATATCACTGAATAGTTAACACAAATCAAGACATTTAATTAAAGAAATATTATGATGCACACAATAGGTATATATATACATATACATATGAAATGTGAACCTATGTTTCTATCCATGGTTCATGAACACACCCAAATTCTATAAACCTATAATACCAGTACAATCACCTATAACTCAGAGGTTCGTTACACATGAGCTGGTCAGGAACATGGAAACTCTACTACCCAAGTTCCACATAGCTTATATCCTTTCTACCATATCCCTAAAATAAGAAAAATGAAAGATAAGGAATTTGATACGATTTTTTAACACCCCAACTAGAATCACTAGGTCTGATCTAGTGTTCTACATAACCTCATGTGTGCATCCCCATACATAAGAGGGAGAAAAAAGTGTCAGGGGTATAAAGTGATATGGTAGACTGTACCCTTATAAACAATATACATCACTGAATTAATAATAACATAAACAAAAATCAAATTGAACAACTAAACTAAATAAAACATATTCATGGTGCTATAATAGATGTTATGATAGTTTATACATGTATAATCAAATAGACCCCCAATGTGGAAGGTCAACAGGCATAAGTAGTACTACTAGTAAAGATAATAAATAAAAGTGTTTCATAAACTAATTGAAGTCCATATTGGTACCATTTCCACCTCCCAAATCTAATATCATCCACAACCTACCATAGGACCCTTTCCCTTCTTTGGATCCCTAATCATGAAGTCAACATGTGCACCAAGAATCTCATGTAGGGTGTGATTATAAACTGAGTCAAACACCACCAATTCATCCTCAACATAAATGAACATGTATGTGGAATTTCATGACATGATGAAAAAATAAATTCACACACAAATATACAACCAATCATATATCGAGTGATCATACGCTAACTAAGATTCCATGAACCCTGATCATACCTCCTTTGGTGCCTTTCCAGAATAATATAATATATAGTCACTTTCTTGACTAAGATCATTTCATGTAACTCAATATTTATTTAAGTAAAATTCATTTTTAATCTTTAAGGAATAATTCCACACCCACCTTTAAGGAAAATTCACACATGTGACTAATGGTTACCTTCTCACTTGTGGTGGTACGCACACTTGTTACACCCAAACAAATGGAATCTCTTTTGTACACAAGGACTTTACCCATCGGTAGATCATACTAACATATATGGAATCTATTCTAATGGAATATAGTTTTCTCCATGCTATAAACACATTCCAATATTATTTTCTAACCATACTATAGATTCATCACTAATGAGTCATGTTACCCATGCTTCCCCTCTAAGGGGTTGGACAAGTCTATCAGGGCCACCTGTTAACCTGAACACTAATAAAGAGATCCCAACAACTATATACCAATCCATATATAAGTAATAATACATAAAGGAACAATATATCACAATAAGCAATCCACATTCTCTGAACTAACCACACACATAAGGTATGACATAACAAGGAACACACATTCCATAACCAAGCAAAGGTTTCATGGGACACACTATGTATGTCAAATGTACCTATCATGAAAGGGTATCTACACTAGGTATAAAAATGCAAACCAAACATGCCAAAAAATTTCATAAAAATATTTAATAAAGTAAGGAATTATTACCTTTAATGTGTTGAAGAAAAAATTCCAAGATTTGTTGAGTAACAAGAGATGGATCATGTCCCTTCACCAATGTTCACTAGAACATGGCCCAATCAATCATAATAGAGTCTCCAAAATTATGATTCAAATAAAATATCTTTATAAGGGATGGAATAAAAATAAAATTACCAAAAAAAGATATTTCATCAATAGTGGATCAAGATCCAATCAAGAGAGAGAGTGATTCTCAATAGATCCAACTATAATCCTTCAATAATCTAAGAATTATTCAATATATTGTGATAGAATTCATAGATATATCCAACATATCTTGGATGTATAACTTATATCAATAGAAAAAGAGTATATCTAGGATATACATGAATAAAAAATGAAGAAACAACCTCATACCTTAAATCTACATGATTCAATGCTCTATATCCATTGGATTTAGAGTACAGAGAGAACAGAAATGCCAAGAATCACAGCTTCAGTCCCTAGGTTTCAGATCCCATGGAATAAGAGAAAAAATTTGAGGTTTTATAAAGTTTTTGGGAATAAAATAAATTTTTTTAATTAAATAATACTTGTTTCATGGTTTGTTTTCAGGGTTTCCTTAACCATACACCAACTGTGCAAGGGTTTCTACCTCTCTTAGGGACTCACATAGTTTTTTCATACCGCTTGGTAAACTATTCACCAACCATGATTTGGTATTTTTTCCAAGTTACATTGATTCAATAAAAAGTCACTTGATTAGGTCTAACTCTTTTGAAACTTATCATTCCCCACTTTCCTACTCCAAAGAAGCTGAACAGTTTCATGGGGAGAGCTACATGGTTTTCCCAAACCATGCACCAACTGTGAATCCCTTTTTAGCCTCTAAAATATTTCAAAAATGACCATAATATACTTGATACTTCATATAATAAAATAATAACTCAAAAACACTTAAATAAGTGATAAAATAAGGCATAAGGTCCCTAAAAACATTAGGTTGTTACACAAGTTCTCAGACAACCTTCTCAGTTCCAACAACCCAGTCCACCTCTAAATAAATTGTTTTATCCCAAAAGAAGCTATAATAAAATTTTATAATGCCCCATCCTAGGTCTCCTAAATAGATCATGAGTGTTTTCTACTACATGACCTTGGAAATACATACCTATATTCCAGAGTATTCTAACTATGTTAGGTCATCACCGATATTCGGTTTCCTTTGGCATACTAGGATCTGCACCTGAGGACATGTACCAACCCCTGCGTGGGTTCCATTTAGGAAACCTAGTCTAAGGTATTATAATAGGGAAAAAATTTAGATAATAATTTTTCTTTCCAAAATCTTAATTATATCCTAAATATCATATTTATTTTTTAAATGTTTTCTTATAACTAGCTATATGATGTGGTGATGAAAATGAAGTATGTCATTCATGAAGGTGGTAATCTGTATGTAACATGATGATATTTTCATTTTTTGAATTGTTGAGAAGAAGGTAGAAAATGGTTATTCCATAAATATAATAAAATTTTATTATACTAATGATACTAATTTCATTGTTTTATTATGTTTAGAATGGGTTTAAAGGAGGATTAATGAGAAAGAAAAATGAGAAAATATTATGGAGTAGAGAATACTCATGTTGAGAGTTTGAGTCTTCTCTTAAAAGGACTCCTAGAAATGGATTAAATTGGGATATTTATTACAAAAAATGGTTTCCAAAAGTATATGAAGATTTTAGGAGAGTAAAAATGGGTAGGGTTTCAATAATAATTCTAATGATATAGTGGTTTTAATGGGGGTGTAGGTGAGATTCTTTTATATGTGGAAAGGGTGACAATTATTTGGAAAAGAATGGTAGGTGAGGGGTAAAGATGGAATCACATGGGAGATAGATGAGTTAGGTGAGGAAATACTGGTGTGACATGTGGGTATGACTTTACTTCCTAAAAAAATGTCTTTTAGAAGCTCTAAGTATCATGTAAACTTAACAAAATTTAATCCACTAAGTTATCTATTTTTACCCTTATTATCCTTGATTAAATTTTTACCATGGTAATTATTTTTTACTAAAAACATAATATGACCCTTATTAACAAATGTGGACATGATAATTTAAAATTTGGATTCCATTTAATATAATTTAATTTCTAAATATTATATAATTAACTTTTATATTAAAACATAATATTTAAAGAAAACTATTTTTTGTAGAGAAGCCTTCTAAAATATTAACTATATGTATTTTTCTGTTCATATAAATTAAAAAATAAATAAGTGATAATATATTATTCATATAAAAAATTATTATTATCATTATTTAACCAAAATATGTTTAGTTTTCTTAAAATTAACATGCATATCAGATAAAAAGGAACTTTTTAGAAAAATAAATTTTTAATCATAAAATTATTTTTTTGGTTATTTAGCTACACTAATTGAATTTAATCAATTAATTGGTATTAAAAATGAAATTTTTTGTTTAAACATATATTTAATGATGAATTTACTTCTATTTATTTGGTTAATTCAATAGATTCAATATAACAGTCACATTTAGTGTCATGGTTTTTTTTTGTTTAGTGTTGCATGTAAAACAAGTTATTAAACATAATGTTATTTAAAGGAAAATATATTATGATATCATGGGAAGTTATAAATAACCTACTCCTTATCATCTTGTACCAACATCCCAGCATAATTATGACATAACATCCTTCCATTCCACACTATCCACATATAGCCAATGGGCATCATCCATCATCACCTCACATCATCCCAATACATGCATATTATCTCACATCAAACCTAACGTCCACTTTATCTCACATAATACCCAATTCCCACTTTATCCTATATTATATCAGATTACCAATTTTATCTTTCATTAAACAATATTCCCATTTTATCCAGCATCATTCATTATTCTCACTTTTATCCTGATGCTACACACCTGACATTTACCTTCTATGGTATCTCATATTCACCTATTAGCAATCATATAATTAATCCATTAATCATATGTACACATAATAAACCGGTATCCACCACACAAAACTATAAACCATGGTCACTCCCATATGAAATATCTCTAACTATTGTCTGATCTCCATTCTAATCTCTATATATCATCTCAACTATATATAGTTAACCCAAAGCATAATTTTCCTATGCATGTCCTCCGCATAATGTTATACTCCACGTCGACTATTATACCCACCATTGAGTATCTATCCCACATATATATCATGCGCATGTAGTCATATCCCAATTAATAGCTCCTTATATAACTCTTGGTTCCACCTCAAATCCATGAGTCTCACCCGGACCATGATGCCTAACTGCTTGTGAGGTCCTCCAATAAAACTCCTCTAAATTCCCCCTCAGGTATCATTCCCTGAATTATTTCAATTACCAATTGCATTGTGCTTGAATGTGACCTACTTTCCCACACTAGAATCATATCATCAATGATCCACCATATGGTTTCATCATCACAACTCTACTTTGACTACCCTACTAGGTCACACTGTGGCCCCAATTTTGGCTACTCAAAGCTCCACCACCTATCACACATGTCCCAATTATAAAGGTCAGTATGGTCCTATTTTTCAATTTCAACCCAACTATTAATGTTTTACTCCCTACCTATGATAATTATTTCAACCTAAATATGTTCACTTACACAAAAATAGTGAAACAATTTTTGAAATATGATCTCATATCCCTCTAGTGTTGGCACAAACTACATCAAATCTGTGAATATCACTACATAATCCATGATTGAAATCCCTCTCTGCACCTGGTTCATTAATTAATATACCAAATATACCATACTCATCTCAACTCATAGATCTCCCTAATCCTTACTCTGAATTTTTCATACTAATATCACCATGTGCTCATGATCTAACCATTATCTTAGTTTTTATTCTCACTGGGGTGGTCTTTCTAACCTTGGATCCTCTACCAGTGGCTCATGGCCACCCCCTCCCTCAGGGGGGTCATCTCATGTACACCCTAGTAGCATAACATATTTATCTTACTAGTTCTATAATAGAGTTCATCTAGGCGGTGTCTCACTGAGAACCAAATATCATAATAAACATAGATATAATTCTTTAAATATCACAAATAGGAAAATATGTAATAATAAATGCTTCCCACTAGCTCTTACACTTCCCTATCACACCCAAGAAACTTAAGGGAATACACCCTATATATATATATATATGTTATATATAAATAATATATATATATATATATATATATATTCATGGGAGTTGGACACCCAAGTCATTCTCCACATTAGCTTTCATTTAGTGGGACATTTAATAAGATTAAACTTGTGAGAGTAATTACATTCATATGATGAATGTTTATATTGGATACATCATTAACTAATTCATTTAAATGCATGAGTTAATGATTTCACTATAGAGGGGTGACCATGAAATCTTTATAAATCCTACTTCAATATGATGGTGTGGGTGTGTGATTTTCTTGGTGCTCAGTTGAAAAACCCTGGAACCCATATCTATCTTCATTCATATCCTTTTTACATATGGCACTAGCATTCCATGGAGGAAGGAAGGATCCCATCAAAATGTCAGAATATTTTCTGCAAATCATGGTTACACTAAGGGGAGGGGATGTCCTTTGGATACCCTTGGTGATATTTATCAAACCCATGAAATGAATTTTATAAATGTTTCATATTCTCTTCAGTGTATAGTATTCTCATTTTCATTAGTGTTCTTCATTTTAGTATTTTATACAGGTTTCCCATTTATTTTATGGAGATCCTTGGGCTAGGGTTTATATCACTTCTGCATGATTTGATAATTTTTATTAGTATAAATCGAAACCCTTAATTGGTATAAAAGGGAAAACATGACATAGATTTATGAAATATTTCTCTAAATGAATAAATCTAGAAGAATAAATCATCATTTTTTTAGTTTTTTTTTAATCTGGAAAAATTGTTTACCCTTATGTAGATGGTCATTATAAAGGTAACCAATACCTTAATCTTATGGAACTAATATTTGTAAGGGTAACCAAGGAATGACACTTATACAAAAATGTTTTATAAAGGTCCATCACAACATTCCTTTATGTGAATTAATGGATGTGTAATGGTAGGTGTATTTCTAAAAGGGTTACATAAATGTACACCACAACTTACCTTTACATGAAATGTTGGTTGCGTAAAGGTAACCAATGTGTTACTTATACATGGGATATTACATAATGGTTTTATTTAAGGGTATAATATTGATTACCCTTATATGTAAATTTTATCATGAATTTCAAAACATGCATAAAGTTTATGCATTTAAAAAAAAGGTATTCATAAAGTTAATGCATTCTTTTAAATGTTTAAGTAAAGGTAGATCAGCACTTACCCTTACATGAAGAGTTCAAATAAATGTAAGACCTAATATACCCTTACACAACACTTTCTATGTAAGTTTCATAGGTATTTAACCTTACATAGACCATCAACATAAGGGTAGAAGGAGGTTACCTTGATTATAAATATGGATTCTCTGTAAGGGTAAACAATAAAGTTTTTAAAAATTGTTTTTAAATTTTTATATGGTTTTAATGAATTATAAAAATTTTATAAATCGTTATAAAATATATTTTTGGGAATATTTAATTTATAAGAAATTTATTATTTAATTAATTAATTAATTATAAAGGGTTTATAATTAATTAATTAAATTTTTATAAAACTTTTAATTTTCCCAAATATTAAATGTTAATATTTTAAATACTATTTAAACAAATTATATGTCATGGATTATGATCTATAAATAAAAAAAATTATTTAGATATCATAAATGACAATTTATAAAGGGTTATTTAACATTAAATAAGGCCAAAATATAAAATGTTTATATTTAAATTATGAATTATTCATAATTAATTATTTTGAATTGTTCAAAATTAAAAGGGGAATTATTTGGATATTATTTAATCCACATCAAAAAGTTTTTTTAATATTCATATCGTCAAGGATTAAATAATTATTAATTATATTATATTTAGATTATTTTGAATGTTTACATGATAGAAATTGGATTATTAATTTTTTATGATTCATACAATATCATATATTTAAAGTGGAAATACCATATAATGATAAATATGAAGGATTTCATGTTAGAATGAATATAAAATGTTTATATTCAAAATTATGGAATTTCCATAATGTTACAATCTAAGATTATAAAAGGGTTTATAGTTATATTCTATTTATGAATTGTTTATAATTTTTTATCTCATGTTTATATATTTTAATTGTTTATTTATTTAAAGTTTATTCCCTTTGATATTCTTATTTAGTAAATTGTTTATGTGAATATCTTGGATACTTTAGTTTAAAATGTTAAATCGCTTCCAAGATAGAGCCTTTCATTACATGCTAAGTATGATTGTTGGCATCAAAAAAAATTCATTTCATGCACTTTGTCATGGAATTCATAAGTAGAAATGTGTCTTCATGCTATAAGAAGGGGATTGGATTCACATGTGCTATAATACTACTCCACACCAATGGATAAATATTCCTTAGATATTCTCCCCAATCTGGTGGAATGGTGGTGTGAACCTCCCTTTAGATTTTGTCTATGAATTTCACAAATTTATGATAAATTTTTTTTGATTCCTTAAAAAATATTTTTAAGGGTCTTATAGGAACTTTTTTGAATCATAAAACCCCATTAAGTGTGTATACATGATATCCAATTATTTTCATCACTTTATATGATTCAGTTTGACCGGTCATGAATCCCAAATAGACTTATGGAACAAAATTTATCGCTATTGGAAGTCAGGAAGTATTATAAAGTAATTTGAGTTATCATGAAGCTCCTTCGCAAAAAACATTTTCCCATATCGTACAAGATATAGATACATGGAGCACCTACATAGACCAGCCTTTTTGGACCATCCTCCATGGAGAACCTACGTATACTAGCCTACACAGACCAACCAGCATGGGGAACCTGCGTGATCCACCTGTAAGAAGAACCTATGAAAACTATCCTGCATGAACCACCTGCATGAGCCACTAGTGCGGATGATTTGCATGAATTGTATTCTCTGACCAAGGTCCCAAGATTTCCTATAAATAGGACCATTTTTCTCCTAATATGACACAACTAAAATCTAAAGGAAATCACTGGAAACTCTACTTTCTCTATTCCTTCTCCCAAGTCCTCAAAACCCTACGGGTAACTCTCTAATCCTCAAAAGAAAAGGAAATTAATGAGAGTCTAGGGATTAGAATTTATACAAGGTATAAAACAAAAAATACCTAAATGAGGGGCCATATTCCCCTAGTCCAAAAGTACTAGGGAAAAGGACCCTTACCAACTCAAGGCCTTGTGTGAGACCCTTTTGGAAGCACTTGAGGAGACCCTTAGAGGCCTGAGTAAGGTCTCACCCAAGTTTGGTTTCCCAAGTTATTATTCATTCAAGTTATCCCAATTATTTCTTGTGTGAGTTACCTCTAAATTCACCTAAGTAACACATGGGAAAAGAAGCAGCCTCCTAGCTCGCCCAGGTATCATGCAGTAAAAGCCAAGGCCAACTCACCTATGTGTCACCTGGGAAAGGTACCCTCCAACTCACCCAGATATCACCTGTGTGAATCAATTTCTAAGGCCACTTTTTCACATCTCCAATGACAGGGAACCCATTTATGTTGGTTTACCTTTTGATGGGGTCCAATCTAAGACCTCATATAACTCTAGACATGTGTGATCAAAACCTAGGGCACACTATTGTTCCTTCTTGATCATACATTCCCATAGTAAATAAGTTACCACTGTTAACATACCTAATGGGTAGGATCCTTGGAGTTTACTCAATCATACATTATTATGGTAATGAAGATTCCAACCTTAGGTATAGTGGAGGATGGATTCTAGGGATAGAAGGAAACATCTATTATCTGAAATTTGAAGAGAGTTGGACAGAAAAATCCCTTTGTCGTCTATCACCTCACCCTCTCTCACTCTTCCACCAGATGGAAGTGGAAGAACATGGACATCCCTCCTAGATTAAGCCATTAATATTTCTTGAAATACATCCCATGCCTTCCATACCTTCACCCTTGTCTATTAGTGAATGAAAAAGATTGGGTGAAGTGCCAGATCTTTCACTTCCTCTTGTTTTTCACACTGAGCATGACTCAAGTGGGATTAAATTTTAGTAGTGACCATATCATCAGTATGATCATATATCATCAAATGGTCATCATAAATAGGTGTAAGACTCATTAATTATAAACTATATGGGTTTTTATTTTTTTCAAATGTGATACATAGGAATCCTCCTTGAGGTTTAAAACCAACACCCCAAACTCACCATAATCTTCTCAGGTCATATTCCCAATAGGGTCACATCCAACCTGAAGGGACATATTTCTTCTGAGTCCCTCCATTGCTATCCTTATTGGTCTATATTCCCTGTAATATCATGCCCCCTACCTAGGTGACTATATTACTTCCACATCCCTTTCACCATTTTGGAATAAGTACCAAACTAACTTTTTCTAGGCGCCTTTCACCTAGACATCCTTGCTTCATGATGTTAAATTGTACGATTTGGTCCTTATCACATGACCTTAATAGGTATGATGTGTACCGTTAAGTAAGACCGAACAACATGAGTTTTGATTCCTCTCATGAGGATACATAGTAATATCCTATCAATGGATTGATCCAAACATCAAAACAACTCTCATCTCCCTGGATAAAAATAAATTCCAGAGTGCCTAACTATGTGGATTAAAACCAACACCACAAAACAATAAATGTAAGTAATATGGAGAACCTCTGATACATAAAAATTGTATCCATTAATGGAGAACCTCAGATACATACAAATGGTTTCCCATCTATACATGTACATAACTAGTTATTAATACATAGTGGTGTCCAGTTCTATATTTTGAATTCATAATGGATTCACGAATATGTCTTAAATATATAAGAGAGTACCATAGTAGGAAAGAATTTCCCCAAAAATTGTGTGATGATCCTGGCCTCCCATCCACTTGAACAATTTGATTTATAAAGCATCATTTCTTAAGTCTCTGATGACGACCTACCTTTGGAAAGAATTCCCATAAAACATCATGGATAAGAGATCAATTGGGTTTTTTCAGATCCATGAATAAGACCTATTAGAAACCAACCTTCCATGAAAATGGATGCGAAATAAAAATGGTGAACCTAACGTTAAGCCTTTAATGACTATGTCATCCACGTTCAAGGCCCCTTTTGTACCACTAAAAATAAATGAAATAGGTCCTAGACGTTATTTTTTAATATAATTAGTTTTTCATGTGTTTGTTTACTACGACACTGCTTTGATGAATTTTATTGTTTTTCCTTGTCATGTATACCCTATAGGAACTTCCACCAAAACTATCTTCAATCCAATGGAATCCCATCAACTAATACAAATGTACGCATCAACTACTGCACAAAATGGATCCTCATCTAACCAGAGGGCACTGACTCCAAACCAACATCTTCAGTGTAGGGTTTATAATGCACTAGTTTATGAGTACCACCTCAATGGTATTTTCCCAACCTTGGAGGTCACATGCGAAACCCTATAAAATATGAATCCCCTACAACCATTCACTCAATGGTGGCTGGTTTCCAAAAGGTATATGGAACTCATCATATTCTCACACCATTTTGAGAGCCTTTCCCTAGAATGCAACAATATCTTCCTCCCTCAGATTAAGAAAGAATACCAAGATATTAGTGATGGCCTCATCTCAATAGAACGGGATTCATTATAGAGGGATCCTAGTAGAAATCATCACCACCAATGTCACATAGCACCATTTTCTCAGCATGATGATGATTTCACCCCATGGGCTCTGTCTCAGGTCACTTAGACCCAAGTACCCTGGAAAGTCTCCTAAGGGTGGTGATCAAAAAACTAGGAACATGCTCACATACTTATTCTTTCCCAAGAATACCTCCCACAAGATGTGGAGATAACCTATGGGCAATCCCATATACCTTCCCATGCACATCAATCTTACCAATTAAATTTGGCTGCAACTAGAGAAACATATCGGCAAGACTTAGTGTAAATAGAGGGCACACCCACGTCTCTTCCCCAACACATGATGATTTTTTGTAAATACCAGTAAGAAATGGATGATAAGATAATAGATATATCCCTTATCCAACCATGGAATGGGAATATATCCATGTTCTAGTTTTCGAAGTCACCCCTTAAATCCTAACAGTGATGGAAGGACATGCATCTATTCTTTTCTACAATCTATAGGTCTTCCAGGATATAATGATAGTATTGGAAGTGATGAGGAGTTGGGTGCACAATCCTGCCTCCACATTTTAAGTGACTCATCAAAATGATAAGGTGGTAAATCCTAATTAGATGTGTATTCATGCTCCTATCTAGGAGGTTTATAGGAAAAATTCCATGATAAATGGAAAACAAGATCAGGCACACACACCTATTCTAATTGGAGAGCACTAGAACCCTTTAATAGCCACACCAAGGAAAGAATATATCCCTAAAAAACTCTAGAATCCTGTTGATATATTTCTTTGGAAACATGGGTGTCAATCAGGAAATCTCTTGTACATGAATGTCATTTTCCACAGCATGTTTCTCTAGCCGTCTGAAGGAGGGAACCCAAAAATGAGTCTTACCAAAGGAAAATTAAAAACCAAGAGTAGGTCAACAATCATAATCTACTTAAGGATTGTATTTTTGAATACCTCAAACAAATATCAACAGTGTCCTAAGATCCTACTTACCATTCGATGGATATAAATATCATGTCAATATAATCAAATAACCACATCATCAAATTAACTTAGCTTCCCTTTTCTTTATGTGACGCCCTTAATCGGGGAAACTGTGATCCCACATCCATGTCTTAACATGTTAAGAAAGATACACCAGTTGATCTCTAATTCCCTAGCTGGTGTTTGAATCATGGTTTGGGGTGAGCATGGAGAATTTCATTTTACCTCACTTCCCGATTAGGATAGCCTTCCAAAAGTGACATCATGCAATGTCATTGCTTCTAGATGGATCTTAGAAACAATCTCTTCTTGTAATGGATGGAATTATGGACTAGAATCTTCCTTGAACAAATCTCAAAAGAATTAGGATAGATGAGAGTGATTAGTTGAAATACTCTTGTAGGAAGCATCCGAGAAGGGTGGGTAGGCTTCTCACTTAAGTAATTCTAATCATCAAACAACAATAATTCCTTTGAAAGAAAGTATCTCACGTGAAATTCATGTGATGTACCCATATCATGCTCAAATAATAATCTAAAAGATCAAGAGAGTAGTTGTGGAAGCTTGAGCTACAACGTATAGGAGTATACCCTGCTCAAAGAGCTGGAGGAATTTTTAACTCAACCCATCTCTACAAGGCAGACAAATCCGGTCAGAAATGTTGAAGTAGTGGAATAGGAATAACCCCAACATGAAATTCTAGGGGGATTTTTACCTCAATCACCTCCTCAATAGAGGTCAGGCAGTTCTCAATTGGGAGGAGTGCTGAAAGGAGAAACCATCCATGTTCATACCATTTTGTGACCTGATCTCATTATTGGGAGCACACATGATGGAATTATCATGAGACTCACTTCAGATCACCCTTCGCCAAATAGCTCCAAAAGGATCCTCAGAGGAAAGAATGAAACCCCATATTGGTCACAAGAAAAAGTGATCTACCAGGGGTACAACCTCTCCAAAATATCATGGATATTTTGATAGATATTCCTGGATCAGTCGGCTCTCCTTTCATTATAATGCTAATAAAACACATGTAACATATTATGCATTGGTGAACATCATTAGTACCACCCCGTTAGACACTATAGAGCATGAAACCAACAAAGAAGAATAGGAGGAGGATCACAACAGGAAAATGGGGCTTTTGCGATAGGCTATTTGCGATGGGAAAAAATTCCCATCACAAATACATTTGGTGCAACTTGCACGCCAAACCGTAGGAAAGGTGTTTGCGATAGATATATTCCCCCATCGCAAATACCTTCCATAATTATTGTTATTTGTGATGCGAATTAATTTTCATCCCAAATAAATAGTCGGAAAAAAAGTATTTGCGATGAGATCTATCGAAAATACATTTTTTATCACTGATGAGCATATTAATGGTGGGTGATAATTGCGACGGGACCCCTCACATCAAGATTATTTATGATGGGATTCCCATCATTAATTATCTAACCTATATACACCCCCACCCAAATGTTTTTCATTATCTCCTCCTCTGAACTATCTCTCTTCCTCTTCTCTCCTCTACTTATCTTTAAAATTTTAAAAGTTGTAAATTTACAAGGAAGAAAATTTTATGCTTTTCATCTGAAAAAAGTTTTAGTTTTAAGGTATATATTTAATTTTTTTTATTTTCAATTAATTAGGTTTGTTTTATATTAGTAATAAATTATTATTAATTAGTAGTAATTAGTTTTAATTAGAATTACTTAGTTTTATTTTGAAGTTATTAGTTTTAGGTAGTGGTAATTATTTTTAATTAGATGTATTTAGTTTTAATTATAAATAATTATTTTTAATTAGAAGTAATTAGTTTAATTTATTAGTAATTAGTTTTAATTATTACTATGTAGTATTAATTATCAGTAATTAGGGTAATTATTAGAAATTAGCAGTAATTTTTAGAAACTTGTGGTAATTATTAGAAATTAGTGACAATTAGTATAAAAACCTGGTAATTAGTAAAACTTAACAGTAAAAAGTGGAAATTAGTAAAAAATAACGAAAATGAGCGGGGAATAACAGAACTTAGTAACAATTTATAGATCTAGGTAATAAATATTAATATTTTAAAGTATTTTTTAATAATTAACAGTTACTAGTAATTAATAATTTACAGTAATTAATAGTAATTTTAAATAATTAATGGTAAATATTAATAATTTTAAAAAAATTGTAAAAATTAGCGGTAATTAGTAAAAATTAGTGATAATCAGAAAAATTAGTGATAATTATTAGAAATGATCAATAATTATTAAAAATCAGCGATAATTATTAGAAATTAGCAGTAATTATTAAAAATTAATGGTAACTACTAGAAATGGATGGTAATTATTAAAAATTAGCGATAAATAGTAAAAATTAGTGATAATTACTAAAAATTATCAGTAAATTGTAATAAATAGCAGTAATTAGTAATTGTTGACCTCACCTGTTTTGATAATCCCAATTCTGCTTTCACATACTTTGATAATCCCAAATAATGTTTATCTATATATTAATTCTTTCAATATATGACATTTTATTATCAAGCTAAAAACAATATTAAAATAATCTTTGAAATATGTTAATCAATTTTTATCTATGTTTATATGAATTTTGAAATAATTCTAACTAAATCGGATATGTTTTTCATAAACCAGATAAGTGTTAAGTCACTAATAAGCTTATAGCTACTGATACAGATCTACCGGTACTTAGTCTACCGATGGACATAGTCACTGATAAGCAAAGGTCACCGATAAGAAGAGCTACCGGTATGTATAAGTCCACCGGTAAGCACAGGCCACTGATAGATCAAGTCCACCGATACAGACAGCTACCGATAGGATCTGAGCTACCGATAGAACAAGTATACTAGTATACACTTCACTGGTACAGAATGAAGCTACCGATATTCACAATCTACCGATACAAAGTTTATAGATACAGAGTCGTGAATTCAAACGAGTCATCAATACAAGAGAGCTACCGATAGACCAAGAGCCACTGATAGAAGGAGTCACCGGTACATAGATCTACTGATACACTAAGTAACAGCTACCGATACAAGTAGATACTTGTACAAGAACAAAGAGCTACCGATAGGAGCTCACTACTATACAAATTCCACCGTTACATATCTACCGACAGAAAGCTACTGATGAAAGACTTCTAGTCACTAATTCCTAAACTCTACTGTTGTCAACATTATTTATTTATTAAACAATGGTCATATTTGATGATTTTAATGAAATTAATGATTAATTAATGTGGGTTGTTGGCATGTCAGGGAACCGTACCTAGTACCCATGAAAAGGTAATCATTCCCAGTGCCGGAGCTGAAAGATATAAAAGGAATGAAAAATATTGTGCAAATTCAGAGGATGAAAAAGAGGTGCACAAAAAGGGAAAAATATTGATATAAAGTGGTGCATACAGAAATGCTACATCCATACTCGAAGAACACTGGACATACACGAAGCGATTCAAACAAGAAGAGAACAAAAACCGAATTTCATTCAAGGAGTAAAGAACTACAACGAGCTGCTCATACACTCAAGCTGATCAAGCTGAACCTAAAAAACCAAGGAATTAAATGACACTCTATTTTCCAAAAAAAAACTAGAGAAGGACTCAGAATATTTCTTGACTAATCAAAGGAGTCCAGAGCTGCATTTCAAATCACTAGAGCTTTTTAAAACTCATATATACTCTATTAGTGATTCTTTTATTTACATTTCGAGCAGTGTGTGTACTCTGTATATTTTATACACACGCTGTATCATGTGCTAAAACTAGAGTATTTCTAAATCCTTACACAAACCTTCCATAACTCATTCTATCCCACTGTGGATAGTGGTAGAGGTCAAGTAAGACCTGGACAGCCAGTGTGCTGTTGTTTTGTTTTCCCACGTATAAATGTGGTAGAGGTCTTAGTACATGGACAGTATATGTACTGTTGTTTACCCCGATCCAGGGCGTGGATCAAATTTATTTAAATTGTTTGAGAGGATGAAGTCTCAGCTTGAGACTGAACCTCTTGGTTATATCTTTTGTGCATCTTAGATTAAGCCTAAAGTATATTACATACTTTATTTTCCGCTTCTAATTACTTTGAAATTCAATTTGTTTTAAAGTTACTTTGATAGTTGATCTAGAAAGTGTTTTTAACTATTTTAAATTAGTAGGCTAGTTTCAAAAGCTAATTTACTCTTCTGATTAAATTAACTGAGATCTAATCAATCTTTTCAAAACCTAATCGAACCCTTACAGTTTTATAAATTCACTACAGTTTAACTTTGTTTTTAATTGGGGGATTTTAAAGAGAAATATTTTAACAGAAATTTTAATTGGAACTCAATACACCCCCCCCCCTCTTGAGTATTCACTCCGACCAACATTTGGTATCAGTGGATTGTTTATTATTGAAGGTTTTTGAAACACTCTGTTTTTCAACTGTGATTTTAGTTGTATCTCAAAGATCTTAAATTTATATTAGTTTTAAATTTTACCTCTTTAAATACATTTTCTAAAATCTAGTTATGGAAAATATATTAGAAGGTTATTCTACTAATAGGCCACCCTTCTTTAATGGTACAAATTATTCCCAGTGGAAGCTTAAAATGATTATTCATTTAGAGAGTATGGGATTCGACATCTGGACTGCTATTGAAACTCAATATAAGATTCCAGAATCTTAATGAACTACTTGGGATGAAGCTACTAAGACTGCCTACAATAATAACTGTAAAGTAATAAATGCTTTGTACTGTACTTTAGGTGATTAGGAATTTAACAAAATATCTTCTTGTAAAACTGCTTATGAAATTTGGGACACTTTGGCTATTTCCCATGAGGTAACAACCAATGTTAAGGAAATGAGACTGAACACATACACTATTAATTATGATAATTTTAAAATGAAGCCTGATGAACCCATTTCTGACATGTATCTTAGGTTCAGTGAGATTGTCAACACTATGAGATCTCTTGGTAAAGTTGTTCCTGTAAACGAAAAGATTATGAGGATATTAAGATGTTTGCCAGAAAGATGTAGAGGCACATCTGTTTCCATTAGAGAATCATGCGACATCAGCAAACTGTCTGTTAAAGAATTGATTGGTAAGCTAATAATGTATGAGGAAGAACTAAAGGTAAATAAATAAGAGGATGAATAACCAAGGAAGAAGTCAGTATCCTTCAATACATCTACTTAAAAGAGAGAAAAAAGGAAAAATTCAAAGTGAAAGTGATAGTTTAAGCAGTGATGAGAGTGCATCTGACAGTGATGCTGAGATGGATCAAATAGCCAGAAGATTCAAGAAGTTCTACAGGAAGAAGAAATTCTTCAGAAAATCAAATTACAAAGGAAAATATGATAACAAAGTTCATTGGAAGAAGGACTAGAAGAAGCCTAATAAAAGTGCTGAGATTTTCTGCTATGAATGCAAAAGGAAAGGAAAAGTAAAAGCTGACTCTCCAAAATTAAAGTTCAAGAAGAAACATGACTACAAGGAAAATAAGTATAAGAAAGCTATGAAAGTAACTTGGAGTGCTTCAGAGGACAATTCAACTGATTCTGATTCTACTAAGGATGAAGACTCTCACAAATCTAATATGTGTTTCATGACAAACACATCTGAGGTAACATTGGATACTCCTGCTTTAAATTCATATTATTCTTGAGTTGACTCTGATTCTGAATCTGAAAATATGTCTAGTGATGAAATATTTGAATACTATAACATGATTGAAGAAACCTCTAATGATATTAAAGACAAGTATAAAGCCTTAAATAAATAGCATGTTCTGACCAGCTCTGTTAAATCCTCACTTGATATAGATAAGGAAAATAATGCTCAATTACTTAAGGAAAATACTGAAGTGAAATTGTCTAATGAGCAATTAAGGAAGGACTTAGAAAAATTCACAAATGGAAAAGATTATCTTACACAAATGTTAGGAAAAAAGTGTCACCAAAATATACCACTGGAATAGGCTACCAGCCTGGACAGAGACAGTTTACTAAAACTAGATTTATTTCTAAATCTGGACAGAATGATGGTAGTTCTAGTTCTGGGAATTCATATACTTCAACTATTTATTCATATAGTTATAGATCAAATAAAGTTTAACTTTCAAATTCTATCGATTCTGTAAACTTTATGAGACCCATGAGACAAATCTGGGTACCTAAGGCCATGCTTGCTAACCTATTTGGACCCAATAAAATCTGGGTACCAAAATCATTTTCTATTTAAACCTATTTTGTAGGATACTTGCTTGAAGAGTTCTCATAAGAATGTATGGTACATAGATAGTGGATGTTCAAGACACATGACTGGAGATTACTCATGCTTCAAAAGATTAATCAAAGTTGATGGAGGCCATGTCACCTTTGGTGATAACTCTAAAGGAAAAATCATCAGCCTAGGCCAGATTGGTAACACTGATTCAGTTTTAATTTCCAAAGTTTTATTTGTTGATGGACTTAAATATAATTTATTAAGTATTTCTCAGTTATGTGATGATGGTTTCAACGTTAAATTTGAAAATTATTCTTGTAATGTTTTTAACTCTAAATTTTTTTTAGTATTTTCTGCTTTGAGAAATGAAAATGTTTATGCTGTTGATTTGAATTCTTTAGCTAAACAAAATATTACTTGATTAAATGATTTTCATAGAGTCTTGGCTATGGCATAGAATATTGTGACATTGCAACATTCATTCCGTTAGAAAACTGACTAGGAAAAACTTAGTTAGAGACCTACCTAAACTTTAATTCCTAGCTGATAAAGTCTATAATCCCTATAAAAATGGAAAGAAACATAAAGTTTCTTTTAAATCAAAGAAATAAGTTTCAACTTCTCAACCTCTCGAGTTGGTTCACATGGATTTGTTTGGACGTTCTAGAGTTTCTAGTTTAAATGGGAATCACTATGTCTATGTCTTAGTAGATGACTTTTTAGATACACTTGGGTATACTTCTTAGCTCACAAAAGTGAAGCTTGCTCTTACTTTATTAAATAATCCAAGTCTGTTGAGAACCTTAGTGGACTTAATATTAAGACCCTTAGAAGTGAACATGGTCGTGAGTTTGAAAATCATGAGTTTGAATCTTATTGCTCACACAATGGCTATAGTCACAATTTCTCTGCCCCTAGAACACCTCAGCAGAATGGTGTAGTAGAAAGAAGAAATAGAACCCTTCAAGAAATTGCAATAACTATGCTTAATAAGTATGACTTACCTATTTACTTTTGGGATGAAGCTATAAATACAGCTTGTTATATTATCAATAGAGTCTTGATTAGACCTATTCTTAAGAAAACCCCTTATGAGTTGTGGAATAATAGAAATCCTAAAGTTAGTTACTTCAAAGTTTTTGGTTGCAAAGTCTTCATTCTCAATACTAAGGATAATCTAGACAAATTTGCATCCAAGAGTGATGAAGGAATCTTTTTAGGATATTCACTTTCTAGAAAAGCCTATAGAGTGTTTAATAAGAGAACCAAGTGTGTGGAAGAATTTGTTCACATCAAATTTTATGAAACTGATCCACATGAACCAACGTACTCTCTTGAAAATCTCGAAGAAGATTTGTCTATTCTGGACCCTAATGATAAAACCAAAGAACCTGTTGTAAATACATCTAGTTCTGGAAACTTTCCAGAACTTACTTCTGTTGAACCCAAACTTAGAGATGAACATGAAATTTCTAGTCCTACCTTTACTAGATCAATTGGGATTCTAAAGAATCATCCTTTGGATACTGTTGTTGGTAATCTTGATAGAGGGACACATACTAGAGCTTCTCTAAGAAACCAGGGTGAACATCAAGCCTTTCTTTCACAGTTAGAACCTAAAAATATCAATGATGCAATCAATGATGAATTTTAGGTAATGGAAATACAATAATAATTAAATAAATTTGAAAGAAACAAATTTTGCGAATTATTAGAGAGACCTAAGGATACTTTGACAATAGGCACTAAATGGGTTTTTAGAAACAAAGTTGATGAATCAGGAAATATAGTTAGAAACAAAGCTAGGTTAGTTGCACAAGGGTATAGTCAAGAGGAAGGAATAGACTATGAGGAAACCTTTTCCCCTGTAGCTAGATTAGAAGCTATTAGGATCTTACTTGCCTATGCTGCTCATCTGAATTTCAAGTTATACCAAATGGATTTTAAAAGTGCTTTTATAAATGGTTTTATAATTGAAGATGTTTTTTTTAACAACCACCTGGATTTAAAAACCCCCATTTCCAAAATCAAGTTTTTAAACTATCTAAAGATTTATATGGTTTAAAACAAGATCCACGAGCTTGGTATGATAGACTTAGTAATTTTCTTATTTCAAAAGGTTGTACTAAATGAATTTCTGATCCAACTCTTTTTATTAAAAGAATTTCTAAATATGTTTTGATAGTACAAATCTATGTTGATGATATTATTTTTGGATCTTCTAAACATTCTTTATGTACTGATTTTTAAAAGATTATGAAAAATGAATTTGAAATGAGTTTAATGGGAGAACTCAAATATTTTCTTGGATTTCAAGTTTTTAAAAATGAAAATTGTATTATTTTGAATCAAAGTAAATATACAATGGATCTTTTAAAACTTTTTTGTTTGGATAGTATTAAGGAAAGTGATACACCTATGAGTACTGTTTGTAAATTGGACATTGATGAAGCTGGGAAACCAGTGGATCAAACCAATTATAGAGGTATGATTGGAATCTTACTTTACCTTACTGCTAGTTGACCAGATATTATGTTTAGTGTGCGCATGTGTGCAAGATTTCAAGATAATCCAAAAGAATTTCATTTTCTTGATGTTAAAAGAATTTTTAAGTATCTTAAACATACTACAAATTTGGGTTTGTTTTATCCAAAAGGACAATCTTTTGAATTAATTAGTTATTCAGATGCTGACTTTGCTGGTTTCAAGTTGGATAGAAAAAGCACATCTGGAACATGTCCTTTATTGGGAAAATCCTTAGTATCTTGGTGTAGTAAGAAACAGAATTCAGTTTCTTTGTCCACTACTGAAGCAGAGTATATAGCTGCTGGTAGTTGCCGTGCACAAATTTTGTGGATGAAACACACTCTTTTGGACTATGGATATAATTTTAAGCATGTTTCAATAAACTGTGATAACACTAGTGCAATTAATATTTCAAAGAACCCTGTATCTCACTCTAGGACCAAACACATTGATTTAAGGCACCATTTCTTGAGATATCATTACCAAAAAGGTGATATTACTCTTGAATTTATAGGTACTGAACATCAATTAGCTGACATTTTCACCAAACCTTTAAGTTCGGATAGGTTAAGTTACATTAGACATGAGTTAAGAATGATAGATCACCGATATATCTCACTGGTATGAAACCTCACTGATATACCTCACCGGTATGAAACCTCACTGGTATGAAACCTCACCGATATACCTCACCGATATGAAACATCACCGATATACCTCAGCGGTATGAAACCTCACCGATATGAAACCTCACTGATATACCTCACCGGTATACCCTATCATTAAGTATGTGATGTTTTAAACTTTTGTCTGCCTCTAGAATCTGTATAGTTTATACTTTACTTATTTTATTTTAATTTTTTATTTTATGATTCCTAAATGATAAAAAGAAGTCCTAGTTACTTATCAATCCACCGAACCTTTCCTTTACCCTTAATCCTTAGCTCACGAATCTCTTGAAAAAACCCTAAGTTTCTCGAACCTGAAATGGAAAAAACCAAACTCTCTACTATTAAAGATGACATTGATGTTCTGAATGCTAAGAAGTAGAAGACAGATCCAGAAGCAAGTAGCAGTGTTAGTAGAACAAGGTCGGGGAGGTGACCAGTGAACCTGCATTTACAAAATAGAGTTATTGTGATCGAAAAAGAGTTATGCGTGGAATGGATGTTGTCTAGTAAATCACTAGTTCTAGAGGTGTTGGAAGATCAGAAGTCGGTAGAATGATTTTTGAACAATAATGGCCCCTACTATCTGAAGCTGGTAAAATAGTTCTATGAGTATGTTCGGTTTGAGAAATCATAAGTCGAGAATAGGATGGTATCTATTGTGAATGGAAAGGAGATAGCCTTTTCTTCTATTGAGTGGGTTGAATACCTGAAGGTTCCACATGAAGGTGTTTCTGGATATTTCTCAAAATTAGTACCACCTACCAGTGATATTTTGGATTATGAGACTACCTTAGAGGATCTCACTGGTAGTTTCAAGCAAAGACAGGTGGTGGCTGGTGAAATGTATGGAGAGAACATATTGATGTTCAAATTTGTTCAGCATGTTTTAATCCCGAGGAGGGGGGACTTTGCAAATTTGAGATATCAAGATATCTATCTGCTACATCTCCTGAGACATGGTGTGAAAGTAAATCTGTGCAGGCTGCTAATGATTCAAATGGAGGATATGATTAGGCCAAAATCAAAGACCAATGCCTTATTCTTTTCCAAGTTGATCTCAGTAATGATTAAGGTAAAAGGAGTAGCTGAGTCTCAGGATGAGATAGTAGTGGTAAAAAAACTTTTGTATCACAAGCACAGTTTGAAAATACATGAAGATCAACTAGAACCCATGGAGAGGAGAGTGGGTTACTGATGACAAAAAGCTATATGATAAGTTCAGTCCTGTGGATCATCCTTCAAGGCCTAAGGATCTGAGGGATCCAGGTCTGGGACCTGATGAAGAAGATCCACAGTATAGTAATTATTCAGAAGAATAAGATTCCTCTGTAGCAGATGGAGGAGATCCAGACTTTCCTCCTAGTCCAACTCCTGAAGTTATGTCACAAGAAAAGGTAAGTAATTCTTTGAACCTACCTAGTAGAGAAACTATTTTGGGTATAAGCAATAAAGAGGCACCTGTAGTTGAGGAAGACCAACACAAATCAGGTCAGGAAGAGGCTGCCCCAGAGAATGAGGAACAAGAAAGAGAATATGAAACTGAAGCATCTGCTTCTTCCACCTTAAGTTTGAGTCCTCTGATTGGAAGTTCTGTTGTGCTGTTAGAGGTTGTTCTTGCTGAAGTTGATAGACCTGCTCCTATTCCTGAGGAACCTCCTGCTATTGGAGAAATGGAGATAGTTGTGCAAGATTCTTCTGAGGAAGAAAGAGTTACTGAAGATGTTGTTTCCATATAGGACAATGCACCAGTTGAGGGGGAGCATCCAACCAGGTTTGGCAGTGTTTCAGTGGCTGTTGAGTTTGAAGACTGGGCAGAGGACCCAGGGTTTGTAGTTTGTGGATTAGATTATTCAGACTCTGATAATGAGACATCCCTTCAGAGACCAAAAATTAATTATGATATTCAGTCTGAGATATTACCTGAAGATGTGGTCAGAACACATGATCTGGATAAGCTCAAGTCTGATCTCAAAATCAGTTTTGTGGAAGAAATAAGGAAAATGGAACATTCACTGGTGTCATATATTCAATCGATTATGAATGTATATGTGGCTAGTATAGTGTCTGAAAGAGCACCTTTTGTGGTTGCACCTGCCGATATGATCACTAGGGATGACTTAGCATCCTTAAAGGATGAGCTGAAAGAGTCTTTGAGTGATTCTGTTCCTGAGTTAAAGAATCACCTTATTGAAGACATGAGCAATTTGGAAAAGTCTTTCGAACTCTCTATTGGTGTTAATGTGTCAACTTTTGTGGAAGAGATAGTAGATGAAGTAACAGCTTTCCAGAATCAGATGACTAGCCTGGCAAAGGATGTTGAAGTTTTAAAGAAATCAGTTGTCTCTCTGGAATCCTTTATGAGTTCAAAATCTTAAGCAGACAAGGATTTGGCCTATGTAAAGAGTGTGGTGAGCCAAATGGTTTTAGTTTTTTAAGGATTTAAAAAGTCTGTGGAGAATCACATTGGTGCCCAAGTTTCTGTAGTGAAAAATCTTATTAGTGGGCTAACTAAGAGTTTCAAGGAAACTGTAACCTTCTCTCTTGGTTCTCTTGCTTCCAAACCTTCAGTGGATTTGGATCAGATTAGAGCTTTGATGAAGGAGGAGCTTAGTTCAGCATCAACCAGTGGCTCTTTGGACTCATCATATCCGACCAAAGTGGTGACTTCTACTAGAGATACCACTAGAGATATCATGAATATTGTTCAAGACTATATGAGAGAAGCTTCGGCTTCTCAGAAATAAGTCAAAGACAATGTAGACTATTATTTTCAAAGGGTTTATACCAAGAATAAGCTCAATAACCATTTAAAGCTTATGTTAGAAAACATGAAGCTACCACCAGTCAATCAAGCCTTCAGAGAACAAGTCAGCAAGCTCAAAGAGTTGACCACTGCACTGGACAAATTCATGGAGAACAAGGATGATTTCATTTCTTCCATGGAATGTGGGGGAGGAATCATTATGGATTTCATAAATCTCGTGTTTCCCTTCCTGCATGTTGATGCTCAACTAGTGATTATACATCCAGCTTTACCTACCTCTACCTCTACTACTTCCCCTACTCAGATGTCTCCAGCCCAAGCTATCTGAAGCCTCACTCCTATGATCCCTCAGAGAGCTACACAGTATAGGGCAGGAAGAGTTTCAGTAGCTCAGCCACCTCTGATCATCTTTGGTGTTCCTAAGCCTTCACCTACATCCACCACACCAGAATCCTCTTATGATCCCAAAGGGAAATCTCATTCTGAGGATATGGATTGATCTGTGATTAGGATTTTTGATAGGAATCACCTGTATTTATTTTTGTTTTATTTATGTATTTCTTTGTATCTGTTTCCTCCAAGAAATATATATGATCTTACTTTCTTTTACCCTATGTTCCTTCTCTTCTCCTGTATTTCCTTCTTGTCCCACTTTTTGATTATCAAAAATGGGGAGAAATACTATCTAAGGGAAACATATCTGAGGGAGAACTAATATCTTTTATGGAGAATTACTATCTCTTCTGAGTTTAATTCATTTCCATCTGGTACATTTGTTTTATATTTTATCTTTGCTATATATATTTTGTAATATATTGTTTTCTCTAATCCAATTGGATTTAATGGAATATACTCTGATTCATTTCTAATTATTTATGGGATTATAATATCATAGGTTGTGATTATCAAAAAGGGGGAGATTGTTGACCTCACCTGTTTTGATAATCCCAATTATGCTTTCACATACTTTGATAATCCCAAATAATGTTTATCTATATATTAATTCTTTCAATATATGACATTCTATTATCAAGCTAATAACAATATTAGAATAATCTTTGAAATATGTTAATCAATTTTTATCTATGTTTATATGGATTTTGAAATAATTCTAACTAAATCGGATATGTTTTGCATAAATCAGATAAGTGTTAAGTCACTGATATTCTTATAGCTACTGATACAGATCTAGAGGTACTTAGTCTACCGATAGACATAGTCACCGATAAGCAAAGGTCACCGATAAGAAGAGTTATCGGTATGTATAAGTCCACCGGTAAGCACATGTCACTGATAGATCAAGTCAACCGATACAGACAGCTACTGATAGGAGCTAAGCTACCGATAGAACAAGTCTAATGGTATACACTTCACTCGTACAGAACAAAGCTACCAATATGCACAAGCTACCGATACAAAGTTTACTGATATAGAGTCATGAATTCAAACAAGTCACTGATACAAGCGAGCTACCGATAGACCAAGAGCTAACGATAGAAGGAGTCACCGATACATAGAGCTACTGATACACAGAGTAACAGCTACCGATACAAGGAGCTACTGGTACAAGAAAAAAGCGCTACCGATAGGAGCTCACTGCTATATAAAGTCCAGCGTTACATATCTACTGACAGAAACCTACTGATGAAAGAATTCCAGTCATTGATTCCTAAACTCTATTGTTGTGAACATTATTTATTTATTAAGCAACAGTAATATTTGATGATTTTAATGCAATTAATGATTAATTAATGTGGGTTGTTGGCATGTCAGGGAACCGTACCTAGTACCCATGAAAAGGTAATCATTCCCAGTGTCGGAGCTGAAATCTATAAAAGGAAGGACAAATACCGTGCAAATTATGAGGATGAAAAAAAGGTGCACAAAAAGGGAAAAATAATGATGTAAAGTGGTGTATACAGAAAGGCTACATCCATACTCGAAGAACACTGGACATACATGAAGTGATTCATACAAGAAGAGAACAAAAACTGAATTTCAGTCAAGGGGTGAAGAACTACAACGAGCTGCTCATACACTCAAGCTAATCAAGATGAACCAGAAAACCAAGGAAGAAAACGACACTCTGTTTTCCAAACAAAAACTAGAGAAGGACTCAGAAGCTTTCCTAACTAATCAAAGGAGTCCAGAGCTCCATTTCAAATCACTAGAGCTTTCTAAAACTCATATCTAATCTCTTAGTGATTCTTTTATTTACATTTCGAGCAGTGTGTGTACTCTGTATATTTTATACACACACAGTCTCCTGTGCTAAAAACTGGAGGATTTCTAAATCCTCACACAAACCTTTCATAACTCATTGTATCCCACTGTGGATAGTGGTAGAGGTCAAGTAAGACCTGGACAGCTAGTGTGTTGTTGTTTTGTTTTCCCATGTATAACTGTGGTAGAGGTCTTAGTACCTGGATAGTATCTATACTGTTGTTTACCCCAATCCAGGGTGTGGATCAAATTTATTTAAATTGTTTGAGAGGACTAAGTCTCGTCTTGAGATTAAACTTCTTGGTTATATCTGTTGTGCTTCTTAGATTAAGTCTAAAGTATATTACATACTTTATTTTCCACTGCTAATTACTTTGAAATTCAATTTGTTTTAATGTTACTTTGATAGTTAATCTAGCAAGTGTTTGAAACTATTGTAAATCAGTAGTCTTGTTTCAAAAGCTAATTTACTCTTCTGGTTAAATTAACTGAGATCTAATCAGTCTTTTGAGAACCTAATCGAACCCTTACAGTTTTACAAATTCACTACAGTTTAACTTTGTATTTAATTGGGGTATTTTTAAGAGAAATATTTTAACAGAAATTTTAATTGGAACTCAATTCACCCCCCCCCCCCCGCCTCTTGAGTATCCACTCCAACCAACAGTAATAATTAGCATTAATTAGTAAAAATTATTCTTAATTACTAAAAAATAGTGTTAATTAATGGTACTTAGTTAAAATTAGCGATAATTAGCAGTACTTAGTAAAAATTGGTGATAGTTAGTAAAAATTAGCGGTACTTAGTAAAAATTAGAGGTGCTAAGTAAAAATTAGCGATAATTAGTAAAAATTAGCGGCAATTAGTAAAAATTAGTGGTAATTACAAAAAATTAATTATAATTTCTAAAAAATAGTTATAATTAGTTAAAATTTGCAGTAATTAGTGGTACAGAATAAAAATTAATGGTAATTATAAGCAATTTGTGATAATTATTAAAAAATATCAGTAATTAGTTAAAATTAGCAGCGATTAAAAAAATAGTGGTAATTACTAAAAATTAGTGATAATTACTCAAAATTAACAGTAATTATAAAAAAAATATCAATAATTACTAAAAATTATTGTTAATTAGTGGTACTTAGTAAAAATTGGTTTTAATTAGTGGTACTTAATAAAAAATAGCAGTAATTAGTAGTACTTGGTAAAAATTAGCAGTAATTAGCAGTACTTAGTAACAATAAGAATCACTTAGTAAAAAAT
Organism: Viscum album; assembly: GCA_963277665.1. NCBI lineage: Eukaryota > Viridiplantae > Streptophyta > Magnoliopsida > Santalales > Viscaceae > Viscum > Viscum album. Next base: position 379,880,675 of record OY728127.1, on the reverse strand, counting down.
AGTGATAATTACTAAAAATTAGTGGTAATTAGTAATAATTAGAAATAATAATTAATAATTAGTGGAAATTAGTACTAATTAGAGATAATTATTAAAAATTAGCTATAATTAGTAATAATTAGAGGTAATTAGTAAAAATTAGTGGTAATAAGTAAAAATTAGCTATAATTAGTAAAAATTTACAGTGATTAGCAGTAATAGAGTTGTGTTATCTGCGATAGAATTATGACAGACTGGATGAAATAATTGAGTTATGTTATCTAGGACAAAATTATGTAATGGTGTTTAAATTTCATTGGTTAGATACTAGTATAGGATTTTGTGTTTATATGCACCATGGAATCATTGATATTAAATATAAAAGACTTATTACATTAAATGAACAATTTTATTGACTCATCAAGCACACCAAATATATCATTCCAATTATTGTGCTTCTGTAAGAGAGTTAATTGATTGGTGAAGTATTATAAAAATGAAATCCTGTGAAAATAAGTTTATGTAAAGTGAATGTTTTTCTATTTAAGTGAAAGGAATTAAAAAATTTCAATAGATAGATCACAATACCTATTTTCAATGAAGAGAAAAGAAAATATATGATGACACCCTATAGTTACGTGTCGATGGTGATGATGATGTTGATGATGTAACAAATGAATTTGAATTAACAAGTGATGATGAAGCTAAACTCTTATGTAAATTGGTGATATTGAGGAGGAAGATAAAGATATTGACATCGTTGTATACAAAGATGATGATAAATATGAATAATGACACAATTACTTGTTAGTTATAATCAATATATATATATATATAATACTCATTTTCAATTATTTGATGACAACACTATTTTCATGTTTCATATGGTTGATGAGACTTATGATGATATCTTTCACAACCTCTAGGAGGTTGTACTGCCTGGGGATAATCTTGATTCTTTATCATTTTACCCTCAAGTTATTAGTGGTTCATCATTAAATTGTAGGGTTCGGGGTCTTGTGATATTGATGATTCTCGACCCTATTCCTGAGTAACGTCCATGTCTTGGCTTCGATCCACACATGATAAGGTATGTTCAATTTTTTAATTTAGTCAGTTTTCATTACTTTTAATTAATTTATTTATATACTAATTGTTTAATTATTTATTTTATTTTTTCATAGATTTTTTCATATAGTTGTTGGACATAGGAGTTTTATTTTGTAGAACTATTTTTCAAAAGCATGGGTGACGTGGGATCTGATTCTCATTGACATTCGGCACCACATGTTTGATCATTGGATGGTACATAAATAAATAATAGTTATTTTAAAGTTTATTTAATTATTAACTTTATATTATTAAAAAATGCAGGGTTTATGGTATCCCATCGATGATATCATGTAGAGTTCTATCTATGAGGGATGGGTGGTGTGTATGCATTAGCACTGTTGTTAGTTTTTGCACAATATGAGTAGGAAAACTATAAAGAAAGAAAGAGTCATGGATTTTTTATCAGTCTTTCTATGCTTATCGACAAGATTACATATCATCCTAAGTTCATTATGGATTATGTTCATACTAGATGGGAGATAGTTTTCAGAGGAGAGAAACATTAATTCGGAATAATTGGTGGAGGGAGGAGGTGACACATCAAGCTTGTAATACTACATTCAGTACTCATATACAATATATGGTAAGTACTTTCTTAATAATTTGTATAACTTTAAATTTAAATAATTTATTTTATACTCATATAGTTAGTTGAAAATCCCTAAATTACTGATTTCAACATTTATAAAAGGATTTACAGCAGCCCTATCACTTGAGACATTACAGGTGGTCGCCAGTGTTATATTATGGTAAATATAATTTTTTTTGAGTTTTAAAATTAACTAAAAATAATATTTTAATTATTTTAATTTTAAATTGAAATTTTATGAGTCATATGAGGTCATGACTTTTCAAAAATAATATGAGAGTCATGTTGATACTGAGATTCAAGACACCAGTGTGGTAGGGTTTGATGATGTAGCATGGTATAGGGAACTCAGTATACTTTTGAGAAGGTCTGAGTGGTTGGTATCGGTTCTCGATTAACACCTAGTAGATTTTATGGCACTAATTCTTGGTCAACATCCAGCTCTAGGGGAGATCATGGAGATTCATCGTCATCAGCCTCACGGTATGTGTAGAAGCTGTGAGATTAGAGTGAACTTATGGAGAAAATTTATAGAGAGTAGGAAGAGCTCCGTCAATAGCACTAGTAATAGGAGGAGATGCTACGATGGTAGGAGAAGCAGTACAATTAAATGATAGAGTATATGTGATAGCTGGATCAAGGTATAGGGATGGAGTTCCCTCCCCCTTCTCTTCCAGGTGACCCTCCCCCTCCCCCTTCATAGTTATTGAAACATTATATACAAATTTATTATGTCAAAATTTAAATGAAAATATTTTATGTAATACTTTTATTATTTCATATGTTTATAGTTTTATTTATTACATTTATTTAATTTTTTTTATATTTTTATATATTTTAATATTTTTTTATTTTTTTATTTTTTTATTTTTTAAACTTATTTAAGATGGGTTAGTCCCATCACAAATTATTGAGTAAATAATATGGTAAAAATTTACTTGTGATGGGCCTCCCTCCCATTGAAAAAGATAGTTTTTACGATGGACCATCACAAAAACTATCTTTTTTTATGTCATTTTCATCGACATGTTATTTGCAATGGGACCACATCGGAAATATTTATTTGTGATGGGGTCCCACAAAAAATAATCCATTTTTCAGTTATGGGTGTTTCCATATGAAATAAAAACCACACAAAAATGACAAAAGTAAGTGTGCATATCAAAAACTATAGGCTCACTAAGAATTTAGGGAATCCCTCAAATTCTCCACTACCACCTCGTTAGCAAGTATCTACTAAGGAAAAGGGTAGAGTTGTGGTCACATCTCACCCATTACCCAAGGAGGTTCAACCAATCACATTTGAGTAAAGATTCAATCAATATGAGGAAGATATGAAGGAGTTGAGAAAACTCAATATGGAACTACTCTATAGTAATATCCCTACTTGATATGTTATTTAAGTAGAGCCTCATCTCACGCACCCATATGAATTAAATTTGAAAAGAGGATTTGTCGCAATAATAAAAAAATAGAGTTAAAACATCTACTCAACATGGGATACCAACAATAAAAATAATTGGACCCCATAATGGTGAGATTTCATGATTTATATCTATTAGGTATAAAACCATAGTTAGGTCAGATGCATCCTCGGGTTCTAGACCCGATAGTTTACCCACCATGAGTATAGGCAGAGCCACTGTAGCTGGCTCAACCTATTGCTCCCCTTATTCAGGCTCCTACCCTGTTGATCATTCCTCCCTAGCTGATCAATACTATTGAGTCACTAGAGGCTCGATTGGAAGCTATGTAAGGATGATGTAAACTAGTTCAAAAAATTATTAATCCATACCCTAAATGGGCGGATGCGACTCTTCCCCCACCAAACTTTCAGAATCATACATTCCCAATATTAGATGGATCAGGGGATCTGTAATAGTATATAAATCACTTTATGTCTTGGTGTAGTCTCATGATGGGAACCCTAAGTAATAAAGAGGAATCCAAACTCATTTGTTTTTTACAGACCTTATAGGGATTATCCATCATCTAGTATATCATTTTTTTCAGCCAAATTGATCAAGGGGTGAGAAGATATATGCCAAAAATTCCTGTATAAATTCAAATATATGCTGTATAAAATCATATTCCTCAACCTACCAAGTTTCAAGAAATAATAAAAAAATATATTATCATATTTTATTGCTATATGGAAGGGTTTGGATTACTCTAAAAATCTAAAACTTCCTCAAGATGACTTGTTGAGTCGTTACATTAAGAACATTTGTGATGATATGTGAACAACACTAATCTTGATAAAGTATCTAGGTGGGTTCCAGGACCTTTTGTGGTTACATAAAGATTTTAGGATTTTATTTTTTTTAATGATAGCCAAATCCATACCAATTCCAGTATCTTAGGGAAAGATAAAATTCATAGTGGAAACTACAGATTTCACCTTAAAACTAGCCTCTATGCCAGCTCCAGCTCAAAATCCTTCACCTCCTCATATGGAACCTCCTCCCAATTGGAAATTTCAATAATAATACCCCCATAAGGATGAGAAAAGAGAACCTAAATTCCCTCATTTTGAGGATTGAAATAATAAATTCTATTCCTTATGATATGAGAAAGTTCCAAGTTACTTTATAGTAGTTATGTAAAATTACCTACTAAGTTTTTCAAAGCCTAAGAGGCCCAATAAAGTTGGTCTGATGATTACTAAAATTATTTCCCCTTTCACAAAACATTGGGTCATACCATCTAGGATTGTTTTGTTTTTAAATACATCCTCCAAAAGGTTGTTTATTCCCTGAAAGTTAAGTTGGGTAAACCACCATCACAATTTTTGTATGTTTTTTCTACCACTCTCAAAAAAGAAGATGAATTAAAATAAGTTACGAGAAAGAGTGTACAGAAGTTCAATGATTGTATAAATAGGAAAAAATAACAAATATTTTGTTATCCTTAGGGTATAGTTAAATCAACCAACTACACCCTCAGTTTCATTTATAATAATACAACCAACTTCATCGGTTTTTCAGTCCTCAAAATTTTGATATTCTAAGAAATAGTGTGACTAGAATAAAAAAATAAGGTATGGGAGAACATTCCTATATAGATGTCGAATCCAGTCTTAGCTCTCTTCGGTTTCATGCCTACATCCTTAAGAGCATGGGAACTATACCACCAAATGGTTCCATAAGAATTTCTCATTCAAGAGGGATCCTCATCAGATGAAGATTTAATATTTAGTTCCCTTAACTTCATTCACTTAATTAGTCTTTTATATGATGATGAGAAATATTATGAACTCAAGTTCCCTATACCAGATCGGGGAACCATAGGTAGATTCCATAGAATTTAAGGAGGTAGGGGAAGAAAAAATCATGGCTGGACCCAATATTTTAGCCACATCCCTACCATAGTTGTTTATGCTATCAAGAGTCATGGAAGATCCATTTATAAAGTAGAGGAAGATCATATAAACACAACCACATTTGTGATGCATCTTTTAGAACAAATTTTTTTGGAGGATCTATTGGAAGGATTGTAATAGTCTCTTCAACCCAGGAAGGTAGGTAGGCAAAATTTTCCTAATCCAGTGATAGTAAAAGTTCCCTCTACATTTTTTCATCCACTTGGCTCATCTGCCCCAGGCACCTCAACCACTAAATTTATTTCTAGGTAACATCTCCCCGTAGAAATATATAGACCATTGACTCAAAAATATGATATCCTAAAGTAGTTGATCATAGTTCTGGTGAAACTTTCAATACTGGATACTCATAGATTTTCTAAATATCTTTGATAAGTACTTGTAAAATCTCTTCTAAACCCCAGAGAGTTTGAATATGAGGTCACTTCCACTGAGGTATACCATTAAAAGATAGACCATATGTAATTTCATGTGGTTATCTCTTTTATATAACAGGATAAGGATGTTGTGATACAAGGACACATCGGTCCCTTATATGTATTTGGTAGGCTATATGACATTGATATCCATCGAGATTTTGTTGAAAATGGATTAGTATTCAATCTCATTCCAATTTTAACACTTCATAGGTTAGAATATAGTAAATATGACATGTATCCCTCTCTTATGACACTTCAAATGTATGAAAAAAGAGAACAAAGGCCCCTCATCCATGTCAAGATCAAAACTCAATTTTGGGGCTTAATGTCTAACTCTGAATTCTTAGTCATCCGGTAGGATACGACCTTCGTTTTTTTTTATCATAAGGTGTTGGTTTCACTAATATGTGTAAATCCCTTTATCATATCACCAATGTCTCAAATACTATATTAATGGGGAAAGTGGGATGTTATAGATTGATAAATCTCTATTTGAATCTTTTGAGGCTCAATACATTAAGGCCTGATTTTATTGGAGAGAATGGAAGAAACTTTTGACTAATGATTCTTCCCAGGTCACTTCCCTAAATGGTCTAGAAATAACCCTATCCAACCCATTCAATAATCTCAATGATGAGTATGTGCCTCCAATCAATGAAATCGATAATGTGAGTTTTTAGTTAGGTATATACTCATCAATACTCATGGTATAATTCATGCTAGTTTAACTGGGACATACTAAAGAGGTCTTTGATCATTCCATTAGTATCAATGATTTAGGAGAAACTGACCTTTCTTTATCCTCAATAATTCAACAGACCTCAATGTCATCAATGGAATCTAAAATAATTTTCACATCACCCTTCAATAATTGACATATTTTCACCTTAGTATATCTTAATATTAATATTTCAATTAACTCTAAAGATCTCCAAATTCCACTCATATATCCCCATGTGGTTATGAAGGAGGAGGAAGAGTATGAGGAAGTGGAAGAGGAGTATGACCTCAAAGATTCTCCCCTAGAATTCAAGGAAGGTGTCTCTACCATGGTCAACAAAATCCACTAGGTAAATCAGGGCACATAGGAAGACCCATGGCTACATTAGTCAATGCGGCTATACCCATAAAATAACATGATTTGTATAAATCATTCTTAAATAATCATCAATATCTGTTCCCCTATAATTACACAAAAATTCTAGGCCTCAGTCCTGATGTGGTTTCCCACCGCATGGGCCCTCTAAAAGACCATTGTGATTACAAGAAGGCATCCAAAAGAATGAATATAACTCATGATACCAATATTGAAATTAAAGTTGACAATCTAATCAAATAAAAATTCATTAAATAATTCCAATACCCAAAATTTCTCACCAATGTTGTCCTAGTCAATAAGAAAAATGGATAGATTATATTTTGCATCGATTTCAAAGATCTCAACCAGAACTGTCTAAAAGATGAAATCCCAGTTCCAATTATAGATTTTTTATTGATGTGATGGATGGATACCAAGATATTTCCTTGATGGATATATACTTAGTATATAACAAAATATGAATGGCCTATTATGATAAAGAGGTCACTACCATCATGGCACCCTAAGGAGTATATTTATATCGGGTGATTCCCTTCATCTTAAAGCATGTCAATTCTATATACCAATGTTTCATGTACCAAATATTAAAACCCTTTCTAGGAATGTCTATTGAGTGTTATGTTGATTAACTATTAGTTAAATATTGAAAAAAATTGACCATGTTACTAAACATGAGATAGTTTTCAAAAAACTGTGATAGTATAACCTAAAAATAAACCCACTAAAATGTGATTTCGATGTAACCTTGGGAAAGTTTCTTGGATTTGTAGTACTCTATCATGTAATTAAAGTCGATCATGATAATAAAAATTATATCCTTGAAAAATACCTCCTTGAAACCTCAAATAATTGAGGGGACTACATGGACACCTTTTCTATATTTAGCAGTTTATTGAAAATCATGGGGGTAAGTGTTTTCCTTTCACTAGGTTGATAAAAAGGGGTCACGTATTAATAGAATTGTGACTGTCAAGAAGTGTTTGATAGTATCAAGAAGTATTTATTGATTCCACTAGTGATGATACTGCCTATCAAATGAAATATTATCATCTTATATGTGGTATCTTTAGAGTGATAACTGGGTTCTTTCCTCACACAAAGGAATAATACAGGAAATGAAAACATTCTCTATTATATTTTCCAAATTATTCTCAATATTTAGACTCATTATTCAGATATCAAGAATAAATATCTAGAATTAATATTTGTATTTCATAAATTTAGGAACTAATTATAGCATCACGGGGTCCATTTGGTTTCTCAAACTAATCCAATCAAGTATATACTCAACTACCCTATGACGATGGGATGAATGGTATGGTGGGTGATTATTCTATAGTAGTTTCAAATCTAGTTTGTACCAATGAAAGAAATAAAGGGGAATGATTTGAAAGATTTCCTTATAAAGTTCACTTATTTAGAATGAATTCCTGTGGATTCCTAAATGTTTAATGAATAAATTTTCTCTTTCCAAGATTTCCCTAAAACATGGGAGATGTATTTTGATGGCACATCCAAAATCCCAATAAGAAAAAAGATGGAATACCCCAAGATCAATAATGTCATTTTGGGATTTATACTTATCTCTCCAAAAAAGGATTTTCTATCTTATTATTTCCAATTTTTAGGATATTGAATCAATAATGAAGTAGAATATCAGGGGCCCATTACAAGCTTAGAAATCATGCCACAAAAACTAGTGAACCATATAAATGTCAAAGGTGATTCATAACTGGAAATCAAATAGGTCAATCATGATTACACTATCATGAAAGAATAGATGATCCCCCTGCCTGATTATGTCCTAATATTGATGGAAGAATTTCCCTTAGATCTAAAATTGACTCATATCGGATTCATGTAGAATGATCAAGAAGATGCACTAGAAAAAATAGCTACAAATTTGGAAGATCCGAATAGAGATGAAATAGTCATCAGCATTTCACATCACAGAATGGTATCACCGTTTTATTAGAGTGGCATGGAAGATATAAATAAGATCAACTATACCCATGAACTATATTATCCTAGGAATGGTTTCATGAATCCCATCATAGACTACTTCCAATGTGGGATTCTTCTGTTGGATAGATCTAAGAAAGAGAAAATATGATTATGGGTATCTAAATTCATTATATATAATAGCCCAGGTCATAAAAAGGTCCTCTATAAATGATTCTTTGATAGAATCCTCCTTGAAATCATTGATGGAGAGGAGAATATCACCATTATCCAAGAATTACATGACAGTGTCTGTGGAAATAATTAGTTAGGATGCAATATTTCTCACCAAATTAGAAGGAGTAGATATTTTTGTCCTTCTTTGACATAGGATTGTACGCAATTTTCAAAAAAAGTATAATCCTTTTCAAGTGCATACTAATTTCATCTATCAACCCCTAGAGTTATTTCACACCACCAAATACTTCTTCCCATTCACCATATGGGGGATGGATGTTCTGGGACTATACTATCCCACTATATCCAAGTAGTTTAAATATATTCTCAATGCTACTGACTTCTTCTCTAAATAGATTTAAGATATACCCCTCCAAGAAGTTTGGAAAAAAAGAATTATAAATTTCATAAAGTCCAAAATCATTGATAGGTTTAGTGTCCCTCATACAATACTGATGTAAAATGGCACCAACTTATATTCTTTAAAATTGAAGAATTTTTACCAAGAATATGACATTGATTCCAACCATTCATCCCACTATCATGTAGTGGAAAATGTATAGATAGAGGCTTTCAAAAAACCATATCGAATATAATTCATAAAATGGTGGATAGGGATAAGAAATATTATACAAAAAAGATTATACACACCTTATGGGACTACCAAACCATAACCCACACCGCTATATAGGTGACCCCATATTCACTAGTCTACAAAATGAAAGTAGTTTTTCCCATTGCAGTCTAGTTTCCTTCACTCTATATTTCCATCCATGATCAATTGTCTATAGATGATAAGTCCCAAATAAATTAGTCGAATTGGAACATTTGGATGATAAAAGTCTACATAACATACATCATTTAAAGGTTCACCAAAACCAAATTTGTTTATAATTCAACAAACATGTTCTTATTCATTCATTCATGTAAGGGGAGATGGTTTTGGTCCTCAGGACCCCGATGATACCTGGGAAGAAGCCTCTGAATCTTAAACCAAAATGGGAAGGACCTTTTTATATCTATAAATTATATTACAATGGAACATAATTATTGATCAACATAGATTCCAAGTGTACTATTACCCTTCTAATTCAAGATTTTTCAAGAAATATTTCATGTGATTAACAACATTTGGTCCTAGTCATATGAACCAAAACTACAAGACACCATTCATACTTACCGTATGAAATTAAACAATATGTAGTAGTCCTTGTTTCATGACTCTAAAAGGCATGACCCATACCTTCCTAGTCACAATACATTAATTTGTATTAAAAATTCTTTAGAACATGAAATTAAAATGTAGTCTTACTCTATTCACCAAGAATAGTATTCCCTAGGAGAAAATCCTAGGAAACCTCATGCAATGAACACGGGATTCCTTGCAGGTGATGATTTCCCAAACACTTGGGAAAATTTTTAAGCATAATCCCCATATCCCTTGTCATCAGTCCTTCCATGGAACAAGATTCCCTTCTACATAACGTTAAACTACATGGAATGATAAGAACTATGTGTGGCTTGATTCTCATTTTGATGAGATATGTAGTGATTCCTAAATCTTTTATCCTAGGCCCAATACACAAAACAAAAAAAAATCCCCCCCCCCATTCCCTGCATATGATTCAGATCAGTGGAATGAATCTTTACACAGAACTACAAGCAGCTTTGTTCCTATTTCCATAGGATACATAGTGATGCCTAGACCTTTTGTCTCCGGAATAACCACAAATTATAAACTTGAGTATAGTTTTATTCACTAGTGTTTGAATCCATTTCATTCATTCATTTTAGATTCCTCCTTACTAACTGAAAAATCCATTGCATACTCACTGGTGTTAGTCTCTCAATTCAGTAAATTTCTTTGAATCTCCCCCATGTGATAAAGGAAACCCTCAATGTTCCTTGTTTCTCGCACCAAGAACGGATCACATGGGATTATGAATCTTAGTAAGGGTCTCCTTGCATGGTCAAGTCAATTCATGGTCCAAGAGTCATGACTTTAAACTGTGTATATCTCATTAAAAATGAATTTACATGGTGTGATACTTCATACCCTTTCTTCACATCAGGTGACCAACATCCTTGCTACATGAAATTGAACAGTATGGTTTGCATCCTTATTGTATGGTGTATAATGATTCACTTTTGTGGCCCTCTCCTAATAGAACCATCATTCCAGGTGCTGATTTCTCATCACACCTTGACTCTATAACTACATGTTACTTGATTCTCATCTATATGAGATACATAGTGATGCACAGATCCTACATCCTAGTCCATCCACAATATGATAAAAAGTATCCCTCCATCACAGAAATATGTGTGGATTTATTATCTCTCTGATGAGATATGTAGTGATTCCTAGAATCGTCAACCTAGGCCCAGCCAAAAAACAAAATATTCCCCCAATCTAGTTTGTATGAGATAGATCTATATGGGAGAGTCTAGTGTGGGTTCTCATTTCTTTCATGAACCCATATTCAAAAAAATGTCCCACCCTACATACAGACTAGACCCATGCATATATCTTTTTCAAGGACTATGTATGGATTTATTCTAATTTAAATGAGATATGTATTGAAACCTAAGAATTTTGTCTCAAGACAATCCAAAAACTATGAAATAGGATGTGATTTTTTCACCAGTGTTTTTCCCAAGGGTCATTCGTTCACATGGGATTCCTCCTCACCTGATAACAAATCCACTCCATCTCCATCTCTATAGTCTTGGATGAAAGACCTTAAAAGTCACACCACATTTTCTTTCTGTGACATGATAAACTGACTGGTCTAATTCTCATTCTCATGACATAAAATCACATGTAATTTGGATTTTCCTTTGACGAACTATGACTCTGGTATTAATCCATTTACTATCTTTATGTTAATCATCTCTGTGTACAAAAATAAACCCTTTCCATTACTTATTTCTCACATTGATCATAGCACATGTGGTATTAATAATTTTGGTAAGGGTCACCCTGTATGATCAAGACATATCAGTTCACATTAGGGTTAGTATGGTCTTAAATGCCAGACCATAAAAGTCACACCACATGTCCTTTTTGTAAGAGGATAAACTACATGGTCCATGTACCATTTGTGTGATGTAAAACTAAAACTCAATATCATAACAATATGTATCTTGATTATCATATATATGAGATAAATAGTGACAACTAGATCTTATATCCTCACCCAGTTGTTGTCATACCAAAAAAAAGCCTCATTCCCTAAAAAGGAGTCAGATCATTTTGGGGTATTTTATTAGAACTACCTGTGGTTTTATTCTCATTACAGTAAGATATGTAGTGATTTGTGAATCCTCCATTCTAGTCCCATCCATGAACAAAACACCAATTAGTTTACCTTACTTATGAGCTATATTTATTTTGGGAAATTATGGTCAGTTGTGGCCAACACCGGTCAAAATGTTCCATCATACCAAGAATCCTACCTTTCACAAATCACACTTCATGTCTTGTAAAACTCAAATCCCCATAATATTTCCTTAGTTTTCAATGATAATAGAATCTACCTCTATAGGACACCTTGTTTTTACTATTCATAATATGCCTCAAACACAAATTTTCATAATTTTACTCCAAATACGGCCAGTCAATTAAAGTCATTTTCATCTCTAAGAGAAAATACTCTTATCTCTATATGATTTCATGATATCATAATGGAAACCACTTTTTGAATATTTTCTGTTGTCATCCCTGGCATGCCTGACCCATCCCAGTCCTTTGGATCTAATAATCCCAAAGTCTCAATTTATTACTTCCCTAATATCCCTCATTTCTAGACTTTTCTAGAATATATTTGGCCATCACCCCCCCAACCACTTATACCATAGAATGGGGTATCCACTATCAGATTGGTCCACACTCCATGACTTTAAACTATTCAAAATGTCTCCTTATATTTATTATTTCCTTACATATGGGTCAGATATTCATAGGGAGACTCTATCCTAGAACTATGGGTGGATTTATTCTCATTCCAATGAGATATATAGTGGAACTCAGATCCATAATTTTATTCCTAGCTTCTATAGAAAAAATACAAACCCATTATATTCTACACATGGTTTAAATCTATTATAGGAATTCCAACATGAGTTCCTCCATTGATGAACTCATGATTAGAAAAAAACTCCCTCATCCATATCCATTGACAATAAAAAAAATTCCTTCATCCCCGAATGCATTCCTTTCACAAACCACAATTCATGGTTTTGGGAAACTTGAATCATTGCAAGAATTCCATGGCCATTAGTGATAAGAGAATCTAACTCTAAAAGAAACCATTATTTTGACTATTCGTGATATTACTCAAAAATAGATTTTTATAATATGCCTCTAAATATGTCAGGTTAATCAAAGGCATTTTCATCCCCAAAAGAAAATCCTCTTATATTTTTATTCCTTAACAACATTGAAATGGAATTTGGTTTTCAAATATATTCTGAGATCATTCCTTGAATACTTTTCCCATGTCGTCTCTTTAGGTCTAAAAATTCCCAGATCATGATTTAAAAATTTCCATCCTCATATAAGAAAAGTGTTATAGCGTTATTATCCTTCAATTTCTACTTTGTTTATTATCCCCATAACTCATGGTTGAGTTTTTTTGACCTAAAACATCATTTTTATTGGTCCATCTTATAAGACCTTAAACTTTCAATTAAAGAGAAAAAATGCCCTCTAGGTTGAAAACCCACAAAGGAAACCCTAGTAAGGAGTTTAGTTTCAACTTGCTATACGTGCACTCCATGTGATTTAGGAAAAATTAAGAAATTTAAATTGAAAAGTCACAAAACTTGTTAGGTTAAAAACCCATAAAGGGATCCTAATCAAAAGGTAAGTTTCACTCGCTAATTTATCTTTATATCAAACTTATGAAAAAGTTAGGTTGATGATGAAAAAGAAAAAAAATTAGGGTGAATCATGTGACTCTAGAGATAATCAAATTATTCTCACTTGGACACATAACCAAGGAAAATATTAAAGCTTCCCCCACTAGTGAGAAAACTCTAGAGCCCACCAGATGATTTAATAATATTCCAAAGTTCCCGTATATTTACCTTGGAATTAGATTCTTTTCATTATGAATGAATCTAATTATAGGGGTCATTTTTTTGCATTAAAAAAATCATGCCACACACTTTTCCATAGAATTCAAAAGTATAAATGTGTCTCCACACCGAAAGAATAATCATATTGATTTCCATGTGCTATAAGATTTTTCTGCACTAAGGGATAAATATTACTTATAAATTCTCCTTAATCTAGTGGCATGCTTATGTGAACCTCCCTTCAGGAGTAGGCTATGGATTTTTAAAATTGGTGATAAAAAGGTATTGATACATTAAAACACATTTTTATGGGTATTATAGGAACATTTTGGCATCCTAAAACCCCATATAGGGTGTATAAGTGTTGTTTTATTTCCAGTCTTCAATTTGACTAGTCACAGAGCCCAAAAGGACTTACGGATCAAAGGTCATGGCTGTTAGAAGCCGATAATTTTTATATAGGAATACAAGATCTCATGAATATCCTTTGCGCAAATCCTTCACCCATATTGCACAATTCCCAAATACACAGAGCACCTATATAGACTATCCCTCATGAAACATCATCCATGATGAACCTATGTGGACCAGCCTGTGCGGACCAGCATGCATGGAGCACCTGCATGATCCACCTACAAGGAGCACCTATGCAGACCAACATGTGTGAACCACCAGTGTGAGCCACTAGCACAGATGACTTTCATAAACTAGTTCCTTCACCTAGATTCCTAATATTTTTTATAAATAGGACCCTTATGCTCCTCATTTAACACAACTAAAATTCAAAGGAAACCATTGGAAGATCTGATCTCCCTAGTCTTTCACCTAAGTTCACAAAACCGTCTATGTATCTCTCTAAGTCTCAAAATAATAGTAAATTAATGAGAGTACAGGTATTAGATTTCCTCTAAGGTCTAAAACACAAAATTCCTATGCAAGTAACCACTTCCACCAAGTCTAAAAGTACCATGAAAAAGGCCCATAATAATGAATGGGACTTCTGCGAGACCCTTCTAGAAGCACCTAAGGAGTACCTTGGAGGTTTGATCAAGGTCTCTCCTAAGTTTGGTTTCACAAGTTGTTCTTCAACCAATTTCTCACAAGTAATAATTGCATGAGGTACCTCCAAATTCTCCCATGTAACACCTGGGTAAAGAAGAATCCTACCAGCTCACCCAGGTATCACCTAGGTGAAGCCAAGGCTAGATCACCCAGGTATCACCTAGGTGAGGTTCCCTCCAACTTACCCAGGTATCACATGGGGAAAGCACCTTACGACCCCTATTTTTCACATCTACAATGATAGTGTACCCCTTTACCCTAGTTCACCGTCTAAGGGGTGTTAAGCTGAGACCTCCTCTAAAGCCTCCAAATATGTGTGATCATAACCTTGGGCACATCAGTGTGCCCTATTGATCATATATTCCCATGGTAAATGCGACCCCACTATTAACCTACCTAATGGGTAAGATCCTTATAATTTACTTAATCATACATTCCTATGGTAATGAGGGTCCCAACCTTAGGGATGGTGGCAGATGGCTTGTTGGGTTGGTCGATGACATCTATTTCTTAAAATGTGAAAATAATCAGATGGAAAGCTCCCTTTGTCATATTTCACCTCACCCTCACCCACTCTTCCACCTATTGTAAGGGAAAGAACATGGAATCCCTCCAAGATTAATCCCCTGGACTTTCTTTTTGGACACTCCCCTCCTTACATACCCTCACCCTTATCCTCCAATAGACTAAGTAGAAGTGTGAAGTTAGATATATTCCACTTCCTCTTGTTTCTCTCACCGATCATGACTCAAGTGGGATTAGAAATTAGTGGTGATCATGTCATCGGTATGATTAGATATCCTCAAATGGACCTCATCTATTGGTGTAATCCCAGACCATTCTGAACTATGGGGGCTTTGATTCCTGTCAAAATGGGAATATAGGAATCCTCCTTAAGGTTCAAACCCAACACCATAAACTCACACTAATATTATATGGGTCGTATTCATAGTAGGTTCATATCCAACCTAGAGGTATATATTCCTTTAGATTCCATCCAAATTCATCCTTATTGGGTTTTATTTTTATTAATATAATTCCCCCTACCTAGGAGACTATATCCCTTCTAGGTCCCCCAAGCAGTTTTGGTGTAATCCCCAACCATTCTTAACTTCATGGTATTTTATTCTTGTCTAAACAGGATACATCAGAAGCCTCCTTGTGGTTCAAACCCAACACCCTAAACTCTCCCTAATCTTCTCTAGGTCATATTCCCAATAGGTTCATATCTAACCCGGAAGAACATATTCCTTAAAATTATCTTTGTTTCAATTATTATTGGTCTATATTCCTATTAATACCATGAATCCTACCTAGGAGGCTTTATCCCTTCCAAGTCCCTTGGGGTTTTTCAGCATAAGTCCCACACCATTTTTTTCTAGGACCCTTTCTGTAACAACCTGAGATTTTATGAGAATTATTCTTTTTAATTTCAATGATGTCTTATGTTATACGCTACACCAAAATTATCTTGTTCTATACGCAACACTGTTTTAGCTTTCAGTATATACAACACTATTCTTGGCTCGTGTTACACACAATTTCAAGTTTTTTTTGTAGAATTTATTCTACGCAACATTAAGTATAGATTTTGTTTAATGTATAAATAAAATAAGTTTTGATTATTTTATATGCAAAAACAAAGAGAGATTTCACTACACGCAGCCTTGACTTGGCTTGCATTACATGCAATCGCGACCTTCCATGATAGTGTGTGTAGTACGCAATACCGGGTTTCACTAAACAACGATGTAATGTTATAATATTATTATGAACTATATGTTATGAATAGTATTAACTAAAGTTTTAATGTTATAACATTATTATTCATCTTACACATTTTCTAGAACATCATTTGAGAAAAAAAAATTCGAGTAAAATAAGTATTTTTCAAAAAATGCAGTTTTGCCGCCTTTTGATGGCGCACCCTCTTTAACTCTAATTTTTGACATTTTTATAAGTTAAATTTGAAAAAATAAAATTCTTCTTTAGAATAAGGATATAAAAATTTACTTTGGATAAATTTTTCATATTATTCTGATAACTTTCATATTTTAATGAATAGTAAAAACACGCAATATTTTAATTAAAAACAACTTTTTTCATCGTAATAATTTATACGGTTAAATTATAATATTGAATGGTTTTAAAGTATAAATAGAATATATTTTTACCATTTAATATAATTTATGTCATTATCATTGATTTTACATTGAATTCATAGGTAAAATCATTTCAATCTTTTGCAATGTTTTAACTTTTAAAACTCGTTCTCTTAACAACGGGATTAATATTAAATTAATTTTTGCAAATTCTGTGATCTGAATTTAGAAAAATTTATTCCATATTTGGAATCATTAGGTCCAAATTATATTAATAATCTAATTTTTATTTTTAGTCATTATGAATTGTAACGATGGTAAATTTTATTTACCATAGTTAAAGGTAAATCGAGGTAATTAAGGGTAAATATAATATTATAAAATTACTCTAACACTTGTCCTAATATAATTGGATGATTATATTTTACCCTAAATCATAATTGGGTCGAAATGGAATCTAATGGATCCCACTTGTATTTGATTAAGACCTTTTATTTAGTTTATTTAAAGGAAAGTGAAATGTCTCACTCAAACTTTAATAATTAGAATATTTTTAATATATATTTATACAGAATATAAATTCGATTATAAATACTAATTTGAAAGATAAATTTTTTTATTTATCATGTTAATTTATTTTTAATTTTTAATAAATATTTTATTACCTTAAAATCTTATACATTAATGATGTAGAAATTATTTATTTAGTGAAAAATCAATAATATAGTTTTTATTAAAATAATAATACCTATCCAAAGGACCAGAAACTTGACCAAACTTTATTTGTCGAGTATATATATACCCTAATAATCCAAGGGTAGATATTTGGACCATTATGAGCCTTATAAAACCGATTAGGACATTTACATTATTTTATTTTAAATGATGTCAAATATGTCACCTTCATAATTTAATAAATATAACAATTTAAATGTTGTGATTTTAAGATTATAAATTTGAGTAAAAATATTATTATGAAATTTATTATATTTATCTTCATCATAGGATTTTATTTTTAATTTTTATTCAAATAATAAGTATATTAAATGATTATACAAAAATGGTTTAGTAATTGTTTTATTAAGAGAAATATCAAATAAATGGTTTTATAAATATTAAAATAAACATTATATGAACTAATTAATGTTCTACCCGAATTTTTTAGATGAATATGACATGTTAGGAATCTATTAAACATTTTTTTTCGAATATATCCTCTGTTTGGATTTTATTTAAATTCAAATAAATGAATAGTTTTAAAATTAACACTATTGTTATTTTATAAAAATAACATATTATTAAATTGTTTAAAAATAACATAAATATTTAAAAATTATAAATTGAAATTTATATGGTATAAAATTTCATAAAGTACCTAATTATGGATAATTCACAACACATAAGTAATTATTTATAACAATTTAAAATTTAGAATATTATTACCACAAATAAGATTAAATAAATTAAATAAGGATAAATCAAATTGATAAGGTTTAAAATAAATTCCCAAAATGTCTAAATTTTATTTTCTAATGAGATTACAACCCTATATAATCTCATATTCGTATTTAAGTCATTTTTAGTGGTTTTTAAGTGGGGTTTGAATTTATTATAAATTAATATTTCTTATGTTTCCAAAGGTGCCCCTCTCCTCCCTTATAAAAGGGAACCTCCTCCCTCTCCTCTTCACAACACTTTGAGCCTTCAATCTCGGTCAAAACCTAACCATTTATCTTCTCCACTTCCCTAGAAACATTCTAGAGGTTCTGGTATTCTCAAAAGGCCAACTCTAGTTCCTTAAGAGGAAGCTTAAAAGAGGTGCGTCGAAGAAGAGGTAATCTCTTCTACCGATTCTTTCAAGTTTCTTTCTTCTTCATCTTCTTCTTATTTAGTTGTTTCATTATAAAGTAATAACATCAGTATCAATAATATACTGATATGTTATTATAAATATTAAACAACCCCATTTCACCTTCTATCCATCCTACGGAAAACGAAATCACCGTGCGTGCGTACGTACGGAATACCGTCTCCACGCCATGGTGTAATCTGTTTTTACACCACCACCTTACTTGGATGGGTATAATGGTGTAAAAAATAACTATATATGGTTATTATAACATCATACTGATTCTGATATATTATATCATTCACTCCAATTCCCTTCAATAATTTTGGGAACGATATCATCGCTCGTGCGTACGTACGGATTACCATCTCCACGATGCGATGAGATTCATTTTCCATGTTAACCAGTAAAGATTGATTATGAAGTGTATATAATGAATAATAAAGGTATATATAACATAATAATGCTACTTTATTTATGTGTGTGTATATATACATGTCATCTACTTACTTCCATTCAAGTCAATAAGGAAAGGAAAACAACGTTCATGCGTATGTACGGCCTACCGTCTCCATGAACGGAGTATTTCATTCCATTTATTGATATATCATATATATTTATATGATGAATATATATTCTATATAAATAATTTTTTACATTCTATAATTAATTAAATCAAGATATAAGTAAGAACAACAAGTTGAAACACGTACGATAAATGAAACAATTTTACCCAAAACGCTGCTTTAACATGGAATTTACAAAAGAACGGGTAATATAAAGTCATAAGTGAACCATATATGATATCATAACAATGAATATGATTCTGTAATAATTCAATAACAATATTTAAATCATTATATAGTAGGTTTGGATACATACGAATCATATCGAACATAGGGCAAGGGATAATTATTCCAATCTCGTTCTTATCCGAGATTGTTTATTCGTAAGTATTTACTAGGGTTATGTTTATCATCCATGTCCATGTTTTCTAAAAATGTTTTCATAAAATGTTTACTATTCTTCCATGTATTTTAAAATTCATTTTTACCCTTTTTGGACTTTTACCACAAGGTATGTAAGGAATCTTTCTTTTGTTTACCATACGAGGTACTTTTTGACTTTTCTGGAAAAAGTACGAGAAGAATGTTTTTTAACTTATACGACATGAATGGATTTTTACCGTTTCATAAATCCTTATTTACATAAATATTACTCTATATTATTTCATGATTATTTTCAAAAAAATCCTTTTCTTTTAAAATTACATGGCATTTTGTGAAAGAAAACGATTTTGAAGAAGAAAAGATATTTTCCTTAAGAATTCATTTCAAGTTTTTTATCAAAACCATTTTCCATCTAAGATGACATTATTTCATATGTGTATGTTTCAAGTATAATGTCTATATGATTTAAATGGTTTCACTTTTCTTATGATGAAATGATATCCATTTGTTTTATATGGATTATGTTATAATGGGATGATGTTTATGAAACCCATTTTATTCTTTGGGTTATGATGAATGATTTATGTTTATATTGTGGCACAAGTAAGAATGATTTCATTATGAGATGGGTGGGACCTATATCTCCCTCCAATTCATTGGGTAAAGATTTATATCTCATGAGATAGACATGGATGGAACAGAAATTTAATCCTATTCAGTGATACAGGACTAGAACGAGGAGTGAACTCAATTCAGAAAGGGATTTGTCTACTAAGATGGTCTTGGAAACAATTCCTTGGATACTATGGAAATCATAACATATGATTAATGGTTTCCACAATTACATGTTTTATTTCCATGCTATTTTATCATGATTAATGTTTCTTTATGATCTATTCCTTACATACTACCATGTTTTATGTCATTTCTCAAGATTTTGATGTTTAAACATTATGTTCATGTTTTTTTTAAGTTCAAATGTATATGATTTGTTCTATTTTCTACATGCCTACCCTTACTGAGAATTTGAGCTCACCATTTATATGTTTTATTTTACCCAGGATTTAAAGAAAGTTTTTAGGTAAGAAAACAAAATGGAAAGATCTTTATGGGAGATGTTGAAGATCTTTCACCATGATTAGAAGATTATATTCCGAGTTTCCAAAGACACTAAACTATTACGGTCCTTGTGTGTCTATTTTTGTTCTGTATTAAGTATTCCAAAAAAGTAATGTAATTTCCATATACGTCAAGCTTTGGGTCTCTACACTTTCTCCTAAAAATAATTTATCTATGAAGTTAAACTACATGGTTTAGTCCTTATCACAAGACCATAAAAGGTATGATGTGTCCCATTAAGTGTAACTTAACTATATGGTTTTTGATTCCTCTCATGAGTGTGTGTAGGAATCCCCTATCAAAGGCCTAATCCCAACATCAAAACAACTCTTATATAACTCGATGACAATAAATTCTAGATCACCTAATTGTGTGGCTTAAAATCAGCATCACCAAAAAATAAATGTAAGAAATATGGATAAAATTTTATACAT
The DNA here is from genome assembly GCA_963277665.1 of Viscum album. Lineage (NCBI taxonomy): Eukaryota > Viridiplantae > Streptophyta > Magnoliopsida > Santalales > Viscaceae > Viscum > Viscum album. The sequence goes on along the minus strand of OY728127.1, from coordinate 379,859,318 downwards.
TCAAATATTATCCATCGATGGATAACCATGGATAAATACAGATGATTTCCTATCAATACATGTCCATAACTGATTTTTAATACATAGGGTTGATTGGTTTTGTATTTGGAATTTAAAAGGGATTCATGAATATGTATCAAATTTGTAAGAGGGTCATGAAGTAGTCAATAATTCCCCCAAAAAGGGTGTAATGAGATCAAATTTACATCCTCTATACCAATGTGAGTTCTTAAGCATTTTTTTCTAAGTCCCCAATAACCACCTTCCTTTTAAAAGTAGACCCATGAGCTATCATGGATATAAGAGTTGTAGGGTGTTTATGATTCCATGAATAAGCGCTTTTAAAAACTTTCTTGCCATAAAAATGGGTATAAAATAATGATAATTAATTTATTTATTATAATCATGCATATAAAAAAGGTAATAAAATTAGATAAGATTATGATATTAAAATACCCTTTAAATACTTATTGAAATATTCCTTCCAAAACATAACTTATCAAGACCGTGATCATTGAATCAGGTAGTTTCATGCCAAAGTGGGGTACCTCTAGATTATATTGTGTAATTAAAACAAGTAATGAGTAATTTTGGATCATCCTTGGGTAATTTCACACCAAATAAGGTTGATCCTATGTTATGAACCAACTTGGTGCATCCATCCATCGGACATCTGAACCATCTCGGTACATACCTGAGGTGTGTTCCCAATCACACCAGATTGGAAACTAGTACCCGGGTCTTAGAACATCTTTGATCAAAATTATTTAAACCTTAAATAAACAAATAGATCAATGATACCATAACTATATCAAAGTAAATAGTATAAATAAAATTAATCAAATGGAGAATAAATAATATAAGCAACATCACATGCATAAGCGATAAGCATAACATAAATTAAAAAAACTCCTCATAAGAATGAAGGTTATAGAAAACTGATACATAAAACTAAAAATTAAGAAAAAAATATACTTATGAGATAAACCATGTGAGACCATGTCTCCTCTAACATAATAACCCTAGATTGTGATAATTAATAAGATCTAATGAAAGTAGGTTCCCTTTCAATTACCTATATCTTTCAAAACAAAGTCTATTTATGCCCAAAGTCATATAAAATGTGTGAGGAAAAATTCCCTATAGGATACCACCATGAATCTATTTGGGTTTTTTATAAACATTCAAACCAAAAAAACTCATTTGAAAACACATTTTTCAAAACCATGTTCACTTTTTAAAAAAAGATCACTTGAAAATATTCCTTAAGAAATAAATTTTGTTTTTATAAAAAACAAACCATATTTTAAAATCATGGTAAAAAAACATGTTTCCAAAAAATATATCAACATTGTTCAAATAAATAAATCCACCCAAAAAATTATGTTTAACGCACCCAAAAAGGCATAAACATACACAAAAATACAAGTACCATTACCTAAGAAAGTAATGAAAATGGACATAATCATAAGAGAAAAAATTTATTAAAAAAATTAAAATAAACACATGGGATTACATCATTTCATAATAAAATCATGACAAAGTGGGAAAGAGTATAAATCATAACATAAAAACACATGGAATTAACATCATACAATAAATCGTATAAAATAAATCATGAATAAGAAATGTTCCCCATGGGATCTAACCATAATGGGATAGACATATATAACAGGTTTGGAAGCTCTCATAGTCTTCTACAAGAACAACATCCAAGATCTCTCTCGGTACCTTGTTAAACATTTGATAAGCTCAACCGGTCTTCCTCCTTAAAGGCTCTCTCAGACCCTTGAACAAAATTTTTGAAGCTTTCTTGATCTTCCAACTCAAAGGCTCCCTTGGTCCCTTGAACAAAACACCATATCTAGTCAATGACATAAGTTGTGTTCCCAATGCCTAAGTATAAAAATACACACCCAAGGTTCCCCATGTGTTGCTCAATTCCAAACACAAAACATTCATGTGTGAAATAATACAAAATTCATTTCAAAAGCTAATTTAATAATCCAACTTATCCATTTTTTAAAAACACCTTCCCTTAATTTAAAACATTCCCCTTTAAAATACAAGTCTTTCCTCAAGTAAAACCCCCTTTTTAAAACCTCTAATTTAAAATACGTTTAAATTGATAACAAATTCTCCTCACATAAGTCGTTTAAAAAAAATTATAAATCATTTATTATCAAAACACGTCTATCATTCAACACCACTAAATACCTCTTCAAAACCCATTTCAAAAGCCAATTTGAAGGTACTAATTTCCATTAATCCATTTTAATTAACATGTAGAGTACACAAAATATGACTCCCTTTGTAAAATCAATTTAAAAAATAAAATTTCCAACATAAATCATGAATCACATCAAACATGGATAATGAATAATTCATAAATCAAATTAAATGTAATTAAATAAACCAAAAAACCAAAGGTAACTAAGAATCAAAGGTTATACATAGAGAAATCCATTAGATATAGACACCTACCTCAAAAATTAATCAAAACTTATCGCCTTCAATGAAAATTACTCGAATCAAGAAATATGGATCCTCACACACCTAATACATAAAGAAACAAACCAAATCAAATATTAATTACCCTATATTCAACCAAAAAAAATATAGGGTTTTACTCTTCCATGATAAAGGAATAAAAAAGGTTGAAGAGGGAAAGAGGAAGAAAAATATAGAAGAAAAAGGCTTACCATAAGACAAACCACCTAGAGATTAAGGGGAATCCAATATAGATCCAAGAGGAGGAGATCCTAATATTAAGTAGATGGATGCACATGAAAGGAGGGAGAAATGAGGGTGGGTGACTTAAAATCCAATAAGGGAGAATGGGAAATTCTCAAATTTTTAATGACCAGGAAAAACAACATGGTTTAGTCACATGAGTGGGAAAACCATCTGCTGGCCATGAAGGAGTCGCTTTCTTCCCAAACCCAAAGTCGCATGGCTACTCATAAAACTCACATGGTTTGAAAAATTATGCTCAAACCATGAAAAATGGAACGTTCCCCTAACCATCAACATTGCATGGTTAGAAAAATTGTGTGCCAATTATGGATCGAGGTTTTTCCCCAAAAAAAATTGGTTTTCAACCCCAAACACCTAGGAAATCCATGAAAAAAACATGGGTAAATAAAATCAAAACCAAGGAATTCTAGTGACCTTGATGAAGTCACAAACCTCCCCATCATATCATGAAAAAATAAAAAAAATGACCCAAAACTCACACCTCATAGAACGAGGTGAGTTAGATGGAAAAAAATTAGAGAGGTCCCAAGGAAGAAACTAATGAACAATAATGATTCCTCTAAACCAAACCATCAAGTCCACATAGCCACCAAAAGTATATAAGAAGAACACAATTATTCTCATCAATATAAGACCCAAAAGGAATAGAAACCAAGCACGGGTCTCCCGACAATTTAAAAATCTCATAAATGGTGTAAAAAAGATAACACCTAAAATTAAGACCTCTAATATAGGAATTAATCTCCAAAAAAATCCATATAACACTTAAGAACCAATTCCCAGTTCCTTAAAGGAAAACTAACCTAAATAAACTCAACACCCACATTATTGATTCATCAGAAAACTTAAAACACACAAAATGTCAAGGGATAAATTATGAGAATTACATAATAAAAAATGGCATGGGATCTTGACCCGCATCATTGTACTCTACAGGAAAACTATGACTTAAACATGGAATCCCATACCATGGAGAATACCATGAATCTAGCACTACCAAGTGATCATCATCCTAAAGACAACATCTATCCTAATTATACAAGAATATACTCAAAGTTCACTCACACCCACATCAATAAGAAACTGACCTTACAACGGTCACAATATAAAAAAACATTTAAATCCCTAAAGGAGTACAATTAAAACAATGAGGAATGCACTCAATCTCAAAACCCAAAGTAATCACACAATATAGAATTTTAGCACTCAAACCATAAGAATTAAAAATCCAAAACACATGTACACATTTCATAAAAGTCCTTATGTTTTTATTTAATAAAAATAATCACTTTGAAATACATATTTTCCATGCCTCCATCCCTTTTATAAAACATAATCTACATTTGTTTATAGGAATTTATAGATTATGTTATTTCAGGTCCAAGAAAAGGGAAATCTTCACTTGAAGGTGGTGGGTGTTCTTCATTCATGGGAATTTGGGTGATGTCAGTGATTGGTGGAGGTATTATCCACTCATTACAAAATAAAAACAAATGATCCAAAACTCACACCTCATAGAACTAGGTGAGTTAGATGGAAAACAATTAGAGAGGTACCAAGGAAGAAACTCATGAACAATAACGATTCCTCTAAACCAAACCATCAAGTCCACATAGCCACCAATCACTAACATCACCCAAATTCCCATGAATGAAGAACACCCACCACCTTCAAGTGGAGATTTCCCTTTTCCTGGACATGGAATAACATAATCTAAAAATTCCTATAGACAAAGGTAGGGTATAGAAAAAAACAATCCAATATGATTTTGCTAATTTTTTCATAACAAATTCCACAAAAATTAATCAATATATGATTAAATTTAAATAAATTCAAGTCATGGAAAATTATTTTCACATTTTCATTCAAACATGCTTTTAAGTCAAATAGATGGAAAGTACGTCAAAAATAGGAATAAATAAACATTTTTATAAAATAGATGGGAATGAATAAAATATTTAAATAAACACTAACATGTATTAATCAAATCAAACCAAAACACCATGTCCATATTCCTTAAGGATCATTAGTTATTGGCTCTAAGATCCTCTCACTACTCGCTCAATCAATCGCAGCTCAATATGCACACACCCCCCTAAGTTTCAAACCATAAAGTTTGAATCAATAAACATTCCATCATGTGAAATCATTATAAACTTGGTTTAGTTATAGTTTTCATAATCAATCTAATGTTAGGGGTCAGAGTCCTAATGTCCTTGTCCTAATCACCCACTAACTACTCAGGCTCACTTGTGATTTAAATAAATCAATAAATCATTGGAAATCATTCTTTTCAATTCAATTCATCATTTATGGATCAAATGATTGATTTCAAGTTTCAAAATTCCATTTAAATTTCATAACCAAATCATGGGTTTTCATCAAGTTTATGCCTTTATAAATTATCATTCATTTGAATCCATTTTTCTCAATAATCATCATCAAATCAATTTTAATTTCAATCCATATTTTCTCAAACATCTAACCAATATTTTCAAATCCCTTGAAAAGGGGTTTTATTTAACAAATCCATTACTTTTTGAATTAAACATTAAATCTAATCAAATAATATTACATTTAAAATCAAGAAAGTAATCAAGTTTTCATGTGTAGGGAAAATCATTTCAAAACCACCTAAGTTTAGTCAGATGATAAATAAATAACCTGAAACGGGAACTACCAATAGAGACTCTAAGGTGAGGATGATCATGGAATAATATTTATAATTATAATTCATAAAATCAAAGTATATATCCATCAACAATATGAGGATATATCACTCTTAAGGAATTAGAGAATGGAAGAAAGTATACTTCCAAATCAAGAATATTACACTTATTTTATATGGATTAATCATATTCACTGGCACTTAAATATGATAAGAAAAGGGTTAAAGGATACAAAATCCTATATAAAGAGCCTCCAAAATCCAAATGGTTGTATTAGGTTTGATTGGAAGGTGTTTAGAATTTATAATATGGGGTTTGGGAATTAAATTACAAATTTTTGGGGATTAAAAAACTCATCACACTATTTCCTGAGTTAGGATAAATAGTTAGATCTAACCCTACACCTAATCATGTTCCCTTACAAGTATTATAGAGAGTGTCGCATGGTGAGTCCATATAGGTAAACCAACCATGAACCAATGATGATCTCCCTCCCGGGCTACTAGAAAAAGGGTGCATGGTTTGGATTCACGGTTTAATGATCGTGTCCTAACCTTATTCTCCCCTATACCCTATGATACGTGGTTTTGTGGGGAGTCTACATGGTTTTCACTAAACATGAACCCCTCCCCCCAACCCCACTCCAAAACCCCGTGATAAGGAACATGGTTTTCTAGGCCAACCTGTATAGTTTACCCTAAATATGTGCCAACTGTGCATAGACTCAAAAACTTCCAAAAATTTCAAACAGTGCCCAAAATCAACCCAGAACATGATAAAAATAAATAATAATCAAAAACAAGGGACAAAAATACCTAAAATTTGGTAATGATATGTTATAATCTTCCCACCATAAATGATTTCTTCCACCAAAATGCCTATCAAGAATACTCCATAAAAAATACATGGTTCCACTGATCTCCCATTAGTGTATCACACTCCCAAGTCTCATGTGAATTGGAATCATGATTCCAAATCACTCAAACTAGAGGTATAGAATTTCCAAAAAGAACCTTTCAGAATTAATAATTTGAACTCGCTACTCAATCACAGATAAATCAGGTTCCACATCAAGTTATTCCCAGCTTAAAATATTTGATGGGTTAGAAAGGTACTTTATGGTATACAACATGTGAAACACGTTATGAATTGACATCAAATAAGGTGTAAAAGAAAAAAGGTAATCCACCTTAATAATCTTATCAACAACCTCAAATAGTTTCATGTATCTTGGTGCAAGATTCCCCTATTTTTCAGTTGTCGATGACCCAACTGAGGTGAAAGTCTCAAAAACACTTTGTCACCAACTGAAAACTCCAAAGTGTTTCGACAATGATAATAATAGGATGTATATAATAATTGATCCATCACCATTCTGTTATGAACCAACTGAATCTTTGTTATTATATCATAGAATAAACAAGGAATAACCAGAAAAGCTTCAATAATATCTTACCACCACAACATAGATTTACACGTTTAACTATAATTGGCCTTAAAGAGTTCCATCTTTATAGATAACTAGTATTTGTTGTTATAGGCATACTCAACCAAACCTAAGTTGTTATCCCAAGCCCCAAAAAATTCAATAGCATAATAATGAACCATATCTTCTAGGGTGTATATAGATCTTTCTATCAGACCATTTGTTTACAGATGATATTCCCTACTTAAGCTAACTCAGTATCCCATCACCTCCTAGTGGACTCTACAAAAATGAGAAGTGAATTGAGTATCCCTATAATAAACTATAATAGATTGAAATCCATGTAATATAAAAATCTCTTATAAATATAGACTTCTGAAGTCCTCAACCTTAGTCATATAATAAATGGGGATAAAGTGATACGATTTGGTCAGTATATTGATCACTACCCATGTAGAATTATTCCCTCAAGGATTATGAGGCAAACCAATGAAAAAATCCATTGGAATATCATCCTAATTATAAATTGGTATGGGAAGGGGATAAAGATTACCCAAAGGTTTCTAGTGCTCAACCTTGGATTGCTGATAAGTATAACAATGAGAAACAAAATCAGTGATATATCATCTCATACCTATACACCAAAATATTCACTGCATATCATAAAACATCATCATGGTTCCAAGGTGTAACACCCACTAGGAACTATGATAATTCCCTATCACGTCTTTTATCATCGAAAAAGGCACAATGTACCAAATCTAAAATCATAGGATACCTTCATAAGATAAAGACTAATCACCAATAGTCTCCCCACCATAAAGAGAGTCATCAATTTCTATAGAACTCATTGTCAATATGGTGCTCGTGAATAATCATCTCGATAAGAGAAGAGGTAAATTGAACACTTATTAAAACATTTTCAGTCTCATACTCCCAAACTCCCAAATGTATGTGATTAAAGAGTTCCATCAAATTACAATCCACTAATGGTTATTTCATGGACTATATCGTAATTTTACTATTCAATGTATCATCAATGACATTCCCCTTTCTTGGGGTGTTGGAAATGTCAAAATCAATTGATTGTAGAAATTTCATTTATCTCCTTTGATAGAGATTCAAATATTTTTCTAAGAAGATATTACTCAGGATTTTGTGATATAAATAAACTATAAACCTTTCTATGAAAATTTAATACTGCCAAATATTAAGATAATGCATCAATTTTGTGATTTTGAGATCATGAGTAGGATAGTTATTCTCATGTGACCTAAGATGTTGGAAACCATAGGATGCCACATGATCACCCTACATGAGAATGCATCCCAAAACTGAACCTGATGCATTTAAAAAGACCAATTAGCCCTACCCCACATCAGGAAGACTCAACACTAAGGAATAATTAAATAGGAAATTTAAATCATCAAAATAATTCTGAAATTTTAAATCCCATACAAACCTTACTCCATTCCAAGTGATATCGGTCATCGGAGAAGATAACACTGACAAATATTTAACAAACTGGTGGTAACATCCTGCTAGTCCTAAGAAGCTCTGAATCTCAAAAAAATTTGGTTGTTCCCGTGTCATAAAATCCTTAAAATTCTCAAGATCTAATGAAATACTATTTTCCCAAACCTCATGTCCCAATAAATTTACTTCGAAAGTCTAGAAACTGTATTTTTATATCTTATTATATAGTCGAAGATCTCTCAAAATTTCCTGAATTTATCTCAAATGAAGCACATGATCTTCCTTGGTTTTAGATTAAATAAATATTTCATCCAAAAATACCACTATGAACAAATAGATATGATCATGAAATATCATGTTCATCGGTTCCATGAAAACTATCGGAGCATTGGTTAGATGAAAATACATAACAAGGTACTTGTAATTCCCATACCTTCTTTGTAAGATGGTATTTGGGATATCATACTCTTTGATTCTAATCTGGTGATAACCCGACCAAAGATCAATCTTTGATAACTACTTGTCCCTTTTCAAATGATCAAACAGATCATCAATTTGAGGCAATAGATACTTGTTCTTTACTGTGACCAGACTGAGTTTTTAGTAATCAACACAAATATGAAGTGTTTTATCTAATTTCTTAAAAAATAATAGGTGTTTTCCAAGGAGAAACACTCATGTGAATAAACCATTTAAAAAATAAATCATCAATTAGGTCTTTAACTTCTTCAATTCAACTAGTGTTATACAATAAGAGTGAATACATTATAGGTTGGTTACCTAACACTAAGTCAATATATAACTCTACCTCCTTCAATGGTGGTAAAGTAAATAATTATGATGGAAAATTTTGGAAACTCGATGACCACTATAATAATATTTCCACTCAAATATTTTCACTCCAAGAGAAAATAAAACCTTGATATCACCCCGCCCAACTTCGAAATAGGTAGTCAGTATCTACTCGACCTTGAATCCTATTCTCCTTGGAAAACATGGAACACCCCACTAGGGGAAGTAATGGAGACCTGCCGAAGATAATGGTCAATCCAAGATTTATAGGCAACCAACCAATCCATCCCAATAATGACATCCAAAGGTTTCATGTTGAGAACTAGAAAATATTAGGTGAGATTGATCTCTAATAATGAAAAGGCGTAAGAAGATCACTAAGACCCTACTCTCTCTTCATTCTAAGGGGAATAATAATACCCATCACCAAATACATATGCTTAATATGATCGTTTAGTAGATTAAAAATACTATTTGATATGAAAGAATTAGATGCACCAGTATTAAATAAATCAGTTACTACAGATGATTCTATAGCGATGGTACCTCTCACTATCACTGGACTCGCATCAGCTTCCTTTGGATGCATGTCTATTGCATGAAGAAGCTTCATTCTAGATTCATTTGGCTGGAACTCATTACATATTGAAGTATACGACTAAAATGTAGTTAATTTATATACTAATTATCACAATTCACTGCATGGGGTAGAAAATATATGACATAAAATCTATAGGTGGCTTGAGTGACCGTATAAACCATAAATAATTTGTGTATCTATACAAACCTACTTCAAATGACCAACCTTAACACATTAAAAGAAATTAAATGGGACTCTCCCAGAAACCAAAAAAAATCATGGATGATGCATGTTATCATGATCCTCCATGAGACTCATCCTACTTTCTCTTTCCTTTATAGTAACTAACAAAACAACCACTGGGAGTGGGAGGAACTTCCGCCAACCTAGACTTACCAACCAGGTCAATCTCATCAATAAAATATATATCCATCACATTTGTATAAGATTGATATTTATCATGAAAAGCTAATATTTAATGTCAAATTTAATGCTTAACTCAAATATTTGGGAGTTTATCTTCTCATTCGTTACGACCTCAAGAGAAAACTAAACAAGTTCATCAAAGATTTTTTATACTAAGGTATGGTTTTATCACCTTTTTATAGGATAATAAATTACATAGAATTCTACAAAACCATCAAATCTTGATAAAACTACTCAATGAAAATAGCTCTATAGTATTTCACATTCAAGACTTTAGGTTTTTTCTCTATAACCAATGAATCCCACCATCTTCTGCTAGACCCTTGAAGCTTAAAGGTAGCATATTTCACCTTTATTACATATAGAATTTCCAAAAACTCAAAAAGTATCTCAATATTTTTCAACCAAACATCTAACTCATGAGGGTCATTTAATCCTTGAAAATATAGTGGGTTTTGTGAAAGAAACTTCTGGGCCTGATCTCCAGTTTCATCCCTTTAAGGTTCCACTACTAGATCCTGAATGGGAATAGGTGAGGTTATCTATCCTAAAACTTGGACTGCACACAACACTATCTCAATACGGTTATGATCAACTAGAGGGTTCTCTTTTCATGGTTCATCAGCATCTCCCTTCTAATGTATGTTCAAATGTATTCTTGGGGTCATGGTTTTACACTACATCAATAGGAAACACAAAAACATTAGCAAGGATACTCATATCATTAACTAAAATAATAGATATAGGAATATAAATTCTATCCAATATAATTCAGTTTTATAAGATTTCAAAACACTCAGATCAAGTTTGGGTGAAGACTATAATCTTGTCAATTTATTCCTTAAATATGATTTTACCAAACACCTATGTTGACTCAAGTCTTGTTAAAATGAGAGATGCTCAGGAACTCACTCATAAACTACCCCATAAGTCCTAAAAATCCTACCTCCTATCTAATAAGACATCCTATACTATATACTAATATCAAGGATAGATGATAAACCTACAACATTGATACTATTTTTTTCATAAACCAATCCAAATAACCTAGTACAATAGTACTTAATTCGACACTAACATGGCTCGAAGTGTTGGGCGGAGAAAGAAAGGAAGTGATGGCAAGAGGGGGGGTGAATTGCCTTTTAAAAATTAATTAACAATTTAAAATCAAAGTGAAAGTGCAGCGGAAATAAATGAGGCAAGAGACAAGGCTTGATAACGGAGTTCGGCTTAAAACCCAAGCCTACGTCTCCGCTCCCAACTCAACCGTTGAGAGATTTACTACCGCTTGCTTTTTAATGGTTTTAGCAAGAAACCCACTAGACTTTAAGGTTAGTCTAGAACCTATTACAGCTTGCTTTTAAATGGTAATGCAAGAACCCACTTGCTTTCAATGGTTGAGCAAGAACCCACTAGCCTTCTTACAGGTGAAGGCTAGCTCACCTTTGTCTCAAGCCTTTTAAAGGAAAGGCTTGACCAACCTCTTCACACCTTGAAGGTGGTGTGAGAACCCAAAATAAAGGATGAGAGAAAGAGATGGGGTTTGTAGGCACAAACCCAAAATGATGCTCAAAATAAATAAAACAATGAAAAACCGTAATGGGGAAGTCTTGGGCGCCAATGGATTGATTGAGCTGATGAAGGGCGCTCCCAAGCTTCTTTGGAGGTGCTCCTCGGATGTGGAAGTGAGTTGGAGCAATTGGGGTTCCCTTGGAGGAATCCGCCGGAGGTTCGCCAAATGATGGGAAATGTGTCCGTTGGCTTCACAATAGTTCCGGCTATGTTCCTTTTGCTTCCGGGGGTTCCTAGTCCTTTATTTATAGAGGGGGAACCCTCAAATGGCCTTAGGGAGTCTTCGGAGCCGTTGGAGAGGTCTTCGGAGCCGTTGGAGGCCAAGTGGACAGGCTGGTCAAAAGCCCAACGGCTAGTTTGACTGCCTCCACCGGCTGACCGGTACAGGGCCACCGGTTGGCCGGTGCCTTGGAGATGGGTGGATGCTTCTGTCCAGGTGCCACCGGCTGACCGGTGAGGAGACCACCGGTTGGCCGGTGGCAAGACAGTAGCTTTCCATTCTGTCTGGGCTCCACCGGCTGGCCGGTGCCGTGGCCACCGGTTGGCCGGTGCTCTGGACAGTGGGGGGGGTCTTTCTGTCAAGGGCCCACCGGCTGGCCGGTGCTGATCCACCGGTTGGCCGGTGCACATGGAAACAGTGCACTTTTCTCCTTTCTTGGCTTCAGCTTGCTTGGCCCAATTCCTTGGTAACCTGAAATGATTCCTATCATCCAAAAACACTTGAAAGAGGATTAGATAAATAAGTGAGTGATTGTGATCATGAAAATCAAACCACGAGGGGTACGAGAGGTACAACAATCTCCCCCTATTTTGATGATCACAATCACCAAAACAATCAATGTAAAAATGAAATGAAAGGCATGCTTTAAAAGATAAATTGAAAACAAGCAATGAATTAGAGAAAGATTTCTCCCCCAATCAACCAAGAATTTCTCCCCCTTTGTGATTATCAAAATAGCACGGGGCATAAAACTTGATTGAGGGAAAAAAAGATTTTAAACCAATTGAAATTTTTGAAATTTGAATTGAATGTTTTGAATCAAAAATTTGAAATGAAAGTTTTGAATGAAAAATTGAATAACAGTTTGAATTGAAAGTTTTTGAATGAAAAATTGAATAACAGTTTGAATTGAAAGTTTTGAGTGAAAAATTGAATAACAATTTAGAATTAAAAAATTTGATACCAAGTGTTGAAATTGAAAGTTTGAATCGAAAATTTTGAAATTGAAATCAAAAGGGATTAAACGATCCTAACTCCCCCTAAATAAAAACAACAAATCACCGGGGAGAGGTTTTTGAAACCGAGACAAATTTAGGCCTGGAGAGACTCGCTAAGAGGGATTTTTCAATCCATACTTGTCTAGTGGCGGGTCTTCTCCTAAAAAATTCATCATTAAAGAAAATAATTTTGGGGCGGCTATACCGGGCATTTTTACAATTGCACTCATAGATTAAGTGCCCGGGTTTTTTGCAATAATTAAAAAATTTAAATTGGGAGCTCCCCCTTACAAAAATAGTTGGAGCATGGGAAGAGGAAGCTTTCTTGGAATAGCCAAGCCCTTCGGTGGTTCTAGAAATGCGTTGGGAACCAAGTAATTTGGTTAAATTTTGTTCCCCTTGGGTGAACTTGGCGAGAGATTCCCTTAAATCCTTGATAGTTGATTCCATGGAATCAATATCGGGAAGGTTTTGGATTTTGAGGGTCAACTCTTACTTCTCTTTGAGAAGTTGCTCTTTTTCGGAAGAAAGTTTTTTGAAATTCTTTTTTAAAGCAACAAATTTGGAAGAAAGTTCGTGAAAACCTTCCTCCAATTGATCTCTAGCATATTGGAGATCCTCATAGGATAAATGATTGAAAGAATTAGAAGAACAAGAGGATGAGGAGTCGGAAGATGTTACCTCATGAAATGCCATTAGGCATTTCGTACCGTTGTCACTTGAGGAGGAGGAGGAGGATGATGTGGAGCTATCACTCCATGTGGCCTTGAATGCCTTCTTCTTTTCCTTTTGCTTGGCCTTTTTCTTTTTGAGTGGACAATCGGGCTTGTAATGGCCTTTTTTGCCACACCCGTAGCATGTTACCTCGGGCTCGGATTTTTCGTTGGGTTGAGCCTTTCGAGCCTTGCGGGATTTATTCTTCTTGTGCTTCTTCATGAATTTGTGCATCTTGCGGGCAAGATTCTCCATTTCGGAATCGCCGCTTGAAGAGGAAGACGATGAGGAGGAGGAGCTTTCTTCTTGTTGAACTTTGAAGGCGATGTTCTTTGGAGTTTTGATCGGTTTGCCTTCCTTTTCAGCTTGCCTCCTCATGGTGATCTCATAAGTCATGAGTGATCCGATGAGCTCTTCGACCGGCATGTTCTTAATGTCCTTTGCTTCTTGGATTGCCGTTACCTTTGGAGCCCATGAGCTTGGTAGGATCCATAGGATCTTCTTGACCATTGTTTCTGCAGAAATATCATCACCAAGAGATTTTCTACCATTGCAAATGTCAGTAAAACGTGTAAACATTTCAGTAATATTTTCAGATGGATGCATGGTAAAAGACTCAAAATCTTGACGGTACATGTCCAATCGAGTATCCTTCACTTTGTTGGTCCCTTCATGGGTAACCTCCAAAAGTTTCCAGATTTCATGTGAGGAGGTGCATGTGGAAACTCGATTGAACTCATTACGATCAAGGCCGCAATGAAGAGCGTTCATGGCTTTGCCATCAAGCTCGAAATTTTTAATATCGGCTTGAGTCCATTTGGATTCATCGGGAGAGGATAAAGAATAACCATGCATGACAATTTTATAAATGGGATAGCCTATACTTCTAAGAAAAGTGGTCATGCGGGTTTTCCAATAGTTATAGTCGGTTCCATCAAAGAATGGAGCACGACCCAAAGAAAAGCCTTCGGGGGTGAAAGAAGTTGATGCCATAACAATGGATCTTGAATTTGAAACCGGTGAAGGTATTACTCAAATTTTCCTCTGATACCAATTGTTGGGCGGAGAAAGAAAGGAAGTGATGGCAAGAGGGGGGGTGAATTTCCTTTTAAAAATTAATTAACAATTTAAAATCAAAGTGAAAGTGCAGCGGAAATAAATGAGGCAAGACACAAGGCTTGATAACGGAGTTCGGCTTAAAACCCAAGCCTACGTCTCCGCTCCCAACTCAACCGTTGAGAGATTTACTACCGCTTTCTTTTTAATGGTTTTAGCAAGAAACCCACTAGACTTTAAGGTTAGTCTAGAACCTATTACAGCTTGCTTTTAAATGGTAATGCAAGAACCCACTTGCTTTCAATGGTTGAGCAAGAACCCACTAGCCTTCTTACAGGTGAAGGCTAGCTCACCTTTGTCTCAAGACTTTTAAAGGAAAGGCTTGACCAACCTCTTCACACCTTGAAGGTTGTGTGAGAACCCAAAAGAAAGGATGAGAGAAAGAGATGGGGTTTGTAGGCACAAACCCAAAATGATGCTCAAAATAAATAAAACAATGAAAAACCGTAATGGGGAAGTCTTGGGAGCCAATGGATTGATGGAGCTGATGAAGGGCGCTCCCAAGCTTCTTTGGAGGTGCTCCTTGGATGTGGAAGTGAGTTGGAGCAATTGGGGTTCCCTTGGAGGAATCCGCCGGAGGTTCGCCAAATGATGGGAAATGTGTCCGTTGGCTTCACAATAGTTCCGGCTATGTTCCTTTTGCTTCCGGGGGTTCCTAGTCCTTTATTTATAGAGGGGGAACCCTCAAATGGCCTTAGGGAGTCTTCGGAGCCGTTGGAGAGGTCTTCGGAGCCGTTGGAGGCCAAGTGGACAGGCTGGTCAAAAGCCCAACGGCTAGTTTGACTGCCTCCACCGGCTGACCGGTACAGGGCCACCGGTTGGCCGGTGCCTTGGAGATGGGTGGATGCTTTTGTCCAGGTGCCACCGGCTGACCGGTGAGGAGACCACCGGTTGGCCGGTGGCAAGACATTAGCTTGCCATTCTGTCTGGGCTCCACCGGCTGGCCGGTGCCGTGGCCACCGGTTGGCCGGTGCTCTGGACAGTGGGGGGGTCTTTCTGTCAAGGGCCCACCGGCTGGCCGGTGCTGATCCACCGGTTGGCCGGTGCACATGGAAACAGTTCACTTTGCTCCTTTCTTGGCTTCAGCTTGCTTGGCCCAATTCCTTGGTAACCTGAAATGATTCCTATCATCCAAAAACACTTGAAAGAGGATTAGATAAATAAGTGACTGATTGTGATCATGAAAATCAAACCACGAGGGGTACGAGAGGTACAACACGAAGGGCATTCCTAATCCCCATGGTCTATTGACTAACACCAATGTGTCAACAAAGGTCATAGGTAATGATTTCTTACCAGTAATAAACAATCAATAAAGTAAATTGAAATATACATCAATGAATAATCGGTATAAAAACACTCCTAGAGGAGAAAAGTTACACAAAAATATAGATAAATATATAATATTACATCATCCAATATAATGACATGACATCCATTAAAATCAAAATAATAAGGTCCACATGTAACAAGTGGATCACAGCTCCACTAGTCACTACCATCACTCAAGGTCCCATGAATCAAGAACACCACCACCACTAAGTGGTGATTTCCCTTTTCCTATACTTAGAATAACATAATCTAAAAATTCCCAAAGGAAAAGGTAGGGTGTGAGAAAAAAATCCCCATATGATTTCACCAAATGTTTTATAAGGAATTCCATAAAAATTAAACCATATGTGCTTCAATTTAAAAAAAAGACAAGGCATGGAAAATAATTTTTTTCGATTTCATTCAAACTATATTTCAAGTAAAATATATGAAAAGTACATTACAAAAATAGTCTTAAATGAAAATTTTCATAAAATATAAAGGAATAAATAAAATACTTCAATAAAAAATCGTATGTAATAAAAAATAAAAACAAAGAATCATGGTTATATGTCATGAGGTTCATTAGCTACTAGCTCAAGTATCCTCACACTACTCTATCAATAAATCATGGCTCAATGCGTGCACACATCTCGGCGTCTCATATTTCTGAACGGTGACATCAGTGGCTTCCTCCTCCACAGATGCAAAAAATAGCAGTCTCCCATGGTCTCCCATGGTGGAAGTGGTGGTGGAACCTCCCTTGGATAGCGGTGGGGGCTGAGGTAGATGAGAATGGAATAGTAGTTTATTTGTTCGATGATTTAGTGCTTTTTTAAGATCTTTTCATCATCATCTTGTGTGGTGTGTTTTTATTTTGCGGTGTGACCTCCTGCATATCCTCGATTTGTCTTCAGGTGGTCCTATCTATGGTCATCTAGTGGCATGATGTTTTATATCTGGGTTCATTTTCCCTCCCATGGCGTCTCGATTTCTGGTTAGCTTCATTTCCTCCTCTCTCTTCTTGCCTTCCTCTCTCATCAGTTCATGTATCTCCTATCTTTGATTTATCTAGATCTTGACTAGTTATGAAGTTAAAGCACAAAGCGGTGGTTCTCGTCTATGGTCGGTCTAGATCTGATGATGGTGGTTCCTTTTGGTTTTGGTTTCGGTCCACCCATCCCAAAGTGGAATTGTATCGTATTCCTTACATCGATGGTGACCTAGTTCTTGGTGGGTTGGGGGTATCACTTGAAGAGGCACAATAGGTATAACGATACAAAGTTTTGTTTCTCCATCAGATGGTTCACGTACCTTGGTATTTTTCAGGGTGATAACAGTGCGAAGATGGCTGGTGTTTGATTCTTTGATGCAACCGATTTTCTTGTAATGGTTTCATTTTGCGTGTTTTTGTTTATTTATTCTCTACAAATGGATGGTTTGATAGTGTGTTGGTTTTATGGTGAGTAGTTGATCCGGAAAAGATGGATTTGGTGATAGCTTAAAGCAATGTGTTGGTTGTGTGTGGCCCAAAGGTGCCTTGGGGATGGATTTTTTTTGTTGACATGAAGACAGTGTCAGTCTTTGGTCGACTACATGATGATAGCAGTGAATTGCGGATCGATTCAGTTTGATCACTTTTTTAGATTTGGAATTTGAAAGGTTTTTGTGTTCTTTTTTGGGTGAGATTTAAGGTAGCATTTTGGAAATTGGTTTTATTTTGAATTTTGTGTATGAAACCAATGATCCTAGTTTAAGGATCTAATCTAGAGAAGGATCGGAGTAGGAAGCATTCACCAGAGCATTGCCATTGGGATTTGGAAGTTCGAGAGGGTATGGCTCTACCATCGGTACCAAGATCGTGCAACCCTATGCGGGACAACTATCTGAGTGGTCATACAAAGGTGGAGGCTTAACATCAAGATCCAGTCACTAGGGAGGGTGTCTCATATAGTCTTGATCTAGATTAACTAATTTTATTATTTTATTTGGATGCATTGTATGGAACTTGTGGTTTCTCACATTTCCTTAAAAGTGTTTTGATAATAAAAAAAGTTAAGATTTAGTCAATCCAATGCTAGGGGTCAGAGTCCAAGGGTGATTTTCGATATCACCCACTAACTACTTAGAATCACATGTTATTTTAATAAATTAATCATTCATTCAATCAATCATGGGAAATTATTCTTTTTAATTCAATTTATCATTCACAATTCAAATTCCCAATTTCTAGTTTCAACAAGCCATTTCAATTTCAAAATCAAATCATGGATTTTCATCAACATAATGCCTTTAAAAATCATCCTTCAGTTAAATCCATTTTTCTCAAGAATCATCATTAAATCAATTTTTTTAAATCTATCTTTTCTCAAACATCCACCCAATATTTTCAAATCCTTTTAAAAAGGGTTTTATTTCAAAAATCCAAGATTTTTGGAATCAAACATAAAATATACTCAATTCAAGGAAATCATTTGAAATTATATTTCAAATAAATTAATCTATCAATGTTTTAAGTGTTGGTAAAAAACTTATAGATTCACCTACCTTTAGTCAAATGATCAAGTAATCACCTGAAACAGGAACCACCAATAGAGAGTCAAAGGTGAGGAAGATAACGAAATAATACCTAGAATTACAATCCATCAAATAAAAATCTATATCCATCAATAATATTGGGATACATCAATATCAAGTAATGTGATAAGGGTATAAATTATAATTCCAAATCAATGATATTACACTTACTCGAGAGGGATCAATCACATTCACTGACACTTAAATCCAAGAATAAAAGGGTTGAATGAGCTAAAATCCACTATAGAAATCCTCAAAAATAAAAAGGGTCGTATTAGTTTCAATTGTGAGGTTTTTAGAATTTATAACATGGTTTTTGGGACTTAAATTATAATTTTCAGAGGTTTAAAAAACTCATCACACATTTCCTGGGTTAGGCTGCATGGTTATATCTAACTATGCACCAAACTGTTCACCCTTACTGGGCTTATGGAGAGTGTTTCATGATTAGGCCACATGGTTATACAAACCATGCACCAACTACTCACTCCCTCCTGGTATACTATAAAAGGGTGTTTAGTTTGTTCATATGGTATGAATACCATGCATCGACCACGCTCTCCCCTCTATCCCTAGTTGCACAGTTTTGGGAGTTTTCCCCATGGTTTTCATTAACTATGAACCCCCCCATAGAACCTCAAAAAATGGAACATGGTTTTCTGGGATAACCAACATGGTTTTCCATAAATATGATCCAACTATTCATAACCCCAAAAACTTCCAAAAAATTTCAAACAGTCCCCAAAAAACCCGAAATAAGATCCAAACAAATTATGATAAAAAATAAGAATAAAAGTACCTAAAAGTTGGTAAATGGGTGTTATAACAAATATATTAAACTTAATATTTGGTTTATTTAATAATAAAACTATTGATCACTCAAATTCATGACAATATAAGAAAAAAACTATTGATAAATAAAAGGCATTACAACATAAGAAATGGGAATAAAAACACCTACACTTGATTCAACATAATCCTAGGTTGGAATTCATTACCTAACAACAACAAGAACACAAAAAATTATCTAATGGATCCTTTAAATTTATTTGAATTCTCTCTGATTTCAATATCAAAAAAGGTTCAAATCCAAAAGGTGGAAAAACCATCAATGGATAACTCCTAAGAAAAACATTTTTTCTTCCATAAATAATTTTATTGGAGGAACTTAGAAATCAACATGATACATGAGCCTAACTGACCATGTTCCTTTAACATAAAAATGGTACCCTAACCAAGGGAACCAACCATGTAACTATTTCAAAACATCCTTTGAAAAAAATTCAAAATGAACTAAAAATATTATTGGGAAATTAATATGTTTTCAACTAACCCAAAACTGAGACCCACTAGCCTCAAAAACCATTTAAAATAAGGTAAATCTCCCTTTTTTCAGAAACATCGCATAACTTTTATAAAAAGAGAAGTCACATACTTCTTTCCAAAAAAAATATTTATATTAAAATAGAAAATCTTTAAAATATTCCTTGACCCTTAAAATAGACCACAAAAATAGTCGTTAAGAAATAACCCCCTTTTCCCTTTATAAAAAAATCAAAACTCGTTTTTGAAATAAACCACCATATGGAAAACACTTCCATAAATCCATTCTTACAAAATTAACTTTAAGAATTTAAAATAATTCAAAAATCCACTTTTAAACTTAAAATATTTTTCACCCAAAATGTTTTCCTTAGTTTATTTTTAAAAAAATAAAACACAACTTCGTTTTTATCAAAAAAACCAAAAAAAAATCACAAAATAAGCTAAAATGGTGTTCAAAAACCAAACACCATATGAAATTACTCTACTATATTCTAAAACCATTTTTCATTTCATAAATAAAAGTCTACAAGGTACAAAACCAAGAAAACCAGCACACATATCAAATAAAACCACATTCAACCACATAAATTTCTATAAAAACCCAAATAAAACTCCACTGTAGGATAACATGCCAATGGAATACTCCATTGGAATTAATCCTGGGAGAAAGGGAGGAAAATATTATGAAGGAGGAATTTTAATATGAATGTTTTGGGAACATAGGCTGGTAAACCATGTTGAAACCATGAAACATGTATTTTCATGGTTGCAGAACCACTCTATATGATCACTATATAGTTTACCTAGCCATGTAGAATAACCATGAAACCATGTTTCATGAACCATTTTCACATCTGGAACCTAAACCAACCAATGAAATTATTAATACACTCAATAGGGACAAATCATCATCATTAAATATCAAAATCCATCAAAAATATCCAAATCTGAAATCATGATCAATACTCATTCTTGATACATCCATGGAAACTTAAGGTTCAATGCAATAAATATTTGTTCATGCCCTTACCCACACACTCCACTCTAGTCATAATGTTGGTCCTAGTATAAAAACTACACATACTCACCCAAAATTACTAGAGGGCCCCTCTAATGCCATTTTTTAATAAACCAACCTAGTTCATCCATCCATCGAAGCTACAAACTGACCCAGTACATACCTGAGGCATGTTCCAGTTCTCCCCGGGCTGGTAACTAGTACCAGGGTCTCAAAACATCATTTTTGGGAGTGATTTATACATTAAATAAACAATTAGATCAATGATACCATAACTATATAAAATTAAATAACATAAATAAAAGGATGTAACTAAAGACTAAATAATAAAAATAGCATCACATGTATAAGTAATAATTATAACATAAATGAATACACATCAACTCTTTATAATAATGAATGTGATGGACAAATCAATAGATAAACTTCTCAATGAAATAAAAATGCAAAAATAGATCCTTGTGAGATAAAATCCATGATACTATATCACCTCTAGCATAACAACACTGGATGGTGGAAATCAATAAAATGCACTAAAAGTAAGTGACCTTTACTTTACCAGTGTTCTGAAAAACAAAGTTTTCATATTCCCAAAGTCATATATAGGGTGTCAGGCACAAATCATAATAGGATTCCACTATGAATCTATGTAAGTATTTTATAACCATTAAAAGGTCTCATTTGACAACTAATTTTTCAAAACCAAGTTCACTTTTTAAAAAAGGATGACTTTAAAATAAACCTTTATAAATCCATTTGGTTTTTCTCAAAAAACATCTCTTAAGATCCTAGTAAAGAAAATATGTTACCAAAATATTTCTCGAAATGTCTCAAAATAAAGAAATAAATCCACCTGAAAATCATGATTAGTGCACCCAAACAAGGAATAAACGTGAGAAAAAAGAAAATTACCATTACCTAAGAAATTAATAGCAAATGGGAATAAGCATAAGTGATAAAACATTTCAAAAAAAAGTTTCTAAGATAAATTCATGGGAATAACATAATTTCATAATCAAATCATGATAAATAAGGTAAGAGTATGAGTCATAACATGACCACACATGGAAATAACATCATATAAAATCAATTGGGCATAAGTAATGTGCACCATGGGATCTAACCATAAGGGTATAGTGTGAATTAGTTGAAAACACGGTTTTCTAGCTAAATAAACTTATATAACAATTTTTTAATCTTTAATGGTCTTCCCTAGGCCAAACATTGAAGTTATCTCTTGGTTCCTTGGTCAACATTTTTAAATCTTGCTCAGTTTTTATCTTCAAAGTCTCTCTCAGTCCCTTGAACAATATTTCATAATCTAGTTTTATTTTTATCCTCAAATGCTCTATCGGTCCCTTTAAAAACACACCATAGATAGTCCATGACATAAGCTAAGTTCCCATTTCTTGAGTCACTAAAACACACACAAAAAGGTTCCCCATGTGCTACTCAATGCCGAACACACAAAATTCACACGTTCCATCACACAAAATCCATTTCAAAAACTAATTTAATAAGCTAAATTTCCCATTTTAAAACAACACCTTCCCTCAAGTTAAAGTGTTCCCCTTTAAAATTCATGGCATTCCTCAAGTAAAAAAACCATTTTATAAACCTCCAATTTAAAATGTGTTTAAAGACATAACAAACACTCCCTACATAAGTCCTCTAAATACATATTTATAAATAATTTATGCCCAAAACATGTCAAGCATTAAACATAATATAATAACTCTTTAAAAACCCTTTCAAAATACCATTTTAAATCACTAATTTCCATTGATCCATTTTAATAAACATGTAGAGTTCATAGAATCCAACTCCCTTTGGAAAACCACTTTAAACATAAAATGACAAACATAAATCATGTATCACATCAAACAAAGTTAATACATAATTTAAAAATAAATTTAAATGTAATTCAATAAACCAAAAACAAAAATTTACTAAGAATCAAAATTTATCCATGTAAAAATACATTAAATAGATACACCTACCTTGAAACTTAATCAAAAATTGCCAACTTCAATAAAAACAACTTGAATCAATATAGAGGGATCCTCACACACCTAATAAACAAATAAAAAAAACAAATCCCCTATTATAAAAACCTATATTCATCCAAAAATAAAGATATGGTTTCTATCTTCCATGGTAAAGGAAGAACAAAGGTAGAAGAGAGGAAGAGGAAGAAAAATCAAGAAGAAATGGTCTTACCTCAAGCTAAACCACCAAGTGGTGAAGAGGAATCCCCCATGTATTCTAAAGGAGGAGCTCCTAAACTCAAGGAAAGGGTTGAAAATGTGGGGAGGGAAATGAGAGTGTGAGACTTAAAATCCTATAAGGTAAAAATTGGAAATTCCTGAATTTTTAATAACCAGGAAAAATTACACAGTTAAGAAAACCGTGCACCAACCATACAAAATTCAATGTCTACCAAAATCCAAATTCACATGGTTACTCTTAAAGATCAAAAAAAATTAAAAACATTATAAAATCATTAAAAATGTTACTACCCTATAACCATAACCCTCACATGGTTATCCACATGGTTAGTAAAACTATGCGACAACCATGTGCCAAGGTTTTTTTCCCAAAAACCTTAGTTTTTGATCCCTGGAACCCAGGAACTCCAAGAAACAAATATGGGTAAATAAAAATCAAATAAGGTATACCAATGACCCAATAAGTGTCACACCCTAGATTGCCCTATGATTATCTTGTTTTTTGTGTTTTATTTAGGTTACACTAGCTAGGAAACCATAAGGGTTGGGATACCATTGGAATAGAGTTAGGTTTATCCATATTATGGATTGGACAAAGAGTTGTCTTCTCAACAATAAGAGAATCATATATGATATGATTAGGATGATTCCATACCTAAATAACTAAGTGATAAGTTTCATACCAAAGTGGGGTCATTTTATTAGTGAAATATGGATTTTAATCCACTAATAGTTATGACAGGTTATAAAAGGGGTCAACATTTTAGTGGGATCCCATTTAATAAAAGTCATTATTAAATACTTAGTGATACATGATACTCATCTAATAAAATATTTTGTTGTAGAAAATATCATCATCTTCATAATCAAGCTAAAATTTATGATAAATACTTGACAAGGATAATCTTAATGTAATTAGCTCTTAAGTATGATAACTTAAGAAAAGTTCTTATTTAATATTGGTGATTAAATAAAATTTATTAAAGAAGAATTATATGTGTCAGATTAATTCCTTATTGAGTAACCAAGTGTTGAAATTGTTCAATAGGTGAATTTATATGCTTAAGTAATCATAGACTAATTCATTCTAGGTTTAAAATGAATTCAATGAAAAGTGACCAAATGAATCTTAGTCTCCACTCCTATACTAAATAGTATTGGTTGCGTTAATGATTTAAGGAAATTTAGTCTCATATACTCAATATGATTGCATATGAAAAATGATATTAAATATGATTAAATATATTGATGGATCTATGAGACTAAAGGTTTCCTTAAAACATTATTGTTTATATAGATAAATTCTATTATTCTAAAATATATATGATATAAACTTTATGTTTTACAAAGTATTGTAAATATGCAGAAGGTTAGAAGATAAAAAGAATTTAATCATTAAGTTTGATTTCAAGTAATGGATAAAATGAGTTACTACATTGATAACTTGGAAACTTAAATATTATGTAAAATTTTCATAATATGTTTATTTTATCTCGTTTAGCTCTTGAAAATACAAATTAAATGGTAGTGGTTTAAATAAAATGAGATGGTTGTTTTTAAAACACAAGTTTTATGATTTTTTTAATTCTATAACATATTTTAAGGGGAAACTAAAAATGGTTTTTTCTAGTTAGTGAATTTATCCTGTTTCCATATATGGAAATGTTCCAGCAATATTATATAATTAAAATAAAATTTACCAAATATTCTTAAAGTGTTGGGAATATATATAAAGTAGGCATATGATCTTTAGGTACTGTATGGATAGTATAGGTAAGTAAAAGTTCAAATTGGAAGAAGAAAATTTTGTTTAAAAGTTAAATAATGTTTCTTCAATAATCCAATAAATTTCATTGAAACCTAGGTTTGTTAAGAAGGAAGATTAATAATTCAATATGATTGGACTATCGAAAGATACACCTGAAAGAGTTTTTAAAACATCATGGAATTTCTATGGGAGGTATGGATTTTTTTAGAAATTAATTCTTTGATTTTTAAAGCTATGTGATATAAAATGTATATTTTAAAAAGTGTTGTAAATATAAATGATTTTAAAATAAAAAGGAAAAATTAATTTATATTATAGTTTATATTCATGATATGAAGTAAATAGTTACTACATCAAGGATATGAATGTAAATGATTTTTTCAATATCAAATGAATCTAAGTAAAATATGTGTATATTTGTCTCATTTATTTTATGGGATAAGAGTATTTATTCAATAAAAAATATATCTTGTGAATAAGTATGAGGTTTTTATGATTCATCAATTTCCATAACATTTTTTGAGAAGAAAACATGGGAAAAAATTTATCCATGATAAAAGTTTTATCCAAATATTTGTTAAAAATATGAGGTAATGTGTTTCAATCACCCATTGGTGGTATATTTTAATAAAGTTTTATTTTAAAAAGAAAACATTCCAACCACATAGAATACCATATATGATAGGGAAATAATATTTTATTTATTAGATTATTCTACTAAAATAAAATAAATTTTATTAATTAACACAAAAGGATTTGTGTATCTTCGAAAAATATTTTGAAAATAATATAGTTTCTAAGAGTTTATTGGGAGTATATTTAGACTTAGAGAAGTTCAATGTTAACAAATTAAAGATCATTCTAGTTTAATTTTAAAGTGATTTTTACTTAATATCCGAAGAGATTTAAGATATATTAGTAAAAAATAATATAAGTAGTTACATTTTTTAGAGAGAAAATTATGATATATTAGTGTTCTAAGGATGATGATGATAAACATAGAAAGAGTTTTAACAAGAAAGTATAAGTTTACATAAAAAAGTTTGATGTTGCGAAGTTAAGAAGTTTGAATATATTCAATAAGTTTAATAGTTAGGAATATGATTCATAAGACTCGCCATTATTCAAACTAGTTTACTTCAAATATGTTTCTCACTAAGTATTTTAGTGTGAGGGTTTCATCATATGGTCACATAGATATGTTAAATTAATTAAATATGATGAAATTAGTTAACAAAACCTAGAAACTATAAAAAAAATAAGGCTGGTCTATTAGTTTTTTTATATATGATATGATAAAATGGTTCTTATGATGGGTTTGTTAAATATTATTAAAAGGGTTTAATAGTATAAAATGTATCATAATAAAAATGAGATATTATAATTATAATTATTTCACATTGGTTGCATAAATGTATATATAGATATACATTTTTTTAAGTGTAATGATAAATGACCGCTCAAAGTATGACTTTTTCTTTATCCATAACTGATTTTTATCAGGGAGTATTATATCTTATGATGAAGTATTAAGGTTAACATGAGTAGGATTATTTTATAGAGATAAAGAATAGGCTCATGGGGTACAAAACAAATTATATGATTCTTTGTGTACACTATATGTCCTACTAAGAATACCACATGGAGTTCCATACAAATTTATTTGGTATATTAGGGATGCATAGATCATATTTGAGACCCCATTACCTAAGTTTGGTGAGATACCTAGAATGATAACCTTAATAATTTGGTACCCTACTTGAAAAGGTCTATATATTTACAAATATAAGGGTGTTTGGTTATGTTATTGATAATTTCATCAGTTAGAGTTTAACTAAGATGGGATTTGTACTCTCGTATGATTAGTTTGAAATATGGTCCCACTATTAAGATAGACTATGAAAGTGTGTGGATTCACCTATATGTTTTATATCTATCTTCAAAAGGTAAATGTGATGTGATTATCCATAAGTATGAATAACATGTGATTTATTCATCGATTAGATCAGTATACACTCTAAGAATAGAGAATATATGAGTTGGAAATATGGGATTAAAATGTTCCATGTCCTATAGTGACTTAATATCTTGGAAAATATGAAAATATGAGAATATGAATTTGTATATGATACATACTAGTAGAAATAGTTATATAGATACATGTTTTTGATAGAGATCACACCAGATCACTTTATTTCTTAAGTAGCATTTATTCATTGCTAGAGTCTGCTCGTTTCTTACATGTATGAATCTGTAGATTCATATTTTTTTCAATGTTGTAAATTTCCATAAGATCACACTGTTTGGTTGACTGAATTGGGATTTATTTTGACTAAAATAGATACTCTAAAAGTGTTTTAGACTTAATCCAAACAAATAGATGGGTATTCACAAGGTATTTCATATGATTTGATACAAGGTGAAATTGATGATAGATTTCTAAAAATGGTTTGGAAGATATCCAGAAGGATTTTTGGATATGGTATCAAAATTTATTGTATATGATATAATATAAGGTGAAATGGAACAAAGTATTTTAGGATTTGGTGCAAGTGGGATATTTAAAGTAATATGCCCCAAATCATTATGTATATATGAC
The DNA here is from genome assembly GCA_963277665.1 of Viscum album. Classification (NCBI taxonomy): domain Eukaryota; kingdom Viridiplantae; phylum Streptophyta; class Magnoliopsida; order Santalales; family Viscaceae; genus Viscum; species Viscum album. The sequence continues at coordinate 379,831,745 of OY728127.1, read as the reverse complement.
ATATATAAATAAGTTGATATATATATATGATATATATATATAAGTGATATATATATATATTGTTTTTCATGGGTGTTAGACACCCAAGCAATTTGTCCAACTTGGATATCATTTATTGGGTCATTTAATAAGACGAAATGTGTGAGAGGAGTTATATTCATATAATGAATGTTTATATTGGATGAAGCATTAACTCATGCATTGAAACAAATGAGTTGATTCTTGCACTATTCAGGGGTCACCTCAAGAGATTTTTAAAGCCTTGTCTCATATGATGGTGTGGATGTGTTATGTGATTAGTTCTTGACTAAAACTCCCTATAACATGTAGCTCTCTTCATTCTTATTCTTTTCACATGAGGCACTAGTTTTCTATAGAGGAAGGATAGATCCCATCTAAATTTCAGATGATTCTATACAAATCATGGATACACTATAGAGAGGGGATGTTCTTTATCTACCCTTAGTGATATTTATCAAAACCATATGATGGAGTTTTTAGATTTTGTAGATTATCTTAGGTGTATGGAACACTCATTTATAGTAGTGTTCTTCATTTCAGTATTTTTCACAAGTTTCATATTTCTTACATGGAGATCCGAGGACTACATTTTATATCGTTTCTGCATGATCTGATAATAATTATTAGTATCACTTGAAACACTTCAGTAAAATATCATCAATCCTCATAGTCTCCACCAACACACATAATTATTAATAACCACATCCATCAAATCTAAAAAATACTTATATATTGATCACATAATTTGGATGGATGAGTATATTTCCACAAAGAATCTATATGGGAAAACATTTCACAGGTTGTTACCTGCACATTAAACAACCCAACCCACATTTAATTTATATAACCAATACCCTTCATGATATTTATGAGTATAATGAAACCAATAGACTCTATTTGTAAACATTTTTTATCCAATTTTTGACACATTAAACAACTAACCCTTCACTTTTATTCCTGGTTCAAAAAAATCACAAACAACACACATATTGAATTTGAGCCCTATGTGCCTAACATGATGCATGAGTACTCCCTATTTCCTCTTGAGTCAAGAGTCCATAAAAATAATTAACATAAAATACCAGAATAATGGATCTCAAAAAACTCATTTGTAGCCACAAAAATTCAATAAAAATCCCATTTCCCTTAAAAACTTGGACATCATCCCACACTCATGCTATCTAGTCAGAGAGCACAATATTCATCCCATATTTCAACATATTATTAGACTCCATTACTCCATAGACTAAATAAAAAACCACTTATAATTACCAAGATTTAATACCACTAGATGATACCACTTTGGCACCACCAATGTTTTGTACCACTTATAACAACACAGCTCTAATACCACTTTGTAATACTCCCCATACTTGGACCACCACCCACTAATGTCTGAACTAGGATAAACCACATGAACTTATGTGAACCAACCCATAAACAAATGCATTAAAAATAGTAGTGATGATCTACGGGGTTATATAGGGGATATTATACCCTTTGATGATAGATAATAATAATAACACTGGAGAAACAATTCAAATAACACACACAAAAATCCAAAAAAAATATACAGTCACTTTTCCAAATATTCACCATTCCATGATAATCATACAAAATAAACAATACTACCCATGGTGTGATTTCCTCTGAGTCATAGTTACACCTTATTTGAGCCATAGTATTTCTCTTTTGAGTTCTAAAAAGATTTAGGTAATTGGAAGTTTAAAATAAGGGTTTTTAGAGAAAACATGCAAGGTGCACAGTCAGTTTAACCATGTGTTAACTGTGTGGTATGCCTCTATGATGCTCCATTGTAATTTTTCATGGTTTTAGCATGGTTAATATAAATATTGTACATTCCCTATTTAATATGTGGGGTTTTTGGTGGCTATCCAGAAGTGTCACACAATTTGAGTATGGTTTACCCAAATCGCGCAACCCCCAGTTAAAATCATTTACCTTTTGGATAGAGGGGATTTAATAGTTGGTTAACAGTTAAACTAAACATGTTTAAAACCCATTTCCCAACCTATAATGGATAGTACGGTGTGTACATTCAAGGCGCACAATTAGTATAATTGTGCAGCCTAGCCCATGAAACCGTAAAACCCCCTTACGAACTATTAAAAATGGGATTTTACCTTTTTTTACCTTAGTAATTTTGAATCCTGATAACCCCTTAATATTATTTTGGATAATAATAATTCTTCCCTAGTTATTTGGGGTTCTCTTCCCTTGTATTCTAGGTGTAATTCCTTCGTTATTGATGGATCACATCGAGGTATGTTGCATTTTTTATATAGTTTCCCCTCTTCTTTGTAGATATATTCTTGATCTATTATCCTATCATATTTTTGGACCCAATTACGTTTTGATTCCATATATAATAGGTTTTATGGAGGATTTAATTTGTTTCCTATGGATCTTTGATCATGAGGACCTGATCTACACTTCCCTGGTCTCCATTTTTTGAAGGCGAGTTATTCTACCTCCATTTTGAGGTAGGTGTTTCTATATAATAGGTTGATTCTAGGAATTTATTATCATTATTGTAAAATTATTTTTTTATATTCATTTATTTTAATTTATTTATGGTTTAAAGGTATTTCTTGTAAAGATTCATGTATGTAAAGGGTTTTTCTTTAAAAATAGGCTTTTACACACAAAGTTTTTGATTAAATGCTTGAATGTTGGTTTTGATTAGGAAATGGGTTTTCAAACATTGAAGTAGATTAAATTATATTTTAAATTTTTTTATAAATTTTGATCATGGTTTTGAAATTTCTTTTGATAATGGCGTATTTGGAACCTTAGGTGTATCAGGAACAGGGCACAGGTAACCCTAGTGTGTGTAGAACCACTAGGGGTTACTTTTTTGATATCGAAAGACTATGGTAGGAAAAGATATTGTTTGGTAAAAAAATATTTATATTTTAGGATCTTTTATGTCTAGAATATATTCCCATAGGATAGGGCCCAATACAGAACACTTTTTCGTTTATATTTTTTTATTACATGATTGTTTTTTTCATGGATAGTTTCTCACATTTTGGTTTCATGTGAGGTTTTATCACATGGATTCACATGATGTATTATGTCCTAGATATGTGTTTACATTATTAAATTATGGTGTATAGATATGATTTATTATTTTATTACTTATACTTTTCATATTCCCAGATTTGTGGATATGAAAGGATTTTATGAAAAACCAAAGGAAAATGATTTAAAATGGTTTTTGATTTATGAAAATTATTTTTAAAACTATTTATATTTTAAAATCTATAACTAATAAATTATTGATATTATAAATTATATAGAATCTATGATGGTATTCTATTAGTCTTTGTTCTCACACCCTACTTTTCCTTTAGGTGGTTGCAGAAATTTTTTATAAGATCCAAGTAAAGGGAAGGGTATATTGTAGCATTTTGACTTCTCTTTTCATTATTTCCTTTATATAAGGATGGTTTGAAGGTGAAATTTGGTCACATGGATACTTGTTGGTATTTTATTTTCATACTTTCCAGTTTAGATAATTTGTTTTGGATTGTATGGATATTGGATGTGTATTTTTATTCCACGTTGTACTCCAATTTTATGTCTTTTTTTATATTCAATATTTTTTTGTTATCTTGTTGAACCTCACCATCGCGATGGGCTAGCTCAGGTGGATTTTCTAGTGGAATTAAGTTTTCTATTATAATTTGGTATCAGAGGTATTATCATCCTAAATTGTGTTAACAATTATTGAGTGTTGTATTTTGTCTTGGGTATATAGGAGTTGGGACCATTGTGATTTGGGTAGAAAGTGTGGGAGGGTGCCTGGACATATCACTTCTGTATTTAAACCTAATTTAACATGGGTGGTAAAAGTTTTTTACAATGTTTGAGACTTGGAGTTTGAGTTCATTTGAATGAAATTAATGGTAATTTTATTTAAATGAACATTTCCCCTTCTTAAAGCATTTATTTTAATTCATGTAATTCATAATTTCTTTTAATTCTTTATGTTTTAAATCATAAACCTAAATTCTTGAATTTGGTCCTAAGATTTTGGAATGTGCTCTAATGATGATTAGTTTTTGTATTGTGCTTAATAGGCAATGCGTCCGGGAAGCACTCTTCCAAATTTGAGAGACTAATTTATAAGATAGGATCTATAAGTGAATCTTAAAGTGGACCCTTCTTTGGTTAAATTTTTAATCCATAAAATTCATACTTTGGTTCAAGTGGGTGTTAGGAACCTGGGATGTGTGGTGGTTCATGGATTTGAATTCACTAAGTTGAATCCACTCATCTTTTATAGTGATAAGGGACCCCAAGAATATGAGGAGTGACTTCAGTGGATTAATAGAATCTTCAACTTCTGAAATACTTATAAGGAATATAAGGTGGGTTTTTCCATGTACATGCTTGAGGGACCGGGAAAGAGATGGCAGGACTCTATTGTGCAAGCTAAGTTGCATCAGGATATTACATGTAATTATTTCAAGAAAATATTAAATCAAAAAATTTACCTGGATACATTACATGTGGTGAATACCCATGAGTTTCTGACCTTGGAGCAAGGGGATCTTACCATTCTAGAGTATTCCACCCTTTTTTTAGCTAGTGCATCTTGCACTGGAGCTAGTTACCAATGGGTACTTAAAGGATCAAAGGTTTGAGTTGGTACTGAGGCCTGATATTCAATTGATGATGATTTTCACATGTCTTTATACCTTTCTAAAGGTATTTGATAAATAATATTTGGATAAGGTATCCATAACTAGAAATAAAGGGTTGGGTGTAGCTTTAGTTGGTGTAGTTGTTATCTAAGGTGTGTCTTCTTTCCAGAAAAAAAAATTGAAAGGGTGGTCAGTTTTCTTCAAGACCAGTTTCAAGGGATTCATCAATATAGCAGAAGTTTGTCTTCTATCGGTGTGGTATGGTGTGGTCATACTAAGATTAACTATATATAGGCTCTTAATAATTTTCATAGTTGTGTATTATTGGTCCATCTAAATCATTTTTGTGAAAGGATATCCCAGGGAAGGAAGGTAGGATCCACTCTCACTAAGGGTTTTCAGGTTCATATCGATGGTTCTAAGGGCAGTGGGTCTAATCCTCGTGATAAGGGGTATGTTCATGTGTCTAATACCATATGGATTTATGTGGAAAATTATGTGACAATTGAATCTAAAGTAGGTCCAGTTACTATTATAGGTACAGTGTTTATTTTGTCTTCCATGGTTTTAGCTTTGTTTGATTCAAGCACTACTCATTCCTTTATATTATAAAAGTTAATTAACATGTTGGGATTACATTTGTAACTTATGTCTTACATGTTGGATCTTTCCACAAATTTGGGAAAGGGTTATGAACAAGGTTTCAAGTGTCTTGTGGTTCAAGTGAGTATAGCTGACTATGAGGTGATATGGAACTTTTTGGTTCTTGATATTGACATCTTTAACCTAATACTTAGTATGGATTTTATGATCAGTGTTAATTCATAGATATATTTTTATCAACTTGGGGTTTATTTTGTATCTTCATATGGGATCACTCATGTTTTTTAGGGTGAGTGGGACTCTAGGCCAGGAAAGGCAAGGCATGTTGTTCCTTATGTTGGGGTAATCTTATGCCAATTGTTAGAGATGTTCCTATATATTGTTGACCCTTATTTGGGAAGACTACTTCTTGCAGTGGTGAGTGTATACCCTGAGGTATTTCCAAATTATTTTTTTGATTTACCGCCATAGATATAGGTTGAGTTTACTATTGAAATGCTCCTTGGTACAATGCCCATTTTTATTCCATCTTATCGAATGGAACATGCTGAGTTGGTGGTGTTAGATCTGGTTCCCTAGAACAAACTTCTATGTATTTATGATAACATGTATTCATTGTTTTGAATATTAATAAACTATGTAACACATCATGATTATTCTTCTATGTGACATAGTAGGTGATAATGTCCTGAGAGTAGTTGTCTCACTAAAATTTCATAGCAGTTCCCCACTATGATGAGAAATTAGAAGTGATATGACACTATTCTTGAATATATGTTCTATATCTGGATGATATCATTTGAGGGACACAAATGATACAGGCTATTAGTGGTGCAGACTCATAGGAATTTGATACACCTTCCCATGGTGTATTCCCTTCATAATATCTAGTAGGATATTATAAGAACGGGACCTTCCAGTAGGAAAATCACATTTATACGTGTTATTGGATGTTCCTATTTGTAGACATGTGTATTTGTACTTAGATTTAAGATTATAATTAATGAATATTATGAATCATGTACTTCTATGTATTGATGAAAACTGTGATGACTGATGTCCGTGGCAAGGGAGGATACATTGGGTGTGTCACGAGTAATATTTCATTAATGAATAATGAGAGAAAGGATTTATCCCTTCTATTCATTAATGGAAGTTAAAATATTCAGAACTTTGAGGGAAATGATATATCCTAAATAAATCCATGTCCAGGGTGTTCTATAGGAAATTCTATTTCCAAAAATTCAAAGAAATAGATATTGATCACATAGGTTGATGTCACTCGCATCCAACCTTCTTGATTAGAGATATTATGATAATGGGATTATATTACACGGTAAGTATCCTTATGAGTTGACATATCATTTTAGTAATAACTTCTTTCTCTATGTGTGTCTTGGCATGTTGCTAGACACTAATCTTGGACTTTAGGCTACTTCACCTAATGCCACTGAGAAAGAGGCCTAGAGGGTCACACACTAAGTGTATCCAGAATCTCAGTTAAATAATATAATTGAATTTATTATTTAAAAAGTTGAATAAATATTTTTTCCGGTTGTAGTTTAATGATTATTTATGTATGCTTGATTGCATATATTCCATCACCAGTTATTTGATAGAATATAATGTGAGTGGCATATTTAATAAATATTTATTTTCTAATTTTTGAATATAATATTTATTTATTTATTGGAGAATAATGTAGTAATATTTATTTAATAAATAAATAGTCATTATTTAATGCCTGATAAATATTGAGGAGGAATGGATGACTGAGTTTAATGGCCCAGTGAGAAATAATAAATATTGAATATTAATAGATTAAATAATATTTTATTATAATTCGTAAGTTAAGTGCATGTAAATAAATAATAATATTACTATTATTATTTTGAAATGGGATTTTTCTAGGATTAAATAAATAATTAAGGGTACTTGTGAAATTATGTTATTTTAACCCTAGAAATATAAATACCCAATTATGTTATTTTTCATGAGAGTCAATTCAGTTGTGCACAACAAATTTTGGAGAATCCTCTAAATCCTAGAGAGCTCCCTTCTCAAAGAACACTCCTAAGAATAGAGAGAAATCTTCCTCCACCGGATCAAGGAGAACGATGTGGAAGAGATTCTCGATGTGATCAAAGGAGAACAACACAAGCGCAAGGATTTTCTGTGATAGCACTCAGAGACTCCTTCAGCGACGTCTCGAGATTCTTGGAACACGTTTGGATCACCGCTATAGGAAATATACACTTGGTTTTCACAACACAATGATGGTTCACTGCATATCTTTCACTGGATTCATCAACAAATAAATAATTCATTAGAGGTGATTCTTTATCTAATTAAATTAATTATAAACAATATGTGTTGATCTCCTCTCTCTTGGTTATCCCTTTTCTATTTCATTGATTCAATTCTGTTGATCACGTTTTACATCATTGCATAGGTCTCAAATTGATCATCAATTATGAAAAAAAGCAAAGTTGGGCACCACTCATCGCACGCTTCCACTGCTCTCAGAACCTACAACTGGTATCAGAGCCAGGTTCATAATTGTTTATAATTATTTAAAAAAATCATTGGTGATTTATAAATTTTTAATTTAGTTTTTCAATTCAATTTTAATAATTATTTTAATCTGAATTGTGATATTTTTTATTCCTCCTTCATTTCTCATAGATCTAGTCAAGAAATTTAATTTTATGATTAAAATAAAATCGAGGAACTCATCCAGAGGTTTCAAGGATTCTGTCCAGACAACACCAAATTACACGTCGTGTAACTGGAGTTACACGTCGTGTAGTCACATTTAACGCATAAGAATTTATTTGGAAATCAATTCAAGATTATGTATTGATTATTGAATTAGTTACACACTTAATTCACCATGTGTTGACCAGAATTTAATGGAACACGGTCAACTAAACTACACACCATGTATCCCACATGCACGGTGTGTAGTTTCTTTGAGTCACAGATAGGTCATGTATTCAATACATGGCCTACCTAACTGGTGACTGTGTAACATGGAGTCAAAACAGCATGTATCACATTGGACACCCCATGTACACCAAATTTTTCAAGGCACAAACTACACACTAAGTCCCTTGGCATGTGTCTCAGATAGATGATGGGGGATGTACATGCCATATAGATCGGATCTACATGTCGGGTAATTTTACCAATTATACAGATTTAAAATTTATTTATTATTTTATGTAAACCTTGAGAAATGTTCTTTCATGTGTTCGTTAAGTTGATAAGACATGCCATGTGATGGGTTTTAATATTTATATATATAAATGTTTAATTAATATCTTCATAATGTTCAAGATCTGCATATCATGTATGAGTTGTATTACATTTGCTGCTCTACATGCATTAAATAATGACACGTTATAGAAAAATCTTGTAATTTTTTTAATCATTAAGTTGATGCTACATGTCATGAAAGTATGTGATAAGTCGTGTATGCTAAATATCACAAATAATAAATTGTATATGAGTATAATACATGTTGGGTAGATTTGGATGGGTATTCACTGTGTTTCCTCCAAGGTACATTTATGTACAAGGTTAATTTTAAATGAATTTATTTAATTTGTTTAAAATTATAATGGATGAGAATATAAAGGAAATTCGAATGAGAATTAAGATAAAAGGATTGATTAATTAAAGATAATAATTAATCTATTCAAGCATGATTTATCTTAAATAAGAATGATTAAGAATTGAAAGTTAGTTTTATTAAATGCGTAATTTGTTGCATGCATATGGATGATCATGATTTAGACCATACTTTTTGTATGTAATTGGTTTCATTTAATTTATTATTAAATTAAATTGTTGGCATGCGTGCCTTCTCTCCTTTCATTATATAGGGCTTTCATACCCATAGTTTCTTTTATGTAAACCCTTTTTTCTCTTACCTACATGTGAGTGAAAGGAATATGTAATTGATGGATCTCCTAAGCTAGTGGAGGTGGTTCAAGTTCAGAGCTAAGGCGAAACCAATCCAAGGAGATACATATTTGGATAGGTGGAAAGTTGTAACACAAACCTTAATTGGTTCAAGGTTTTTTTCTCCTAGGTCAACAGTGTATTTATCAACCACTAGATAAACTAACCACTAGTAAGAGCTCATGATAATACCAATTAATTATTTTATATCTATCAGTTTCATGGTTATTTCATTATGGATTTCTTGTCACGATCACATAATTAATGAATTAACAATCATGCAAGATATAACTAAAATAAATCATCTTCTGTATAAATATTATCTAAGACATAGTTAATCACTTAATTAATAAAACTTAATATTAACAATAATTTGATAGAGTTAATAATTGTAAATTTATTCATAAAAGGATAAAATCCATCAATAAAATATTAAATTGTTATAGACTTCCATTACTTTAGTTAAAGTCAACCCATAGTTAAAAGTGCTTAACTAGCCAAAGTTTTGGTGCTTTCAATTATCGGGGAATTATAACATAAGGTTTTCGGTTAACTTAACTTGGTTCACATCAAGGGTTGACTGCCAAAGTAGGACTTCATGTAACTAAGAGGAAAAGGTTGAGTAAATATAAATTAATGATCTCACGATTGGGGAGTCCACTCAATAGATCAAGGAATTATGAGTTAATGAATTTGGAATTTGGAATTCCTACCAAAAACCATTCAAGTTTCTTGACCAACCAAAGTTGGGGTAATAAGAAAGATAATATGGATCATTTCCACTAGAATATCCATGAAACAATATATTACAAATCTATTGGTGAGGGCTATTTGGCATTGATAAAATAGTGGGAGAATAATAAATATAATATTTATTTATTTATTTAAATTTTATCAGATAAAGTACTAAAATTATACTCATCTAATTTTGTATAAATATTAATAAAATGGAATCAAACATATCATTGAGATCCATACCTGATAAGGAAACCCTTCTCACTGGAAAAAATTTCCAAGAGTGGAAAAGGCACCTACATGTCATCCTTCGCCATGAAAATAAATTTTATGTGTCGGAACAATCCTTACTGGTTGCACCTGGAAATGATGAAAGTGATGAAGAGATATATATCTATGAGAAAAATATTAATGATTCTAAATATGTTCAGTGCTTCATGCTATCATCTATGTCCAATGATATTTTAAAGCAACATGAGGATATGGATTCCTATAACATGATGTCTAACCTTCAGTATCTCTATCAAGAGAAGGAGAGACAAGGGAGGTATGAGATCTCCAATGATTTATTCACAACTAATCTTTGAGAGTCTTCACCAAATGGGCCTCGTGTAGTCAATCTCATTGGATACGTTGAATGCCTTGACATCTTAGGGATTAAATTACCAGATGAGTTTCATACAGATCTCACACTTTCATCACTACCCAAGACCTTATCCAAATTTATTATCAATTAAAATATGAGAAATAGTGATAAGAGTCTTTTGTAACTTCTTAATTTAATTATCCAAATGGATAAGTACATGGTGCATGACAAACCCACAGTCCTTATGGTGAATAAGAAAAGGAAGGAAAGGGAAAAGGGTCCCAAGACTTATAAAAAGTCTAAATAACCTAAGAACCATCCTATAAAGAAGAATAAGATTTATGTGTTGGGAAATGAAAAAGAGGCAGTATATTTTACATGTGGTGAGTCAGTCCACTAGAAGAGGAGATGCACCCAAAATAAAGGGGAAGGTAAAGGTGCATTTTTTATAGATTGTAATATTTCAGTAGATACACATTAGGTATTAGATATAGCTTTGTATCCAAATGTAGGAACCAAGTAGATTCTGAAATATTACCATAGGATAGGTGGATATGAGAGTTTACAATGGAATGATATTGGCTTCCCTGGCCATTGGTGACTACCACCTTTCATTTCCAATGGGAATTATTTTTTTAAAAAAGATTTTTATTATGTAGCAAAATATACCAAGAACATAATTTCTATATCATGCCTAGATATAGATGGGTTTATTTTTAAATTTGTAAATTAAAGTTTTTTCTTTTATAAGGACAACATATGTTCTTGTATGGATAATTTAAATAATAGTATTTATGTATTAAATTATGAAAACCAAGTATTAGAAATCGATAATGAATCATGTTCACACAACTCATATAACACGCAGTTGTGGAATCACTATCTTAGTCATGTAAATAAGAAGAATTTGACAGATCTCTCTCAATAAGGTTATTTAGAACTCTTCTGAGCTAAAACCACTTGATAGATGTCATGTCTGTTTTCAAGGGAAAATGACCAAACCACCATTTGGTGGATAGGGTGAAAGGGGCACAGAGCTTCTAGGATTGGTACACACTGATGTGTATGGACCATTTCTAGTAGAATCTAGAGGTGGATATTCTTACTCCATAACTTTTACTGATGAATTGAGTAGATATGGCTATATTTAATTGATGAGGTATAAGTCTGAGGCCTTTGATAAATTCAAGGAGTTCAAGAATTAAGTAGAGAATCAACTTGGTAATAGGATAAACAAGATTATATCGGATCGAGGTGTTGAATATCTTAACCAAGAGTTCAACGACTTTCTATGGGGGTTTGGGATTTTAGCTCAACTCACTCTACCTTATACCCCACAGTGGAATGGTTTTAGTTAAAGGAGGAACCATACCTTTTTAGACATGGTAAGGTCGATGATGAGTTATACATATCTTCCATTATCCTTTTAAGGATATGCATTACAAAATGTGGCCTACACATTAAACTGAGTACCAAATAAAGCATAAAATGGAATTCCCTTCGATCTATGGAGTGGAAATAAACATGTTTTGTTTCATACACATGTAGGGGGATGTGAGGCATTTATTAAGGCTTTACTAGGAAACAAAATATAACCCTAGGTTATGAATTGTACCTTGGTAGGGTATCCTAAGGAAACAAAGGGATACTACCTATATAATCCCTCATATAAGAAAGTGACTATAAACAGACAATACATTTTTATTGATAGGGAGTACATCCTCATAAAGGATAGTGGGAGAAAGATTTACCTCAATGAAGTTGATACTCAAGATACATAGGATATGGTACAGGAACATATTCTATAGTTCCCCATGGAAGAAGTAGTTCCTAGAACACAGGTACTACGTAGGAGATAAAAAGAGGTAAGATAACCATAGAGATATGGTTTTCTATTAACTGAGTATAGTTACTAGTTATTGGTTGATGATAATGAGCCTATCTCCTACAAAGAGGCAATAGAGAGCTCAGAAGCTGCAAGATGGCTAGAAGCTATGAATTCTAAGATGGATTACATGTATCATAACCAAGTTTGGGTTCTGGTAAATGTGTCAGTTGATGTAAATCATGTTAGGTGTAAATTGGTATTCAATAGAAAACTGGACATGGGAGGTAAATTAAACACATATAAAGTAAGTATGGTTGAAAAAAGTTTTTAAAAAACATCAAGTAATTGACTACGATGAAACATTTTCACCAGTTTCCATGTTTAAATCCATAGAAATCATACTTGTTATAGCATCTTACCATGACTATGATATTTGGCAGATGTATGTCAAAACTGTATTCCTTAACAAGAACCTTCAGGAAGATGTATATATGAAAAAACCAGAAGGGTTTGTGAATCTTGGTGGTTCTAAAAGGATTTTCAAGTTGCAGAGATCCATTTAGGGATTGAAGAAAGCATCCAGGTCATGGAACATTCGATTCGATGAATCCGTAAAAGAATTTGGTTTCATTAAGAATAAATTTGAGTTGTGTGTTTACAAGAGGTTTAGTGGGAATTTTTTTGTTATCTTAGTAGTATATATTGATGACATATTACTTATTAGAAATGACATACCAGTTTTAAAATATTTTAGGGACTGGTTAAATAAGTGTTTATCCTTGAAGGATTTAGGTGAAGCATCCTACATTCTAGGGATCAATATCATTCGTGATAGATCTAAGAGGTTGTTTGGACTAAGTCAAAGTACATATATTGACCCAATACGAAATATATTTAGTATGGAAAAATTCAAGAGGGGATTAGTTCCAGTGTCACATGGTTTACATATTTCTAAGAAAATGTGTCCTCAGACACAACATGAGAAAGATAAAATGAGTAATATCCCATACACTTTTGTGATGGGATCAATCATGTATATCATGTTATGTACTGGACTTGATGTTACATATGCATTGAGAATGGTAAGAAGATATAAATATTATCCAAGAGAACAACATTGGACTATTGTTAAGGCTATCCTTAAGTATCTAAGAAGAACTAAGGATATGTTCTTGGTGTATGGATGAGATGAGGAGATATTCATCAGGGATTATACTAATGATAGTTTTCAGATAGATCATAATGATATGAAGTCACAATAAGGATATTTTTTCTATCTCAATGAAGGATGTGTGAGCAGGAAGAGTTCAAAGAAGTCAATTGTTTCTGATTCTACAATGGAGTTCGAGTATATATCATCTTATGATGTATCTAAGGAATCCATTTGGATTCAGAAGTTTGTCTAGGATATTGATGTGGTAACTAGTAGTAATGAACCTATCACATTGTATTGTAATAATACTGAATTGGTGGCTCTTTAAAAAGATCAAAGGTCACACCAATAGACAAAGCACATACTCTGGAAGTATCACCTCTTAAGGGATTTTTAACAAAGGGGTTAAGTTGTAGAGAGAAGAGTACCCCCATAAGATAAAGTGGAGGACCCCTTGACTAAAGTCATGTATCAGTAGAAGAATGAGTATCGTATGATAGCTAGTGGACTAAAGGTTGTTAGTATTTGGATCTAGTGAAAGTGGGAGTCTATTGGATTTGGTTCCCTAGAACCAACTTCTATGTACTTTATGATAACATGTATTCGTTTTTTTTATATTAATAAACTAATTATCACATATGGATTGTTCTTGTGTGTGACATAGTATGTGATAATCTCCTAAGAGTCTTTATCGCACTAAAAGGTCATAGCAGTTCCCCACTATGATGAGAACCCAGAAGTGCTATGACACTATTCTTGAATATATGTTCTATATCCAAATTATATCATTTGAGGGACAAAATGATATAGGATAACAAGGGTGGAGACTCATAGGTCTTTGAGGTACCTTCTCATGGTGTAAGTCCTTAGTAATATCTAGTGGGATATTATGAGAACATGACCTTCCAGTAGGAAATCAACATTTATATATGTCATTGGATGTTTATATTTGAAGACATGTTTATTGGTCCTTAGACTTTAATATTATTATTAATGAATATTACGAGTCATGTAATTTGATGTATTTATGAAAACCATGATGACAGGTTTTCGTGGTGAGGTAGGATACATTAGGTGTGTCACGAGTAATATTGAACTAATGAATAATGCGAGAAAGGATTTATCCCTTATATTCATTAACAGAAGTTAATATCTCATGCTCATTGATGGAAATGATATAGCCTAAATAAATCCATGTATATGGTGTTTTATAGGTAAGTTCTATTTCCTAAATATCAAAGAAATATATATCAAGCATATAGGTTGGTGGAACTAGCATTGAACCTGCTTAATTAGAGATATTGTGATAAAGGTATTATATTACATGGTAAACGTCTGTATGAGGTGACATGTTGTTGGAGCATTAACTTCTTTCTATATGGGTGTCGTGGCATGTTTCTAGATTCTAACCTTGTACTTTAAGATACTTCTCATAATTCCACTGAGAAAGAGGCCTAGAGGGTCACACAATAAGTGTATCTAGAATATCAGTTAAATAATATATTATTATTTATTATTTAACAATTTGAATAAATATTATTCACCATCATGGTTTAATAATTATTCATGTATGATTGATCGTATATATTCTGTCACCAGTTATTCGAGAGAATATAATGTGATTGAAATATTTAAAAAATATTTATTTTATGATTTTTGAATATAATATTTATTTATTTATTGGTGAATAATGTGGTGATATTTATTTAATAAATAAATAGTCATTATTCAAGGATCGATAAATATTGAGGAGGAATGGCAGACCGAGTTTAATGGTCTGGTGAGAAATAATAAATATTGAATATTATTTGATTATATAATATTTAATTATAATTCACAAGTTAAGCACATGTTGAGAAAAAAATATTATTACTATTATTATTTTACATGGGGTTTTTCTAGGATTAAATAAATAATTAAGGGCACTTGTGAAATTATTTTATTTTAACCTAAGAAAAATAAATACCCAATTATGTTATTTTTCATGAGATCCAATTCAATTGTGCACAATGAATTTTAGAGAATCCTATCAATCCTAGAGATCACCCTTCTCCAAGAATTATCCTAAGAACATAGAGAAATCCTCCTCCATCGGATCAAGGAGAATGATTTGGAAGAAATTCTCGAGGAGATCAAAGGCGGACAATGCAAGAGAAAGGATCTTTTGTGCTATCACTCGGAGACTCCTTCAGTGATGTTTAGATATTCTTAGAACACATGTGGATCATCACTAGAGGAAATATACTATTGGTTTCTACAACACAATGATGGTGCACCACAGATCTATTTCTAGATTCATCAATAAAGAAAGAATTCCTTAGAGATAATTCTTTATCTAATTAAATTAATTATAAATAATATGTTTTGATCTCCTCTATCTCAGTTTCAGAATTCTATCCCTTATCTATCTCTTTGATTTAATTCTGTTGATCATGGAATTCATCGTCGCATATATCTCGGATTGATCATTTATTATGGAAAAAAGAAAAGTTGGGCAGCACCCATCGCACACTTCCACTGTGCCCAGAACCTACAGGTGGAACTTAAATTCCAGCTTGAGTATCTAGATTCTAATGGATTTATTGATCCTATACTTTCACCACGGGATTCTCCTAATATCTTTTCTAATAAGGTAGATGAAATTCTCAAACTTTTCATGGATTATCAAAAGTTAAATAGGGTGAACTTTAAAAAAAATATCATTTTCCTAGGATTGATGGTCTCTTTAACCTGCTTAGAGGTTCATGTTGGTTTTCAAAGATTGAACTTATGTGAGGGTACCACCAATTGAGAGTCTGATAAAAGGATATACCTAAGATAGAATTTAGGATCTATTATGGGTATTCTGAGTTTTTAGTTATTTCATTCGGTCTCATTAAAGCTCCTATGATATTTATGGCTTCGATGAACTGAATCTTTCATCAGGTCATGGACTCTTTTTTTGTTTTGATCATGGATGATATATTGGTTTACTCTAAGATAGAGGTGGATCATGAGAACTATTTTGATATCATTATTTAAACCTTGAAGGAATATCATCGATATGGTAATATTTTCAAATGTGATTTTTGGATCCAACAAGTGAAATTTTTGGGGTATTTCATATCTGAGAGAGACATCTCATTGGATCCTAAATATATATTGGCTATTATGACCTGGTTGTATCCTAGAAATATATTTGAGATCCACATATTCTTGGGTTTGGTTAGTTACTATATATAGTTTGTTCAATATTTCTCCAAGATCGCATCTTCGATGATATATTTAACCCATAATGTTTTAAAGTTTGAATAGAATGAAAAATTTCAAAGATATTTTGAGTAGTTTAAGGTGATTTTGAATTTAGTACCATTTTTTATTATTCTAAAACTGGGTTTGGGTTATGATGTTTTCTATAATTATTCTAGTATGGGTTTGGGATGTGTCTTGTTGTAGGGGAAATAGGTGGTGTATTGTATATCTCGCCAGTTATCCACTTTTGAGAAGAACTACCCTACCCATAGTCTTGAGTTGGAAATAGTTATTCATGCACTCAAAATGTATAATTGTTATCTCTTTGGGGAGCAGTTCATAGTATATTCTGATCATAAGAACCAGAAATATATTTTTACTCATAGGTATCTGAATTTGTGACATAGAAGTTAGGTGGAGTATCTTCATAATTTTGATTTTGATATTTTATTATCTCTTGAGAAATGGAATATGGTTATTGATATGTTGAGCACAAAATTAACAACACAAGCTATGAAGGAATCAGTTGAGGAGTGGTATCTAATTAATTTGTTTGTTGATATAATCTTGGGAGTGGAAGAGGTTGGTGGAAAGGTGTTTTTGGATTTGATAAAATATGACTTATCTTTTTATGAGTGATTTTGGCTTGAGCAGGTGATAGACATTGAGTTCCAATACTTAGGTAAAATCTTTTTTGGTTGGGATACCTCGAGTGAGTAGTCTTAGTCTCCCAGTCTAGCTTTGTGCTTCCAAAATAGGTTGGTTGTTTTGTTTTCTCTTAGGTAGGAGTTGATGGAAAGTGGAAACTGGTCATTTTGTTCTATACACCCTAGGAATACTGAGATGTATCAGGACTTGAGACATTGATATTGGTGTCCAGCGATGAGGCGATCAGTTATAGATTTTGATTCAAGGTGTCTCCCTTGTTAGAAAATTAAGGTGAAACATTAGATACCTTCTGGTTTATTACAACCTTTAATAATTCTAGTATAGAAGTGGAATGATATTTATATGGACTAATTTATTTTTTTCCATGGACTCTTAGTGGGAAGGATGTGATTTCAATGATCATTGAATGACTTATGAAATCATCTCATTTATTACCTATCAAGGAGATGGTGAAGGTCGAACAACTTGGGTACTTGTATGTTCAAGATATTTTGATACTTTATGTAGTTCCCTATATGGTTGTATCTCATAGGTACTCAAGGTTCAAATCCAATTTCTAGAAAGTTTTACAGGAGGTGATGGGTTCTCTATTAAAATTGATCATAGCTTATCATCTGCAGATGGATGGATAGACAGAGAAAGTTATCCAGGTTATTGAGGATATGCTTCTAGATTGAATTAATTATTTTGGTGGATCTTGGGTGTCACACCCATGACTTATTTTAAAGTTATTTTTCATTTAATTTTCCATTCTTTCTTTTTTTTGGAGGTTTCTCATTCATTTTTGTGGAAATGGGGGGTTTTCAAAATTCAGACCAAACTGTGAGCTCATATTCAGATTTAAAAATAAATTGTTTATCTTTTATAACTCCTTAATTTTTCAACATTTTACACCTATTAAACTTTCCAATTGGAATCCTATGGTATATTAAAACCATCATATAAATTTTTACCCCATATAAATCCATAATAATGATGAATTTGGGTTTTTTATTAAGGTTTTGAGCCAGCCCGTAAGCCCATTTCCTACTTTAAATTATTTTTTTAATTTCTCAATATCTTATTCATTTTGTACTTTTTTTCAGTGATTAAACATCCCACTCAAATAAAAAAACCTGAGTCTCACTCTCATTTTCTATTAAGACTCTTTGGATCTCATTTGAATCTTGGATTAAGGCAAAAATTCTCAGTGTTTTTCAAAATTTACAGATTTGAGAAGGTGATTTGATTCTTTCATAAACCTTTCAATTTTCACTCTTTCTCCCCCATTTCAGTCCTCACTTAACCTAATAAGCCTCATTTTATCCTACCTATCAGTTTTGGTTGCTTGAAGATTCAACATTTGGTGGATTTGGTGTGATTTTATCAAGATTTTTTAAGTTAAGTGATTCCTTCTTGGTTTCTTCCATTTTCCTTAGGGTTTCCTCCCTCTTTCATGAAGTTCTAAAATGTACAGTATTTAGGGTTCGAACCTAGTGTTTGATTTGTTTTATTTTTGGTCAAATCTTGTGGTTTAGGGTCAGCTTTCACCCCCTTGTTTTGTGACGGTGGTGTGGTTGATTTTTTGCACCAATTTTTGAGGGTTTCGACACTAAAAGGAAGGTGATTCCATGTATAACCATTTTATGATGATTTAGATTGCTATATTTATTCATTTTTCATATTCCTCTTATGTTGTGTGTTGTGTGAAAACTTTTTATTATTGATTTGGTTAAGCATTTAATTTTATAGTTTCATTTTAGCTTGAAATTGGGTGTTTTCATGTGTAACTCTTGGGGTATTATTTGGGTGTATTTTATAACATATGAAATTGGTTTACTAAATCTTTTTTGGTCTGAAAATTATTCTTTGGTAGGGTCTTATTGTTACATTGGGTTTGAAATAGGGTTTTTGAATGGGTTTTATGTGTAAAACCATGTTATGCCTCTTGAAAGTGTTTTATGAAAATGTGTGTGTTTTCATGTGCATCTTTTGTGGTATTATTCGAGTTGATTTTATAATAATTGATAGTGGTTTATTAAATATGTATAGGGATGAAAATTCTATCTTTTATTGGTATTGGTGTGATTTTTTCCTTGAAAGATGGTTTTGAAATGGGTTTTATGTGCAAATCTTGGGTATACTCCTTAGAATTATTTTATGAAATATTTGAATGGTTTAATGATTTATGTAAGAGGTGAAACCATATTATAAAACTATTTTGGATTGTGTGTATTTTTAAATGTCCATTTTAAATGTGAAATGGGCTATCATGTTATGTGTATCCTCTTCGAAATGTTTTATAAAAATGTTTAACGGAATTACTCAAATGTGAAAGAGATGTGAACGTGATGTGGGCTGTTTTGTGTGAGTGTGATGTGTAAAATGGATTTTATTTATGAAAAGGGTATTATGTAACATGTGATTGGGATATTATGTGATGTTTATCATCTTGAGAAATAGTTTATAAAATTTTTAAAGGATTTGTTGAATCGTGAAAGATATAAAAAATGTGTTGTGGGCTATTTTGGTGTGAGTTGTATTTCAAAATCAATTTGAATGAAAAGGGGATGATGATATTTTGTGATGTACATGTGGGATATTTGTTTTATGTGTGATGTTTAATTGGTATTTTCATGTGAAATTTATATTTCATGGCTTTTTTAACTTGTTTGAGCACAAGAGGGAAACCCGGGTATCTAGGTGGGTGGACGTGTACTAGTATGCTAGTGATCCCGTGGGGTTTGGACTCAGTTTTACGTAGAAATATTGATGCTTAGAACACTAACTAAACTATGATTATGATGATTATTGGGGACCACTAGGTTATGGTTATGTTACCTACTAGTGGCTCATGCATGAGAACAGATATTGTGATGGTTACTCTCACCGAGATACGAGGTACTTGGGACCCACAACGAGCTAGTGCCTAGGGGTTATTTTCTATTGCTTGTACTCATTAGATGCTTTACTCTTACCTTCAACATACGATATGTTTGGTTGGAAATTTCAGTAGCTTTGTAATTTTATTTAAAAGTGTTTATTCCTTAAATATCCCATTTGAAAACAGTTCTAATTTTCAAAGTTGCATCTTTTAGAAATTTTAACTAGCATTTCATGTTTTTGAAAACTTGCATGATTTTCATCTTTTAATTTTTATCACATGGAATATCTTAGTGGAGGTATACTACTAGGATTTTTCTCACACCCTACTTACACCTTTGGGTGTAAGTAGACTTGCTGATTTTTTTGCCGCATGTTTGGTTACAACTTTTGTGCCTATGGTTCAGGTTTTAGTGGTCCAACATGATGCGGTGTTGTAGAGATGGCATGAGGGCAGTGCCTCTTTCCATGTGGAGGTTCTTGGGTTGTCATTTATGGTTTTTTAACTTTTTAATGGTCTTTGAGCATTGTTTTAAGTTGTGTAGTTAAATTCTGAAATTTTATAAAAGATAATTTTGTTTGAAAAATCCAGATTCATTTTATTGGATTTGTTTGTTGTTTTAAGTTTATAAACTCGGGTAAATCATTCCCAATTTTCAGTTTATGATACTCAGGAACTTGTGCCATCCCATGGGGATTGTAAATTACCTTCAGACCTTATCACGGTCTGGGTTTGGTTTCAGTTTATATGGAAACTAGATTCAGTTTGAGAAAAAATGGTATTAGAGGAGGTACGCTCTTTTGAGTCATGTTATTTGGGGAACAGCCCGGATAGTCTGAATTTAGGACTTTTAGGACTTGAAATTATGGTTATGGGTAGTGTTAATAGCCATCACACCCCATTACAAGATTCGATTCTCCAAGTAAAGTTGATATTTTTCTGAGTTCTTTGGTTTTCTTGGCTTGATGATGATTAGGGGAAATCAAAAAAGAGTTGGGTTAACGGTCTCAGTGAGATCGCAGGGCCTGGAAAGCCATGTGGAGCTAGGGATATTTCCCTAGATCACTCTATGTGATGGTGAAGTTATTTACATTTTCCTCTAACCATATATCCAAGTCACCCACTAAAACTAGTTTCCTCTCACATTGTCTTGTGTTCTTTAGTTTTGAAATGTTGGAAGTTTGGTTTTAAAGCAAAAATGACTTGGTTTTAAGAAGTGTAAAGTTTCTGTGAAATTATTTTCTAATAAAGAGGGAATGGTTTAACTTTTGAAATGGTGTAAATGAATTTTTGAAATTTTTTTAAAATTTAAAATGGTGTGTTTATACCTCTTTTGAAAGTAGGAAATTATGTTAAAGTTGGTGTTGAAAAAGTGTTCCCAATAGATTTTTTAAAACTATTTAAAGGTGTTTTAATGGAATGATATGTTTTGAAATTGATGTATATGACTTGAAAGTGAGTATTCATTTTAATGATTGGGATTTTGATTTCGTGGTTAGTGTTCTTGAGAAAAATTAAGTATTGGTTGATTGTTCTGGTTTTGAAAAGTGGAAAGAATTTTTGTTTTAACCTTTGGTATTTTAGTGAGCGACCACATGCATGGGGTTATGTGGGATAATGAATGGTTAATGGAATGAATGTATGAGTGTATGGATGGATATGAGGAGGGTTCTTAGTGTGGCATAGAAACATGCATGTGTGAGGCTCATGGGTTACCATTGGTGGATACGCTAACCACTGAACTGTTTGTTTTCAAATAAATGTTTTTAAAGGAAAACTTGATGTCTTGGTGACTAGTTTGGGATGGTGTGTATTATTTGTTTTTCTGAATTTTGATATTGTGGGATGTTTTGAGTCCAATAACCCCTCCTGTTTGAACCGTTTTTTGGGTTCTTTTTGGTTGGTAAGATGGGTTGAAGGGTTGGTTAGTGGTCTCTTCTGAGAAAAGTTAGGGAAGCCTTTATAGTGGTTCCCCTCACGTGTTCAGTTTTGGTTTTTGGCACGTTTTGACCAATGTACCAGCATGGTTGGGTCTTTGGGTTCTTTCGTTGGATAAGGTATGCCCCCATTGAGGGTTAGTTCATGATTGAAGTGCAGCCCAGATTGTTTCACCATTGGAAAAATCCTCAAGTTGATCAATATAAGGAATCCTTTTCTTGAGCTTGGGAGATTGATTTTACACCATTTCCTTTCTTTATTTTGTGGACCATCTTGTAACGAGAGAGTTCTCGTGGAATGTTGAAAGAGACATTATTTTCTTAAGTTGCCTGAATCATTGAAGGTGGAAGTGGTCTGTTGTTGTTAGTGTGGTTGAGTTCTAAGAAGGCCTATTGGTCCTTCGTAGTCTCTTAAAAGTAGGGGTTTATGTTAAACCACCAGTGTGGGAAATCTGGTCATGAGAGGCTATTATGGCCACTTTATAGAATTGTGTGTTGTTTGGGGACTTGGAATAAGGTCCCCTTCCATGTATTGTTTCTATCAGTCATAATGGTCACATTCAGTAATGCCTTGTGATGTCGTGTTCTCGTTGACTATAAAGGTGAATATCATGCAATAATTTGAGAGTCTATAACATGTTGGGAGTATGTCTCTCATGGGAAAACTTCAAAATCCTCTGTTTTATAGGAAGGTGGTTATATGTGTCATTTCCTTCTGTTGTTTCTCACCCAAAGAAACAAGTTGTGATGTGTGTGTGCATCTTATAAGCCATTATTTTAGTGAAATTGAGGGTTAGGGTAAAGTGAGTTTTGGAATGTGTTATGTATTGGTGAACCCATTTGGGATTAGGTTACATTTTTCATAGAACCGAATGGAAAATTTCATTTTAGGGGTTTCTAAATCCTAACTATGAGGTCGAAGATGCTTCAATCATTTGAGCTCTAGCCATAAGTCCCAGAGAGAAGTCAGCACGTAGTCAGGGGAAATCACAGGGTCATTTAAAACCGTGTACAAATTCCTATCCTCGGTATGAAAGATGGGGAATAGTTTAAACCTCTAATTTCTTCATCTTGATTTTTTTGTTCCTGTTTGATGAAAAGAGGTGGGAGGACCTCATGTCTATGTTATCACCCAATGTAACTCTTTTCCCATTTGTTTTCCATTGAGTTTTTTGAGTATGGTTGGGAATTTGGCTAGATAGGTTGAACACATGGTTTGCGCATGGTTAGTCATAACCATGCCCTAGAAAACCATGAAAGTATAAGGATCCACATGGTTAGCACACGGTTTATAAAAATTTGTGGATTAACCTTGTAGTCATCCCATCTCTTTAAATTTGGGTTCTTCCTGTGTCGGCCCATGATGGTCAGTTAAGATGGTTGGTTTTTATGGTGGGGAGACCCACTATGATTCTCATATATGTTCCTTTGGAAATTTTGAATGGAGGTCTACCCCTTGTACTGAGGAGTCTATTCAGGCCTCCCCCTGTTAGTGTCCTGATCCTGTCTCAGGAAAATTTGAGTTGTCTCTTATGGTAGGAAGCCCATTTGTGTTTCCCCATACTAGTAACTCAGATTGGTCCTTGGTCTTGGATTGGTGGTAGGTAGTCTTGTTCGGAGTTATCTAACAACCTACATCTTCCTTGGGTAAAATTTGGGAGTGTAGGATGCCCAATGGTCTGGTTAAAGCAAGTTAATTGTAACTTTGTTTGTTATTATTGTTCATTTGGGTAAATTGCTGGAATCCTATTTGGATAGTGTTTGAGGAGTTTTCTTTTAGGATAAAATCTGAATATACTTGATCATTTCAGGAAGTGGTGTATATTTTTTTTGGTGAGAGTATTCCTTCTTTGATTGATAAATTGGAGGGTTTTTTTTCCATTTGGGGGCAGGTGAAACTTGGAAAAGGAGTCCATTTTGGCCTTTCGATTGGGTTTCGTATTTGTCTTTGGCCTTGTTGTGGCTTTTAGAAGGTGTAAAGTTTAATTGTGGGGATAATTATCACACCCATGACTTCTTTTAATGGTATTTTTCATTTAATTTTCCATTATTTATTTGTTTTGGAGGTTTCCCATTCATTTTGGTGGAAATGGTGGGTTTTCAAAATTTGGGCCAAACTATGAGCTCATTTTTAGATTTAAAAATAATTTTTTTTTATTTTATAACTCCTTCATTTTTTATAATTTTACACTCATTCCACTTCCAAATTAGTATCCCCTAGTATATTAAAACCAAAATATCAATTTTGACCCAATAGGAATCCATAATAATGATAGATTTGGGTTTTTTATTAAGGTTTGGGTCCAGCCCCTAAGCTCATTTCCTACTTTAAATTATTTTTTTAATGTTTCATTATCTGATTCATTTTGTACTTTTTTTCAGTGATTCCACCTCCCAACCAAATCCAAAAACCTGATGCTCACTCTCATTGTATATTTTTCATATTTGGAGCCCATTTGGATCTCGTATTAGGGGAAATATTCTCAGGATTTCTCAAATCGTCCAGATTTACTTTAAATTTTCACTCTTTCTCCCCCATTTCAGTCCCCAATTAACTAATAAGCCTCATTAGAGCCAACCTATTAGTTTTTGTTTCTTGTATATTCAACATTTGGTGGATTTTGGGTGATTTCTTCAACATTGTGCAAGGTAAGTGATTCCTTCTTGGTTTCTTCCATTTTCCTTAGGGTTTCCTCCCTCTTTCATGAAGTTCTAAAATTTCAAAAAGTTAGGGTTTGAACCTAAGGTTTGATTTGTTTTCATTTTGGTCAAATATTGTGGTTTATGGTTGGTTTTAACCCCCTTTTGGTGCATCGGTGGTGCGGTTGATGTCACCAAGTTTTAAGGGTTTAGACACAAAAGGTAGTTGATTCTATGTGTAACCATTTTATGATGAGTTAGATTGATACATTTACTCATTTTTCATATTCCTCGTATGTTTTTTTTGGTGTGAAAACTTTTTATGATTGATTTGGTTAAGCGTATAACTTTATAGTTGCATTTTAGCTTGAAATTGGGTGTTTTTCCTGTGTAACTCTTGGGGTATTAATTGGGTGTATTTTATAACATATGAAATTGGTTTAATAAATCTAGTTTGGGCTGAAAATTATTCTTTGGTAGGGTCTTGGTGTTCCATTGGGTTTGAAATAGGGTTTTTTAATGGTTTTTATATGTAAAACAATTTTATGCCTCTTGAAGGTGTTTTATGAAAATGTGTGTGTTTTCATGTACATCTTTTGTGGTATTATTCAATGTGATTTTATAATGCTTGAGAGTGGTTTATTAAATCTTTCTAGGGATTAAAATTCTATTTTTTATTGTTTTTTATGTGATTTTGTCCTTGAAATATGGTTTTGAAATGGGTTTTATGTGCAAATCTTGGGTATACTCCTTAGAATTGTTTTATGAAAGATTTGAATGGTTTAATGATTTATGTAAGAGGTGAAACCATATTAGAAAACTATTTTTTATTGTTTATATTTTGAAATGTTCTATTTTAAATGTTAAAGTGGTCTTCATGTGATGCATATCCTCTTGTAAATGTTTTATAAAAATATTTAATGGAATTACTAAAATGTGAAAGTGATGTGAACGTGATGTGGGATGTTTTGTGTGAGTGTGATGTGTTAAATGTATTTTTTTATGAAAAGGGTATTATGTAACATGTGAGTGGGATGTTATGTTATGTTTAGAATCTGGGGAAATATTTTATAAAATTGTTAAAGGATTTGTTGAATTGTGAAAGATATGAAAAATGTGTTGTGGGCTATTTTGGTGTGAGTTGGATTTCAAAATCAATTTGAATGAAAAGGGGATGATGTGATTGTGTGATGTACATGTGGGATGTTTGATTGATGTGTGATGTGGAAGTGGTATTTTCATGTTCAAATTATATTCCATGGCTTGTTGACCTTGTTTGAGCACAAGGGGGAAACCCAGGTATCTAGGTGGGCGGATGTGTACTAGTATGCTAGTGATCCTGTGGGGTTTGGCCTCAGTTTCACATAGCAAGATTGACGCTTAAAATACTAAATAAACTATGATGATGATTATGATGATTATGATTGGGGACCACTAGGTTATGGGTATGTTCCCTACTAGTGGTTCGTGCATGAGAACATATATTGTGATGGTTACTCTCACCGAGATACGAGGTACTTGGGACCCACAACGAGCTAGTGCATAGGGGTTATTTCCTATTGCTTGTGCTCATTAGATGCTTTACTCTTACCATTTTAATACAATATGTTTGGCTGGAAATTTCAGTATTTTTGGAATTTTATTTAAAAGTGATGATTCTTTAAAATAGCCCACTTGAAAACTGTTTTAATTTTGAAAGTTGCATCTTTTAGAAATTATAACGATCATTTCATTTTTTTGAAAACTTGCATGTTTTTATTCTTTTAATGTTTATCACATGGAATATATTAGTGATGGTATCCTACTAGGATTTGTCTCACACCCTACTTACACCTTTGGGTGTAAGTAGACTTGCTGATTTTGTTGTCGTAGGTTCGGGTACAACTTTTGTGCCTATGGTTCGTGTTTTAGTGGTCCAACGTGATGCGGTGTTGTAGAGATGGCTTGAGGGTGGTGCCTCTTTCCATTTGGAGGTTATTGGGTTTTCATTTATGGTTTTTTACATTTGTAATGGTCTTTGAGAATTGTTTTAACTTATGTAATTAAATTCTGAAATTTTATAAAAGATGATTTTGTTTGAAAAATCTAAATTCCTTTTATTGGATTTGTTTGCTATTTTATGTTTATAAACTTGGGTAAATCATTCCCAATTTTCAGTTTATGATACCCGGGAACTTTTTCTATCCCATGAGGATCAGGAACACCCTTTAGGCCTTGTCGCGGGCCAAGTTTGGTGCCAGTTTAGATGAATACTAGATTCGGTTTGTGACATTGGGAGAATCATTTTCCTCTGGTAAAATTTTCCTATAACAATATTTATCAGGATTTGATAATGATGATTCCCTTTGAATAATTTTATAGGAATCCATGTAGATCTACCTTTTTTTGGGAAGAGTTGGGAGAGAGGTCCTTATTTAGGCCAATTCTTATTCATGGGATGGTGTAAAAGGTTTAGTTGATCTAGAATAGGTTGGTCATGGTATAGATCCATCAAATATCTTATGTGGGCTATCATAGATAGCCACTAGATGTTGTGGTTGGTGATCAGGTTTTTATTAGAGTTTTACCTTACTTGGGACATCTTTGGTTGGGTGAGTAGGCTAAGTTTTCACTAAGGTTTTTTAGCCCCTTTGAGATTTTAGATCGACTCGAAAATGTGGCATGTATAATGGAATTACCATCTCATTTGAATTCAATCTAGAATGTGTTTTATGTTTCCTATCTGAGGAGGTATCACTCATATCCTTCCCATGTGATTGAATGGGAGGATGATGATCTTGATACTGATACCACTATAGTTGATCTACCAATTCAAATTATGGAATTCCATGATAAGGTAATATGTGGTAAAATTATTCCTCTAATCTAGGTACTAAATTAGTATGGATGGGATATCCATGAGACATAGGAGCAGGAATCATTAATGAAGATGCAGTGTACTTCCGTCTTTGTGTGTCTAGGATCTTTATGACTTTTGTGGGATGTAAAGTGATTATGGTGGGGAGAATTGTGATTCAATAAGATTCGCAGGTATGCCTTAGTTGATTCTTGGTCTTTATCTTTTGAGGTCTGGAAAGATTCATGGAATTAGAGGTTGAAAACAAGGGGTTTTTGAGAAAAAAGGTAGGGCACGTGGTTAAGGTGAATGGTTAGTTTAACCATGTCGTATGCCTCTATAAGGATTCGATGGAATTTTTCATGGTTTTAGCATAGTTAGTAAAATATTTTGGCATTATTAGTGAACCATGTGGGGTTTCTAGTAGTTTTCTAGAGGTGTTGCATAGTTTAAAAATGGTTTTCCCAAACCGTGCAGCCCCTAGTGCAAATCGTGCACCCTTTAGATAGAAGGGGTTTCATGTTTGGTGCACGATTAAACTAAATATGCATCCAAAAAATACCCCACCCAAAATATATAGTAGGGGAACACAATTAAGGTTCATGGTTAGTTTAACTATGTGGCATGCCCCATGAAACTGTGTGACCCCCTTCTGAACTATTAAAGTGTAGGGTTTTACCCTTTTCCCTTGGTTTTTTTAAAGCCTAATCACCCCCCCCCCCCACACACATACACACAATCTTCTTTTGGATCATATTAATCCTTCCCTGGTGATTTGGAGGTATCTCCCCTTGGATTCTAGGTGGAATTCCTTCATTCTTGATGGATCACGTTAAGGTATGTTGCATTTTTTATCTGGGTTCCCCTCTTCTTTATAGATCTATGCTAGATATTTTCTCATCTCATATTTTTTGAACCCAATTGGGTTTTGATTCTGAATATAATGGGCTTGATGGATGATTGAAATTGTTTCTTATGGTTCTAGGATCATGAGGACCTGATCTACTCTTCCACGATCTTCGTTTTTGAAGGCGATTTATTCTACCTCTATTTTAAGGTAGGTGTTTCTTTAAAATGGGTTAATTATATGAATTTCTTATAATTATAGTAAAATTCCTTTTTTTATTCATTTATTTTAATTTATTTGTGGTTTCAAGGGATTTCATGGAAAGATTCATGTTTTTAAAGGGGGTTTTCTTTAAAAATAGGGTTTTTCATACCAAGTGTTTTATTAAATGATTGAATGGTGGTTTTGATTCAAAAATGGGTCTTCAAACACTAAAAAGGATTTGATTATATTTTAAAAAAATTTATAAATTTTGATCATGTTTTTGAAATGATTTTTGATAATGGAACATTAGGAACCTTGGGTGCATCAGTAAAGTAGTATAGGTGACCCTAGTGTGTGTAGAACCACTAGGGGTTACTTTTATGATATCAAAATATTGTGGTAGGACTTGATATTGGTTGTTAATAATGTATTAATGTTTTATGATCTTTTCTATCTAGTGAATATACCCATAGGATAGGTCACAATATGGAGTTCTTTTTCATTTATAGTTTTTTTATCACATGATTGTTTTTTTATGTATAGTTTCTCACATTTTGGTTTCACATGAGGTTGTATCACATATCCTTACATGATGGATTATGTCCCAAAATGTTTTTAGTTTCTTACCTTACTGTGTATGAATATGGTTTACTATTTTATCACTTATACTTGTCATAATAGTGTATTTTTTGATATAAAATGGTTTAAGGAAAATGATTTACAAATGGGTTTGGATTTATAATAATGATTTGAAAAACTATTTCTATTTTAAAATCTAGAACATATGCATTCTTGAAATTAGACCTTGTATAGAATAAATGGTGTTATCCTACTAGGATTTGTGATGACACCCAAATTTTTCCTTTGGGAGGTTGTAGCCATTTTTTTAGGATCCATGTAAAGGGAAGGGTATCTTATAGCATGTTGTCTTGTTTTTCATTGTTTCCATCACAGTGGGATGGTTTAGAAGTTATGTCTTGTCACATAGAGACTTATTGGTATTGTATTGACATGATTTCTTGTTTAGACGATTTTACTTGGATTGTATGGATCTTGGATGTATCTTTTTCATCTGTATTGTACCCTGGTTGTGATTCTTATTTTTTTATATTCAAGACTTTTTTATGTTATCTTGTTTCACCTCACCAACATGAAGTACTAGCTTGGGTGTCTTGTATAGTTGAATATAAGGAACCATCTGACCCATCTGTAAAATCATGAATCAACTCACATGCGCCATATGTGCTTATTACTCTACTAGGTTTTGGACATTGAACCTTTTCCCTTGTATGTACCAAGAACTATAAAGTTTTCATGTGCCCCAAAGGTCTTGTGTAGGGTGTGAGTACAAACTCAATAGGCCACCCCCAACAGTGTCTCTAGCTTCCAACCGTATGTATAAAAATGTATGAAAAACACAATAAATTAAAATCAAACATAATAAACAACCAAATCCACTCTATATTAGACAACAATGAGTGAGTCTTTACCTGCCTCATCCATTACTGTATTGGAACAATACATTTATATTCTATCATTTCTAAAAATCCCTCGACCTTTCAACTATATCCATATTTCATTAAATCACTTGAAAAAACAACCACCCAACCATTCTAAGTCATCCTGACACTCCAAATACACATCCACAAATAATATAACAAGTCTCAAGGACTTCCACATTCATTTTACAATAGCAGACTCAATATCCTGATGAACCCAAGGCATAATGATACTCTTCCTTCCATAATACTATCCCATGGGACCCAATATAAACAACAAGCCTCAAGCCCCCATATATTGATCTCAACTACCACCAAGTGTGGCCTTCTACAGCATGAACCTCCCCTATACCAATGTTCAATACTATCCCCCTATGCCTCTTAATATATAGAGATTACCATCCAAAAAGAGAGGACTAAACCACCCCACAAGCCCTAACTTGTGTGCACATGATCGTAACAGGCCCATTGGTTAACCATAGTGAATGGCATCACCAACATCCTAGGACACACCATCAATAAACCTTCATTTACACCTATGAATCACATCACCCACCCATGACAATAGTCAACACCATCCACCTCATCTTAATGAATGATGTTTCCCCACTTCTGATTATCAACATCACCCACAATCACATGGGTTATACCCAATATGTTCCCACGAAATCACATCAGTCACTATATCACAAGAACAACACCTATAAATAGAATCATCATACCCAACCATCCAAGGAACCTCAATTCATATGATTCACACTATAAAAGTCCTAAACAGATATTTTCACACATAGTTCTGCCCTCAATAACCCTTAGGAATAATGAAAACTCCAAGAGGTTCCATTCTCGATCTCACCTAAACCACCCCACTCATAATTGTTTATCATGCATCGTAAAACATATGTATTAATTAGGAATATGGTAGGTTCCACCTACTTAGAGTTTATAGGATTCCACTCATTAAGAATCTCTTTATAGTTTATCTTTAATCAGATGATTCAACTAAATCTAAAAAATGATCTGAAATCAAGATTTTCTTGTTATGGGAAAAGAAATAAAGAAAAATATGGAATACAGAGGCATAAAAATTATTATCCTTACCCATATCTTTCCCCATATCATTATGCATTATATTATGATAATAATCAGAGGAGGAATCCCTTAGAGAATGAATGAGTGAAACTAAGTCTTAAACTCTAGGTATATGTCTAGATATACCTCTCTTCCTTTTTATATCCATTTCCCACAATAAAAATCATTTTAAACTTTTTATGGAAAATCTAGAAATATTCCTCATAGAAATTTTTTGACAATTTCCAAAGCCTTACTATCATAGTAAGGCTTTCCCAAAGTTCTTACTATGATAGTAATCCTTTCTCAAAAGCCTTACTATCATGAGTGAGGCTTTATGAAAATCCATAATATCGTGTGTAAGGATTTTCCCAAAGTCTTACTCATACCAAAATCCTTTATCACACCAATGCTTGACTATTTTTTCATAACAAAATAACTCTTACTTGGGAATAGTGAGTACATACTTCATTATTTTTTACTACATTCCAAACTTTCCATTTCTCACTACAAAATGGCACTTACCACAAAATTAATTTTAGTCATTATCTTTTCAAAATTTTACAAAATATATTCCAAGTCCCAAGAACCTAAAAACTCCAAAAAATAATTTTAGCCCTTCCAAACATACCTAAAACCTAAAATAATGGTAGATTCATGTCATAAATACCTACATTAATATTTTATAAAAAAATAACCCCCGATCTTGGATCAACTCCCAAATCTCATTCCTCGACCAATAGTGACATCTTTAACACCTCTATGGGGTATGAAGTCACATGGTATATCCAAGACCTGACCCAAATCACAATTCAAAAAACCTAGGACCATACATGAATAATATATGATATTTCCTCAACTTTATCACTTAATTAAAAAAATTATTCTACTCTTTTATTATGGAATAATAAACCAACATGAATGATTCCGTACAGACATAATTATTGCCTCTCAAATTCATTTTATCCTTAGTGTATTTCCCTCAAGATCCATAATTTTTTTATTGTAATTAATAATTTTGGTTTGACCTTTGAACATATCCAACTACTCTTGTAATAGAAAATTCAATTCAGTGTTCTCATCATTTCCTTTCCAATGTGAAAATGTCACTATTACAAAATCGTGCTTATTCAATGTCACTCTTTATCAGTGCTTAAAAAAAGTAATAATAAAGGGGGAAATTTATTGGTGCAAGCTAAAAGTGATGATATAGGATCCCTTTATTAATTATAATTAAAAGTACTAATAAAATTACCCCTTTTATCAATGCTTTTTCTTAGCGCTAATAAAGGATTTCTTTTTCAGTGCTTTTTTTAGTGCTGGTAAAAGGTGGCTTTATTAGTGCTTTTCTTAGTGCTAAAAAATGTGTGTTTCATAAATGTGTGTGTATATATATATAATTAAATAACATATTTTAATGTATAAATATATTTATATTGATATATATATATATATATTCTTAAATATTATTTAAATAATACTTAATATGTATTTATAATTCATATATAATATACTTAGTGAAAATGATTTAAAAATATTGAAAAATTAATATTAATTAATAATTTTTTAATTAGTATTGATTAATTGACATTTAATAACAATTTTGTGATAGAAAAAATTTAAAGATTAATTAATATATTAAGATAAATTTAAAACGTGACTTAAACTTCAAACGGTCATAAATTTCGATATGGGGGTATGTTTAGGTCCTACCACATTTAAAATCAAAGCATGTAAAAATAAATAGACCATATTGATTGGGATGACCCTTGTTATTGATTTTTCAAGGTCAAAAAAGGTCTCAAAGGCCTCCAAAACTGATTTTTTATTTGATATTCGCTAATTTTTTAATATTTGATGAGATTTAAACTTCATTTATGTAATACCTCATAATTCCATGTATTTTTTTTAAATTAAATGGGATTATTTCGAGACCAAGCTCTAAGACAGCACGTGATTTTGAGACTGGAGTGCCTGGAATGATCAGTCGAAAAAATGTTAAGTTTTAAAAAATGCATGTTAGTAATTTTCCTGAAAATTTTGAATAACTCTTAAAAAAGTGCCCAGATCATAAATATGAGGGTACCGTTGCATTTAGAGCAGTGGGTTTACCCTAGGCATGACTTAATATTAGTCAGCATGGATCTCCAGTGAGAAAACCCGAAAATGGAATCATCGTAAATAAAATTATTAAATAAAATTATTTTATCTTTCAAAACCTTATAACTCATGAATGGTGACTTGGATTGAAAATATGAGACCATCATTAAGCTCGTGAGGGTGTGATATCCTTAGGCAGAGCCTAACATTGTCTAGTGAGGGCTAATGGTGGAAAGTAGTTTTTGGTGGTAAATAAAATAATTGAATAAATATTATTTTATTTTCAAATCCTTATAACTCATAAATGGTAACTCATATTAAAAATCTAAGAGTATCGTTGAGCTTTTGAGGGTGTTATTCCTTTAGGCAGAGCCTAACATTGTTCAGCGCAGGCCAGATGTGAAAGTTGTTTTTTGTGACATGACCATAAATAAAATAATTTAAATAAAAAAAATATTTTATTTGTGAATCCTCATAACTCACAAACAGTAACTTGGATTAAAAATATGAGACCACTGCTGAGTTCATAATGAGATGTTATCCTTAAGCGGTGCCAAACCTTGACTGGCATGAGATGAGGGAAAATGTTAGTTTTCAGACTTTTTGAAAAAAAAAACTTAAAATTTTATTTTATAAGATTTTCTTCTTCGTTACGTAGCGACTCATCACCGCTGCGGTGCAACGATGAGGCGATATTGAATCCCATTAATGAACCAAATTAAGGGATCAAGATGGCGATGTTACAACGTGCATGCATCCTCCTAATTTAATTAAATAGGGAATTCAGGGTTGATGAACAACCCTGGAATTCCTCTAGTGAACGATGAAGGAAACCTCCCCAATGATGAACACCGGTGAATCAGACAGTGGTGAAGACAACCTAGAAGAGAATATTCGAGACCGGAGATCGATGGATGAAGATGAAAGATCATCCTCAAACAATATTCTTTCTTAGGCAGGGGTTTGATGCCTTTCTATGTGAATTTATTTTCCATGTTCTTTCTTTTAAATGACGAACATGGGTTAACTCATGAACTAGTTAACCCACGGATTGATAATTCATGTGGGATGGTCAATGATACGAGATAAAGAGGATATCTATATTAGTGATTATTCTGCCTTATTTTGGTTCTTTGTGATCCTGCTAATAAGAATGCATCTAGGTCAACATGAAAAAAGGCTCGGATCATTCTTTGGGTGTTTTTATGTGCAACTTCTACCCATCTCCTCTTCTTGCGTTCTTCCTGTTCTTCATGAAACAATGATCAGTGGATCACGGCGGCATGCGGCAGCGGCCGCATGCAGAAGGCAGCGTGGAATCGCAGCACCAGCAGGGTGTCGCGTTAGGCCATGTAGGTGAAGGACCGCGGAACCACATCGGTATGGGAGACCTGTGACCAGGCCGCAGGTTGATGCAGGCACACGGTTTGCGAGATTGTATGCGTAGGGGAGGTGGTCGGCCTCAGCCAGCCGCGTGCAACATGAACCGGATGTCGTTCAGGCGTCCGGACTGGAGAAGAACTGACCAACCATTTAGGGTTGGGTCGGATAGGAAACTAGGTTGTAGGGTGGCTCGGATGGTCAAAATCAGTCCAACTAAGTCAGACCGGAGCAGATGAGAACTGGGTCACTGGGTGACCCAGCGGGCTGGACCCACGATCGAATCGGGCCGGGTCCAGCAAGGCCAAATGGTCCTGGACACTCGGCCAGGCCGGACTGGGTCAGCCCAGACCCAACTGGGTTGGGTCATTCAAACCGGGTCGGGTCATACGGGACCCCCGAGATAGGTTAATTGGGTCGGTCTGACTAAGTCGGACCGGGCTCAGATGCAATCAATCCCTATTTACTAAAATTCCAATATCTTTCATATCGGGCATCCGATTGATGCACTATCTACAAAGTTGTGACCCTTATGACGAGACGGTCCTTTGGGTATACTCTAAGTGAGTTTTAGTGGAAGTCGAGATATGACTAATGGCTTGAGGATTATATTATCTAAGAATCAAGTGCACTAGAGAGCGGAATCCTATAGTTGGATGTTACATTAAGGATATGATGATCAAACCTCCAGGGTCCAGCAGACGAGTGAACCTTAGGGGTTCAGGAGCTGAGTGGACCTCAACAGTCCATCAACCGAGCAGACCTCAGTGGTCCACCATTTGAGCATACCTGAGTAGTCCAGCAGCCGAGCGGACCTCAGCGGTCCAATAGTTGAGCGGACCTCAGCAGTCCAACAGCCGGGCAGACCTCAGCGGTCCAACAGAGTAGACCTTTGCGGTCCAATAACAGAGCGGACCTCAACGGTCTAGTAGCCGATCAGACCTCAGCGGTCCAACAGCCGAGTGGACCTCAGTGGTCCAGTATCCAAGTGGATATCAATGGCTCATTAGGGATGAGTCCCTCAACAGTACAAGATGATTCATCTTTTCAACTGAAAATCTTACTTTCTATACTTTGAGTTATACTTGGTGTGAGTTGTCTTTGCTTTGTGGTATTGTTGTGTGGTCTTGTTTGTGGTCTTCACTTTGTGGTTTGGGGTCCCTACTGAGTATTGTGTTACTCACCCCTTCATGGTCTTCTCCTACATGTGTCATGTCTCTTGCTGGAGATTGATGCTTTGATGAAGACCTTGGGGGTCCGGGGCCATGTGGTGTTCAGTGAGACAGGATGGACGGGCATACTCCTACGGCTACAGGCAGCTACCCTTCACCTACCCTTCAAGTAGGGTCTTGAGGGGATGAACCATGGTAGTTGTACTTTACTTTTTGGTTTTGGAATTTTATTCTAGCCCCTTTGTAATTTCAGTTTGTAATGTACTCTCAGTAGTTGTCTCAGTGATAGTTTTGGTTTACTTTATTTTTAATTTCCACAGTTTGAGCTTTTTGCGTATGTACAGGTTTAAAGTAAAATGCCTTCCCTTTATGGGATATGCCTATTTGGTTCTAGTCTCCATCCCCTATCCTATGGAAGGACGTCTTAGGGTAGTCATGGCATGGGCCCTAGGGGATGGGTCATGATAAAGTGGTATCAAAGGGTGGTCGGTTCTACCAGAAGAACTAAGAGTATGTAAATTTTGATGGGGAAATGGTGTTAAGTGTTTCGGATTCATCTTCTAGGATAGGTAGTCCAGTTTTGTTGTATTAGCTGATATATCCATACACCAGGACCCTAAATTTTTCTTTCTGACTTGATACAAGAAAACTCTAGTTTTATGCATCTTTGAGTGTTTTCTCATGATCATTTTGAGTCAGATTAATCTCACCAGGTATAATCTATTAATCATGGTTCATCTTGATACCCTTCAAGATGTCTCCACATAAATAGCCAGATGGGATTCCAATTTGTGACCACAAGAATGGTCCACAGAGCGATGAGGCTTTAGTACACGGACTGTTTCCCGAGATGGTACCTTCAGGCGGTGTCCCAGTGATACCAACTCCAGTTGGTCAGCATTTACTACTGGTGTTACTAGTAGAGGACTCACATAGGCTCAGTGCATTACACGAGTTCCAGAGGTAGAGACCTCCCAGGTTCAGGGGAGAGACTAACCCTCAGGTCATTGAGGATTGGCTGGAGGCAGTGATGCGAGTTTTCCACTTAGTGAGAATGCCATTAGATCAGATGGCAGTCCTGGAAGTGAGCCTTTTACCTGGATCAGTAGGGTGATGGTGGGGATTAGATTACCTGATCTTACGATGAGGTGACTTTTCCATGGTCAGAGCTTGATAACCTTTCTTAGTGAAGGGTATTTTTTCATAAAATCTAAGGGTTATGCATGCCCAAGAGCTTCTATAGCTTCGGAAGGATGACATGTCGATAGATGAGTATTCATCAAGGTGTACCAACCTTTCCACTTACTCAATGAATACGATACGACCAGTGCTTCAGGGCTCGGACCTCCAAGTGATGTGTGTTAAGGGACATCTAATCCATCGCTATTCCTCTGTGCATTCCTACTTATGCTTGGGTGCTAGAGAGAACCTTTGTGGTTGAAAGTGCTTTGGTAGAGCAGATACATCCAATGGATGTCAGCAGTGGGAAAGAAGGAAGTCAATGTTATTCTTAGAGAATTGGACATGTGAGACATTCTAAGAAGATATCCTAAGATAGGGGATCTACAGCTCAAGGATCATAGGGAGAGTCCATCCAGCCTAAAAAGAGGAAATGATTTTCAAAAAATAGTAGGGGAAATCTCACTAGAGATTGTCCAGCCCATTGTGCTAACAGTGAAATGGTATATGGGCCACCAGGGTAGAGACAATGATAGGAATAGATGAATCTGTAGGGTGGAAGACGTGGAAGAGGATCTTGGAGAGAAATAGGAGGTGGTATACATTTCAACATGTTACAACCACCGCCCTAATGTGGTCCGCATCAGGATCAGGGAGCTAGAGGATATGGGAAGAAAGTAGCTGCATGCAGTTATGAAATATGACCCAAGGACTCCAGGAATGATTCAACGTATGGTCTATGTCTACTCTTAGCTACCGTATTAATAAACACAGGTGATAAGAATTCCTTCTTGTCACAAATCTTGTTCAAGACCTAGAGTTTCTGATTAAACCATTGACTTGAACCTTACATCTAGAGATACCTGTGGGAGGAGACTTGATAATCACACTCATGTTGATAGTGTGATATGATCCTTGAGGCAATAGTTTTGGTTGGAACCTCTTGTTAGCAACATCGAGGCCTTACGACACCATTATTGGTGTGGATTGGTTATTGACAGTCCTTTCCCAGATTGACTATTTTAGGAAAAAAGGGTGTGGTATGTCTGTAGCAATAGAATGGGGTTTTTCCTTGATTGATGAAAAAGGAAACCCAGGTAGTACAGGATAAACTCATGCATAGGAGGGTGTATCCGATCACTCTTGATTAATTCATCCTTACCCTCATGGTATTGGATGTTTTGAGTTTTCTGTTCCCAGTAGTAGGGTCAGAGTACGAGGATGTCCTTCCAGAAGATATTTCCAGGTTTACCTTCCCTTAGAGAGATAGACTTCTGCATCATTCTACACCCTGAGATGGAACCGATATCAGCATCAGTATATTGGATGGATTTTGTAGAGCTTCACGATCTGAGGGTGCAGGTGGAGGACTTGCAAAGAAAGGGATTAGTAAGACCTAGTATTCGAGGTTATGTGTGGATTACAAACAATTTAATGAAGTGATCATGGATAAAGAGTATCCACTACCAAAGGTTTGATGAACACTTCGATCAGTTGAAAGGGGTATCCTTTCACCTGGATGGAAAGGTGCCCATAGTCTTTTCAGTAGTTAAGATATAGTTTGACGAGTTCCCTGACCTTAAGTTGGAAGTGGTAGTATTCTCACTAAATATGTGGTGACACTACCTTATTGGTGATCGATTCATCATCTACTCTGACCACAAGAGTCTCAAGTATATCTTTTCTCAAAAGAATTTGAATTTGAGACAGTGTCTTTGGCTAGAGTTCCTTCAGGACTATGGCTTTGAGATGGTCTATACTCCTAGGAAGGGAAATATGGTGGCAGATTCTCTCAGAAAAATATCGAGTTCAAAGCTACTGAATGAAGCCTCAAAGCAGTTGGCCTCACTTCAAATATCCTTCATGGATGGGGATAAAGCAAATTATCTCTAGTCATTGGTTATTACCCATCAACTCTTAAATGATTAAGGGAGGCACAACTCATGAAACCGACTGTGAGACTTTGTGTGCTTAGTTTTCCATAGGGAATATGCCTAATGGACATTCGACGGGTGGGGAGCACGTTGTTCTTTTCAGAGGATGCGTAGTTGTAGTAGTAATGCCTAGACTGGAGATATGCATCAGGGTATGTGTTTGGGTGTCAAGGTGGATGCTGGGGATGATGAAATGGGTTGAAGTTGGGATTGCCTATTGAGATAAAAAGTTGAACGCTTGTATGAATCAGTTTTGTAGGTTGTTCTTTATCTTTCTAGGGGTATCGGGAAGGAAGTGGGAAGGGATATAGATAGACTTCATGACATGATTAACACGTACATCTAGGGGGAATGATACCATCTAGGTGATCGTAGACCGACTCACCAAGTCATCCCACTTCCTAACCATTTGAGAGTAGGGTTCAGTAGAGATATTGAGATGCCTCTACATACAGGAGATAGTTCGACTCCATGGAGTACCATCTATGATAGTCTCATATTGTGATGCACGCTTTACATCCCAGTTGTGGAAGGGATTAAAGGAGGCATTTTGGACTTAGTTGCACTAATGCACAGCCTTTCACCCATAGACGGGTGGTCAGACAGATCAAACCATATAGACCTTGGAGTATATGATTCATGCTTGAGTTCTTGACTTTTGTCATAGTTGGGAGGACCACCTACCACTGGTGGAGTTTGCATACAACAAAATCTACCACTCCACCATCGGTAAGGCATCTTTTGAGGCACTATACTGATCACCATGCAGGTCACCGTTATGCTACACAGACCCAAGGGAGTCAGCACTCATGGGTCTAGAGATGATACAGGCTACCACTGAGAAAGTGCAAGTCATCTGAGAGCGTATGAAGACTGCACAAATCCAATAGAATACCTATGCTGATAGGTGATATAGACCCTTGAAGTTTGAGGAGGTGGGACCACATATTCCTACAGGTATCTCCTCAATGAGGGATATATATATTTGGACGGGGTGGCAAGTTATCTTCGAGGTTCATCAGACTTTTCCTGATACTAAGTAGATTGGGAGAGGTGGTGTACCACTTCCCTCTACCACAGCAGTTAGAGAGGGTTCATGATGTCTTTCATGTATCCCGATTGAGGAGATATGTGCACGACCCTTCTCACATCATCAACCTTGGTGAGTTGTAGATTGACGATAGGGTGATATTCGTGGAGTACCTGGTTGAGATAGAGGATCAACAAGAGAGGATCCTTCATGGATGGTTGATTCATCTGGTTCATGTTCTTTGGAAGCATGGTAATCTCCAGGAGAGCACGTGGGAGAGGGAGACTCAGATTCGTGCTCAGTATCTCCATTTGTTTTATTAGCCCTTGTTTTGTATTATGAGGACATAAAGCCCTAAAGGTGGGATTAATTTAATACCTCGGAAGTTCATGTATTTTTTTTTAATTAAATGGGATTATTTTGAGACCAAGATCTGAGATGGCACGTGATTCTGTCGCCTGGAGTGCCTGGAATGATCTGCCAAAAAATGTTAAGTTTTAAAAAATGTGTGTGAGATGTTTTCCTAAAAAAATTGAAAAAGTCTTAAACAAGTACCTAGATTAGAAATCAGAGGGATTCATTGCAATCAGAGCAATGAGCTTACCCTATGAATGGCTTAAAATTAGTCAGTGCAGATCTCTAGTGAGAAAACCCAAAAATGGCATAACCATAAATAAAATTATTAAATAAAATTATTTTATATTTCAAATACTTATAACTCATGAACGGTGACTTGGATTGAAAATTTGAGACCGATGTTGATCTCGTGAGGGTGTTCTTTCCTTAGGTAGAGCCTAACATTGGCTAGCACAGGCCAATGGTGGAAAGTAGTTTTTGGATGTAAATAAAATAATTGAATAAAGATTATTTTATTTTCAAATCTTTATAACTCATAAACAGTAACTCAGATTGGAAATCTAAGAGTACCATTGACCTCATGAGGGTGTGCTTCCCTTAGGCAAATCTTAACATCAACTGACATGGGCCAACTGTGAAAGTTGGTTTTTGGGACGTAACCATAAATAAAATAATTTAAATAAAAAATTATTTTATATTTTAATCCTCATAACTCACAGAAGGTAACTCATATTAAAAATATGAGACCACCGTTGAGTTCGTAATGAGCCCTGACCGACGTGGGACGAGGGAAAAAGTTAGTTTTTGAACTTTTTGGAAAAAAATAAAATAAATTAAAAAGTTATTTTATTAGATTTTCTTTTTCGTTATGTAGTGACTCATCAGTATTGTGGTGTAACGACGAGGTGATGCTGAATCCCAATAATGAACCTCATTAATGGAGCAGGGTGGCGATGTTGCAATGTGCACGTGTCTTCTTTCTATAATTAAATAAGGAATTCAGGGTTGATGAACAACCCTAGAATTCCTCTGGAGAACAAAGAATGAAACCTCTCCAATGACAAACACTGGTAAATCAAACAGCGATGACAACACCCTTGGAGAGAGGATTCGGGACCAAAGATCGATAGATGACGATGAACGATCATCCTTGAGTAATATCATTTTTTTTGTAGGGGTTTGATGCTTTTTTATGTGAATTGTTTTTCCCGTTCTTTCTTTTAAATGACGAACGTGGGTTAACTTACAAACAAGTTAACCCGCAGATCGATCATTCGTGCAAGACGGTTAATGATGCGGGATAAAAGGGATATCTATCACAGTGATTATTCCACATTATTTTGGTTCTTCATGATCTTGCTAACAATAATGCATTTGGTTCAACATGAACAAAGACCAGGATCATTATTTGGGTGTTCTTATGTGCGACTCCTTCCCCTATCCTCTTCATGTGTTCTTCTCGTTCTTCATGGCGCAATGGTCGATGGATCGTGGCGGCATGCGGTGGCGGCGTTATGTGGAAGGCGGCACGGAATCGCGGCACCATCAGGGCACCGCATCAGGCCGAGAAGCCGCGGCTAGTGGGCCAAAGTGGTGAAGGATGTGGAACTGCATCGATTCTGGAGACCTCTGGCTGTGTTGCAGGTTGATACGGGCATAGATTCCACGGTACTGTGTGTAGAGGGGAGGCGGTCGGCCTCAACTGACCGAATTCAGCATGAACCAGACACCATTTGAACATCCAGGCTAGAGAGAACCAGCCCGCCATTACAGGCTGAGACGGATAGGAAACCGGGCCACTGGGCAGCCTGGATGGTCAAAACTAGTCCGACTAAGTCGGACCAGACCGGATGAGAACCGGGTCACTGGGCGACCCGGTGGGCTGGACACACTGTCAAACCAGGCCGAGTCCAACAAGGCCCAATGGGCCTGGCCACTAGGCTAGGCCAGACTGGGTCAACCCAAACCCAATCATGTCAGGTCAGGTTGGTCGAACTGGGTCAGGTCATACGAGACCCCCAGGGTGGGTTGGTCAGGTCGATCCGACCAAGTCGAACCCGGCTCGAATATAACCATCCCCTATTTACTAAAATGCAAATATCATTCATATAGAGGGGTCTGATTGACGCGTCATCTATGGCATTGTGACCCTTGT
The DNA here is from genome assembly GCA_963277665.1 of Viscum album. Lineage (NCBI taxonomy): Eukaryota > Viridiplantae > Streptophyta > Magnoliopsida > Santalales > Viscaceae > Viscum > Viscum album. Next base: position 379,789,076 of record OY728127.1, on the reverse strand, counting down.
GATGAGACGGTCCTTTGGGTATACTCTAAGTTAGTTTTCGTGGTATTCGAGATATGACTGATGTCTTAAGGAGTAGATTCTCCTGGAATCAAGTGCACTCAAGTGTGGGAATCATACAGCTAGTTGTGACATGAAAGATATGATGATCGGACCTCAGTGGTCTAGTAGAAGAGCGGACCACATAGGTCTAGCAGAAAATTGGACCTCATAGGTCCAGGAGACGAACAGACCTCAGCAGTCCAGCAGATGAGCAGATCTCAGCGGTCCATCAGCCGAGCGGACCTCAGCGGTCCAGTAGACGAGCGGTCCTCAGGGGTCTAATAGCCGAGGGGACCTCAGCGGTCCAGCAGCCGAGCCGACCTCAGCGGTCAAACAGCTGAGCAAACCTAAGCGGTCCAAAAGCTGAGCAGACCTCAGCGGTCCAGCAGCCGAGCGGACCTCAGCGGTCTAGCAGCTAAGCGGACCTCAGTAGTCCAGCAGCCGAGCAAACCTCAGTGGTCCAGTAGTCAAGAAGACATCGGTGGTCCAGTATCCGATTAGATCTTAGTGGCTCATCAGGGATGATTCCCTTAGTAGTACAAGATGATTCAGCTTTACGACTGAAAATATTTCTTTTTATACTTTTAGTTATACCTGGTGTGAGCTGTCTTTTCTTTGTGGTCTTACTATGTGGTATTATTTTGTGTTCTTCCCTTTGTGGTTTGGGGTACCTACTGACTATTATGTTACTCACCCCTACATGGGCTTTTTCCGCAAATTTCATGTCTCGTGTAGGTGATCGACTCTTTGATGGAGACCTTGGTGTTCGAGGACTAGGTGTTGTTCAGGGAGATGGCATGGATGGGTGTACTTCTACAGCTACAGGAAGCTACCCTTCACCTACCCTTTAGGTAGGGTCTCGAGTGGACGGACCATGGTAGTTGTACTTTGTGGTTTTGGACTTGTATTATGGCTCCTTTGTACTTTCAGTTTGTATTGTACTCTCAATAGCTGTCTCAGTGACAGTTGTGCTTTACTTTGTGTTTACTTTCCACAGTTTGAGCTTTGTACATATGTATATGTTTAAAGGAAAATGCCTTCCCTTTTTTGGATTTTTCTATTTGGTGTTAGTCACCAGCCCCTAGCCTATAGAAGGTGGGATTGTGGTAGTCACGGCATAGGCCCTTGGGGACGGGTCGTGATAGTTTAAGAGATTATTTTTGTCTTTTTTGGTGGAGAATTAATTTATTCCTTGGGTTTACACTCATATTAATATTATAGGGTTGAAATTTTACACTTTTTAATATTGTAGTGTTATTTATAATAAAATATATGCATATACATACATATTTGTATATATTTATATATAAATATTTAATTTTTTAAATAAATATTTAAACATATTTACATATAAAATATCTTTTTAAATATATAAACCATATGTAAATAAATATTTATAATTCATTTTATTTAAAGTAAAAATATATGAATGTGTATAAACTTATAAAAATGTATATATAATGTTTATATATAAATGTGTGTGTCTTTATTAACAAAAATATATATTTATGTGTATATTCTAATATATGTAAATAAATATTAATATATAATATATGTAAGTATATATATATATTTATATATATATATGCACACATAGGTATAAATATATATAGACACACACACAAACATATTTTTTAAATGTATTTAAAAAAATTATATAAATATATCTAAATATATGAATAAAAAATATGTATCTAAATATATATAAATAAATAAATCATAAAATATAGAATAAAATAACATGGAGTAGTGGTAAAGCACAAACTTTCAAAGGCAGGGGTCACATGCTCAAATCCAAGAAGGTGTGTGCTGGTGTGAGGGTCGGTGAGTGTTGATAAAGGCATGGGTGGGTGATGGGGGATACGGAGTCCTGATATGGGGGTTGGAGAGCTAAGGGGTGGGGGATTGCTAATAAAGGTGACTAATGAGCACTGATAAAGGTATTTGGGTGGGTTCTAGACCTGGAAAAAACATTTGGGATGATAAATACAGGTTTTATCATCACTTATTTTAGCGTTGATAAGGGGTGAGTTTAATACTAATAAAAGTAACTAGATTTTAAAGATGTTTACAACATATACACTTTTTTTAATGCTGATAAAACCCTTTTTCACCCTAATAAAGGGCAGATCTTTAGTAATATATGATAAAAAATTGATGATATTTTATTGAAATTTGGATGCTTAAATATTTTTATTTCATCTCCAATTTTACCTAGGTGTGTGAAGAATTTCTATGTGAAAGTGAAATCATTTCAAATCCAATGAAATAAGTAGAATATCTTATAGAATCAGTCACATAACTTGATCTTTCATTTTATCTTATGAATTATTCAATTTAGGTTTCAATCACTTCATCATTTGGAATCAAAAATTAATCCATTATATATACTATACAGTGTGGCCACAGGACATATGTCACCGTATCCACCCTCCATATACATGTGTCACCCTATTCATAATCATCTTCACACCTCATCTCCCCATCTCACCATCTCTCCCCAACCCCTTGTCTCCCCATCATCTCCCCCCACCACCAAGGCCATGCCTCCCTGTCTCTCCCCAACCCACTATCTCCCCATCTCAACCTCCCACCTCCAAGGCTCTACCTCCCCAACCTCCCCCGCTTCCCCATCTCTCCCTGACCCCCTATCACCCCATATTTACCTCCCACCTTCAAGGCCCTACCTCCCTCACCTACCCATATCTCCTTGACCCCCTATATCCCCATCTCCGCCTATCTCCCCATCTCTTCCTCCCACTTCTAAGGCTCAGCCTCCCCCACCTCCCTCACCTCCCCACCTCCCTGCCTCCCCATGCCCTTACTTCTATCTCCCTAACTCCCCATCATTCCATATCCCCATCCCAATTTTGTATAATTTACCCTCTTTATCCATCATTCCATATTATTTTCAAAGCCTATGTATCTATGCAACTACACCTTCATAATACCTCTATAATACTACTATGGATCCAAATTAATTATTTCATAGTGTTTCAGTATAATCACATATGTCAACATGAATTGATTCACCCTGATCAAGAGGCTGAAAATGACATGGATATGGTCACAGTGCTCAAACTTTCCAAATCCTATATCCCAATCTAGGAAAATAGTTTCTGTAATTTCCATATTAATCTATTTAAGGATTTGATACATCATTTTATCCCTTTTTAATTTCATTACCTACACACTCATTACACTGAAAATTAAATTTTTTATTTCAAAATCACTTTTATGGAAAAGTGGGAAACCTCACAAGGGCATGACATAGGATCATTTAACACAGAAAGAAATCACAAAATAATTAAATACAAGGGTGGGATTATTATAACTAATCACTCTATATAATCCCCATTATAAATTAGTTACCTTAGTTTTTAGGTCTTCCTTAATTATTTCTTCAAAATGGTGGGCCAACTTATCCCAAGTTTGAATGTATTCCTTCATATTGATCTTATTGTCATTGAATCCTCATGCTAGAATGTGATCTTTTTTATTGATCCACACTCTTTGATGCTCGTTAATTTCAAATTGTATAATTCTTTCATATATTCGGTTATCCTCCTCCTTTGTAGAATTTATGTGGAAGGATCCTTTAAGAATTTCTTATTTTGATTAGAGAATGAGCTCCATGAATTGTTCTTTTTCTATTTCCATAATTTTAGACTTTCTCTTCAATTATTTAGTGGGTACTTCTTCTTATGACACTAAGTTGTTAGAAATTTATGTCTTCTCTTGCTCCATAGAAACCACACCCTCTACCAAATGATTCACTTCCTAGAGATTAATGTGTTGCTCGTGATTTTACTCCTATATATTGACTTTACATTTGGCCTCCTTGTTGTCCTCACCTTTTTTAGCTGACCTTGTATCCATTGGATTAGGAATATAATAGTAGTCCTTATTCCCTTTATATTTTTTCCCCTTAAGCATCGTGTGTCCCTTTGGGTCCCAAGTTCCTTTCTGCCCCTTCTTCCTCCTTGAGATATAAAGACCTATACCATGCATACACTCAACACTTTCCACTAAAAACTAACAGGATATTTCATCATACATCATGTGACTATCTTACTATCCATCTAAGATATCTAAATAATTGGTTTCATAGACACCTTACACCTCATTAACCCAATTCTTAGAACCAATGAGCTTCCTTTTCACTTAGGGATCACCATCTTACATCCTTACCATTAATAATAACTAGCCACTGATTTAGACAAGACCTGAAAGAGGTTCTAAAGTTGGGATGATCCAGGGAATTAATGGTGGTCATGAGGCTCCTACATTGGAGTCGCTCCTTCATCCACATTTATCACAACATGTTCAACTGGTTCATAGGGGGGTGAGTTCGAATGAACACCAGGATCAAACTCCTGCATTCTACACCCCCCCACATCCAACACAATTTTAGAAAAAGAAAGTTCATTGGAAGAGGAGATGAGTTGAGCCTCCCCCTCCACCAGAACTGACTGCTTGTTCCCAACCAAAGCACCTCAAACAAGAAGAATTATCATCCCCCTTAAAATCAAAAAGAATCAGTTTAGCCTCATTACAAAGAGGAACACTGGGACCTTCATTATCCAGTATACAAAAATAGAGGCTCGTATTTGGTACTGAGATGCTTCCATCCAAAAATGGTAGTTTCCCAATATATGATAAAAAATCATTCTGTAGGTGACCCAAGTGATAACACAACATATAGAAATTGAACCAGTTCTCAAAAACCAATGATTAATGGAAACGGGTCTATTCACTAACCTCGATCCAAACAGTATCAATAGGGGGCTATGAGATGTCAACTTCCACACATATATGGAACATAATGGTATGGAACAATGATATCAAGCACTCATAAAAGTCTAGGAATATCCCAATGATATTACCCAACATTTGAATAATTCCAAGATTTTTGAAAGTAAGTGGAAGACCCAAAATAAATACCCAAATCATCACAGTCAAGGGATCACATTTCCAATAGAAATTATAGCTCCATATAAGAAGAATTAAATGGGAACCTTTATAGGATCGAAGCCCATTGGACCATACATAAGGGATATCATCAGCATAGGAAAACACGTAAGGAAATGTCAAGGGTCTAGAAGACCGACCATGACTCACTCTTCTAGGGTCCAGGCACCATTGATAAATCTATCAAAGCTATTGATCAATGGGTGTCATTGACCAAAACAAGCTACCAGGGAAAACCCATGAAGAGACTATGCCTCTGAGAACTCCTAGATAGAAATAGGAATTGAAGGGGGGGCTCTATAAAGAGTTGGGAATTTCATACAAAGGTGGATGTAGGGGAATTCAGGGAGGAGAGCTGGGTTTGTCAGTGGGGATAAAGTCAATAGAGACTTCTTGTTTTGCTGGAGAGGGGGTGGGTGGATCGGCAATTACTACCACACGAAGGGGAAGACGCTGCCTCTAGGGTTCCCTGAATAAGATTAGTGAAGCCACTGGTCCAGCCAATTTTTCCTACCTACACACTCATCAAGGTTTTTCATACCTTAATTTTACTTTGAAGGCATAAATCTGTTCAAAATGGAATTACTATCTCAGTTCCACGGACTACAAGTACCTTTTCTTTGAAAATTTCATCACATAAACTAATCTAGGACAACTATTATGGTAATTTCATTCTTCACATTTTTAATTATGTTTTACTTCATTTACACCCTTTGTAATTTCATTACCTACACTCAAATTAGGGTTTTTTTACCTGAATTTAACTTTGAGGTTGGGTATCATGTTGTTCAAAGTAGCATCACCTAATCCTAGATCCTTGAACTTTAGGTACCCTTTCCTTCTAAATTTCATTGCATCACTTGATCCAGAAGAGTCATGTTATGTATAGTCCCTGGAAAAGAACATAAATCCATTTGATGTTGTTCAGTTGTATCTGATTTTGACTTCGAAGGCATCAATTTGTTCTAACTGACATCACCTAATCCCAGATCCCCAAACATCAGGTGCCTTTTATTTATAAATTCCATGAAATCACCTAATCCTTAAGATTCATGTTATTTACAGTCCATGGTAAGTAAAAAAATTATATTCAGTGTTATTCAATTTATTTTCACTACTTTGAAGTTATTTTTATATATTTTCAGAGAAAAAAAGAATAATATGCATCCCATTTATGATTATGTTGATTTGTTTTCTACTGAAATTTAATATTTTTTTTGAAATAAACAAATAAACAAATTTATTATTGAATTAACTCAATCATTTACTTTAAAACTTGATTATCTCAAAATTAGTGATATAAATTAAAACCTGATTATCAAATATGTTTCTTTTTTATTCTAATATTTTCTATGAATTTTTTTATTTTATATACTGATGTATATTTTTTCATATCAAGATATATTTTATTCCAAAATACGTAAATATATTCTGAATTTTCAAGTCAAACTTAGAATATATATATTCAGAAAGTATATATTCATACTATATTCTAATATCTATAGTTGTATTCTGAATATATATTAAAATATCATAACATCATAATATATTATGACATGATATTTTTTTAATTTCAAATTTTTTATTCATTATTATTCATGGCTTCGGTTCTCTATTGTACAAGGAATGATATTTAGGTACTACTTAAATTTATCCATTTGAAACTCTATTTCCAGTACCATACACTACTAGAATATTGGGCATTGAAGCCCCCTGACACGGGCGACCGACTTTGGCGGTCGCTGTAGGTACCCAATAGCGACCGCCAATGGCGGTCTCTGCCCTTTGTAAAAAAAACTTAGGGCTTCGGCACCCCCCCCCCCCCCCCCCGCTGTCACCCTCGACCTAGCCCACCCACCCCCCCTGTCGCCGTCATCCCCGCGCGCCCTCCCCTGCCGCCCTGCCTCACCGCGCGCCCCGCCTCCCTCCACCGCTCACCGTTGTCGTTGCCCTCATCGGCCTCCACCCTCCGTGTGCCCTCAGCCCTCAGCCCTCCCGCTCCGGCTTCCCTATTCCCTCCAGCCACCCTTCACTCCCCTCCAGCATCCCTCCGCCCTCTAGCCTCCGCCCCCTCCGTCTCCTACCCCTCTGACCTCCGGCCTCCTCCCTCGGCCCTCCGCCCCCTCGGCCCTCCCCCCTCCCCACCCCGGACGGCCCCCGCACCCCAGACAACTCCCCCCCCCCCCCCCCCGCACCCCGGAAAGCCCCCCCCCCCCCCCCCCCGCACCCCGTACAGGGCCCCCACACCCCGGACAGCCCCCCCCCCCCCCCCCCCGCACTCCGGACACCCCCCTGCACCTCGGACGCACCCCACACCCCAGACACCCCCCCCCACACCCCAGACAGCCCCCCCCCCCACCCAGGATAGCCCCCCCGCACCCCGGACACCCCTCCCCGCACCCCGGATAGCCCCCCCGCACCCCAGACATCCCCCCCCCCCCCGCTGCTCGTCCCTCATCCCCTCACCGCCACCTCTCCTCCGGATCCCCACCGCCGCCACCCGTCCCCTCCCTCGCAACACCACCTTTGGATCCGAGTCCCCTTCACTACCTCTCCTCTCCCTCGCAGCACCGCCTTCAGTTCCCCTCCCTTCCAAGTTTGTAGCGCAATCAGTTATGACATGGGCTTTCACTTACATTATTATTTTATCAATGGTTCATAAACAAATGATTAGTATTTATTTTAAATATAGTTTATTTGAAAAATGAAAATGTAATAAGTATTGTGTAAATGTTTGTTATATAGATATTATTATGGATAAGAGTTGGATTGATCTTTCAAATCGAACATCTAGAGAATATTTCAATGGCATTATTCAGTTTATTGACTTCACCAGAGGATTTGAAAGTGACTATATTAGTTGTCCATGTAGAAAATGTGCTAACAGATATCAATTCACATGAGATACTGTGAGGGAGCACCTATTATTTAATGGATTTTTGAAAAATTATAAGAGTTGGACTCGTCATGGATAAGAATATGTTCGTTGTCAAAATACGGATGCATCTCAGATGGATGTTGATGCAAGGATGAATGATCCAATGCATGAAATGCTTACTCAAATGGTATGTGGGTTTGATCCTGAAGGCATTGACATCCAGAATCTTGAGACCGGTGAGATAAATCTTTGCTCTGGTGCAGATCGTGATTCGAGGAGGTTTTATGAAGCACTTGATGATACGAAAACATAATTATATCCTGGATTTACTTCTTACAATAAACTGTCATTTATCGTGGAGTTGTTGCATTTGAAGACTTTGAATAATTGGTCAGACACATCATTCGACATGCTTTTGGTGTTATTGAAAAAATTTCTTTCTGCCGACGCTAAGATTCCCGAGTCGTATTACTATGCTCGTAAGTTGACAGAGAACTTAGGTTTTACATATGAGACCATAGATACATGTGAAAACAATTGTATGTTGTTTAGAAAGGAAACTGCCCATTTGGATATTTGTACGGTTTGTGGTGCTTCTAGGTGGAAAGAGAAGAGGGGAAATAAGACCCATCAAAGTCATATTGCGATACAGGGGAAACCGATTGTCGTAAGGCAAATGCGTTACTTTCCCCTTAAACCGAGGTTGAAAATATTTTTTATGTCATCTAAAGTTTCTAATTTAATGATATGGCATGTAGAAAGAGTTCATGAAATTGATATGTTAACCCACCTGGCAGACTCTCATAAATGGAAGGATTTTGATAAGAGACATCCTGAAATTGCTAAATATGTTTGTAATGTCCGGTTGGGATTGGTAGAAGATGGTTTCAGTCCATTAAAGTCGATGGTTGGTGCAACTCATAGCACATGGCCCGTGGTGTTGGTTCCATATAATCTTCCTCTATGGATTTGTATGAAGAAACAATTTATATTACTTTCCACTCTTATTTATGGACCTAAAATTCCGGGGGATAAGATTTATGTTTACCTTCAGCCATTGATTGATGAGTTGAATGAATTTTGGGGCGATGGTGTGATGACTTATGACTGTGAAACGAATGAAATATTCAAACTGCATGTTGCTTTATTGTGGACAATCAATGACTTCCCAGCTTATGCAAATTTATCAGGCTGGAGTACGAAAGGGGAATTTTCTTTCCCTTGTTGCAATAAAAGTAAAAAATCTGTATGGATTAAACATTCCAAAAAATGGGCATACATGGGTCACAGGCATTTTCTCCCCCCTCAGCACAAGTTTAGAAAGGACAGAGTGGCATTTGATGGTTCTAGAGAGTTTAGCCCAGCACCAAAGATCATGACAGCAGTCGAAATGTTATCGCAGATTGAGGAAGAAAACATCTGCACGGTATATGAAATTTAGGATTTGGTGGCTCCTCCAGTATGTAATATCCATGTTGCGGGTAGGCAGCGCAGTCACAATTGGAAAAATAAAATTATTTTTTATAGTCTTTCGTATTGGAAAACTAACATGCTAAGGCATAATTTGGATGTCATGCACATTGAAAAAAATGTTTGTGATAACATGTTGTGGACCATTTTAGGTGTCATTGGAAAATCAAAGGACTATGTTAATGCACATCGTGATTTGGAAGAAATGGGTTTAAGGAAATAGTTTCATTTACAGTTAGCTGAGGGAAACAAGGCATATATGCTTGTTGTATAGTATACGATGACTACAAAGGAGAAAGAGACATTTCTTTCCATTTTGAAGATGGTCAAGGTGCCTGATGGTTACTCTTCTAATATTTCAAAGTGTGTAAATCTGACAAGCAAGAAATTTCAAGGGTTTAAAAGTCAATACAATCACATACTACTTCAGCAGTTGATTCCAATCGCAATTTGTGATTGTTTATCCCCCAATTTTGTTCAGCTGTTGATTGAGATGAGTAATTTTTTTAGACATATTTGTTTAATAAATCAACGAATGAGTGATTTAAAAAGTTTGCAGGGCCGAATTGTACTTACGCTTTGTCACTTTGAGAAAATTTTCCCCCCTCATTTTTTGATGTTATGGTCCACTTGACAGTTCACCTAACTGATGAAGTAATGGTTGTTGGTCTAGTGCAATTCAGGTGGATGTATCCTATTGAACGGTATTTGAGTACATTGAAAAGATTTGTACGCAACAGAGCTCATCCAGAGGCATCAATATCCAATGGTTATTTGATGGATGAGTGTAATACATTTTGTGCAGAATATATTACGGATGTTGAAACAAAATTAGATAAGCCCTCTCAGATTCATGATGGTCCAGTTGGAGAAGGAACCACATTTGATATGGACAACATCGAGTGGATACAAGCACATCGATATATCTTATTCAATACTCCATCAGTTACACCATTAATGCAGTAAGTATCTTATCAATGTTCTTGTATAACTTTTACATGTTTAGTTTGCATAACTTGATCATTTAAACATCGCGTTATCATTTTCAAGAAACACATTAATGAGATAAGAGAAGAGATGTATCATGCGACTGAGTTGCAAATTCAACAATCTCATTATGCGTCATTTCATGATTGGTTTAAGGATTATGTATGTATAAATTGATTTTCATTATGATTGAATTATTATACTAATTTCTTTCTACATATATCAGTATTGAATTTTATAAATTATGTAGGTTCGTAAGCTGAGGGAGTTAGGGGAACCCACACTAAATGAAGTATTTATCCAACTGGCTGAGGGTCCATCTATAACGGCTCGTCGTTATAAAGCTATTGATGCTAATGGTTTTCGATTTCGCATTAAAGATATTGACGAAAAATGATCAACACAAAATAGTGGAATCGGTTTTCCATTTGTCGATTCTGGTTATTACTATGGTCAATTGATATACATCATTGAAGTTGTATACACACACGGTTTGAAGTACATATTGTTAAAGTGTAATTGGGTTGATCCAGTGCGTGGATGTAAAGTTGATCAATATCAGTTTTCATTGGTGAATTTTAACTATATGTTATACAGAAATAATGAATGATTTGAGAATGAACCTTTCATTTTGATATCACAAGCGGAACAAGTATTCTTTGTTACTTTTCCTTCGGATCCAAGTTGGCAAGTTGTTGTCAAAATGTCTCAGTGAGGAGTTTTTTTATTTGAAGAAGATGAACCCGAGATTGTTTCGTTTGTTTACTAACATCTTGATCAACATACCGTAGTTCAACGTGAAGAAGATATTTATTGGGTCAGAGCGGCTGTTGAAGGAGAAACGGTATATTTTCATGCTTAATGAAAGGTATAATTGTTTTCCTGCTATTCAGTATTGAATGTCCTAGGATATCATAAATTATCTAACCATTTTAGAAATCCTTGTTAGTTTTAATCCTCACTTTTGGAAGTTTATTCATTTATAAATATTTAGGGTGATTTTACTCTTGGTTTATTTATGTTATTGTTGGTGTATCTTCCCTTTGATGTATTCTTCATCTGGTTCATGTTCTGCTTGAATTTTTATTAATTCTATCTGAAATTTGGTTATGCATTGACTGGTTTTGTACATAATTTGTATATCTATTTTGTTAACATTCTGATTTTTTAAAATTCATTCACAAATAATTATTCAATCCATTTTTTATTTGATTAACAATTGTACAAGTTTGATTTTTTTAAGAACAATCCAATTTATCTTTTAGAAACTTTGTATAGTCCCCTTACTAATGTTTTCTAGACTGCAGGCATGTCAGGGGAAGAGGCAGCAGATCCACATCATCCATCCGAGGCATCTATGACTGGGGGTCAAGGTATGTTTGAATTTCATTATCTCTATTTTTTATGTAATTGATAAACATATATATATATATATATATATTTATAACATCTGTCAAATTATATATAAAATTTCAACAGGATCATACTCGATTGCTTCTTCCTCTCGCAAGAGAGGCCTCGGTCGTGGAATTTTATCATGGAATTCCGACACGACGATTGATGTTTCATTTGATGAGGTATTTCATCCTGTGGGACCGAATTCCCCTGCATTTATTCATCAGTTGGGTCATATCATACGTGACCCACATCGATTTCCATTGACCACGCGTGACTGGGCTTCTATCCCTCAGGACACATTAGATCATCTTTGGAGGGAGGTTCAGGTAAGAAGACCATTTTACTTTATTCTCTATGTATAAACAATACTAATATGTGTGATTTTTTTCTTTATAGAAAAATTTGAAAGTATGCCCCGAAGAGTTTCGGCCCGTGTGTGTGAGAAAATGTCGTAAGATGTGGAAAGACTATAAAGGCAAAGTGAAGAGGGACCACTGAGTACCAAATGTGGGTGCCCTAGACATTCTGGAAAAAGTCCCGAGAGGTGTCCTCCCGGCTCAGTGGCGTGACTTGGTTGCATATTGGCCTACTGAGGGTGTTGCGATTTGTATATTTATTTTGGTGTATATATATTTTCAAGAATGTGTGATTTGTTTGAAATTTGAATGAATTGAATGTAGGAGGTGTCAGCACGCCATTCTGAGAATCGAGCGTTGCAGGGACCACCTCACAGGCTCGGGACTCGTCATTTGTCTCAGATTCGACATGAAGTATTTATTATTCATTTTTTAATTTATTAATTAATATGGTTTTGTGTTTATATTCTATTCATATACAGTTGTGGGAGCAAGGTGCAGCGGATGATAAAATGTCGGTGTGGATGAGGACTCGTGATCGCAATGATCTAGAGGCTACAATATTGATAGTAAGTGCTTGTACTTACCAATAATTACATAAATCTGTATATTAACATATATATGTATATATATTTAAATATTTCACAGACTCAATTTGAAGCTGAGTTAGAACATCTGCCAGAGGACCAGGGACAGCTTCCCATGTGAAGGGATGAGATCTTTCATCGCATTATTGGTCGGTACAGGCATGGATATAGTTTGACCTATGGAACAGGGATTCCTCGTTCTATAGTTTCACGCACTACAGTTGTCGGTCCTGCTGTTTCTCAAATGACACAGCAATTTTCAGATTTCGAGGCATGGTTGCGCGCTTCCAATGAGGCAAATGAGAAATTGACCGCTGAGGTTAGAGCACTGCGAGAATATGTGCGTCCAGGTGATGGTGCAGGGGATCATACGACGCAGGTTTATACTTTATTTATTTATTTAATTTAAATTATTTTTGTTATGAAAATATTCATAATGTTTATTTTCTTGTAGGCCCCTGGCCCACCGGATGGAGGTAGCAGTGATGACCACGCGTGATGCATCATATTCACGAGGTGTGTTTTTTTTACTGGTGGAGTTGTTATTGATGTATTAGTTGGGTTTCTAGTGAGATTTTTTGTGATTTGGGGGTATCGTGTTGGTCTGACGCAATGTTTGTATTATGAAATGTGATAATACCTTTGAAATTATTTTATAAATGAAGTACATTGGAGCCTTTGTTTCCAAGGTGTAGGGTTTAGTATTGGGAATTTTCCTTTAAAATGATAAATCCTTCTATGTTTTATTTTAAATTGAGTATACTGGGACTATTTAACAAAGTATTGTTATCAAAAACTAGGGTGGAATCCAATTGATCCTATTTAGATCATACCCTACACCCCCCCCACCCCCGTACACCCCCTCGCACTCCCGTACAGCACCTCCCCCCCCACACCCAGCACCCCCCGGACAGCCCCCCCCCCCCACCCCGGACAGCACCCCTGCACCCCCGTACAACCCCCCCCCCTGCACCCCCCCGGACAGCCCCACCCACCCCGGACAGCCCCCCCCCCACCCCAGACATCCCCCCTTGCACACACAAACACCCCCCCCCCCTCCGCACCCCCCCCCCCCACCCCGTACAACCCCCCCGCACCCCCGTAAACCCCCCCGCACCCCCCGCACCCAACCGGACAGCCCCACCCACCCCGGACAGCCCCCCACCCCCACCCCGGACAGCCCCCCCACACCCCCGTACAGCCCACCCTGCACCCCCGGACAGCCCCCCCCCCCCCCACCCCGCACCCCCCCGGACAACCCCCCCTGGACAGCTCCTCCCCCCCCACCCCCTCCCCCCCCACCCCGTACAGCCCCCCCCCCCCTCCCCCCCACCCCGTACAGCCCCCCCCCCCCCCCCCCCCGCACCCCCTCCCCCCCGGACAGCCCCGCCCACCCCGGACAGCACCCCCCACCCACGTACAGCCCCCCCCCCCCCACCACCACCACCACCACCCCGGACACCCCCCCCCCTCCGCACCCTCGTACAGCCCCCCTGCACCCCCCAGACAGCCCCACCTACCCCAAACAGCACCCCCCACCCCCAGACACCCCCCCCCCCCCGCACCCCCGTACAGCCCACCCCGCACCCCCGTACAGCCCACCCGCACCCCCCCCCCAGGTGGTCAAATCCACCCGAACGACCTCGTAATGCCACACAATCAAACGACAACAACCTCGGAGTGAATTGTGAAATAGTCGGACAAATGGCACGTCAATCGGAGGTGTTGTTTGACCGCGGTGACCAGAAACGTGTTTCGAGTCATAAAACACCAAAACGGCGTGTCATGGTCGAATTAAGAGAAAATGTGCTCTGAATGACCTGAAACCACACGAGCACGATAGGAATATTATTCGTGAGATGCAGGAGGAGACGGCACGTCCATCAGACGTGCGGTGCACGCGGTACGACCGAATGTGTCGTTTTCAGCAGTTCGGTGTGCTCTAAAAGGGCGCACTGGGTGGTCAAAACCACCCGAACGACCTCAGAATGCCACAAAATCAGACGACAACAACTTCAGAGTGAATTTTGAAATGGTCGGATATACAACACATCAATCGGAGGTTCCGTTTGACTGCGGTGACCGGAAACTCCACCAAAACGGTGTGTCACTGTCGAATTCAGAGAAAACATGCTCCGAATTACCTAAAACCACATGAGAACGATAGGAATATTATTCGTGAGATGTAGGAGGAGACGGAATGTCTATCAGACATGCGGTGCGCGCGGTATAAGTGAATGTGTCATTTTCAGCAGTTCGGCGCGCTCTAAAAGGGCGCACAGGGTGGTCAAAACCACCCGAACGACCTCAGAATGCCACGAAATCAGACGACAAAAACCGCGGAGTGAATTGTGAAATGGTCGGATATACGGAACGTCAATCGGAGGTGTCGTTTGACCGCGGTGACTGGAAACGCATTTCTGGATTCATAAAACACCAAAACGGAATGTCACGGTCGAATTCAGAGGAAACGTGCTCCGAATGACCTGAAACCGCATGATAACGATAGGAATATTATTCGTGAGATGCAGGAGGAGACGAAACATCCATCGGACGTGCGGTGCGCACGGTACGACCGAATATGTCATTTTCAGCAGTTCGGCGCGATCTAAAAGGGCGCATTGGGTGGTCAAAACCACCCAAACGACCTTGGAATACCATGAAATCAGACGAAAACAACCATGGAGAGAATTGTGAAATGTTCGGATAGACGGCATGTTAATCGGAGGTTCTGTTTGACCATGGTGACCGGAAACGTGTTTCTAGAGTCATAAAACACCAAAACGGCATGTCACGGTCGAATTCAGAGAAAACGTGCTCCGAATGACCTGAAACCGCACGAGAATGATATGAATATTATGCGTGAGATGTAGGAGGAGACGGTACGTCCATCGGACATGCGGTGCGCGTGGTATGACTGAATGTGTCGTTTTCCGCAGTTCGGCGCGATCTAAAAGGGCGCGCTGCATGGTCAAAACAACCCGAACGATGCCGGAATGCCATGAAATCAGACGACAATAACCGCGGAGTGAATTTTGAAATGGTCGGACTGAAGGCATGTCAATCGGAGGTGTTGTTTGACTGCGGTGACCGGAAACGCATTTGCAGAGTCATAAAACACCAAAACGGCGTGTCACGGTCGATTTCAGAGAAAACGTGCTCCGAATGACCTGAAACCGCACAAGAACAATAGAAATATTATTCTTGAGATGTAAGAGGGGACGGAACGTCCATCGGACGTGCGGTGCGCCCGGTACGACCGAATGTGTCGTTTTCAGCAGTTCCGCGAGCTATAAAAGGGCGTGCTGGGTGGTCAAAACCACGCAAACAACCTCAGAATGCAACGAAATCAGACCAAAACAAATGTGGAGTGAATTTTGAAATGGTCAGACAGACGGCACGTCAATCGGAGGTGCCATTTGACCGCGGTGACTGGAAACGCATTTCTGGAGTCATAAAACACCAAAACGGCGTGCCACGGTCAAATTCAGAGAAAACGTGCTCCGAATGACCTGAAACCACACGAAAACGATAGGAATATTATTCGTGAGATGCAGGAGGAGACGGCACATCCATCAGACGTGCGGTGCGTGCGGTACGACCGAATGTGTCGTTTTTAGCAGTTCGACGCGCTCTAAAAGGGCACGCTGGGTGGTCAAAACCACCCGAATGACCTCAGAATGCCACGAAATAAGACAAAAACAACCTCAGAGTGAATTCTGAAATGTTCAGACAGACGGTACATCAAACGGAGGTTCCGTTTGACCGCAGTGACTGGAAACGCGTTTCTGGAGTCATAAAACACCAAAACGGCGTGTCACGGTCGAATTCAGAGAAAACGTGCTCCGAATGACCTCCAACCGCATGAGAACGATACGAATATTATGCGTGAGATTTAGGAGGGGATGGAACATCCATCAGACATATGGTGCGTGTGGTACGACCGAATGTGTCGTTTTCAGCAGTTCGGCGCGATCTAAAAGGGCGCGCTGGGTGGTCAAAACCACCCGAATGACCTCAGAATGCCATGAAATCAAATGAAAACAACCACGGAGTGAATTTCAAAATTTTTGGACATAAAGAATGTCAATAAGAGGTTTAGTTTGACCGTGGTGACCGGAAACGCGTTTCCGGAGTCATACAACACCAAAACGGCGTGTCATGGTCGAATTCAGAGCAAAGGTGCTCCGAATGACCTGAAACCGCACAAGAATAATAGGAATATTATTCGTGAGATTCAGGAGGATACGGCACGTCCATCGGAGGTGCGGTGCGTACGGTACGACCGAATGTGTCATTTTCAGCAGTTCGACGCGCTCTAAAAGGGTGCGTTGTGTGGTCAAAACCACCCGAACGACCTCGAAATGCCACGAAATCAGACCAAAACAACCTTGGAGTGAATTTTGAAATGTTCGGATAGATGGAACATCAATTGGAGGTTCCGTTTGACCGCGGTGACCGAAAACGCGTTTTCGGAGTCAAAAAACACCAAAACGGCGTGTCGCGGTCGAATTCAGAGAAAATGTGCTCTGAATGACCTGAAACTGCATGATAACGATAGGAATATTATTCGTGAGATGCAGAAGGAGACAGCATGTCTATCAGACGTGCGGTGCGCGTGGTACGACCAAATGTGTCGTTTTCAGCAGTTCGGTGCGCTCTAAAAGGGCGCGTTGGGTGGTCAAAACCACCCGAACGACCTCCGAATGGCCCAAAATCAGACGACAACAACTGCAGAGTTAATTTTGAAATGGTTGGATAGAAGTCACGTCAATAGGAGGTTCTGTTTGACCGCGGTGACCAGAAACGTGTTTCCGGAGTCATAAAACACCAAAACAGCGTGCCACAGTCGAATTCAGAGCAAACGTGCTCTGAATGACCTGAAACCGCACGAGAATGATAGGAATATTATTCGTGAGATGAAGGAGGAGAAGGCACGTCCATCGGATGTGCGGTGCGTGTGGTACGACCGAATGTGTCGTTTTCAGCAGTTCGACGCGCTCTAAAAGGGCGCACTGGGTGGTCAAAATCACCCGAACAACCTCGGAATGCCACGAAATCAGACGACAACAACCGAGGAGTGAATTTTGAAATGGTCGGATAGACGGAACATCAATCAGAGGTTTTTTTTTACCTCAGTGACCGGAAACGTGTTTCCGGAGTCATAAAACACCAAAACGGCGTGTCACGGTTGAATTCAGAGCAAACATGCTCCGAATGACCTAAAATCGCATGAGAACGATAGGAATATTATTCGTGAGATGCAGGAGGAGAGGGCACGTCCATCTAACGTGCGGTGCACACGGAAAAAATTCATTTTAAGACAACAAAAAACACTTTCCTAAACTAAAGTACAAAGACTCCAAAATAAGAAAAACAAATTCAAAAATGATAACATTTCTTAAATTGGTGGTTTTAAATTATTAGAGCACCCATGAGATGTCATATTTCATTTTATTATATGTATATAATAACTGAATAAATATGTAAAATTTATGTTTTTTTTGTTTTGTTTTCTTTGTATCTTATTATAGGTTTTTAAAGCAGATGGCTGCGAATCGTTGAAGCACGTCTATCATTTATTGTTTATGATGATCTTGATGTTTATTATGTTTGGTTTTTTTTTCATTTTTTATGATTTATATGCTGTTTCTTTTTTATTTTGTATCGTGAAATTTTTTTTAAAAAAAATTTCCAGTGTAGCGACCGCCATTGGCAGTTGCTGTAGGCCGAAGTCTCAGCCACCTTCAGTGACTGCCAATCACGGTCTTTGTAGGCCAGATTTTTGTCCGGCTTCAGCGACCACTGCGGTCGTTGTAGGCTGAGGTCTCGACCACCTTCAGTGACCACCAATGGCGGTCACTGTAGGTCGGATTTTTGTCCGGCTTCAGCGACCGCTGCAGTCGCTGTAGGCCGAGGTCTCAGCCACCTTCAGCGACCGCCATTGGCGGTCACTAGGCGGTCTCTACAAGCCAATAGTGACCGCCAATGACGGTCGCTATAAGTGGGATTTTTAGTAGTGATATGCAAATCAAGTTTTTTATGCACTATTCATAACTATATTTTAGCTCTGCATTGGATTGATATTTAATTACTATAGTTATAAGAATTTTAATTTCTTAATTGTTACTTTGTTGATTTTGAACTTTTCTATTTTAATTGTTTATTTATTATTTCTTGTGACATGATAATTTTTTACTTTCTAACTTTTTACTCAATTTTTTGAATTGGTTACCCAGTATTATTCTTGTCCTTGGATCTCTAATATATGAGGCATTCTATTCAATTATTATTCTTGTATTTGGATCTCTACTATTTCACTTTACACTCTCTTTATCATGTGACCAGAAACATGGCACAACTTTCTTCCAATCAAATACAGGTTTGGACTGAATTCATTTCTTATATCATTTATGTTTTTTCAGATTCAATTAATTTTTTATTTATGGTTTTCATATATACTCATTTAAATTATCTTCCATGTTTTTGGTTCATCTATTTTCTATAGCCCCTATTAACCAAATATCCAATTTTGATGACATGATTCCAATGTTTGATAGTAAGTGGTTTTCTTCATTCTCTCTTTTACCTTAAATGTCTGCTGCAATTAAAATTTAAAGCATTTTCAGCTTCTAGACATGTATAATGAACTTTCATTTTAATGTACTTTTCGTTTATAGGAAATATGAGATCCTACAGTCTCTTCAATCTAATCTTCAATGTATTCAATATTCACCAAGCCCATTAGACAACATTTACACTTCTCAATTGGCCTACTAAAATTAGTTCCCTTTCATCACTAGCCTGGTAACTTTCACATTTGTGAATAATCTATATTCATTTTCTCTATAATCATATTGTATACACACTAATGGATTCAATATTCACTGATCCCATTTTTGTCATACTTCTATAGTCCATATCTTACAGTCATTCAATCGGATCTTAAATAGATTCCATATTCAACAAGCCCATTAAATATCTTTTTTACTTTATAATTGGCCTACTGAGATAAGTTCCCTTTCATCACTGGATTAGTAACTATCTTATTTATGCATAATCTATATGAATTTCTTCTATAATCATATTGTATACACACCTATCATACTATCCCATTTACTTTCTATAATCTATATGAATTTCATATATAATCATATTGTATATACAATTATCATACTAGCCAACAATATTCAGTTTCAAAATTTTGTAAAGAATATGAATCCATTTTGAATTTGAATAACATGCTTTATGTGAGTTTTAATTCATTACATTCATATCTTTAATCTATAATTTATAACTATAAGTTACTAAAATATAATATTTTACTAATTTCATTCATTTATCATTTGTTTGTGTTTAGGATGTATTAAAATAAATTATAATTCTCATAGGGTATAAATAGTAAATTTGATGATATCTAATATTGTTGATATTTTTTTCATTATGTTTACCTGTTATATCTCTTGTAGGACAACATCATACTTCATAGAAAAATTTCCCTCTAAATTATTTTTCTTCGTGGCACATCCAATATGTGTTTGTAACAAAGCTCTACCTGCTACTCCTGTCCTCAATGAATATTTCCTGCATGAATTTATTCATGAAACATGAAATCATCACATTTTAGACAAGTACTCTGTTACATTTTTTTGAAACCTACTACCTTTATTTCTTGACACATTTTCAAACATGGATACCTTCTTTCGTATATTTTTATTCTCATTTGAGAACCTTCAATTTTCTTGTATGACTTTTTTCATTAATTTTTTTCTGTCATGTGGGATTTTACTGAGGTTTCATGATTATAATATTTATAACTAAATTCATATATTAGATATCTGATGTATGGTTTTGACTATCTTACATTTTTTAATGGTATTATTATTAGAATGAAAATAGTGAATACCTTTTTTTATGCTATTATTTCATTTGAAGTTTTTCATGTTCTTTTTATCAATTCATTTGTCTCTTATCATCATTGTTATTAATTTTAAATATTTACAGGAAACAATAATGTAAAGTTATGACCTGAGCTTAACTGTTTAAGGTTGGTTGTAATACACTCTTACTAAATATATATTTAAAGTTATTTTTAGGGTATTTTTACTAAAAAAATTATTATATTGATATAGGTTTTTATGATACATGTTTCTTTCTAATAAAACTTTTTTACTTCAAATAATTTATATCCTCTCATAATTTTCCTTTTGTAAGTGACTACTATTATCATTTTTTTCATTACTTATATTATTTTAAATGCATATTTAGCGTATTCAATATTGAATTGTTTTCTTATCCACTCAAATTAAAAGGATTTTAATATGTTTTGAAGATGGATATGTCTGATCAGCCCCAATTCCCTACATACCTGGTTTAATCTCTTGTTATTGAATCTATTGTAGCTTAATCCTTGCAGAACCATTTCCTTGAAGTCATAAGACTTTAAAGTTTCTTGTGGACACTATCCATGGTATTTTTTATGGTAAGAACATGTAAACTTACTGATGATGGGATCTTATATATATATATATATATGAATTCACATTTCATATTTCCCATATATCATATTTAAAATCATTCATTTTAACTCTATTAATCCATTTTTATGTTGCTTCTCATGGTACTAAGGGGCTTGGATTTTAATGGTATAGTACTAACAGAAGTTGGTTAAGCTGAATTAAATGGTGATATAATCTAAAGGTTTTATATATATATATATATATATTCATATTGTGATTCAATAAAATAATCTAGTCCTTTTTTTCTCTAGTCCTAAAATTTATCTTAATTGACAATTCTTTTAGAGATTGAAATGATTAGTTTTATTCTCGAGTAATAAATCCACTTACCATATTAATTACATTTTCCATTATAATAAATTTGTAAGACATATTATGTAATTTATTGTATTGAATGTTATATGTATTTGTGATTTCAATGTCAATTGTAGCATTAAACTTGAGTGCTCATGACTCGTTGATGTTAATGTTTCTTCTACCAGAACTTTTTATATGGTTTTATATGGAATATTCTCCTCAAGGTATCTATGGTTTCAATTGATGAAAACAAGATAATTTTGAAGTAGTTACCTTTAATGAAGCTAGATTTTTTATATGGGGAGTTATGAGATTCATTATCTTACTCATGAAATCTATAATCCTGGTGAAGTACTATTCAAGCTTCTAAAAATCAGAAAAGACCTTTAAATTATAATCCATTATTTAGGATTTTCATTGTGTTGACAATGTTTCATATCACTAAAATTCAGTTGTCTTAATGAAATCTAGGTCTACTGTATAGGATTTTCCATTTTATAGTGTCATTTGAGAAAAGGTACAAAATATTAATTCATTACTAAATATAAATAGCATACTGAAAGAGTGAAACTATGAAAATGGTTCAAATATGTAACTTATTTGTTGAATGTCCTACTTAACAGTAATATTCATAGTGAAAATTTTACAAATTCATATATTTCAACTAAATAATAGAATACAGTTTACTATAATGATATATGAATATTTCACAAATTCATACATGGAATTATAGTACTGAACATAATATTTAATAAATAATAGTTATCAAATGAAAATATGTTATTCAAAACTTTTTTTAGTACTAATATGACATTTTTTAATATGTTAGATCTCTATATATATCATCACTATAAATTTTTTTCCTATTATTCACTTTCATCATATATATGTGCTATATTTTTACTATATTCAACATCATTACATAGTTATTTCATATTGAATATGCATATAGAATATTTTTATATATGTAAAAATAAGTACATATATGTACCTATTTTTGTATGAATATATTTTTGTATGTGTTGTAATGAATAAAGAAAATAAGTAAATTTTTGTATGCACTTATTTATTTATGCATACTGTATATGAACTTATTTTCTATATTCACTTATTTCTGTATGCATTTATTCCTGTATGCATTTCCATGGAAATTCATATAGGTAATTGTCACGAACCAGCCTAGATCGACCCTGAACTGGGCACCTGAACTGATCTGTGGCATGGCCCAAAGGGCATTCCTGATCCCCGTGGGATGGAAACCAGTGTCGTACATCATTAAAGTAGACAAGGAAACAATTTTTCCCAAATATATTCAATAAAACAAACAGTGGAAATAAATGGACATCCCAATACACATTTATAAAAAAACTAAATTGACCATCATGTATACAACAAAAATAGAAGTACAACTGAATGATAAAACTAAACTGACCAGACCTGATGACCAACTAACTCCATATGACCCTGCTGGTCACCCTCCAACACAACGATCACACGTCGCTCAAGGTGACACTACTAGAAATTTAGCCTATATCCATGGTTTTATGAACCGTGGCTAGTATTGGCGTGGCTATAGGGCAAGACCTATAGCCATAGTTCTAAACCATGGTTATAGCCCTATAGCCACGGTTCAATCTGTGGCTATAGCCGTATAGCCACGGTTTAAAACCTCGGTAGCATATTAAGTCAGAGAGGGTTATAGCCATGGTTTTAAACCATGGCTATAGGTTTTACCATTTTATAAAAAAACATCCCCCCCTGCAGCACCCCTTCCCCCATGCAAATCCCCCCCCCCCTCCACTCCCCTGGACACCCCCCCCCCCTCCTGGAAAGACCCCCCCCAGACCCTGAACACCCCCCAGACAGACCCTAGACCCCCCTAGACCCTAGACAGACCCCCCCAGGACAGACCCTGGACAGACCCCCCCCCCCCCAGACCCTGGACACCCCCCAGACAGCCCCCCCCCCAAGGAAAAACCCAGACCTCCACTCCCCTGGACACCCCCCTAGACCCTGGACAGACCCCCTGGACATCCCAGACCTCTACTCCCCTAAACACCCCCCCCAGAGCCTGGACGCCCCCCCAAAACAGACCCAAACCTCTATTCCCCTAGACACCCCCCCCCCTCCTGGACAGACCCTAGACACCCCACCCCCAGACCCTAGACAACCCCCCAGATAGACCCCCTAGACCCTAGGCACCCCCCCCCCCAAACAGACCCCCCTAGACCCTGGACACCCCCCCAGACAGACCCCCCCCCCAAGATAGACCCCCCCCCCCCCCAAGACAGACCCTGGACACCCCCTCACCCTGCCCCATGCCCCTCCCCCTTCCAGTACCCCTACCATCCCCCCTTCTAGTCCCCCTGCCCCTCCCCCTGCCAATCCCCCTACCATCCCCCCCCCCCCCCCCCACACCCCCTGCCAGCCCCCCATGGTTAAACCATGGATCTTGGTCCCTAATAACAATTTCAAAACCATGGAAAATAGACCCTACAGCCATAGTTAATAACCATGTAAATTGATTCCTACCCAGCTATACTTAATCCTCAAATGCTTCCATAATAGCTGCACCTTATAGCAGTACTCACATCCTCTAACTACGAGAAAAAATACACCACCTTCCAAATAAAACTAAACTCAAGCATAATATAATATATATCATAAGAATTAAAACTCTCTCCAATATAAACAATATAAAATATCAATATCAATATCATCATAATAAAAATAACTATTTAATAAAATTAAATTTATATACCAAGAATAAAATTTACATCTGAAATGTACCTCAATATCAACATCACCAGAACCATCATGACCCTCATCATCTCTTATAGAAACACCAACATCATTATCACCTCCTCTCAGACCACCACCACCACCACCACCACCATCATCATGATCATTGAAATATTCACTGGTTTATGTGCCTAAATTAGTGGAAGGAGTGAAGAATCCTAATAAACATAATGCATAAAAATGAGAACACATTTAATTAATGAAAACATTCAATGTTTATATAGTGATTCATATAATATCATTATGTTACCAATAAAATACTCTGATAAACATAATGCATACAAATGAGAACACGTATAATTAATAAAAACGTTGAAATATTCTTGTGTATGATGATTTGTGAACATAAAATTGAAGAGAAATAAGAAGGATGTTTAGAATATAGAGAAATAGTAAGAGTATTATGGTCTAAATAGAACAAAATAATAATGATAGAGTAATCAAGTTTGGATATGGTTAAAATATAAAATCATATTTATTTAATAATGCCCCACCCCCCTTGCATCCCCGCCCCACCCCCCTTGTACCCCACCTACACCCTCCCCACTGCCCTGCAGACCCCCCCCCCCCTGTCCCCCTCCCCCCCGCACCATCCCCCTACCCTGCAGACCCCCCCCCCCCGCTCCCCCCTACACCCCCTGCCCTTCAGACCCCCCTACACCCTCCCCCCACTTCCCCCCTTGCACCCCACCTGCACCCTCCCCACTACCCTGCAGACCCCCCTCCCCCTACACCCTCCCCCACTGCCCCTTTCACCCCACCTGCACCCCACCTTCACCCTCCCCACTTCCCTACAACCCCCCCCCCCCCACCCCCCCCCACCCCCCCCCCCCCACCCCCCCCCCCCCACCCCCTGCACCCCCCCCCCCCCCCCCCGTGCACCCTCCCCCCTTGCACCCCACCTGCACCCTCCCCACTGCCCTGTAGACCCCTCTGCCCCCCTCCAACCTACACCCTCCCCCTGCCCTGCAGACCCCCCTGCAGCCCCCCCCCCCCCACTGCCCTCATTGCACCCCACCTGCACCCTCCCCATTACCCTGCAGACCCCCTCCCCCCTACACCCTCCCCCACTGCCCCCCTTACACCCCACCTGCACCCTCCCCACTACCATGCAGACCCCCTACCCCTACCCCTTCACCCTCCCCCCTACCAGTTTTCCCTCCCCCCACTACCCCCCTTGCACCCCACTTGCACCCTCCCTATTTTGTGGGGAGTTTATAATTACCTATATCATTATGAGTCATATAATTCAAATGAAATTGAATTTTTAGTCTCTAAGTAGAAAGAGTTTCAAGAAGTGGTATTTAGAAAAACAATCTGAGTGTTGGGATGTCTCTTGAGGAGTTTTTATGCCTATTTAGGTGTTCAGGTGGTTCATGGGGTAATAAAGTAGCAGTTAGAGGGTTTCTAGTCCATTCCACTTAAGACCCATCAATTACCATGTCTAGGTACACTAGGTACCAAGTCTAGTAAAGGAAAAAATAGTTAATTATGAGTTTTATAGTGGGGTATCCTCTAGTGGGGAACTAGGTATGGCTTACTGGATAGCCATGTTCTAGGTTTATGGTTGTGTTCTCTATGTATTTAATACTCCCTTACTGTATTCATGTAGGCCATATCTTGAATAAGATATTGGTGGTAAATGATATGATAAGAGACCTAACCTAAAGAATAGATTGGTGATATGAGATGAGATATGGGACCTCAACCTATGTGAGTGGGTGATATAATGAGATAAAAAGAAATACCTCACCCTGATTGAGATGTTTGTGGTTTAAGATAAGATACAAGACCTCACCCAAAGTGAGACGGTTTCCATTTGATAGGGTTTATGTGAAGTCACTCTGAGTGAGTGGGAGGTGTTATTAGATAAGTTATGAGACCTCACCTTAGGTGGGAGGGTGGAAGTACAAAATAAAAAATGAGATCATAACTTTTTATGGGACCCCTCCTTAAGTGAGAGGGTTATGGCCCGAACGATTAGTGGAAACTATGCGACTGAGGCCACACGGTTTGTTTAAACAATGCGGATGTAGATAAGGGAACCTAAAAGTACACACGGTTTGTCTACAACTGTGCAAGATTAGGTGCACAACCATGTGGCCTATTGCAGATGGGGGGAATATCCATTTATCATGGTTTGTACATAGTTTTTGAACTGTGTGCATAAACCATGTGCAGTGAGGTTTTTGGGAAAAAATAGTATTTTCCCCTCTTTGATTCTAAAAAATATTTATCATTTTCCCTTACCTATAGTGGATATTCAAGGGGTTTGTACTCCCATAGAGCTTACTCCTCCTCCATGCTTGGATCTTCTACTACTCCTTTTGGCATCTGTTTTCAATTCCGTCATAAGCATTGGATAACACAACCTCAACCTCAATATAGATTCTAAAATATATTTTATTTACAATCTCCAATGATATATTAGAAAATATTATAATTCATATATTCAATCCTTGATGGAAGATAATAAATATATATAGTTTTATAAATGTAATCTATAGTTGTGAGAATTAACTATGTGGTGGTGTTTAAATTTTTGGTAACAGTCTATGGGTGTTTCAAGAAAGGACAAGTTTAAAGATCTAAAGGTGACAGAGAGTTCATATGCTACAAAAGAGAATTCATCAAAATGAAAAGCAAGTAAAAGAAAGAAGATAAAGCAAGGATGGATGTACCATTTTAAGAATGAAAAGCGTTGAGGAAACACCTATCAAAATTCCAAACACAACCCACGTGGAAGCTGTAACCATATCCTTTGATTTTCTGCAGATTGAAACCCAAAATAAAAAAAACATTAAAACATTTAAAGATGGTTTTTTTGTTACAATTCCAAACCTGGAAAGGAAGGAATTTTTTTCAGAATCTTTCATCCAAGTAATATTTTCATGTTTCCACAGAAGACCGTGAAATAGTTATATTGAGAATCTCTCTTCTAAGGAACCTATTCATGAACAGTAAGGAAGTAGAAAGAGAGAGTCCTGAAGATAGAGCATTAAAGAATTAGAGAATTAATGAATTAGAAAAACGAAAGCCGCAAACCACAAATAGCATATGAAAAATCCAAATCATTCAGTCAACTCTTGATATTCATATAACTTTCAGATCACATACCAATCAATTAAAGAGGAAATTTATCCTTACTGAGCTCCAAATAATCCTGAAGTACAATGTGGTCACTCTTTTTCTTCAACTCATTCTTATCTTAGAACCTCTCCATGTCAGCGTCTTGGTCATCTGAAGAGTCAAGGAGATTGGCATATTGAAGATAACATTTTTTATAAAAGAAACCCTGAAATAATACATATATATTTCACTATCAATAAACCATAAAGAAAATAAACATAAAGAAAGGGATACCTGTATACCTTCTTCTCTAAGGATATCATTTCAAGCTTGCAACATCCCTGTATACATTGAATTTTCATAAAAACCTCTGCCAAGGAGAACCCATGAAGAAGTAGCCTGTAATTGAAACTATGAATGAGTGAAATAATTATGTATGAAATCCTTTTAAGCAAGCCTCAATATGAAAACACTTCTATATAAGAAATATCCAAACATGTATGTATAAGAAATCTGTAAATAATTTCAATTGATATCCAACTGAAAAAAATAAATGAATTGTATGTTTTAGTTATAGAAAAAATGGAAATAAGCACAAAAAATTCATATTTTTCAATTATAATATTTGAATAAAAATAAAATTCAATCAAAAGTACAGTTATATACCTGAGTGGATGATTATTTAAAATACCCAACGTCAGTGAGTCCACTATGAATGTAATCAAATACATTTATAAAAAAACAATGAGAACGACAGGAAATCTGCATGATTGAAACTGCAAAAAATGTGTATTGAATAAAATCAGTTCGGCATACCTAAAATGGAGAACGCATTGATGCGGTGGAGGAAATCTATATTAACCATGGAAGAAATTTTATATGAAGAAATATTGACCAATAAAAAGAAGTACAAGTAGTAATTGGTGAATCAAAATAGAAGATGTATTGTATTGATGTTTGAAAAATCCATATGTAGCTGGAAAAACTAAATCTTGGAGAGAACTGAAATTTTTAACAGAAACATATGATAACCCACCATTTGTGAAGCACTATATTGTATTACATCCTGCAAAATTAGTAAGAACATAGTGAAATGTGAAATTATAGAGCAGAGAAAAATGATACTGAGATTCTACAGATGAGAAAATACTATATGCATAATTCATCAGGAGTTGGATGAATCTACACTTAGGGAACATTTACACCCTCTCTTATATTTCTATGAAGCAACGGTAAGATATATTTTTGAAGAAAGTAGCAGGTTTCAGTGATGGTGAATGGAAATGTGAAGTAGGTACAGGGCTTGCTTCACTGAGGTAGATCTCATAGGAGAAATATAATACCAAGAACCCCTAGAGGAGTGGAAGGGAACCAAGTGATGGACGGAGATATCGACCGGGGTAGGTGGGAACCCTATCTCGACAGGAGGTTATAATCGAGCGAGAGGAGAAACTGAGGGAAATCGATAGTTGGTGTTGAGGTGAACAAATTCTGGAGCTAGAAAAGGAGGTCAACGTCACAGTAAATGGAGGTAATTAGGGTGGATTGATGCGAAGTATGATATAATAGTACGATGGAGGCAATAGTGCATGGGAATCTGAGGAGGAGTGGATGGGAACCGAGATTAGGATGAAGACAATGACTAGGGTCTACGGGGACCATAGGTCGACAGGAGAAGAAGCGCGAGCGTGGGGAGAAACCTAGGGAAACCGTGTGCAGAAGAGGGAGTGAGGCAAAAGAAATAGTATAACGCGAAGGAAGATGACGAACCCTAGGTCTATAAGAGATGAACCCCGAGCTGGAGGATAATCTGAGGGAAATTGTGTGTGGAAGAGGGAGGGAGGGAGAGGAAGGGATTAATGTAGAGAAGGTATGTGGAAGTTAGGCGGAGAAGAAACGTGGGTTTCTGAATGCTGTACACATGGAATGGAGAGGAACCCAAGATTCGTATAGTTAGTAGATATCATGTATCCACTATGTTTTCTTTTAGTACTATTTATGAAAGTAGTAAATTAAACATGTTAAAGAACCTCAATTCACTCTAACATATTTATAGGTTTAGTTTCAGAATTATGAAATTACTTATTGTGTTTAGAAAAAAAATATTATTCTTGATAATTAGAGGTAAAGAAGAAGATGTAGTTAAATCTAATAATGATGAACCACCAAAGAATAATTAGTGGCTAAATATTCGATTTTATCACTATAGGATAGATCTGTAAATTCCATGAGCTCACCTTTAGCTTGGGGATGATTCTAGAACATCTATATTTTTAAATATTACACCAAAATCTGATCATGATATATCTTGGTCATGTTTTCTAATACCTGAATCCATGAAATATTAGAATAGTATTAATATATAGTCTATAAGAAACATTTTTGTGGGAATATTTATACAGGGAATCAACCATGATAAATAATAATCATGCTAGTAAACATATACTATATCAATTGGTAAGTTTTTTTGGGTAAAGATATCAAAATATAAGAAATAATAAGATCACATGAAATCTTGGTTAAAGGTGAGAATGTGTAAGTTCAATGTCATTGCACCACATTCTATGAGGGAATGGTGACAATGTAATGATTTCATCGAGGATAAATTTAATAAATAAGAAATAATTGGATTATCTAACATAATGAGAAAAGGAAAACAATGTTTCCATGTACCACAATATTTCTAACACGTCAATGGATAAATAAATCTTGGAAACATCACCTTATTTGGTGATGGAAAACCTTTGGAATTCGGGGAGGATCGTTTGAGTTCGTATTGACTAATCCTCTAATCTAGGCATTGCTTCGTTACTATGGTATAGGGGAGGATGTTAAAAAAATCACACTTATACCACCACTCTATAAATCCCCATGATAATGGTCCAATTTCACCAAGTCTTGGTGAAATCTAACATAAACCATACCCTAAAAAAACTAAATATTAAAAGATATGAATAAGAAAGAATAATGGTGGTAGAAGAGGAATATTTACCTCTATCCATTTAAAGTAAAAGAACCCCATAAGGAATTTTTAAAGGTGGAATCTAGAATAATTATTTTGTTATCCTTAAAAAACAACACCCATCCTTACTGGGTAACCAATCCACCTCTACTGTGTACCTGATGGCCCTTATAAAAGGTCCAATACACTTTCCAGCCCACCTAGTACCTAGTACCCCTCCATCGGGTACCTTATAAAGGCTGTGATTTTTTACAAACCTATTAAGAGGCACCCAGTGCCTCCTAATCGAATACCCAATGACTACTGTAGTTCTTTTCAGTTAGCCACCACCCTAAGATTTGGCAACCAACCCTCTAAATAACCATTAGCCTCAAGTGAAAACACGTCCTAGAGATGTACTAACTCTTGAAATTCTAATTCATATCCCAATTCTCAAAAATCTACTGGCTTCAAGAAAAAAAAATCAAATTTCCTCTGAAATTACCGACCCTGTAATTGTGTGGGTCATTAAAAACTCTGAACCATAAGAATTACAATCCTTGAGAAGCATCCAGGATGATCCCTTGATTCCTAATTTAACTATCAAAATTTAAAACCATCACTTTTTATCCATTACAACTGTCCACAACTCCACCATGAAGATTCCCAATCTAGACTAATTGGCTCTTCATTGAAAACCACTTGTCCCTCACTCCACGCATATCAAATATAATTGGAATAATTTATCTAATTCAAAAACCTCTTTACCATACTCAAACATGTGAAAATATTCAAGTTTACTTCTACACACACTGATAAGAAAATAATGAAAACATAATTGTTCATAACAAGGAGGAGGAGGATCACATGGAGGGGCTTGTCCATGTCTAAGGCATGCTGGAGGAGGTGGGGAGTCCACCTAGGAGTAGCGTCGGTGGGGGAGGTGAGGTGTCCCACGTTCAGTGGCAGTGGATCGCGGTGGAGTTGCCTTGTTCGGTGTCAGTGAGGGGCACCGTTGTGAGGGGAACCGTCGATGGAGGTGGATCGGGGAGAGGATAGGTCACGATGGGTCAGGGAAGGAGGGTCTCTCACAAAGGGTATTAGGGAGGAGGGCGCTGCCTTGAGAGACGTCAAGGGTTCGGAGGGTCACGAGGGGCACCGTCGGTGGAGGAGGATCGGGGAGAGGAGAGGACACGATGGGTTGGGGAAGGAGGGTCGCACGCATAGGGTTTCAGGGAGTAGGGTGCTACTGTTTGATACGTTGAGTGTTCAGAGGGTCGCGATCGGGGGAAGATAGAGGAAGATCCCAACATGATTTGGAAAAAAACAGCGCAAATTTTTAGCCATGGTAGTATATACTAAATCGTGGCTATAAATAAGCTATATCCATGGGTCTATTAAACCATGGCTATAGATCTGCGGCTATAGCTTAAATTTCTAGTAGTTTGATTGAACTCAAGCTGAAACATGTACATGGGATAAAAATGGAAAAGAACTATAGGTGTGAGTATTAAAACTCAGTAGGTTAGCCCGATAATCTATTCCCAATGCACATCCTTTAAAATAAAAGAAACATCAATTTCAAGTTTCGGGTACAATATATAAAAGTAAGGTTTTCTACAAGATTACTCAAAAACAAAGTACGTGTCATTGCCCTTATTCATTTCCAAAACTAGGTTCATTCAACTAGTGTGCCAATAGCATTTTCAAGGGGAGAGTGATGTTTACATTTTCATATTTGTACCAAGGGGATAAAACACTTTCATTTGAAACCCATTTTCATACACCTTATCAAAATTATCCCACCACTTTCGAATAAAAACAATACACAAGAAGGAACAATAATAATCACCCAATAAGGGTAATGTAAATATACATACAAGCATCATATTCATCACTACAAGCAACTGAAATCCAATAGACATGGGTGAACCTAGGAGATCAAGAACAAACCAAAATGTACTAATACATGAGACTCCATCCCTATTGGCATGGTACACATGATGAAAATCAAAACTCCCAAACGCTCAGCCACCCTAACTCAGGATAGAATGAGGGTCCCAATCCCATAGTAATAAACCCAAAACATATCCCCCTATTATGGGACACTGGTTAGTCCATCCACTACTAGTGTAGAAATAATTCTTATAAATTTATCTCAATATGTTAGGTTCCAATGTATCATGAATATAAAAAGGTGGTGAGTCAATTGATACCATCTAACATCCAATCACAGCATATATATAATGATAATTCACAATAGACATCACCCCAAGTCACTCCAAGGACTGATCTCATGCCATTAATCAAAAGGAACATAAAGAGTCCATCCCGAGGCACTATCATAATGAATCAAAAGGATTACTCAATAAGAAAAACCCATCCATTATTTACATAGAATCATGGCATGAGAAACATCCCCAAAAGGTTTTCATAATAAACAATTTCACCATTTTTCACAAAGTAGCCAAACTGGCCCTTAAGCATTTCTCAAAACTAACGATTGCCAAAAGTAAAAATTTAACTTTTAATAAATAGGTATATACACACCATTTACATAAGTAAAACACTTTCATAAATTACTTAAAACATTCAGGTTACACATCCAAATAATGACCATTTTTATAAGGATTCCAAACATGCCATTTTCCAGCAACTCGGGCCAAAACAATGCTTACCACAGAAAAATATTTGTTTATAAAACCAAAACTACTTTTTAAATTTATAAAAGGACCCCAAATAACATTTTTCATGCTACTAATTTATTTATAAATCCAAACAAATCATTTTAAATCGCACTAGGCACATAAAATCCAACCGGGCAATTTACCGAACACATGGCATGCACTTTTTAACAAAACAACTTATTTTAAGCACTTTAAAAGGGATAAAATACCATTTTCATGCCATAAATTTATTAAATCTACTGAACCATGTTCAAAATACCATAAAACATGTGTGTAAGCTAACATAACATTTAAGTAAGCAATCGGTGTACACGTTTATAACAAAACAACACTACTTTTCACAAAACAAGGCTTAAACAACCATTTTGCACAAAAATAAAATTAAACAAAGGCTTAAAACAATAATAAACATATATATCAGGTTCTAATATCAAGAAAATGATGAATCTTAAATGATAAATTCATGTTCAAGGGATATCCTACCTCAAATCCATGGCGGAATGGAAACGCACGCCCGAAATCACCCACTGCGGTTCCCAACACTCTAGATCTATGAAGAACAGACCTAAACGAACAAAACCCCCATAAAAAATCATTTAAAAATATAACCCTAGGTCGTTCATGACCATGGGAGAATAAAGAACCATGAAATAATGGAAGGAGGAGGAGGGAGGAGAAAGGAGAAGGATACTCACCTTAAAAACTAGAGAACTCTTCATCTTCCCTTAGATCCACACCCTTAAAGGAGTGTTAATGGTTTGGAACTCAATTTAGAGTATCCTTAGGTCTGGAAGAACTAGTTAAATATGATTTTGGTGAAAAATAATAAAAAATTAATTATTTATGAAATAAGAAAATTACCTTCTCAAATCTGGAGCATTTGATAAACCTTGAGAAAATTTTCCATAATCCGAGATTCATATGAGCTCCAAAGAGGAAAAATGGAACATGGTGGTACTAATAGGGTTCTTGGGATCTAGTGAGAGGTTTAATCACCAAAAAATATTAAAAAAATTAATAATATATAAAAGAAAAAATTATTTTTTTAAAACTAGAAATGGGATCACGGGCTGGACCAATACCTAAATAAATAACCCAAATACACCATGATTATAAATTTATAATGGGTCAAAAAGGATATTGTGTCTTTAATAGGTTAGTTTATGAAAATTGGGAAGTGTAATGAGTGAAAAATATTGAAAAATGAAGGATTTATAAAAGAAACAAATTTTGTTTTTAAATCTAGAAATGGGCTCACAGTTTGGCCCAAATCATGAAGTAACCACCCTTTTCTCCAAAACCCCCCAAACAAGCTATGTGGAACCCATGGTAGGATGATTATATATATATGACACTTCAAAAATCAACATTCATCTCACCCAATACCCAATAAAAGTATTGGTATTTCCAATGAACTGGATCAAAACCAAGACATGAAAAACTGGGTGTGACAGTAATCAATATAGAAAATAAGTACATTTCCTTATGCACTTATTTCTATACACATATTCTACATTGTATATATAAAATAATCACATTACTGTAAAAATATATAAAATAAGTACAAATATGAACTTATTTATTTATGTAAATATTTTTGAATGCATTTCAATGGAAATTCATATGGAAAATAACTTCATTTTTGTATGCACTTACATATGTTTTCATATTATATATGAACTTATTCTCTATATAGATTCGTATTTGTATTTATTTTTTAGTATACATATTTAGATATCTGCTTATTTTTTGGTATACATTACCAGTTTTTTCTTTTATAGAAAATAATTGTGAAATTAATACTGCATTGTTGTATGAACTGTTTTTCCACTATGCATTATTTGTATGCACTTATATAGAAAATAAGTTCATTTATATTAGTAAATTATTTTATGAACTGATTTTCTGGGAATTAATATTGTAAAAAATACAAATTATGTGTAATTAAATTTTTAATTAAATGATTATGTCATGAAAATGCATGGGTGGGGTAAGAGTGTATATTATATAGTGTTCCCATGTGACATGTGTCACCACATACTTACTCTATCTACATGTCCCACCCTATCCATAATCCTCATCACACCTCATCTATGTGTCTCCTTATCTCTCCTCAACCCCCAGTCTCCCCATCTCCACCCCCACCTCCAAGGTCCTACCTTCACGTCTCTCCTTGACCCTCTTCCTCCCCATCTAATCTTTCCACCTCTAAGGCTCCACCTCCCTCACCTCCCTTACCTCCCCATCTCTCCCCAAACCCCTGTCTCCCCATCTCCACCTCCCACCTCCAAGGACTCACCTCCCCCACCTCCCCATTGCTCCTCGACACCCTGTATCCCTATCTTCACCTTTCTCCCTATCTTCACCTCCCACCTACAAGGCCCCACCTCCCTGCCTCTTGCACCTCCCCACTTCCCCTTGTCCTCACTTTTTCCTCCCTACCTCCCCATCATTATATATCCCCATCTTGATTTTTCATAATTTACCCTCTTCTTCCATCGTTCCATATTATTTTAAAAGCCTATGTCTCTCTATAACCATGCCTCTGTGATACCCCTATAATCCTAATATAGATCCAAATTCATTATTTCTTAGGGTTTTAGTACAATCACAAATGTCAACCAGTGTTGATTTAGCCCCATCAGGAGACCAAAAATGTCATGGATGTGGTCACAATGCTCTAGATATAGGATAAAGGTTCCTGTAATTTTCATATTTATCTATTTAATTATTTGATACATCATTTTCTTCCTTTTTAATTTCATTACCTACACACTCATTAGGGTTTTTCATACCTGGTTTTTACTTTTAAGGCATAAAGTTGTTCAAAATGGCATCACTATGTTGGTTCCTTAGACTTCAGGTAACTTTTCTTTCTAAATTTCATTGCATGAACTAATCTAGGACAACTTCTCTTGTAATTTCCTTCTTCACCTTTTTAAGTATTTGTTACTCCATTTACACCCTTTTGAATTTTGTTACCTGCACTCACATTCAGGTTTTGCCTACCTAATTTTGACTTTAAGGGTGGGTATCATGTTGTTCAAAGTAGAATAACCTAATCCCAGTTCCTAAAACTTCAAGTACCCTTTCTTTCTAAATTTAATCACATCACTTGATCCCAAATATTCATGTTATGAACAGTCCCTAGAAAAGAAAAAAAATCCATTTGATGTTGTTTAGTTGTATCTGATTTTGACTTTGAAGGCATCAAGTTGTTCAAAGTGGCATCACCTAATCTCAAATCCTCATACATTAGTTACTTTTTATTTCTAAATTCCATCACATTGTATAATCCTGAAGATTCATGTTCTGTATGATTCTTGGTAAGGAAAAAAAGTCCATTAGATGTTATTTAGTTGATTTTCACTACTTTGAAGTCATTTTTATGTATTTTCGGTAACAATGAAGAATGTGCATCCCATTTATGATAATGTTGATTTTTTTTCTAATCAAATTTAATATTTTCAGTGAGATAAACAAAGAAACATATTTATCATTGAACTGCATCTATTGGTTACCTCAAAACCTGATTATCTCAAAATTAGTGATAGAAATTAAAACCTGATTATCAAATATGTTACTTTATTTATTAAAACCTTTTCCATGATTTTTTTTTCTTTTATATTCTGATATATTTTTTTATATCATAATATATTTTATTCTAAAATAAATAAATATATATATATATATTCTATATTTTCAAGCCAAACTCAGAATATATATATATATATATTTAGAATATATTCTAATATCTATAGTTATATTATGAATATATATTAGAATATCATAATATCAGAATATATTATGACATGATAATTGTTAAATATCTAATTTTTTATTCAATATTTTGAATTTTTTACTCGGTATTATTCATGGATTTAGATATTTATTGTACAAGGCATGATATTTAGGTACTATGTAAATTTAGCTATTTGAAACTCTATTTCTAGTACCAGGCACAAATCTTGTTTTTTATGCACTATTAATAGCTATATTTTAACTCTGCATTGGATTTCTATTTAATTACTATAGTTGTGATAATTTCAATTTCTTAATTGTTACTTTGTTGATTTTGAAATTTTATATTGTAATTGGTTATTTATTATTTCTTGTGACATGATAATTTTTTACTTTCTAATTTGTTACTCAATTTTTTGAATTGGTTACTCGGTCTTATTCTTGGATTTGGATCTCTAATGTACGAGGCATGATATTAAAGTATTATTCTTGGCTTCGAAACTCTATTGTATCACTTTACACTCTCCTTATCATGCGACCACAAACATGGCTCAATTTTCTTCCAGTAAAATACAGGTTTGGATGAAATTCATTTCTTATATCATTTAGGTTTTTTCAAATTCAATTAATTTTTATATTTCTGGTTTGCTTATATACTCATTTAAATTCGCTCCTATATTGTTGGTTGATATATTGTCTGCAGTTCCTATTAACGAAATACCCAATGTTGATGACATGACTCCAATGTTTGATAGTAAATGGTTTTCTTGATTCTCTCTTTTACCCTAAATTTGTTATGAAATTAAATTTTAAATCATTTTCAGCTTCTATACATGTATAATGCACATTCAGTTTAATGCAGTTTCAGTTTATAGGAAATATGAGATCCTATGGTCTCTTTAATAGGTTCTTCAATGTATTTAATATTCACTGAGCCCATTTAACAACATTTTTACTTCACAATTGGCCTACTGGGATTAGTTCCCTTTCATCGCTGGACTAGTAACTTTCACATTTGTGCATAATCTATATGCATTTCCTCTATAATCATATTGTATGCACACTAATGGATTCAATATTCACTGAGCCCATTTATGTCATACTTCTATAGTCCAAATCATAGAGTCACTTCAATCAGATCTTAAATGGATTCAATATTCACCGACCCATTAAACAACTTTTGTACTTTGGAATTGGCCTCCTGAGATAAGTTCCCTTTCATCACTGGACTGGTAATTGTCCCATTTGTTCATAATATATATGCATTTACTCTATAATAATATTATATACATACTGATCATACTATCACATTTACTTTTATAATCTATATGCATTTCCTATATAATCATATTATATACACAATTATCATACTACACAATAATATTCGGTTTCAAAATTTTGGAAATCATATGCATCCATTTTGAATTTGAATATCATTATTGATGTGAGTTTTAATTCATTACATCCATCCCATTCATCCATATTTTAGAACTATAATTTGTTGAAATCTAATCTTTTATTAATTTCATTCAATTTTCATTTGTTTGTGTTTTGGATGTATTGAAATAAATTTTAATTCTCATAGGGTTAAAAAATAAGAAATATGATTATATATGATATTGTTGATATTTGTTTTCATTATGTTTACCTGATATATCCCTTATAGGTCAACATCATGTTTCAAAAAAAATCCCTCTAAATTATTTTCCTTCATGGAACATCCAACGTGTGTTTGTAACGAAGCTCTGCCTGCTACTCCCACCCTCAATGAAGATGTCTTGGATGAATTCATTCATGAAATATGAAAGCATCATATTTTAGACAAGTACTCCATTACATTTATTTATTTATTTATTTGAAACCTGCTACCTTTATTTCCTGACACATTTCCAAAAATAGATACCTTCCTTTATATATTATTATTCTCAATTCAGAACCTTTATTTCACTCGCATGACTATGTTCATTAATGTTTTTCTGGCATGCGGCCTTTTACTGAGGAGACATGATTACAATACTTATGTCTAAATTAATATATTTTATATATGATGTGTTATTTTGACTATCTTGCATTGTTAATGGTCTAATTACTAGAATGAAAATGGTGCATAATTTTTATTTTTCATGCTATTATTTCATTTGAATTTTATCATGTTAGTTTTATCAGTGCATTTTTTTATCATCGTTGTTATTACTTTTAAATATTTACAAGCAACAACAATGAAAAGCTATGACCTGAACTTAACTGTTCAAGGTTGGTTGGAGGGTGATCTTAATAAAAATATGTTTAATGTTTGTTGTAGGGTATTCTTACTAAAAAATTATTGTGTTGATATATGTTTTTATGCTACATGTTTCTTCATAATAAAACTTTTTTACTTCAAAGAATTTCTATCCTCTCACAATTTTCCTTTTGGAAGTGAACTATTATTATCATCTTTTCATTACTTTTATTACTTTTAAATGCATCTTTAGCATATTTGATATTGAATTGTTTTCTTATCCACCCATCTTAAAAGGATTTGAATATGTTTTGAGGATGGATATATGTGATCATTACCAGTTCCCTATAGTCCTGGTTGAATTTGTTGTCGTGGGATCTATTGTAGATTAATCCTTGCAGAATTGTTCCCTTGAACTCATAAGACTTTAAAGTTTCTTGTGGCCATTATCCATGGTTTTTTTGTGTCGTAGGAACATGAAAACTTACCGATGATGGGATATTATATATATATATATGAATTCACCTTTCATCTTTCACATCTATCATATTTAAAATCAGTTATTTTAACTCTATGAATCCATTTTTATGTTGCTTCCCATGCTACTAAGGGGCTTGGATTTTAATGGTATTGTACTAACAGTGGTTGGCGAAGGTGAATTCAATGGTAATAGCATCTAAAGGTTTTATATATGTACTTATATTTTCATATTGTGCTTCCATAAAACAATCCAATCCTTTTTTTCTCGTCCTGAATTTTAACTTAATTGACAAAAAAATTAGTGATTGAAATTATTAGTTTCCTTCTCGAGTAATAAATCAACTCACCATATTAATTACATTTTTCATTCTAATAATTTTGTAAGACATTTTATGTGCTTTCTTGGCTTGAATGATATATGTATCCGTGATGTCAATGTCCATTGTAGCATTAAACTTTAGTGCTCATGACTCATTGATGTAAATGTTTCTTCTACATGAACTTTTTATGTGGTTTAATATGGGATATTCCTCACAAGGTATCTTTGGTTTCAGTTGATGATAGCAAGACAAGTTTGAAGTGGTGCCCTTTGATGAAGTTGGACTTTTTGTATGGGGAGTGCCAACACTCAATCTCTTACTCATGAGATCTATAAGTCCAGTGCAATATTATCCAAGCTCCTAAAAATCAGAAAAAACCTTTCAATTATTAGCCACTGTTTTATGATTTTCATTGTGTTGAAAATGTTGCATATCACTGCAAGTTAGTTGTCTTAATGAAAACCAAGTCTATAGTGTAGGATTTTCAATTTTATAGTATTATTTGAGAAAATGTAAAAAAAATGTTAATTCATTACAGAATATAAAATGACATACTTAAAGAGTGAAACATTTCAATTGTTAGCCACTGTTTTATGATTTTCATTATGTTGAAAATGTTGCATATCACTGCAAGTTAGTTGTCTTAATGAAAACCAGGTCTACAATGTAGGATTTTCAATTTTATAGTATTATTTGAGAAAAAGTAAAAAAATGTTAATTCATTACAAAATATAAAATGACATACTTAAAGAGTGAAACTATAAAAATGGTTCAAATATGTGACTTCTTTATTGAATGTACCGTTTAACAGTAATATTCTTAGTGAAAATGTTGCAGATTCATATATTTCAACTGAATAATATAATACAGTTTAATATAATGATATATGAAGATTTCATAAATTCATACATGGCATTACAACACTGAACATACTATTGAATAAGTGATAGTGATCAAATGAAAATATGTTATTCATACCTTTTTTCAGTACTACTATGGAATCTTTTAATATGCTAGATCTATATATATCATCATTATAAAAAAAATTATATTATTCACTAGCAGCATATATATCTGTGTGGGGGGGGGCGCTATATTTTCACTATAGTCGGCATCATTACACAGTTACTGCATATAGAAAATAAGTGCATACACAAATAAGTGCATATAGAATATTTTTGTATATGTACAAATAAGAACATATATGTAGTTATTTATTTATGAAGATATTTATATATGCATTGTAAAGAAAACAAGTACATTTCTCTATGCACTTATTTCTTTATGCATATTTTATATGCACTTATTTTCCATATGCATTTATTTTTTAATGCATTTATTTTTGTATGCATTTCCATGGAAATGCATATAGGTAATCAATATAGAAAATAAGTACATTTCTCTAAGCACTTATTTATACATGCATATTCAATATTGTATATAGAAAATAAGTGCATTCATGTACGCATATAGAAAATCAATACAAATATGAACCTATTTCTTTATGTAAATATTTATGTATGCATTTCAATGAAAATGCATGTAGAAAATAAATGCATTTCTGTATGCACTTATATGTGTTTGCATATTCTATATACACTTATTCTTTATATAACTTCATATTTGTATTTATCTTCTTGTATTCATATTTAGACATGCGCTTATTTTCCGGTATGCATTATTGGTTTTCATTTTTATATTTCTCCACTAAGCATTACTTGTATGCACTTATATAGAAAATATG
Organism: Viscum album; assembly: GCA_963277665.1. Taxonomy (NCBI): domain Eukaryota; kingdom Viridiplantae; phylum Streptophyta; class Magnoliopsida; order Santalales; family Viscaceae; genus Viscum; species Viscum album. The sequence continues at coordinate 379,747,569 of OY728127.1, read as the reverse complement.
TGCATTTATATTATGAACTTATTTTCCAGGAATAAATATTTGAAAAAATTCAAATTTTGTGCAAGTGAATTTGTAATTAAATGATTATAATGTTCAAATGCACGAATTGGTATTAGTTTTCAAAATAGTATGTGTTGCTTGGATTAGGTACTTTTGTTGTATTATTCTTGAGATGAGTGATTGATTTTTTTTTTAACATACTAAACTTAATGTAACTTCCACACTTTTTTTCACTTAAAACATTTTCAAACTTTATCATTGTAAGATTATCACATTACAAAGGAATCTCTTTCAATCTATACGAGTCTCAGCAAGGGTTTGGGTTCGAGTTGGTAATTCTTTGTTTTAGTGTTGGATTTTATCCCCCTCCCTGAGAAACTATTTTTGAAATTGAGACTTCAGAGTATTCACATAATTGAAGACAGCATAATTAAGCCCTCGTTTGGCAGGGGAGAATAGGGAAGAAAAGAGACAATTTGGAGGGATCGAAATTGATTTCCATCGTTTGGTTAGGCAAAAGCCGTCAGAAGGAAATATGAGGGGGCAGAAACGGAGAGAAACGTTTCTCTCCAACCCTCTGTTTCGAATCATCCCAAAATTGGGATGATTCGGACGGAAATAGTGCTCAGGATTGAGGTGTATTTTAAATTTCCAATATTATCCTTATATATCTATATAAACAATATTTTCATTTTTTATTTCTTCATACCGTCGCACCGTTCCCCCTTAATATTTTTAAAAATGAAAATGATTTTAATTATTAATAATAAAAACAAACAATATTTTTATGGGGCAAACAAAATATTTTCATGAAGCAAACAATATTATTAATTTTCGTGTAGGGGCAAACAAAATATTTAGATACCCTTGAAAATATTGTTCGGATGCGTTGTTCGCGGGGTCGAGTCCCCAGACCGTTTGTGGATTTTCCTTGTAGCATGCATGAGACGTCATTTGACGGTTGTACCCAACCTTTTTTAATAATAATAATCAAATATAAGTAAATAATTTTGATAATGTGTATATAAATATTTTTTATTATAACTAATTATGTGTATATGAATAATCATAAAAAATTTATAAATAGTTTTGATTATAGATAATTTTGATTATCTTGAATTAATTGTTTATAAAAATAATTTATAAATAATTTTGAATTAATAAATATTTTGAATTAATAATTTTGAATTAATAAAATGTTTTGAATTAGTAATTATTTTGAATTCATAATTATTTTGAATTCATAATTATTTTGAATTAATAATTTTGAATTAATAATTTTGAATTAATAATTTTGAATTAATAATTTTGAATTAATAATTTTGAATTAATAATTTTGATTACCCTTAATTAATAATTTTGAATTAATAAATTATATAAATATTTTTGATTATCTTTAATTAATTTTTTAAAATTTTAAAATTTGTATTAACATATGTTTGTAGTTTAATATTTACCTAATTTTGGTGATATGAAAGATAAAAAATGATTAGAATCAAAATTAAGGTGTTTTGATTTGTCATTAAAAAAGGTGATAAAAATACATTTTTTAAAAGATTATTTGTGCCATTTAACATAAATTGTTGATATTAGACAAAAATGGTGGTAGGTGTGGTGTCCATGAAAATCTAATCTATGGTTGTTTTTTATCTTGGAAAAAAATGTCATTTAATTATTTGTGTTTGTTATTTTTTAACAAATGTTATTTGTGTCATTTGCATCAAAACAATTTCTTTTATTTTTTTAAAAAAATTGTCACCAAATTTGTTTTTTTTTTTAAATTGTCACCAAACTTAATGGATATAAATCTAAATCATTTCTTTTATTTTACTAAGTTATTAATTCAAACACAACGACAGAAATCACAATCATTTCTTTCCATTTCTTTTATTTTAAAAACTATCAAATCATTTTTTTTTTCTTTTACTAAAATTTCACAAAACACATGAAGTGGGTTAAAAAATTTCAGAATCAAAATTAAAAAAATTGAGGATAAAGAATCCACACAGAAAATACTTCTTCATCAACTACCCGGAGCAGGAGCAACTCAGGCGGCCGCAGGCATAGCAGAATTGTACGCCACATCTGCAATTCATATGAATGCACCCGTAGGTTTTCTCCACGAAAAACCGGCAGCAGGGACACCGCCTCCACTTCTCGGTCCTTGCAAGCTCCATCACCATTAGATCCTCGCGCTCCTTCTCATGCTCCTCCAGCGCGTTAAACTCCTCGCAGCTGAACCCTGAGTGCCGTGGAACCCTGCACCTCGCGCAGAAATGTCTCCGGCAGACGGCGCAGTTGAACCACGCGACGACCGGCGCCCCGCCGTCGCCGTCGTCGATGAACAGCGCCGAGCAGTCCTTGTAGGGGCAGTAGAGCCTCTGGGAGAAGGGAATCGCTGCCTCGCAGAGGGCGCTGCGCCACCGATTCAGCACCTCCGGCGGAAGTATGGCGGTGCAGAGATCGGGCTCCACCGCGCCGCCGCAGCCCGGCGAAGGGCAATGGATCCATACCGAGTTTTCCAGAAGCTTCGACGCGACGTATCGTGAGACGCAATCGGAGCAGTAAGAGTGATCGCAGTCGCTTAAGCGGAACGATTCGGTCTGCGGTTTAGATTCCGCGCAGATTTCACAGAAGAAGCAAGAAAGCGCGGCGGCGCTGGGTTCCCCCGATCCCCAGGCGGAAGCGGGAAACCTAGGATCGGGACGGAGCCTCTTGCAGCTTCCATGGCGGAGAACCTGCAAATCTTCACCGTCGTCGGTATCGTCGGCGGTGAGGTCGACGATTCCGGGCGTGGATTGAAGGTGGGAAGCGAGGATCGCGCGGTGGAGATCCCTCTCCTCCGCGTATCGCTCCACCGAAATCGCATCCCGCTTGGTGGATCCCCGGCAGGGAATGGCGGAAGTATGGCGGTGCAGAGATCGGGCTCCACCGCGCCGCCGCAGCCCGGCGAAGGGCAATGGATCCGTACCGAGTTTTCCAGAAGCTTCGACGCGACCTATCGTGAGACGCAATCGGAGCAGTAAGAGTGATCGCAGTCGCTTAAGCGGAACGATTCGGTCTGCGGTTTAGATTCGGCGCAGATTTCAGAGGAAGCAAGAAAGCGCGGCGGCGCTGGGTTCCCCCGATTCCCAGGCGGAAGCGGGAAACCTAGGATCGGGACGGAGCCTCTTGCGGCTTCCATGGCGGAGAACCTGCAAATCTTCACCGTCGTCCGTGTCGTCGGCGGTGAGGTCGACGATTCCGGGCGTGGATTGAAGGTGGGAAGCGAGGATCGCGCGGTGGAGATCCCTCTCCTCCGCGTATCGCTCCACCGAAATCGCATCCCGCTTGGTGGATTCCCGGCAGGGAATGGCGGAAGTATGGCGGTGCAGAGATCGGGCTCCACCGCGCCGCCGCAGCCCGGCGAAGGGCAATGGATCCGTACCGAGTTTTCCAGAAGCTTCGACGCGACCTATCGTGAGACGCAATCGGAGCAGTAAGAGTGATCGCAGTCGCTTAAGCGGAACGATTCGGTCTGCGGTTTAGATTCGGCGCAGATTTCAGAGGAAGCAAGAAAGCGCGGCGGCGCTGGGTTCCCCCGATTCCCAGGCGGAAGCGGGAAACCTAGGATCGGGACGGAGCCTCTTGCGGCTTCCATGGCGGAGAACCTGCAAATCTTCACCGTCGTCCGTGTCGTCGGCGGTGAGGTCGACGATTCCGGGCGTGGATTGAAGGTGGGAAGCGAGGATCGCGCGGTGGAGATCCCTCTCCTCCGCGTATCGCTCCACCGAAATCGCATCCCGCTTGGTGGATTCCCGGCAGGGAATGGCGGAAGTATGGCGGTGCAGAGATCGGGCTCCACCGCGCCGCCGCAGCCCGGCGAAGGGCAATGGATCCGTACCGAGTTTTCCAGAAGCTTCGACGCGACCTATCGTGAGACGCAATCGGAGCAGTAAGAGTGATCGCAGTCGCTTAAGCGGAACGATTCGGTCTGCGGTTTAGATTCGGCGCAGATTTCAGAGGAAGCAAGAAAGCGCGGCGGCGCTGGGTTCCCCCGATTCCCAGGCGGAAGCGGGAAACCTAGGATCGGGACGGAGCCTCTTGCGGCTTCCATGGCGGAGAACCTGCAAATCTTCACCGTCGTCCGTGTCGTCGGCGGTGAGGTCGACGATTCCGGGCGTGGATTGAAGGTGGGAAGCGAGGATCGCGCGGTGGAGATCCCTCTCCTCCGCGTATCGCTCCACCGAAATCGCATCCCGCTTGGTGGATCCCCGGCAGGGAATGGCGGAAAGGCAGCCCAAATCATCTTCCAAATCAACGCCATCGATCGCCTTCACCTCTTTCCCCATAACCTTAATCTGCGCCTTCACCAGTCGTCTTCTCCCAGCAAGATTCCTCTCACATCTCACTCGTCTTCGACCTCCGATATAATCGTAATTAAATTCAAGAATTCCAAAAGTTTGGAAATTCCGAAAGTCACTCCTATAAAAAATAACTTCTTTTCACGCGAAATCTCGTAACCACCACCATAATCTCGTATCTTTTTTTGATTTTGGTGTTGTTTTGTATATATCTATATATGTGTATGTATATAAACACATATTATATATATATTAAAAACAATGTTTTCGTAAAATAATTTTTTGTTAGAAAATATATGTTCATCCTTCACTACAATTCCTAATTTGTACTCAATTGAGATATTTTTTCATGATATATGATTTATGATAATGTAAAGGAAGCTCACACTGCTACACATAAATGCCTTAAAAGTCCAAGGCCTTTATCATTGATTGAAAAACACCGATAAAATGACTTTTTATCATCGTTTTAAAAAGTAATTATAAAAGACCCTCTTTATCAGGGTTTTTATTTAGCGCTAATAAAGGAATCCATTATCAGTGCTAAAAATAGAGCCGATAAACATGGTCTTTTATCAACGGTTTTCATAGCACTGATAAATGATTCATTTATCGATATTTCTCGTAGCATTGATAAATGATCTCTTTATCAACACTTTTTCTAGTACGAATAAATGAGTATCCTATTAAAATTATAACACACCACAACAACAAAATACATGAGCAAATACAGAATTTAATTGAAATAAAATTTACAAAACAAATACAAGAAAAAAAAACTATATTATAGACATTTCAAACATTGGTTTTCATAATTCTAAGTGTAAGTACAAATTATCACAAACATTCAAAAACACCAATGTTTATTTGTGTTTGCCTCCCGACCCCCAGTCATGCTATTAGTTGTCAAACAAATCACCTCAACTCAAGCAAAAGAATGCACCTATATAAGAAAACAATTCTTATGTTAATAATACTGTAAAAAAAATTAACACAAAGTGTCAATTTTAAACTAAAAACATATACTTTGATTCATACAAGACACACCATGTATCAGATTGAATTGCAATTGATTTTTACACATCACACCATTTCTTATTGTTCTCAAAAGCACGTTCTCTTGAATTGGTTCACATCTGTGGTGATAAGAAAAACTCACTACAAATGTGAGTCAATTCAAGAGCCCTTTTTTTGAGAACAAACTATCACACCATTTCTTGTTCATCTTTAAGCATGTATAAGATAAAAATGATAAGGAAATTAATTAAGTAATAGCAAAGAAAATGACAAGAAAACAATTTGAGCTTGTTATGCTCAATTTTTCCTATCTGATGCGCATTTTAAACCAAAGTGACACTTTTGTATTGAAAGCACACACTTCAAGTCATACCAAGCACATCGTGTGTCGAATTGACATGTGGTGAATTTTTACACATCATAAATGAATTATCGACCGTTCTCCTAAAGTTTGAAAACAATCCGAGTTCGTTTACTTGATTTTAGCTATTTGATGCGCGTTTTAAAATAAAATGATACTTTTATATTGAAAACATGCACTTTAAGTCATATCAGTCACATTGTGTGTCTGATTGATATGCAGTCGATTCTTACACATCACAAATGAATTATGGACTGTTGTCTAAGGTTTGAAAATTATCCAATGTAGCATCCCGACCCGAATTGCCACCAAACAGTGCAACGGGCCAAGTACCACTAGGCCTTAAGCGTGCCTCCCCGAATATCAAAGGGTGCCAACTAGCAGTGAGGGTGTAAACAAGTGATAATGGGGAGACTATACCCTCTGATAATGATATAATAACAGTCTAATAGATATAACAGTGGAAAAGAAAGACCAAATTGACTCTGGACCAGTAATCCACCCATAGCGGAAGCACAAACAATAACATACAATAGCAGAAACATAATCATCAACAAAAATGGAATAAATAAACAAGCCAAACATACAATTTTTAACAGAACATGCATATCAAAACAAGTCATACACAACAATAATCAAAACGGGTCGCGTGTGGCCGACCACCAGTATATACATATAAGTAGCATACTAATGCAGAAAGAAAACAAAAAAAGAAACTTCAGCTGAGGCAAGAACCCATGGTCCCTTGCCTTCCATCCCAGGCTAAACATCCCAACGCAAAGGTCCATCTCATGACCTCGAACCTTTACCCAATCACAAAAGCATGAAGTATACATGCGTCTTGAAGAGCCCGTGTAGGGTGTGAGATATGATCTCAGTAGACCACCACCAATGTGTGCCTATCTTAGATCTGTGATTAAGTAGATGTATCAAAAATAAATAAATAAAACAATACACCACATGTGCATAATAGTAACTCACTCCCCTTGTGCTCAGCAGCCACAAGGGAGCGATCATCGACTTTAGCCAATGCCATAATACCATAGTGGAGAGGATCCTTAGCCTAAGCCCAAGACATCCCCTGATGTAAGCCAGCTCAGGTGAACCCTTAGGTTCCACCTCTAACAAAGTCACCCAACACTAGGTGCCAACCAACACCTTATGTCCAAGTCAAGTTACCGACGTCCCGAAGGCACGCCCTGTAACGTCCCCAACTTGGAAGCCACTAAATCGGTGCCCCGAGCCGAGTCACCACATGACCTCAAGCGTGCCTCCCCGTATGTCAGAGGATGCTGACTAATAGTGAGGGTCTAATGGATCACGTGGGGAGACTATACCCTCTTTACCAGAGTATTCCACAACAAATAATATATGAAATAAAAGAAACAATAAACAATAAACTAGAACATGCAATACCAATCAATTCCCAAATAGGGTACAAACCAAAACCCAACAATAAATATTCCATGTCATGCTAACAATTCCAAAAGTGAAGAAATCCCAAAATAAAGACTAACGAAATCATCCCCAAAACGGGTCATGACTCCATGTTCGGATCCCTCATACATGCACATCCCATGCCCAAATCAACTCCCTAGCATAGATCCCTTGCACTTGTCCTGACCTACAATTATGAAATCTACTCGGGTATCCAATGGCAGCCCAAGCAGGATGTGAGTACAACTCAGTAGACCACCACCAATGGTGTCTAAAAAATATCCAGTCTAAACTGATAGTTCATGCACGTACTAAATAAATGACAAGTTAAACAAAAGATAACTCAGGTACTATTAGTTAACAACATTTTCTTTAACCATTTACCTCCTTATTTCCATTTCCATCACTTAATTCATTTTCATCACTTAATCCATTAGGTTAGGCATTTATATCATTTAAACTACGGCCTAAGCCAGTAAATTACCACACAGAAGGGAAGAAGACAAGTTTTCTGTCTCACTAGGGATAAACATTTCTTAAAAAAATACATCACACTTACCTTGGACGCTCGGTCTAGGTAGTCTCATCAAATGAAACTGTTAGGGGCATAAAGCCTCAGTCCCCTTACCTAACCCATGCATCATAGGGGTGGGGTTTAGAGCCTCAGTCTAACCTGACCCATGGGCGTAAATCCTCAAGTCCAATACTCCACAACTACCAAGCCACGTGCACATTCTTATTTATCCATTTACCACATATACCATATCACAACCATACACAATCAATACACACAACATTTCCATTTCATAATTACTCAACATGTAAATCAACATCAAGCCTTAACCCAATTAAGCATATTCAACAATTCTCATACATTATCCCATTTAACACATTCATCAATTCATATGCCTTAATCCTAGTTACGCATTTACATTACAAATTCATAATCCATTTGACACATTCACATTAATCCATTTAACCCTTTTTTGCATCATTCCAAACAATCCCTTATGCTATTGTCAACAACTAGACACAACTAAAAATTGGTTCCTCTTTATAACCAAACCAACATATCAATATATTTATCATGGGATCTATATCAACATAAATCAATGTAATGCTTAACCTTACAAGTTTCCATGTTCAGGAATATTGGCACATCCCATTGGTGGCCCTAAACCGGTCCAGTGAATCTCAATGCATCCCATGAGGATCATGAGAGGTTCATTTCATCATTTAACTAAACATTTTACCAACTATTATTAAATACATCAAATGCACAAAAAGAGGGAAGAAAAATCACAACCACACATGCACAAATCAACTTCAAGACTATAAGATATAACTTTTAGACCACCTACCTCGATTCTGAATATGAACACACACTTAACCTCAACCGTTGAATCGGATTCAAACACCCTTTGAAGCCCCAACCTAAGATCTACTGGAAAAAGAGAGTTTTAGGGATTTAAAAGAATAATAATAAAACCACAAGACCTAATCCGGAAAAGAGAGAAAAGAGAAGCGTTAGACTAAACCGGAGCTTCAATCTGCACCCAACAACACTCCCAAAAACTTAGAAATGAAGAAGATCGATCCTTGGGAAGATTTGGTCACTTTGGTTCATCACTAGGGTTGTTGAAGAAGAAATGGGGAAGAAAATTAGGTGAAACACTGAAAATACGGAGGGGTAAAATGGTAAAAATCCACTTTTAATGGGGCACAAGGTTTGGCACCACAGTTTGCTAAACCATGTTCCAACCATGAACCTGCCTCTATCCAAGAGGGGTCCAAGTCACACAATTAACCTAGGATCCTGCATAGTTTGTCAAACCGTGCACCAACCATGCAAAATGCCTCTATCTAAATCCACACAGTTTGGACTTCCCCCTTTGCACGGTTTACATAACCATGCACCCCTCCTCCTGGCTAGCATGGTTTGGGGACACGGTTAATCATAACCGTGAACCAACCGTGCAACATGCACCGAATGGAAATTTCCCCCTTATTTCATTCCCCAAACCCCCAAAACACCCTCGAGCCTCCTCATACATCTGGTAAACATTTAATTTTCCAAATTTAAGGGATTTGAACCAAAATTTAAGCAATAATGTACATCCATGAAGTCTAGGATCTTACAACCTCCCCACCTTATAATGTATCATCCTTGAGTTGCACTTCTAAGAATCACTAAGCTTCCAAGGTAAAGAGATTGGGCCACTGAGCTCGCATATCCATCCCTCTCTCCCAAGTTTCTTCTTGAACATTACTATACTACCACAAAACTCAAACCAAAGGCACAGTCTTTCCTTGCAATAGTTACTCACTACGATCTACAATACGAATCAGATTCTCCTCAAAGGAATCATAAGCCTCAAGCTCAACATCCTCAACATCAATCACATGAGATGCGTTAGGGTGATACTGCCGAAGCCGTGACACATGAAAAATATCATTCATGCCACTAAACCACTATGGAAGAGCCAATCGATACGCCACCAATATGATCCTCTCCACAATCTTAAATGTCACCACATACCTGGGTGCCAATTTACCTTGTTTCTAAATCTGATTGTGACCCAACCTTGGTGACACCCGAAGAAACACACAATCACCCACCAAAAACTCAAGTGGTCTATAACACCGATCCACATAAGACCTTTTCCTACTTTTATCCATTTCCATACGTTTTAGAATTAATTGAACCTTTTACAAAGTCTCATACATGAGACTTGGGACTAACAACTTTGATTCCCCAGTTTTCGTCCAACACAATGGGGATCGACACAGTCTACCATAGAGCACCTCAAACGGTGCCATCTAAATCATGTCCTGGTAACTATTGTTGTAAGAAAAGTCAACACGTGACAAATGTTTTTCCCATGATCCACCAAATTCTAGGACACAATCTCTCAACATGTCCTCTAGCACCTTAATAGTACGCTTTGATTTCCCATCCATCTGCGGGTGAAAATTCATACTAAAAAACACATGGGTACCAAGCGCCTTCTATAACCCTTACCAGAAACATGATGTAAAACACAAGTCATGATCCAAAACTATAGTCCATGGAAACCTGTATAACCACACTACTGCCTGATTTTGAGTCTTCTAACTTGAGGCATATGTAATGCTATTTCCATTTCCTACTATGTAAACTAGCTCATGGTCAAAGGACTTCATGTACTCGACCCATATTCACTACCGAAGATTCAAATCACACTGATATAATATATAATTAAGGATTTTATGATCATTATACATAGTAAACCATTCTCCCAACAAATAATGTCGCCAACACTTTAAAGCATAAACCATCACGTCCAGCTCAAGATCATGAGTAAGGTCATTTCTTTTATGAGGCCTCAACTGTCATGACCCATACACCACAACCCAATCATCCTATATCAACACCAACCCAATACCAACATCAGATGCATCACAAAATAAGGTATAATACTTACCTGGATATGGTGAGATTAGAATTGGTGCAGTTGTAAACCACTTATTTAACTCTTGGAAAGCATCCTCACATGCCCCAGACCATTCAAACTTGACACCCTTCTTAGTTAATCCCGAAATTAGAACTTTCAAATGGGAAAAGTGTTTGATAAACCTTCAGTAATAGCCTACCAAATCCAGAAAACTTAAGACATCAGAAACATTCTTGGGATGATCCTAAGATACAAAGACTAGAACTTTCTTTAGGTCCACTGACATGCCTTCCTCTGAGATGACATGACCTAAAAAATGCACCTTGTTAATATTTAAATTACACTTTTATAGCTTGGTGTATAGTTAATGCTCCCTCAGTGTACTCAAAATTATGTCAAGATGTTTTCCATGATTGTCATGAGTCTTAGAGTACACCAAGATGTTATAAAAAACAACAACTAAAAACTAATCAAGGTAAGGGTGAAAAATTAAATTAATTAGGGATATAAACACTTCTAGCCCATTGGTCAACCCAAAAAACATCACAACAAACTCATACAGCCCATACCTGCTTCTGAAAGTAGTTCATGGAACATAAGAAGGTCTCACCCTTAGTTGATGACATCCTTATCTCAGATCAATCTTGGAGAACTCTGATTCACCCCTAAGTTGGTAAAAAAGGTCATCAATTCAATGTAGAGGGTATAATTTCTTAACCATCATCTAATTTAGCTTCCTGTAATCGACACATTGTCGCAAGGATCTATAATATTTCTTACAAAACAACACTGGAGATCCCTAAGGTGACATACTAGGATGAATAAACCCTTTATTATCTAACTTCTCCAACTGAGTTTTATGTTCATGGAGTTCTACTAGTGTCATTCTATATGGCATAATGGAAACCAGTTATTCTTCTAGTAGAAACTCTATTATGAAATCAACATCCCTCTTGGGTGATTGCACCGAGAAGCCCTCAGGAAGCATATCATGAAACCGATCCACTATAAGAGGATGGAAAAGATGATCTACTCCCCCTTCATCAAGCATATGATAATCCATTTGGGATATGATCTCACCCAATTACTAACAAACTAGCCCTGTATGACCTGCTCGGACATCCCTTTCACCACGATGGACATAAGTGTCTCCCTTAAGAGACGTGAATGTTTACCTATGATGGTAACTATCAATATGGGCCTGGACCACAACTTCTGCAAACCAATTTAAACAGAAGATGTCCACCTGGGACTTAATATCATGTCTAAGTCCATCCCAAAAATGTCTTTCCGTATCAGCCTCACCCCTGCCAATGTTGGAACAAAGTGTTTCAAGTCTATGAAACAACCCACATAATCCATCATTGACATGGTTCCATGTGTTAACCTCATAAACTTCACAACCCACTCCTACCTCAAGTTTTCTGGATAGAAATTCTCTAAAAACTTTTCCTGAAAGTCCTTCCATAACATACCATATTTGTTCTTTTTCTGAACCAAAATGTACCACCGACACTTTGTCGGTCCCCACAACATATAGGCTGCCAACTTGAATCTCTTCTTCTTAGGAGTTTCCAAGTGATCCAAAATCATATGGATGGACTCTATCCATAACTTTTCTACTTCTGGTAAAACCTCTCTAGCAAAAGTTGGAGGGTGATACAACTAAAACACCCTGGTTAGATCAAACATACTTGGCATGACCCTCCCTGGGTCCTGTTCCATCATCTAAATAAAACAATCGAAGTTCTCAAGGAACTTATCATCTCCTTGGTTATATTGAACCAATGGGGTTTATTGCTCCACTTTTGGTGGATAATTCTCGACAATATCCTCTTATATCCCAACCGGTATACATTGTCATGGTGGAATTACTCTACAATGAAAAACATAAGTCTTAGAACACATAACATAAAGATTCCAAAAATCACATAAAAGAAGGATCTCCACAAGACATAAACAACCCATTTCACAAGAATTGTCCCAATAGATATCATCACACATAAAAAACTACCCTCAACTATCCCTACTATGAGTCATGGTCAACATGGGGTAAACCAACTTACACAGCCACAAGTCTTCATTTGACACCCTTTTTCAAACCATTTTACCTTCACAACATGAATCTTCCTCATTTGAACACATTTCTATCTTTACAACTCGACATAGCCAATATTTTAACTCATTCTTAACTTTTCATTTAGCACAATTATTTAACGATTCTTTATTATTATTTTCAATTACTCATTTTCATCACTTTTATTAAACATTACTTTCTTTATATTTTTAAGGAATATGAAATGAATTCTACCCTTCATGTCCCACACACCCATATCAGGTGTGACTATCATGATGCATTCCACCCATATACTTAGGTGCCTATAATGATGAATGAACTCACAACCTCATGCCATTTAGACACGAGAAAAATATCATAAAACAGTCTCATCACACAACAAGTGCATCACCCAATGGTGAAGTATCATTAAACCGTAACACCACATACCAAGAACAACAATTCCCACCATGGGTACTTGGGTTTTCCCTCAAACATGGGTTAGATTCTCCCATACATGATATAATTTCCAAGGATCAACACCTCCTAATCTCCTATCTACCATTCCAAAATAGTAAGGCGTAGAAAAGAATAGCTATGATACCACTTTGTAACATCCTCGACCCAGAAGCCACTAAACTGGTTCCCTAAGACTAGTCTCCACATGACCTAAAGTGAGCCTCCCCATACACCAGAGGTTTCCAACTAGTAGTGAGGGTCTAATGGATCATGTGGGTATAATATACCCTCTTTAATAGAGTATTCCACAATATATAACATATGACATAAAATAAAAAATAAATTATAAACCAAAACACGTATTACCAATCTTTTCAAAAATAGGGTACAAACCACAACAAAATAATAAATATTCCATGTCATGCTAACAATGCCAAAAGTAAAGAAATACAAAAATAAAGACTAACATAATCATCCCCAAAATGGGTCCTAAATCCAAGTCTAGATCCCTTATATATTCACATCCCATTCCCCAATCAACTCCCTAGCATAGGGCCCTTGACCTTGTCCCGACCTGTAACCATAAAATCTGCTTGTGTACCCAATGGCGACCTCAATAGGGTGTGAGTACAACTTAGTAGGCCACCACCAAAGATGTATAAAAAATATAAAACCTAAAAAAATATTTCATTCAAGTACAAAATAAATGAAAAGTTAAACAAAATATTACTCAAGTACTATTAGTTATCAGTATTCTCTTTAACCATTTACCTCCTTATTTCAATTTCCATCACTTAATTCATTTTCATCACTTAATACACTGAGTTAGGCATTTAAATCATTTACACTACAACCTAAGTTGGTCAATTACCACACAGAAGGGAATAAGTCAAATTTCCTATCTCACTAAGGATAAACATTTCATAAATAAATACATCACACTTACCTTAGAGCCTCAGTCTAGGTAGTCTCATCGAATGCAACTGTTAGGGGTATAGAGTCTCAGTCCACTTTCCTAACCTGTGCATTATAGGGGTGGGGTTTAGAGCCTCAGTATAACCTAACCAGTGGGCGTATAACCTCAATTCCAATACCCCAAAAACTATTAATCCATGTGTGCATGCTTATTTATACATTTACCATATATACCATATCACATCCATACACAATCAATACAAAAAAAATTCCATTTCATAATTATTCAAAAAATAAATCAACATCAAGACATAACCCAATTAATAATATTAAAAAATTATCATACATTATCCCATTTAAGATATTCATCAATTCATATGCCTTAATCCATTTACGAATTTCCATTAAAAATTCATAATCCATTTGAAACATTCACTGTTATTCATTTAACCATTTTTCACATCATGATAAACAATACCCTATAATACCATCAACAACTAGAAACAACTAACATTGGTTCCTCTTTATAAATAAACCAACATCTCAACATATTTATCATGGGATCTATCTCAACATAAATCAATGAAACGCTTAACCTTACAATTTTTCATGTTTCAGAATATTGGTACACCCCATGGGTGACCCTAAATCGGTCTAGTCAATCTAAATGAATCCCATGGAGATAATGAGAGGTTAATTTCATCATCTATCCAACCATTTTACCAAATATTACTAAATGCATCAAATGAATAACCACAGGGAAGCAAAATCACAACCATACATGCACAAATCAACTTCAAGACTATGGGATATAACTTATAGACCACCTACCTTGATTATGAAGATGAAAAAATGCTTAAACTCAGCCTTTGACTTGGATTAAAAAACCATTTGAATCCAAAACCTAAGATATAATGTAAAAATATGTTTTTAGGGATTTGAAAGAAGAATAATGAAACCACAAGCTCTAATCTGGAAAAGAGAGAAAAAAGAAGCGTCAGACTTACCCAAAGCTTCAATCCTCACCCAATAACACTCCAAAAGGCTTATAAATAAAGTAGATTGATCCTTGGGAATATTTTTTCACTTTAGTTTGTCACTAGGGTCTCTAGAGAAGAAATGGGAAAGAAAATTGGGTGAAACACTTAAAATCTCTAGGAAAAAATGGTAAAACCCCACTTTTAATGGGGTGCATGGTTTGCCAAACCATGTGCTTGCATCTATCCAAGAGGGGTCCAAATCACATGGTTACCTAGGGATCCCACACAATTTGATAAACTAGGTTCAAACCATTTAGGATTCCTCTATCCAAATCCACACGGTTTGGCCTTCCCCCTTTCATGGTTTACATAACTATACAACCCTCCTCCTAGCTAGCATGGTTTGGGCACATGGTTACTCCTAACCATGTGCAAACCATGAAACATGCACTGGATGGATATTTTCCCACTTCTTTTATTCCCTAAACCCCTAAGTCTCCTCATACATTTGGTAAACATTTAATTATCCAATTTTAAGGGATTCGAACCAAAATTTAAGCAAGAATGAACCTCGATGACATTTAGGATCTTACACTCCTAAGAAATAAGAATCTTGGTCCCTCATAACTCATCTCAAATGAAACCCCATTGACCCTTAGACCGATGTTCGATGCACAACGATGTCTTACCTCCACATAATATCACCTTTGAATCACATTTGACGTATCAAGAAATGATGATGTCCATCCTCCCAAATAAGTCCTAGCCCAACTTCCTCATGCATGATGAGCCTCATCCCCGAACCAAAAGTATCAACACTACCATCCAATAAATCCTCACCATCCCTATGGTTTTGTACAAAAAACACCTACATCAAACTCCCTAAGATGCATTTATTAGAGGGCTATACCCACATGATAAGTCAAAACCATATCAATATCTAAGTCATTTTGTGTGCACATGACTCCAAATGGCGCATTGGCCAACATGGGTGAGCGACAATCACCAAATAATAACCTACTCCACAAAAACTAAAACTAATTTCCCCTGTGACCATGTCGCTCTAACATATGGCCATCGAGATTCAATATCACATGATCCCTATCCATAACCTGAATGCCTCATCGCCTCAACCCGATGACCAAGTCACCCAAACTAGTGATCATCATCACCCTAATGCCTCATGTCAAGCCTGTCCTGATGGTTATATCACCACAATCTAGATGACCAATGCTATCTCAATCCTTAGGATTATCCCTCCATATTCCCATGGAACTCAAAATAAATTCATATAGATATATAAATCAATTTAATTTAATTAAACAATTCAATATAAACAAAAAAAATCATCCCAATTCTACCCAAGTTTTGAGTCTCTCACCAAGAGTCGAGATTTTTTAGTCCCATGAAAGCATTCCCATTGGCATCCCATATAGTCAATTTAATTAATTAGAAGACAAACATTAAATTAAAAAGGTCTCTCTCAGTCAACACATCATCACACTCAAATTCGAACCCCCAAAACACTCGCGAAATCACAAAAAAAGGTAAGCACCACCTACCTCATATTCGTAGACATAAGTATGTCCGATCTTAGCCTCTAACTCAGAACGATTTGTAAGAAATCGGTATTTTAGATGAACACCTTGAAAATAGGAAAAAATGACTCACATGGATTTAGCAGATTGTGAGGAGAGATAAAAGAACAATAGAAGCAAGAAGAGTTGTAGACTTACCAATAAAGATCCAACACTGCAAAAGAATTAAAGAACATAGGTTCGATAGAGGATATATATCACACCCTAGAGGAGGAGGAAAGGAAATCCATGGTGTATGGGTGGAAGTCCATGCATGGAGGAGAAAGAGGAGGAAAATAGGTTTATAGGTGGGTGAAAATGGTAAATTCACCTCTTTAATGGGTCTCACGATTAGATCACATGATTTTCAAAACCGTGCGGAAATCGTGCATGCTACAATGCATAGGTACCACCCATTTGGAACTAAGCATGTGGCTTGTGCATGGTTTTCCTTAACTGTTCACAAGCCATGCAGATCCCTCTACTAAAAAATGTGTAGATTCTTTCATGGTTGTGCGCCCCATATAGCATGGTTTTCCAAACCATGTTCAATGCATTTGGGGGCTGCATGATTAGCTCACATAGTTTTCAAAACTATGAAGAAACCATGCATGTTGCAATTTATAGGTACTTCCCATTTGGAACTAATCATGTGGATTGTGAATGGTTTTCCCTAACCATGTGAAAGTCATACAGATTCCTCTACTAAAAGATGTGGATATTCTCACATAGTCATGCACCCCATCGAACATGATTTTCCAAACCATGTTCATTTCATTTGGGGGATGTACAGTTATCACTAGGAGGTCTTATGGTTAAATCTAAACATGTGACTTAGACTACACTTTTCCACCTACCTCGTAGTCATAGATGTAGGTATGTTCGATCTTAGTTTCTATCTTGGACTGATTTGGAAGAAATTGGAATTTTAGATGAACACCTTGAAAATAGGGGAAAACAACTCACATGGATTTGTCAGACCCTGAGATGAGAGCAATGAAGAATAGATAAAAGAGGAGTTAGAGACATATCAATATAGATCCAATGTTGTAGAATAATTAAAGAACATAGGTTATACAGAGGAGATATGTCACACCCTATAGGAGGAGGAAAGGAGATCAACAACTTGCTAGGAGGAAGGACATGCGCGGAGGAAAAAGAGTAGTAAAATAAGTTTATAGGAGGGGAAAAAAGGTAAATTAACCTCTTTAATGGGTCTCATGGTTATCTTGCATGGTTTTCCAAACTATGAGGAAATTGTGTGTGCTATAGTGAATAGGTACTACCCATTTGGAACTAAGCATGTGGCTTGCGCATGATTTTCCCTAACTGTGCACAAGTCCCACAAATGCCTCTACTAAAAACTGCAGATATTCTCACATGTCCATGAGACCCATCCAGAATAGTTTTCCAAATCATGTTTAGTACATTTGGGGGATGCAAGGTTAGAACTAGGAGGCCACATGATTAAATCTAACCATGCACCTTTGCCTGCAATTTTCCAAAACAGGGCCTTCGGGCCAACGACACACCCGAAACAAATATGAACTCATGAGTAAATTTCTAATCCTCAAAACCCATCCAATAAAAAGGTCATGGGTAAAATTAACTCTTAGAATTATGTTTTTATAAACAAAAAGAAGTTGGTTTACCCACCAAACTCTAAAAATTAAAAACGGGCAAGGAATTCAATCTGCTCCAAAAACCAGGGATGTTTCAATCTCCCCACCTTAATATATCTCATCCTTGAGATATAAAACATAAATATGAGATAGTAATGAACATATCCATCACTTTAAAATTTACCCAGGCTACCCCAGTAAAAAGGTCATAGGTCAACTACCTCAAGGGGGCTACCCACATTGTGAGTTACCTACCCTAGTCGCATCCTAACCCAAAACTCAAATCAATGCTATGGTCCATTGACCATCCCCAGACTCAAATTTCCTCCCATGATACATTTTCACTCCTACAACTCATTAGGTGATTACATCAAACCTTTTTCACATCAGACACCCATCAAAATACAACACTAAATCGATGCCCGCCTCATGCCCATGACACACATGGAACCTATGAGGTCCTGCATCTCAATAGATGCTCAAAAGTCTCATTGCCTCACACCTCAAACTAGTCCCACATCACACTAATTACCAGATCCAACGCACCTCATACAAGTCCTACATCCATTGATTCCCACATATAAAACCTGGCGCCACACACCTCTCTCTCTCTCTCACATACACACATAACACATTCGAGCTGATAACAACCTACTAGTCAACATATGATTAGTCTATAGATACATCCCATGCACCTCATGCACCCAAAATAGACATGCCTCTATAAAGTACATGCCAAAACAAAACAAAATAGAACCCCGATCATGCCCACAATGTACCTCTGACCATCATTGGCTAACCAACCTTATCTGAACCTGGAATCTCCATGTCATGTACATGGCCTAAGGTCCGACTGGTAGAAGCCTTACCTCCCTACAGTGCTACACCATCCACCATCCACAAACCCCACTGTTGGGTCCCACTATCTCTACCATGGCCTCCGCGTGCAACTGAAACTCAACTACCATCACTTGGTACCACTCCCGATCTGATCTTAGAACCTTGATCTACCTCAGTATCTGAATTATGGCTTATCTGAGAAGGCTCACTATATAACCTATCAAGATGATCAACCTATCCACATTCCTAATAATTCTTTGGAGACCACTCTCACTATGTATAGGCATGTCTTGGATGCCTGCACTAGAAGCACACCACCAAAGATCCACTTTGAGGTGGTCTGATCGAGTCCCAGGTCTGACCACCTTGCTAAAACTCCTCTCAATCTCACTTCTTACCATCATAAATGTCAACATTTAAATCACCTGATTCCATAATCTAGTTCAAGTATGATTGATTTTTCAAATTTCCCTCAGCTATGAGTGCTTGATTCATTACCTCCAAGAATGAGTCCAACCTAAAGATGTTTACCTGCACCTGAATGGAGTGCCATAAACTATCCTAGAAACACCTCACCCTCGAGGTGTCATCACGCACCATACCGGGTGCAGAGCGAGAAAATTTGGTGAATTTCACTACATAGTCCATGAAAGAAATATCACCCAGATGTATACTCAAGAAATCCTGATCTCTCTTGGCCCTCAGTGCCTCTGGGAAGAAGTGCTCTAAGAACCTAGCCTCAAAGTCCTTCCAGGCTAGTCCCTCGTGTCTACCCGCCTGAACCTACATGTCCCACCAACGCTTTTCTGATCCTCTGAACATGTACATCTCTAGCTTCAGGCTCTACCCTAGGGGTGTCTCAAGCTACTTGAATATCATATGCATCAATTTGATCCAATTCTCAGCCACCTGTGGACCAACCTCACCTTGAAACAACAGTGGGTGCTATAACTGGAACTCCCGAGTCAGATTCACCATGGAAGGATATACCCCCTGATCTTCCCTATTGACACCCTAGATAACACATACCAGGCTCGCTTTGAGACTCTCATCACTCCATAACCCAAAGGCTATTAAATCTGGTGGCTACCCTACCTGCACTGGAGCCTATACATGAACTTTTACTTGCTCCACCTAACCCTCAAGGGTCTCAAATTACGCATGCTCCTAAGGCACCAAATAATCACCTGCCACTATGGGAAAAACCATTATTTGCGATGGGCTATTTGCAATGAGAATAAATACCGTCGCAAATAGTCTGTCGAAGGGGTTATTTGCAATGAGAATAGGTACCCCGTCACAAAAAAGTTACGCACAGATTGGTGTTGTTTGCGTGCCAAACCGTGCGAAAGGGTATTTGCGACGGGTTGGCACCGCCCATCGCAAATGTCGGGAGGCGGTAAGACCTAGTTGCGATGGGGGGATCCCTCGTCACAACAAGTTTGACCCCCGGAGGGTATTTGTGATGGGACCCATCACAAATAACCGGCGATGGTACAAACCTATTTGTGACGGGATGTTGTCCCGTCGCAAAAAGTGTGTCAGCAGGTCACTTTTTGCGACGGGCCCCGTCGCAAATAACCTTTTAACCGCCGATGGTAATTAATGTGGCGAAAGCTATTTGTGATGGGTCCTGTCGCAAAAGTACTATTAGTGAAGGGATTCCCGTCACAACTAATCTAACTTATATATACCCCCTCCATTTTTTCTTCTCTCCACCTGAATTTCTTGTTCCTCTGCTTTTGTAAACTCCAATTTTAGAGTGAAATTTTTTGAGAGTTAGATTTTTTTACAAAAAAGTTGTGAAGCCACCTACAATTATAAGAGATCAAATTTAAAGGTATTTATGTTTTATTTAATTTAGTATTTATTTCCTTTCTTTATATTAACTATTACTTACCTGTGCATTCGCACGACAATGTGTTCAATGCTTAATTTTAAGAAGACAGAACCATATTTCAAAGTTAATAAAGAACATGAATATTGAATAGTTTGAAAAACAATAGTGATAATTAATATTGAACTGTAATTGGACAAAACATAGAGAATTGAAAATATAGGAAAATAAGTAACAGAAAATAATAGGAGAATATATAAGAGAATATTGAAAAGAAATTGAAGAATATATGAGAATATATAAGAGGCGCTCTCAGGAGCTCTGCTCTTGGGAGCACCTTAGGGCTTTGCCTCCGGCATGGAAAGCCGTCTCTTGCAGACGGTGCTGGTTCTCGGTGAGGGGGAGGGTCCAACGATGGATGTGTTTCCAGATTCAGCATCTCTGCACAGCAGGCTCGTGTTTCTCGAATCTGCCCGGGCCTTCGGGCGACGATGTCACAACGGTAGCAATGGGGTTTCTCGGCTCAACATCCAGCTGTCTGTGGTGGAGAAGAGGGTTTATCGGCTTCTAGTTTTCAGTGGTAGTGTGGATGGTACTTCAGATTTTAGCGGCGACGGATCTGGAGATCTGGTCTATGGCGGTCTCTCTACGGAGCGGGGATGACGGATGGGGCCACTCGGTCATCTGGTCCAGATCTGCTTTGTCCGGTTCTATTCAAAGGATGAAGAATGTGATATCTCTAGGGATTAGCATAACAGTCCCTCATTATCCGCACATAAGAAATACGAACATAAACAAAATAATTATTGATGATAACAATCATAATCAAAAGCATAAGAAAAATCCATCACAAAGATCAAGATAATGCAATGGGTTATTTACAGAAGACCCAGAAAATAAATGACAAGAGACAAATATTCTATATAATGGGTATAGATAATGGATGTGCTGGATATGATATATACAAATGTGCGGCATTTTATTGGTAGAATAAAATAATAAAGTATAGCATGATCGAATTCTAAAAAAGAATAAGAAAACTAAAAAAACATAACAAAATGATCCCCTGATACCTGAAAATGCAAACTCATTTCTGCTCACTTTCATCAATATGTCTTCCAAATTGCTGGGCAACAGGTACCTGAAAATGAAAAGTCATTTCTGCTCAGAACAACTGCAACATGAATATATAAATGGACTCAAGAACAGAGGAAAATCATGATTGGGACTATTAAGACCTGTAAAATGTGTTGTTTTAAGGATTCTAGACCATTATCCTTGATATATCTGGATGATTGAAAGTAAAGCTAGATCGAATTACCACTACTGAAATCAATCAATGATTCTGAAGGCAAGGTTTGAGGAAAATAGGTTATACTACCAAACAACCTGTGTTGAACACAACCAAAACACACCATGGATGGTTGTTATGAATAGACATGTCCCTAGAAGACACAATATACCCAGGAAAAGAAGTAGAGATGACCAGGTTTGAAAAAGATGGATATCTTACCCTTGATACAAAATCCTGACAAATACAGAATTGGAGAAAGCTAAAGGTTTTCCATTGATCCGTAGGCTTTCTAGAGATAGGTTCGTTCCCATTTTTTCCTGTTACAAACCTAGAACCAAAATCCACAAATGTGTCCAAAACCTATTGATTTGCGATGAACGGATGACAAATGTTAAAAATTTTAGATGAGTAACATATCATTGCCACAAATTTACTGAAACATAAGTGATTTTTTTGAATTTTCATATTGGAATAAGTCACATTCATGTACAGGTCACCATAATTATTTCATGTAATTAACATATTTCTAGACATGAACTATTATTCAATAGTTGCAATTGAAATTTTATTTGGAAACAAATTAATCAAAATAGAATACATGTTTGGTATATGTACTAAACAGACTACAATAGAACATGCTTTCTGTTATCTATACATAAGAACTTCAGTAATAAAAAAATATTTAACATTGCAACTATTTATAAAAAATAGAAAGATATTTTCAATTTAAAAGACAAACCAAAAACAGAAAGCATGTTCTATTATAATTAAGTTAACTTCAAAAATTAAAACTCACACTTAATGAATAGTGTTGTGGAAAAACATATAAAATTCCCAAACACTACCCACTAGGAAGATGTATGCATATCCAGTGATTTTTCCAAGATTGAAACCCAAAATAAAGAAAAAATAAAGATATCTGAAACTGGTTTCATTGATTCAATTAATAACCTAGAAAGGAAGGAATTTTTGTTCTGAGTCTCCCATCCATGTAATATTTTAATGGTTCCACAAGAGACCATCATACATTATTGTTTATAATCTTCCGTCTAAGGAACCTGTTCATGAACAGTAAGGAAGCAGAAACAAAGACTTCTGATGAAACTATCAGAAATTGTAATTTATTTCATGTATCCCTTTTCCAGGTAAACATAGCATATATATAAGGAATCTGTGGGTGAGCAGGAAACCATAGGTAAAACATAGCGTATATATAAAAAATTGTAGGTAAATACCAACTACCCAAAACAAAAAACATAAAAATCATTAAGTTGATTTGATTTCATAATCTCATACCTTGAACTGTCATCCTTATCTATACCAAAAATAACACCAAAATCATTCTACATGCAATACCAAAGAAAATTAATAGGGAAAAATTATATAATCCAACATGTAGGATAAGTTTGACATCATCTATTTGAAACTGATTATAGAATCAATCACATAAGTTGATCATTTTGAAAAAATAAGCTGTGTTTTCTTGGTTTCTGAAAAAAAGTTACATTATTTTTTAGAAGAAAACCATTTAAAAGATTGGAAGTAGGAAAATAATTTAACAAAAAATAGTATTGTAATAAAATTCCAATAAGTACTCTGATATTGAGGCGGAAAACACAAAAAATAGTGAAAGACCAGCAGTGTGGATCATTACCTTGTGGACAGTAATGTCTTCATGTGTAAAAGACCCCTAAATTTTAGAAAACCATATCTATTAGTATAATATCATGAACCAGATGATAATAGAAAGGAAAAGTGGGTTTGGAGGGTACCTGTAACATATATGTCATGGTTACAAAGACTGAAAATTATTAATGGTCATGTTCCATGGAGGAGAATCACATTACAACTGCAAAATGATATACATGAGTTAAATTTAGCATTCATCATACTGGGATCCCAAGGAGAAAGGAGAAGTAAAATGATAATTTGAAAATAAAAAACAATGACTAAGTTAAACATAAAGCTAGACATAGAGTTTTCAAAATCAAATTACTTCCCAAACTAAAATGGAACAATTAAATAATTGCATAAATCAACATAAAGACGAAAGGGAATGAGAATTCGAATATATATATATATAAAGGAAGGAAAAAAAGAAAAACATACCATGTGTTTAATTTTGTGACACCAAACAACAACAGTGGATGGGAGAATTCCGGGTTCGTGGGAGAAGGATCACGGGCCTTCTGATCATAAAGTACGAAGGTCTGGGAGTTGCAAGCAGCGACATAGAATAGGACGAAGACGAAGAATAGATAAAAGCATAACTGATTAGGAGGAATGCTCCAAACAGTGGAAATGTAGGAATTTGGAAAAGTATAAAACAGAATTAGGGGATAGAATGGGATAACGTAGTCGGAGGAGGGGGACAAGATTTGAGACGAGGGTTTTCACAGAGCCCAACCTGAATTGAGGTGGAAGATGAGACTGCAGGAGGTTGAAATCAAGATTGGAGGTAGACGAAACCCTTGTGGAAGATGGAGGTGGAGTTGGAGGTCGCAGAAAAGTAGGAGATGGATGCGGAGGCAGAGGCCGATGCGCAGGAGGAGTCAGAGTTGTACACGGTGGAGGAGGGGGGATTTGTGGAGGGGTGCGGGAACCCTAGAGTGGGTAGAGAGGAATCAGGGCGGGGTGGGAGAAGCGACATGATATCCCGATCGAGGGTGGGATATTTTTCATTTTTGGTAGAGGGGTACAAAATATAGGATGATGTGGCTTATTAGAAAGAGGACACATGGCAAGGAAAAAGCTTGCTTTAGTATATATATAGATGTATAAAGATAAATACCTTGTCCCTCCACCAACTTGAATACCCTTTTGGTAACATCCTGTGGGTGTGTCAAGAATGGAATAGTTTTGAATATATCTAGGTGAATGATACTACATCTCCTGCAAAAGAGTATTCATCGTAATGAAAATAAAGTTAAAGAATGAATATAAAGTAGGTTAGAAATACAAAAAACATTTTTAGATATAAAACATACACAATAGCACCAATTTCAGCCTTTGTTATTCTTGAAAAAGATCACGACCATGCAAACAGAGACAACCAAAATGTTCCTGAAAATTAAAAAAACCAAACCAAGACAAATATTTAATGCATGGTTAGTAGAAAATATCATCACATAGTAACTCTAGAAACCTTGATTATCTATTGAATCTTCAACCATTGCGTGATCATTTTTTCCCAAGAATAAATAGGAGGCACATTATAATATTAAAAAGGGAAACTAATTGAAATATTTTGGAACTAATAATATATTTTAAATCTCTTATATTGGTTTACAGTATGAGAGGAAACTAATCCTATTTTATGTAAGATTCAATGGTTTTTCATGATCAAAGCAGGTGAAGCCATGGATGTGGAGGCACCATGCTACATTGATGGTTGTAGATGTAGCAAACATCATGTTCAGTGAAGGGCTCCAGTCACTCTAGGTTAGAAATACATAGAACCTTTTTAGATAAAAAACATACACAATAACACCAATTTCAACCTCTGTTATTCTTGAAAAATCTCACCACCATGCAAACAGAGACAACCAAAATGTTCCTGATAATTATAGAAACCAAACCATTCAGCCATTTTAATGTTATATAAATTTCAATCGGGATTTTTTCGAACATAATATGCCAAATATTAAATCCAACCAAAGAATTTATAATTATAGGAGAACTAAAACACCAACACAAATATTGAATTCATGGTTAGTAGAAAATATCATCATATAGTAACTCTAGAAACCTTGATTATCTATTGAATATTCAACCATTGTATGATCGTTTTTTTCATGAAAAAACAGGAGGCGCATAACAATATTAAAAAGGGAAACTAATTGAAATAATTTGGAACTAATAATATATTTGAAATATCCTATATTGGTGTACAGTATGAGAGAAACTAATCCTATTTGATGTAAGATTAAATGGGTTTTCATTATCAAAGCAGGTGAAGCCATGAATGTGGAGGAGGTTCCATGCTACATTAATGGTTGTAGGTGTAACCACAACATCATCTTCAGTGAAGGTCTCCAATCACTGCATATAAATAGATATTCAACAACCACTACATAATACATAAAAATGAAAGAAGATTAAATCACTGGGGAATAAAGCCAGTGTTATGAAAACAATACCTCTGGAGAATGTCCATGTAAATCCATGAAATATAAAAATGAAAGAAGAATAAATCACTGAGAAATAAAGCCAGCGTTATGAAAACCATACCTTACATATTCTGCAACACCCCATGATTGTTAAAAATTGATGTTTATACACTGGGAAGGGAAGAATTGAGTTTTGTGACAGCCATCACAAATTTCATCATTTATTTAGAACCCATTTGGATGGTAGTGAATGAATCATAATTTAGAAAACAAAATCACATAATGATCAATACATATCTGAAAACCTGTTTGTAGTTGTTTCCTTAGTAGTATCTACTCCTATCAATTTATGGTGAAATTATCAGCAAAAAAGTCATGGAAAAGAATAAAGAAATCAATAATTTTAAAGTTAAATGTTATCTTGGGGAAAGAACATTTGATATTCAGTGATAACCAGATTATAATCAGCAATATCTTTTTTAAAATACTTTCCATTGCAAACCAAACAAAATTTTTGACCTTTTTTCCTATGAATTCATGAGCCTACCTTCCTAATGTTTCCATGACTTTAGGATCTTAAGGATTGAACTGGACAGTGTCATGTCCCCATTAAACTTTATGCACTGACTCAGACAAATTTATGGAAAGCATATTGAGATTTTTAAATTTAAAATCAAGTATAATTGTGTAGACTAAAAAAATATTCATTATAAAATTAACACAAAACACCATCGCCAGTACCACCCCCATGGAAATAAAAATGGAGTCTAGATCAAACCTATTGTGATCCCAAATATCCACTTGAGCAGCAATAGTGGAAAAGAGGTATTAATCCAAGTGATGATCAGCAGCCCTGAAACTTAAAGGAGATCACCAGAGAAAATATGATAAAGAACTAATTAGATAAGAGACAATATCAATTGAAAAAGGATTTCTTGTCATAAAAGAATTGAAATAAAATCAGTCTTACCCCTGAGACAAGTGTTGATTCCATCATAATATCTACATAATTTCTTGAAGCTAGCGTGAGTAATAAAGAAGCATTCAATTGGTGCACACAAGTCATATTATATGCACTAATGTCTTCATTGTAATAAAGTAACATTATACTTACAGAAATGGTGGCAGACCGAGTGAAGTGAACCTCACTAAGCCAGATATATTGTATTATAATATGGAAATATAGTATGAGTTCAGTGAAATGGAAAACGTAAAACTGAGCAAAATGTCACATAGAATATATGAACAAAAAATCACTTTATACGAGATGTGTCGGCAACAGGATGAGAGTCAACCGGATCTGATCCTTGGGAAAGAATTTAATCATTGTCGTCTGATATTAACTGGTTATGAGCTTCGTAGTAGATCTGTAATTCGATTTTACTGGGTTCTCACAACCATAGAAGGCACTTCCCAAGTAACTGATTTCAGACGCCGTTTAAACGGCGTCTCATTGATGAAATCTCGTGTCCCTTCCAGATCTGCAGAACCAAGAAAGAAATCGCTAGTTTTTCTGTGAAGTGGGTTTATGACTAAACTCGAGACCAAGAGCTAGGGTTCGTATGGGGAAGGGTGCCGAGCAATGAAGAACGTATGAAGTAGAAGGAAGAGCCGAGCACGAATTTGAAAACCGAACCTATGAATAGTCGACGATGTAGAAAAAATCAGTGGCGTTGCAGTAAGCAGATCTTCGAGGAGGGAAAAACCACCGGGAATCCTAGGAGTCGGGGAGGCGGAGTCGCGAAGATGGAGTCGCGGAGGCGGAGTCATGGAGGCGGAGTTGCAGATGCAGAGGGGATTCGAAGAGGGGAGCAAGAGGGGATTCAGGGAGGGGTGTTCGCGGGGGGGGGGGGGGGGGACCCTAGAGAGCGTACAGGGGAACCGCGGAGGGGTGGGATAGGCGATGGAAAAGCCCAATCGTGGGCAGGAGGGTTTTTCAGGTTCGGTGGGGGGATATGGGAAATGGGGTGACGTGGCTTCGTAGGAAGAGGACAGGTGTCCGAAAAAAAGCCTGCTTTAGTATATATATATATTTTAATTATTGTTGATTAGTTGTAATTAAGTTAGATTTAAATTGTTTTGTCATAAGTATTTATTTGTAATAATAAAATTAAATTATTAGTACTAATTCATAGTAATTAGTAATAATTAATAATTATTAATGATAATTAGTAATGTATATAAATAATTAGCGGTAATTAGTAATTAGTAGCTGTATTTTGCAGTAATTAACAGCAATTAACACTAATTAGTAATAATTGGAAATAAATAGTAATAATTAGAAAAAAATAGTAATAAATATTAACAATTTGTAATAAATAGTATTAATTAGTAATAATTAGTAATATACTAATAAATAGTAATAAATACTAATAAATACTAATATATAGTAATAAATAGTCATAAATACTAATAATTAGTAATAAATACTGATAATTAGTAATAAATACTAATAAATAGTAATAAATACCAATAAATAGTAATAAATTCTAATAAATAGTAATAAATAGTAATAAATAGTAATAAATAGTAAAAATACTAATAAATAGTAATAAATACTAATAAATAATAATAATTAGAAATAAATAGTAATAATTGTAACAATTTCTAATAAATATTAATAAATACTAATAAATACTAATAAATACTAATAAATAGTAATAAATACAAATAAATACCAATAAATAGTAATAAATAGTAATAAATACTAATAAATAAAAATAAATAGTAATAAATAGTAAAAAATAGAATTAAATAGTAAAAAATAGAAATAAATACCAATAAATAGTAATAAACAGTAATAAATACTAATAAATAGTAATAAATACTAATAAATAGTAATAAATACTAATAAATAGTAATAAATACCAATAAATAATAATAAATACTAATAAATAGTAATAAATACTAATAAATAGTAATAATTAGTAATAAATAGTGATAAATAGAAATAAATACTAATAAATTGAAATAAATACGAATAAATAGTAATAAATACTAATAAATAGTAATAAATACCAATAAATAGTAATAAATTCTAATAAATACTAATAAATAGTAATAAATACTAATAAATACTCATAAATAGTAATAAATAGTAATAAATAGTAATAACTAGTAATAAGTAGTAATAATTAGTAATAATTAGTAATAATTAGTAATAATTAGTAATAAATAGTAATAAATAGTAATAAATAGTAATAAATAGTAATAATTAGTAATAAATAGTAATAAATAGTAATAAATAGTAATAGTTAGTAATAAATAGTAATAGTTAGTAATAAATAGTAATAGTTAGTAATAATTAGAAATAAATAGTAATAAATAGTAATAAAGAGTAATAAATAGAAATAAATAGAAATAAATATAAATAAATAGAAATAAATAGAAATAAATAGAAATAAATAGAAATAAATAGAAATAAATAGAAATAAATAGAAATAAATAGAAATAAATAGAAATAAATAGAAATAAATAGAAATAAATAGAAATAAATAGAAATAAATACTAACAAATAGAAATAAATACTAAGAAATACCAATAAATACTAATAAATACTAATAAATAGAAATAAATACTAATAAATAGAAATAAATATTAATAAATACTAATAAATTCTAATAAATACTAATAAATAGTAATAAATACTAATAAATACTAATAAATAGTAATAAATTGTAATAAATAGTAATAAATAGTAATAAATAGTAATAAATAGTAATAAATAGTAATAAATAGTAATAAATAGTAATAATTAGTCATAATTAGTGACAATTAGTAATAATTAGTAATAATTAGTAATAAATAGTGATAAATAGTAATAAATAGTAATAAATAGTAATAAATAGAAATAAATAGTAATAAATAGTAATAAATAGTAATAAATAGTAATAAATAGTAATAAATAGTAATAAATAGTAATAATATAGTAATAAATAGTAATAATTAGTAAAAATTAGTAATTAATGTGAATTAATTGCAATAAATAGCAATAAATAGCAATAAATAGCAATAAATAGCAATAAATAGCAATAAATAGCAATAAATAGCAATAAATAGCAATAAATAGCAATAAATAGCAATAAATAGTAATAATTTGCAATAATTAGCAATAATTAGCTATAATTAGTAATAAATAGTAATAAATAGAAATAAATAGCAATAAATAACAATAAATAGCAGTAAATAGCAATAAATAACAATAATTATCAATAATTAGCAATAAATAGCAATAATTAGCAATAATTAGAAATAAATAGCAATAATTAGAAATAAATACCAATAAATAGAAATAAATAGCAATAAATAGCAATAAATAGAAATAAATAGCAATAAATAGCAATAATTAGCAATAATTAGCAATACTTAGCAATAATTAGAAATAATTAGCAATAATTAGCAATAATTAGCAATAAATAGCAATAATTAGCAATAAATAGATATAAATAGTAATAATTAGCAATAAATAGTAATAATTATCAATAATTAGCAATAATTAGCAATAATTAGCAATGATTAGCAATAATTAGCAATAATTTGCAATAATTAGCAACAATTTGCCATAAAATCAATTGTAATAAATTGTAATAACTTGGCACAATTTTCAGCGGATTGACAACACTTCTTTTGCTCGATGACTCTTCGCCTTTCAAATCTCACCGACTTAAAACATTATGAAAAGTATGCTTCTACGTATGCATATCCAATCTCGCATGCACGAGTTTGAATATACATTCATAGGACCACATTTTTCATAATGTTTTCGGGTAGTGAAAGTTGCAAGAAGAAGATTCACCGACGAAAATGGGGATCTTTTGTCTGACGACTCGTTTACTTGCATCTTTTTGGACACTAAAATCACAAAGAAGAATCTGCTCAGAGGTACGCATATGCATTCTCATATGCATGAGAATGAATAAGCATACCTCCGAGCAGATTCTTTGTTGTGATTTCAGTGTGAGAAAGTTGCAAGTAAATGAGTTGTCAGACAAAAGAGTAGTTGTCAATCCACTAGAAATTATGCCACCCGTAATTAATGGTAATTATTAAGAAGTAGTTGTAATTATTTATCTTTTTTTGGATACTGTTTTTCTAATTTCAAATTATGCAAAAATAGTAATGATTTTATATTTTGTAGAAAAATATGGAACAAGGAAGTCGACAACAGTCATTATTAGATGATCACGCTTGGATAAATCAGCGCAGAAATCCAAATGGTTTTGGTTTAAATTCTGTATATATTGAGGGTGTTAAAGCTTTCTTATCATTTGCATCATCAAAAACAGAATTTGTTTCAGAAGACACAATTAAGTGTCCTTGTAAAAAATGTTCTCTGAGAACGTTTGACACATTTGACAAGGTTGGGGGACATCTCTTGTAGTTTTGTTTTCAAACAGATTATGTTTTTTGGTATCAACATGGTGAATGCAGTTCTAGATAAGATACTAATAACTTGATTTCAGATCCATCACAGTTTCAAAATTTAGTACATGATGTTGTAGGTCCATATGTTCAACAAACTGAAACTCAGGATGCTATTGATTTAACTCCTGATTTGGCACTATCTGAATTTTATGAGTTATTGAGGTCTGCTGAGGATGTATTATATCCTAGTTACACGATAAGAAAATTAAAAGCGATTGTAAAATTTATGGCTATTAAATTAGATAATGGAATGTAAAACAAATATTTTGATTAGATATTTTCTTTGGTTAAAACACTGTTACCTGAAGGAAATGTGTTTCCTGCAAATTAATATGAGAGCAAGAGGCTGGTTCGTAATCTGGGTCTTAGTTATCAGAAGATTCATGCATGTGAAAATGATTGCATCTTATATTCTGGTGAAAACGATTCATTGGATAGTTTTCCCACATGTGGACAATCGAGGTATAAAGAAGCTCAACCAAGGAAGTCTAGATCGATTTCTATGAAACAGTTGAGATATTCCCCCCTTACACCCAGGTTGTAGCATTTGTTTATGTCTCAAAACACAGAGTCAATGATTTCATGGCACAAGACCAAGATTTCAACCGATAAAAGATTAAATCATCCATCTGATGGTTATTCATGGAAACATTTTGACCAACTGTATCCGTCTTTTGCTTTAGAAGCCCGAAACGTGCAATTGGGTCTTTCTACTGACAGTTTCTGTCCGTTTGGTTCTTATAGTAGTCAGTATTCATGTTGGTCTATCTTTATAACTCCATAAAATTTACCTCCATGGATGTTGATGAAGGAGACCTATATCTTTTTTACCTTATTAATCCCAGGACATCCGAAAAAGAATATTGATGTTTATTTGAAACCATTGATTAATGAGTTAAATTCATTGTGGATTAATGGGGTTAGTACATATGATGTTACTGCGAAACAAAATTTCATATTAAAAGTTACATTGATGTATATGATTAGTGACTTCCCAACATATGACATGTTATCTGGCTGGAGCAAACATGGTTTGAAATCATATCCTTACTGTATGAAAGACAAAAAATCCTTTATGCTCACCAATAGAAAAAACCTTTCTATTTTGACTATTATTGTAAATTTCTTCCAATCGATCATCCTTTTTGGAGGAACAAATCTGATTTCAGAAAAGGCACAATTTAAAGGGATGCACCTCTAAAAATGATCTTAATTACATAGATAAAATTAGTTGTATTTTCATTACCTCCCATCACATTTAGGCCAACAGTAAACCAACAAAAAATTCATGGTTTTGGGAAAGAGCATAATTGGATAAAATGGATCATTTTTTGGGATCTTCCATATTGGTCTGATTTGTTGGTCTGCCACATGTTGGATGTTATGCATATTGAGAAGAACTATTTTGATAATTTATTTCATACAATTTTGGATACACCAGATAAGACCAAAGATAATATAAAGACACGATTAGATCTTGCCCAAATTTGTAGACGATCAGAACTTGAACTATTTCAAAATGTCAGATCACATAGGTTAATGAATCCAAAAGTAGCTTATACACTATCCAAAGAGAGTAACTTATTATTTTTTCAGTGAATTTCAGATTTGAGACTTCTAGATGGCTATGCTTCCAATTTGGGAATACGTGTTAAGAATGGTCATATTACCAGATTAAAAAGTCATGATTGTCATGTTATAATGGAAAGACTTATGCCGATTAGATTCAAAGGTTTGTTGAATTATATTATTTGAGATTTGATAACAGACATATCATATTTTTTTGAGAGACTTGTGTGGAGACAACATACTATGATGCACTAAGTAAATTGGAAGAAGATGTTGTTGTCATTATTTGTAAACTGGAAAAATCTTCCTGTTGGATTTCTTGGACTCAATGGAACATTTGATATTACATTTTCCACATAAATCTAAATGTGGAGGTCCGGTATAGTTTTGATGGATATACACATTCGAGAGATGCATGCTGAAATTGAAGAAAAAATTACGTAACAAAGCATCAGTTGAAGGCTCAATTTCTGAAGCTTATTTACAAGAGGAAATTTCTTTTTTTTCTACTCTCATTATTTTAAATATGAAGATCCCTAAAAACACAACCGCATGGGAAAGAATGAGGGGAATTCTGATGATGAAATGGACAATCAATTATCAGTTTTTAATTAACCAGAGTTTGGCTTCGGTGGAGTTCATGAACGATGGCTTTCAGATGATGAACATCACAGAGCTCATATATATGTTCTGATCAACTGTGAAGAAATGAAATCATTTGTACTAGGAGTTATTTTATCACTTATTCTATAATTTATGTTATAGTAAGTAAACTTATTTTATTTTTAGGTTATATGATAATCATATCAATAAAAAACTTCCAAAAATTACAGCAGCTGCTCTTGAAGAATTCTGATAGAAAATTTTTTCTCAATGGTTTCAAAAATTGGTAACATATATTATTTATGGTTTAACATATCAATTCAGTTTATTATTTTTTATATTGATATCTGTTTTACAAATTTTAAGGTGTCTCAACATGCTGATAAAATTGATAAGCGACTGTGTATATTGAGTAACCCACTAAACAAAATTGTTAAATCTTACAATACATACATGGTGAATTGTTTTCGATTTCATACACATGCATATAGGGAATAGAAAAAACAATGAACAGTGGAGTTTTCTTGAGAGGATCACATTATAGAGAAACTGAAGTTGACTTTTACGGCATGCTGGATGAAATTATTGAACTGTGTTATCTTGGGAAAAATTACATAACAATGTTTAAATATCGGTGGTTAGATACTGAGAGAGGATTGCATGTTCATCCGATTCATGGAATCGTCGATATTATATATAAAATTATTCTTGTAGTAAATGAACCATTTTTACTGGTTCAACATGCACATAAAATATATTATGCAAAGTACAGTACTACTTTAAGAGACCTGAGTGATTGGTGGAGCATAATAAAAATGAAATATCAGGAAAATTAGTTTACTCAAACTGAATGTGGTTCGGATGAAGTACAATGAATTGAAAATTTTCAAGAGACTACTCAAAATCCATCATTTTTACAAAGAGACATATATATCGATGATAACACCCCACAATTAAGAGTCAATAGTGATGATAATGTTAATGATGTTACAAATGAATTTGAAATGGAAAGAGATGATGAAACTAAAACTCATATGGATATTGATGACGCTGATGATGAATATAAATACATTGACATCGTTAGATATGAAGATGATGATGAAGGTGAACATTGACACAGTTAAATACTGGTTATAATCATAACTAATATATATCTATATGTAATAGTTATTTTCAAGTATATTCTAACAATAACCATTTTGTGCTTCAGATGGAACCTGGTTTACTTTGTGAGTTGGAGGATGCTGAGATACCTTTGGATGAGTAGGATTTGGGATCATCTAACCCTCAGGCTACTGGCAGTTCAAGGGGTATGTGGAGGGGCCCCAGTCTTGCATGACTTATGATTCCTAACCATATCCCCGAGTGACATCCACATATTGGTTTCAATCCATGCATGTAGGGGTATAATAACCTATTAGTTGCGCCCAAATTTACCCTACTAGTAAAAGAGGTCGTTGAAGTACAAGTAGGGATCGAATCTAAAGGGATTGAAGAAGAAACCTTGAGACACACAAATTTGTTGATGGATTGGCTATGAAGTGGCCAACTTTGAGGCAGATTTTAATTGTAGAACTAATGATATAATTTAAATAACAGATAAGGAGAATGATGTGAATTAAAAAATTATTGATAATGGGTTGATCTTAGGGTTTCGTTTGGGTTTGATTGGATAAATTTCTTTTCTTAAAAATTTCATGTCATTAATTGAAGATGTATCCAAACAACAAGATAATTCTCCCAAATCGTTCACCAATATAATCCCTACACAATTCCAAGGCCAATCACTAATTCAATTTGAGGATCACTTTACTGAGCACTCAAAGTAAATAGATTGTACTATCACTTAAAATGCGTCGTCATTAAACTTGGAAAAGACAAAGAAGAACATAACTCATCGAATGGAAATCTTAAAATGACAAATAGATTTAAAAATTAAAGTCTATGAAATAACATCCAATCCCTGACCTTGCTACTACCTTGGATCAAAACTTAAGTGGTTATACCTCCAATGATGCTATTCTACCAATGGAAGCGGGATGTAGACTTATGGGGGAGGAATTGAAGAAGAAGAAAATTATTGAAAAATGAACACTCCACCGTTGTGTGATTGAATTCACAAGTGCTGGTGTGAATAAATTCACACCTTGATTCAACGGTATCAACGTGTGAAGAAAAGTAAAATAAAAATTGAATAAGAAGAATAAATTTTATTAAAATACTAAATGTGAAAGAAAAACTTACATTAGGGAAATTGATAATGCCATTACAAAATGAAAGCGGGAAATTACAATTGAAAGAAATACAATGGATGAAAGAAAAAACATGGATTCAAAGAAAAATGTTAGATGATAATTCCTTCACCACCAGCTCCTTATATAGTCATATTAGGAGCCTTAGAGACACCCCACCACAATAAATTCCATCCCCATTAATTTAGAGAGTCAAAAGGAAGGTGAGAAAATTAAGGGATTTTGACGTTTTGAAGTTGACCCAGAAATTTCATCCAGATTCGTCCACCATTTTGACTTGTGAATTTGGAATTGAAGGAAGCTGAATCATCAGCGGTCGTAGAATAAAAATATCTTCTTCCATGTGTCCTATTTCATCTTTAAAAATTTCAGGAAATTTGGCTCAGCCGTTTAGAAGTTAGGGTCGAAATAGTAGGAAATCTTTATGTGCATTAATGTCGGGTCCACCATTTAAATCTCAACTTCATATCCCTTTATTATCATGAAAACTTCAGAATTAGCTCTGGCCACAGTTGAATAAAATGATACTCATATTTTTATCTTTCTAATTTATAAATTTGAGCTTTATTGGGCTTGGTTTGTGGGCCCCACATTTGTTTGATGGGCCTTAGGCCCATTATGCTTTCTCCAACAAATTTCTGGATTCGAGTGAAAAATTATCCATCTTCCTTTGGGATTCATCCATCGGACCTAAAAGATAAAATGTTCCAAACAAAGTTATAAATAATATCCCAAAATTTAAAATTAAGAAAATTAATATAATGTTGGCCACAAACAAATGAATGATTGGGCCCAAATTTTCATTTTAAACATGAATTGCATTTAAGATGAGAAATGAAGTTCTATTTATGTAATGCACTAAAAATAATGTTTATGAACTTTGGAATAATGAATATAAAGATATTAAAAATTAATATTAGCCACTTTTAGTGACTAATCACCTGTGTATTTTAGGTAGCTTTGATTAATTTATTTATATACAAATTGTTTGATTATTTGTTATTTTTTCATAGTTTTGCACATGTAGTTGTTTGACATGGGAGCGCTATCTTGCACAATTATTTTTCTCAGACATGGATCACATGGGAATAGATTCTCATTGATGTGTAGCTTGGAATGTTGAATCATTGGCTGTTATGTAAATAAATAATATTTATTTAGAAATTTATTTCATTAATAACTTGATATTATAAATTATTTTTAGGGTTTATGGTATCCCATCGATGATAGAATGCACGGTGCTATCCACAAGGCATGGGAGGTGTCTATGTGTGAGCGTTTTCGTCAGTTTTTTCACAATTTGAGAAGGAAATCCATTAAGAAAGCAGGATTGAAAATATTTGATGAGTCATATAGAGCTCACCGACCATAGTACATTTCATATCACGTTTGGGATGGATTATGTTCACACTGGATGAGTAGTGGATTTCAGAAGAGATATTCATTGAGCCGACAGAACCGGGGGAGACAGAAGGTGACACATTGAGCTAGTAGTCGTACATTCAGTACACATAGAGAGCATCTGGTAAGTATTTTTTTTAAATATTTTATATAACATTACATATAAATATTTTATTTTATATTCATATAGGCAGTCAAGCATCCTGATATTACAGAGTACAATGTTTATCAGAGGATGTACAGTGATCCAGCCACTGGAGAGATTAGAGGTGATCACCAACGTCAGATTGTGGTCAGTATTATTTCCTTTTCAGTTTGAAAATTAACTGTATATAATATTTTCACTATTTTAATTTCAAATTGAAACTGAAGGAGTCATATGAGGCCGCGACCTCTCAGACATGGGCTGAGAGTCAGGCCGAGACGGTTGATCAGACTAGTTCCCACCATTTTGATGAGGCGACATGGATGTAGGTGACCAAATATTCCTTCGAGAAGGGCCGAGTAGTTAGTATCAGATCTCATTTAACTCTTGGGACTTATTATGGTACTGTAGTGATGTCAACGTCCTACTCGAGAAGAGCTTGTGGAGAGGCATTATCTTCTGGATCATAGTATCAGAAGCAGTTGTGAGCTCAAACTGAGCTTATAGAGAGTTTGCAGAAGAAGAAATAAGAGATGTGTCAACAACAGTAGTAGCAACATCATGAGGAGGACATGCGTCGATGGCAACAACAGCAGCAACAACAGCACGAGGAGGACATGTGTCGATGACAGCATCAGCAGCAACAACAGCACGAGGAGGACACACGTCGATGGTAGCAGCAGCAACACGATCAGATGGAGTATATGTGATGTCCAACTCATAGTTTAGGGATGAAGTTTCCTCCACCATCTCCTCCAGCTCCTTTAGTTCCTTCAGAAGACTATCCCCCCAATGATTTTTTATTCTATTAAAAACATTTGAATTGAACATTTGTTGTAATATGAAATATTTATAGTTTTTGTCTTTTATATTGGTGTGGATATTGCATATTTTTTTATTTTTAATATTTTAATATTTTAATATTTATTATTAGTATTATATTTTTTAATGTTTGTTTATTTTAATAATAATAATAATAATATTTTATGATTTTTTTATATTTTTTTTGAATATTGAGAATTTTAATTTTTTTAATTTTTTATTATTTTACTAATATTAATATTATTTTTTTATTAATCATAATATTATTATTATTTTTATTTTATTAGTATTTTCAAATATTAATATTTTTTTTTATTTTTTTATTATTTTAATAATATTAATATTTTTTTATTTTATTAAGTATTTGTGACGGGGCCTTCTGCGACGTGACCCCGTCGCAAATAAATTATATATATATTTTTTAAAAGTTTTTACAACATGTTGATTTACCGTCGCAATAACTTTGTTGTGACAGGCCCATCGCAACAGGTTTATAACATATAAGCTATTTGTGACGGGTCGATATCCCATCGTAAAAACTTTTTGCGACGGGCCCATCGTGAAAGGTTTTTGTATATATAATGTATTTAATCGGACATCTATTTGCGACAGGCCCATCGCAAAAAATACTAGTTGCGACGCCATTTGCTGCAATGTTCTATTTGCGATAGGCTCCCGTCGCAATTAACCTGTCGCAAAACACCAAAATTCTAGTAGTGTGCCTGATGTACCATTGGAACCCATCTAGTTGGAATCCCACTGAATACCAATACATGGTCATACAACCTAGACAACATACTTACACACACACACACACAAACACACATATATATAACATAGATTCGGAAAGTAGTAACATGCATCATAACCTCACTACCCTTACTCTCACCCATCGCAACCATGTATCTTGACAACTGGCCTCTTGGCCCCTTACCCACCTGTATTAGATCCAAGTATCATATATACCTTGGGCCATGCCCATCCTGACGTGCCATTTCGCCTCAATCTGATAACCACATCACCCAACCTTGTGATCAACATCACCCCATATCATCATCCTTTCCTACTGCAATAAGATCCAGAACCGTACATATATATATCACATATCACAATAAATTCTTATCTTAGACACATGCATATATATATCACAATCCTATTATTTTCCAATAAAAATAATAAACAAACAAACACCCCTTCCCATACCGGACTAAGGGTCCAAATATCCTTCCTTTTCATACCCGGCCAAGGATCACATGTTATAATAGGTAACAATAACACCCATGTAACAACCCTAGATTTTGTGAAATATATATTTTTCAAATTAATTTAATATTTTTAATATTTTTCATTTCATGTAACACTGAATATAGATTTTTATATAAAATCACTAAGCTTGGATGACATTACACACAACACCAAGTTAATATTGAGCCACACACAACACTTAGATTATCTTTTGGTACACGCAACAATATTTTTATCTTTTATTACACACAATACTGAGTCCATTCGATATCTTGTGTTACACGCAAGGTTGAGTTTTACCGAACTACAAGATACTATTAATATTATTTTTAAAATATTATTATAGCAACCACCCAGCTGTTGGAATGGAAGTTACAAATAATATTAACTAAATTATTAAAATATGATTTAAACATGTATATAAAATGAATCCTTTGGTTATTAATTAGTATAAGTGACTGTAAGAACTATTTGAAAATAAAGAAATTACCTTTTTAAGAAAACAATTTTTCTATGTACAAACACAATTTTATACCAATAAATTAAAAAAATCACGTTTTATTAATCTTTTCAATAAAATTTATATATTATATATTCAATAAATATTTTTTATACTCATACAATATATTTTACAGGTATAAGATAAGAATAAATCCAATTTTTTGAACAAAAAGATGTATTTTTCTAAAAGGTAATTTTACTGCCTTTTAATGGAGAACCCATTTTATATCTGATTTCTAAAAATTTTATAATTTTTATTTTAAAATATGAACATAATTTTTTAAATAAAAATATAAAAATTTACTTTGGGTGAATTTTTGTTTTTTTTCTGAGAAGTTTTATTTTTTTTATGAATAGGGAAAAATACTAAATTTTAATTCAAAACTGCTTCTTCGTTTAATTTATTTATATAGTTAAATTATATTTTAGTTTTGTTTTAGTGTTTAATTAGGTCTATTTAAAATAAATTAATAAAATTTATGTAATTTTAATAGATTTCACATTTAAATTAGATATGAAAACATTTCATACTTTTGAACATTTTTACTTTAAAAACCCGCTTTGTTATTTTGTCTATGAGATTAAATTTAAATTAATTCCTACCACATCTATGATTAGAATTTGGAAAAAAGGATTCAATATTTGGAATCATAAAAATTTTCAATTTATAATAAGGTCAAATTATTTTTTTATTAAAAATATTAGTGAAAGTGATTAAAACTAATTATAACGACTAAGAGAAAAATTAGCTTAACAAAGGATTAAACCTTGAACTTAAGGTCCAAAATGACCTATAAATTTTTAAAAAATATATTTAATGGCCATATTTCTACCCTATACTACATTGGATATAATTTTTACAATTATTGGAGCCACTTTACATGAGAAAAACGTGGGTGGAATTCCCTTTTAAAAAATTTACAAGAATGCCACTCCTCCACTATAAAAAGACACTCATCCCTACCACTTATTAACACATATAAAGACCTTTGGATATCCAAAAATATTCTCAAATAATCTTCCAACATCCATAAATTCATCCTATAATCCTCCCTTTTTTCATAACTCTATCCAAGGAATCCTTTTGGTGCAAACCAAAAGGTGTTACCCAAATAAGATGTAACATCCTTCCCCAAGCTCCTTTGTTTTATTTTCATTATACACCACCTAAATTATTATTATTCCATGATTATATAATAACATAATTATTCTAAATATACTAATATTTTTTTATTATAAGTTTTATACCTACAATTACACACACTTCCATCTAATGGGTAATGAACTTACCATTCTCGTGTACGACGAACTACCACCTTACAAAACGATGTTGTTAATTTTTCCTTTACCACCTATCATGGTTAGAAATTATTATGGAAAATCTATTTTTATATGATATATATGATATTTACTATATCTTTATGATTATTTAATTATTATTTAAAACATACCTTCATGGTTTTCTATTTTGTGTAAATACGATAACTTTGTTTGTGGACTTGTGGACTACCACCTCCTCAAAGTGATGTGATTTGTTCACACTTTACATGGAATGTATTGAGGATGATTTTAGTGAAATTATATAATATATATGAAATAATAATTATATTTTAATTATATTAAACACACACACATATGTAATTTACTTTCTTTCTTTCAATACGATAATAAAATGAAATCATCGTTCATGCATACGTACGACCTACCGTCTCCATGAACGGTGTATTCCATTTAATAATTATATCTTTTATAGATTATTGTAAATAATTATATAACAAATATATATAATATTCATATAATTTTTTACATTATTTAAATAATTAAATCCTAATATAAGTAAGATTATCAAGAATAAAAAGTTAAAACACATATGAAAAACAATGCAGATATTACCCAAAACATAATGTTAACATGGAATTATTAATAAATAGGTAATATAAAGTTACAATAAAATCATATATGATATTAAATAAAATAATATGGTTCTATGGTAGATTTATAATAAAATTATATTTATTATAAATGAGGATTTAACGTTTATGAATAAACTCAAGACTTAAGATAAGGGAATTTCATCTCACTTTTTATTTCTGTGAGATACATGCTATATTCACCACTCGATTTTTTAATGGTGTATATAATTCCATATGAAATTTTATATCATTAATTTAATTTATTTTGTAATATTAAAAGATTTAATTTATGTTATTCTTTCACTTTTATCACAATTCTAAATTTACTCAAGTAGTAATGGTTTTCTCATCTCACTTTTATTTTCCTTGAGATACAAGCCATGTTCACCTATTATTTATTATATGTGGTGTGTATACTAACCATGGATATATTATATGATTATTATAATTAAATTAATGTGTATTTACATATCAA
This sequence comes from Viscum album, assembly GCA_963277665.1. Classification (NCBI taxonomy): domain Eukaryota; kingdom Viridiplantae; phylum Streptophyta; class Magnoliopsida; order Santalales; family Viscaceae; genus Viscum; species Viscum album. The sequence goes on along the minus strand of OY728127.1, from coordinate 379,704,938 downwards.
TTTTATGATCTTTCTTTCATGGGGTTTATGTTTCAAAAGTTACCAAATCAATAAAGTAATTTTGTATCAATTTTCCTTCTTTGAGACACATGACATATTATGCACCTATATTATTATATGAGGTGTATAAACTGACCTTTTCATGTTATCTCATAAATATACTTATTTACATGATATTTTGAGCTTCATGTAATTTCACTTTCTTACATGAGGGTGTATGATTCAAAGTTTCCAACTAGTAAGATAGTAACGACCCAAAATTCTATCAATGAGAATTCCCTTCTTATATTTATTTCATATAGTATAGATCAAATAAAATGACTTATATAACACAATAAAAACTTTATAAATTAATAATTAATGAAATAAGAGGTATTTATAGAGGTTAAGGAACCTATACCGATGAAATAGTAACTTTCCCTTAGGAATAGTAATATGATCCCTATGAATAGTAAATCACCTAATTAATAGTAACCACACCCATGAAAGTATAAAAAAATTTATTCACCTTATAAATGGAAGTATGATATAATTATATTATATTATAAGTAAATGAATATTTTAAAAATTATTAATTAATTGTTGGTATTTTTGTAAGTCATAAATATTTAATTACAATTTTATAATTAATAAATTGATTCAAAAGAAAATTAATTTTCATAAAATTTATTTATAAATTAATATTTTCTTGTCTTAATATTTTAGGATAATTTTATGAGACCTTAGTTAATTTTTCAGTGTTATAAAATCAGTTATAATTTTAAAATCTGTAATTTTTGATTAAATGATGGTTTTAATTAAAAATTAAAAATATCATATTTATAAAACTATTTTGATAAAATAGAGTTCATTTTTTAATTCTAAATCTCAGAAAATGGTTTAGGTGAATTTTTTAGATTTTTCTGAAATACTTGAATTTTTGTTGAATAATGTAATATGATAATTTACGGTATTTAAATTATAATCCAAATACATGAATTAAAAACATATTTCATACTATAAGCACCCAAATATCTAACTCAGATGCCCTATTTATTATATTTAGTCATAGGAATCAAAAATATTCATAGTCTTGATCCAAATAGTAAATAAATGAATAAAATATTTAAAAATCACTCATCTCCTCCACTATAAAAACCACCCCTCATCCCCTCTTCTCCTCACTCCTCTAAGCCTTGAATATTGTAAAAATTATTATCAAATCCTCTTTCCTAGCCCCCCCACGTCCAATATCTATTATTGTTTTTCCAAAATACCAAAACCACTTTCCCTAAGGAGGTTCTCAAGGAGGATAATTCAAGAGGTAAACCCTCTTCCTTTTTCTTTTAATTTCATTTCAATTTATTTTCTTTTCTTATCCTCTATTCACCTAATCTGTCCAAATGATAATTAAAAATCTAGTATCATCTATATACTGGAATGATATCATGTTAATGTAATATCCATCATCAATCTCTTTACTCTCACTCTTTTATTTTAAAAACAAAATCATCATCCAGGAGGTGCTGATTTACAACCTTCGTGGAGGACGAACTTTTGTTATTTAATTTCTCATTCAAGTTTATTTACGAAACCATTTTTATGGTTGAAAAAGATTATAAAATATTCATTATATCTTATTCAAGTTTCTATAACCATTTTATATACATGATATTAAATAATAGAACAAAACTAGTCCATTGTGATTGAAAAAATATAAAATTAAGAAAAATAATTATCATTAACATGTTATCTAATTATTCATCCTAATATATAAAAAAAATAATACATAATACCAAATAAAATTGTATTTTTAATTAATAACATGTAATTCCAATTATGTATAATTATACCCATTTTACATGAACTCTGTTACTTATAATCAAGCGAACCAATCATGAAATCAAGGAAACGAACACTCAAGAATGACAGAATTCAATATTATAACTTATCAAAAAGTCCATAAATAAACTTAATACAATTATAATAAACTAATTAAATTTATAATAGGTTTTTAATTAAATTATTTATGAGACTAATTTCATATTCTAGGACCTTAAGGTCAAGTGTATAACACATTCGAACATAAGGTAAGGGTTTCTTCCCAAACCTCTATTTTATTTTGGGTTACTATTTTTATCTCTTTATCCCAATGAATTTATTAATTATTATTATTTACTACCCATAAATTTAGTATTAATTTTATATATATATGTACCAATCATAATCCTTATTTCTTTTATGGATAGTTAAATGTTTAAAAGGATCTTTCTCAAATTCTTCCCAATAAACAAGCTCGATTCAAGGGAACTTCTCGAATTCTTACATATTTTCAAGTTCACAATATAATATTTTTTAAGAAACCACTATTTTTATAAAATCACTCATTTTATTATGAAAAAACTATCTTAGTTCACTTATGGTTTTATACAAATATTTTTCCAAAAGAACTCTTCTTTGAAAAGTAAAAGAGTATTTCTCTCAAGAATTACTCGATGATTTTATAAGAGTATTTTTATCTATTTCAATACTCTTGTTGATTCTTATGTTTAATTTGGGTTAATATTTTATGATATAATCTACCATATTTTATTGAATGGTTTATTATTAGTTTGACCGTGGATGTTCTATCTTGATACCATTCACCATATTACTCAGAATGGTTAGTGATTATGTTTCCCGATTGGCGAAAGTTATCTACATTTCATATGTTAGTTTCAATATGAATGTATATGTTGATTATGTTTCAAACATTTCATATGAAGAATTAATTAGAATTAGTAAGTGTCAATTGGGGGCTTCTATAGCCCCTCAGTACATCAGTAGTCTCACGAGACAAACTAGTTTGGGTTTTTACCCGTTTATGTATGGTCATGGCACGATGCCTTGATGAAATAGTTATGATATCCCAAACTATGTATTAACTCATTATGAAACTTGTAATTTATAGTACATGTGATTATTAGATGAGTAGAATATCCATGGTTAAGTATTTTTATGGCATTATTTAATCAGTTTATATTTCTTCCATATTATGATCAAGTTTACTTTTAATGGCATGTGTTTTCAGTCATTCACCATGCCTTATTATTTATTTATGCTTCCTCTGTATTTCTTAACCTTAATGAGCATCTAATCTCACCCCTTTCTTATGTTTTATTTTTCCCTAGGATGTGAAGATGTGTATTATTAATGACTGATAGCCCATGGGGCATCGTTAAATCCCTACAGTACTATGCAAAAATAAATTTATAAAACCCAAACTATAATAATCAATTAATTAGAATCTAGTATAAGGAAAGTTAGGGATAAAAACCACATAGACAGTGTGTATGTTTTAAATCAATTAAGGAAACAAAAATTGAAATTGTTTAATTTTTTTGGAAATATAAATAAATAAAAGGATTAAATGGGTTGAAATTAAATATGGGAGACATGCCAAGTTCAGTGATTTCAGGTTTGTGTGCTAGGGATTCAATTGAAAGTGTGTTTATTCAGTCTTGGTGTTGGAATTGGGTTAGTAGATATCCTTCGTATGGGTTCCCCCACTCAAATCCTATGATTGGACTGTTGTGATGTTCATCTAATAGATTCAATCATAGGGATAGGCAACCCAAAACCTTGTTTAAACATAACTAACTTAGATAGCATAATGGTCATGTGAAAAGTAGGCTACTTAATTGGTGCAATGAAATAATACTCTTAAAATCAAAAGAAATGTTCATGAAATTTCAAAATTAAGAAGATTGGAATTGATAAATGGTGTTTGCAACAATCCAAAACATGAATAATGAAAAGAAAATAATCCCTAAGAACACATATCCCTACAATCACATCACCCAGTACTAAAGAGACTACTCTATCAGGATGGGAGAAAGAATCATGGGTACCTGAGGAAGAATGGTGGTGAATAAAGGATCCAAATAGTCACCTCATTTTCTGGCAGGCATACCTTGGTGTTTCTTTTCCTCCATTGGTCCCAGAGTATCTTGGAAGGGTGGCCGGAGGTCCAATTTATAGGCAAATCCAATCCACACTTGCGGATCTCACTACCTTCATTTTTTCTATGTGTCATCAGTTACACGATGTGTATGTGGGGTTCATGTCGTATAACTCAAATATAATTTTTCCTCCACCGTGTTGAATCTGCAGATACTGATTTGACTATTTGACTCCCATCATAATGTGAATTGGGGACTCATGACGTGTACTTGTGGTTCACAACGTGTTCTGAAGTCATGACTTGTCTATCATGAAAATTTCCATTTAAACATGTCATGATGTGTACTGAGGATACATGATGTGTAATCATTTTCCTCCATTTTCCAAATCCGCTTCATCTTTGAAAATCTGGTGTTGTGCCGCTTCACTTTTCCCGCAGCACAAAGGATCTTTTTGATCATTTTCCTCCACTTTTCATTCATTTTTTGAATATTCATCATTTTCTACCATAAAACATATAAAAATTAAATACATTCCAAAATGGAAAGATTATTCAATTAAATACAAAATTCAAAACATTAAAATACTAAAAAATGTATGCATGAAATACACGTATCAATGACCTATAGGGATAATCTTGGAGTTTATGTATGATTCAAAATAAGTTGATATGTTTTATTTCATTTCAAGTTGTAATGTTGAAGTTATGTATATATCTTGTTTTCCAAATCTACTAAACATTTTGGTACTTTGGGATGCATCTTCCTTGTTTATATTCTAATGTAATAAAGTAAGACATGGGCTCCAGGTTACTGGGTTCGGGGTCCTTACAGTTGGTATTAGAGGAAGTTTAGTAGAAACCATGGAAACTAGATTTAGAAAATGTAGATTAGGGAACAAAACCCTAAGATAGGCTTTGAGAATAAGCATACAAGAACATCCTATAATTTTGGTAAGGTATATATTATGTGAATTTTCCTAGAAATATATCTATTTATGGATACTATAAGTGGATATAGTTCTGGAAAAGGTATAAATAAGAGTAATAACTCCAATAAGGTGTTCCGGTCCTGACTCAGGGTAACCTAGTAGATGACAATGAGCCTTACTGCACACCTAGTTTGACACTCCTGGGGGATATACTTTGGATAGTTCATATTTTCATTTCCTACTATTATTATGGATTTAAAAGTAAATAAGTCCCCAAAGAAACTATGTTTATGATTATGAGATTATCTATGCATAAAATTTCAATTTATGTTAAGTTTTTTGCTAGTTTGAGATTATACATTTTGATTTATAACCTAATCTAGTGTATGAAATTATTTAGAAATGGTTCCCAGTGGAAGTAATGTAAATCACATGAATGTAAATATCCCATGTAGAAATTTACCTCCTATGCAAGATAATGATATTAGTTCTTGAGCTGCGTCTATTGATAAGAAACTTATAACTATACTGAGACAGATGAATTAGGTTATAAACAATAACCTTACCCCTATGGAGAATCCTAATCCACAATGTTGAGGACAAATGTTATAACACTTTATGAGATAATAACCTCAATAATTTAATGGGACTACATACCCATTTGTAGCGGAATAGTAGGTAAGTTTCTTAGAGAATATATTTCTCACTTTGGGAAGTAACAAAAGGGATAAGGTTATCATGGTAGTGTATCGTCTCTCAGGAGATTCTGATCAATGGTGGCCATTGATTCAAAACACGATGGAGGAGGAAGAAATAGAAAACACAGAATGAAGAGAATTTAAATAACTTTTCCTAGAAAAATACTTTCCTCGTGAACAATGAGAAAATATAGAGATCCAATTCATGAGTCTAAGATAGAAAGTGGATGAAAATATTGCGAAGTATGAAGCCAACTTTACAAGGTTATCAAGGAATTCTTCGAATTACATATGTAATACAATTAGTAAGATTGATCGATTCTTTGATGGTTTAAAAAAATTCCTATAAAGAGAACTGGTCTCCCAGAATATATCATTATATGAAGATATAGTCTCATGTTCCATCAAGATAGAAAAATAATTCTCTAAGTCTTATGACTTTAAAATAAAGCAAGATAATAATAGGGCTATCAAAAACTATAGAAAAGGAAATAAAGAAATAGGAAAGAATGGAAGAGTTAACTTTCTACCCTATAATAATTGTGGGAAGAAACACTATAGTACTTTCCTGAAGGGAGTGAGATTCTTTTACAAGTGTGGAGAAAGAGTACACCAAGCCCGTGATTGTAAGGGAAATAAAGAATTTTCCAATGTTTAATGATATAATTTTAAAGATATGGGAAATTATTCACATTAATTTCATAAGCGTCAAGGAAAATTTCCCCAAAGAAGGATAATAGAGGAAGGCCAATATTATGTGATCACAGCTATTGAGGTTGGAGTTTCTAACGATGTGGTGGCAGATAATTTAATTATTTCCTCAAACTTAGCTAATAATTTATTTTATTTGGGATCATCACATTCTTTTATATCTACCCAGTTTTCCAGGACAATTAGATATTTCCAATTTGATTTAATAAAGGAGTAGTCAATCAAGACTCCTAAGGGAAGTATCATTGCAATAAAGATGTGTTGATTTGTCCCCCTTATGAAACATAAATGTGCTTTATTTCCTGACACTATCATCACACCTATTATTGAATTTGATATAATTATTGGTATGGATTGGATTTCAAATTATGAATAAAAAATCTATTGAAAGAATAAGGAATTCATTTTTTTGAGAATGATGTAGAATCCTTTATCTTTAGAGCAGAAACCTCATAATTTGATTATTATCTAGATCCACCCCTAGTAGCTCCGCTGAATGAAATTATTGGGAAAGAAAACTAAATATCTATGGGTGAGAAAATAAATCTTCAAATTGAGGATGTACCGATTGTGAAAGAATACGCTGATGTGTTTCTAGATGATTTACCTAGACATCTTTCAGAGCATAAAATTGAGTTTTCTATTGATTTAATTCTTAGTGAAATGCCTATATCAAAGACTCCTTATAGAATGTCCATAGTAGAATTAGTGGAGCTGAAGGAATAACTAGAGGAGTTGAGTAGTAAGGGGTTTATTTACCCTAGTATTTATCTATGGGGAGCTCCTGTTCTTTTCATTAAGGAGAAGGATAGATCTATGAGGCTGTTCATTGACTACATGAAGATCAATGCTATTAAGATAAAGAAAAAGTATCATCTTCCTTGCATTGATGATTTATTTGATCAAATTCATGGAGCCCAATATTTTTCAAAGATTGACCTTAAATATGGATATCATTATTTTCATGTGAGAAAGTAATACATTCCAAATAAAGTAGTTCGAACCAGGTATGGGAATTACGAGTTTACAGTAATACCTTTTGGACTGACTAATGCTATAACGACCCAAAGTTTAATCAATGGAAATTCCTTTCTTATTTTCATATAGTATAATCACATTAAATCAAAAAAAAACTACTAAGTACTATGTGACCTTTAAACATAATATTTTCAGTTCTTTGATTTGAATTTCAAAAATATTATATACACAGTTGCAATCAATAAGATGTTTGGATTCCTATAAGAATAAATTATTTTTTGGTGAATAGTAACTAACCCTTATGAATAGTAATGTCACCCTTATGAATAGTAATATGAACCTTATTAATAGTAAATATTCCAAGTTAATAAGTAACCTTACCAATAAAATTATAAATAAAATCTATATTATAAGTGACAATATGATATAATTATATCATAATGATGGTTTTTTTGCGAGTTTTGTATATTTAATTATAATTTTATGATAAATTTAATAATTTAAAAGAAAATTTATTTTCATAAAATATATTCATAAATAAGTATTTTGATGAATTATGATTATATTATAATTTTAAGAGACCTTAATTAAATTTTCAAAGTGTTAGAATGACAGTTTTAATTTTAAAATTTGTAATCTGTAATTTGTAATTAAATTATGTTTATAAATAGAAATTAAATTTCACATATCTAGAAAATTATTTTCCTAAAATGGAGTTCATTTTTTAATTCTACACATCGAAAAATGGTTGGGGTGATTTTTTGGGATTTTTTTGAAATACTTGAATTTTTGATGAATAGTAAAATACGATAATTTATGATAAATACTAAAACCTGAATTTATGCATCATGATTAAGTCATGGATGATGTAAATATCGATTTTTTAAAACTAACATGATCTATTTATTATTTTTGGTCACAATAATCAAGGATATTTATAGTCTTGAGCAAAAATATTAAACTAATGATTAAAATAATGGGAAACCCCTCCTCTCCTCCACTATAAATACCACCCCTCTTTACCTCTTCTCTTCACTCCTTTAAATCCTTTTTCCATATCCAAATTCTGCTCAAATATCTCCCTATTAACCTATCCCACTTCCATCATCCCTTGGTATCTTCAAAAGACCAAATCCTCTCCCATAAATAGGTTCTCAAGGAAGATATATTCAAGAGGTAAATTCCTCTTTTCATTTCCTTTATTTTCTTTCAAGTTCCATTATTTTATTTTTCTTTCCACACCTCCTTTAATAAAAATGTTATGATAACTATAGTACCTTAAATTTACTATAATTTTTTAATGATAATGGAATAATTCATCATCATCTCTCTTTTACCCACCTTTTATAATAGGAATGAAAACACTATCCGAGATGTGTTAATTCCTCACACTCAAAGATGATGGGTTTTCAATTTCTATTAACATCTTCAATTCTGGTCATAAAACCATTTTTATGGTTTAATAAGACTATAATATATTTATTATGTCTAATTTAAGGTTATGGAATCTTTTTTACACATGATTTTAATTTATAAGTCAAAATGTGTTCGATGTGATCAAAAAACCACCAATTAACCAAAATGGTTATCATTAAAGTTTTATATAATGATTCATATTAACTCCAAATAACCAAATTAATTTTATAACCATTAAATCTAATGTATGATCACTAATAACATAAAACTCTAATTCTGGACAACCATTCTCATTTTACATGTTTATCCTTACATGTATATAAGTAAACCAATCGTGACAACCAATGAAAAAACAATGAAATTAAACCTATTAACCCATAAAAAAGGTCATGAATGAACTTAATAAGGTTATATTAAATCAATTAAATGAATATAAGGTTCTGTAAATATTAATTAATTAATTTAATTTGGTTATTTAGGACATTAAGATCAAGGGAAGAACCCCTTCAGACTTAAGGTATGGGATTCTACTCGAACCAGCATTATTCCTTCAAGTTGCTCTATCTTTCTTTTTACCCAAATTTAGTTATCTGTTATTTTTATGTACATATTATAAATTCTTTTTAAATTCTCCAAACGCATGTATCAATATCCATTCATTACTCTCTTTTAGGGATATACATGTTTTTAAGTGGTTTCATCCTCAATACTTCCCGATAAGCAAACCTGTTTTATGGGAACTTCCCGAATTCTTAACCAATTTCAAGTGCAATATATCATATATTTTAAGACACCATTGTTTTTATAAATTCAGTATTTTTATTATGATAATATTCTTAGTTCACTTCTGGTTTTATATAAAATATTATTCCCTTTTCCATTTTAAATTCTCTTTAGTATTTTCCTTATGACCGTACTAAAATGTTTTAATGCTAAAATTTCTTAAATACTCTTCTTACATGTTTTCACTTATGTTTGACATAATTTACCATGATATATGACTATTTTACCTTGTTAATGTCCATTTATTTTTTAATTCCTTTCTTTCATGGACACTTGTATGATACTCCCATCTATTATGCTTTATGACATGATTAAGATACACATTTCTTTCCATGGGTACCCTTATGTTTATATATGATTGATTATGCATGATTCTATATGTGACAAGAATATTCATGAACATGTTATGATGGGTTAACCAATATAGAACTCCAATTAATTGGGTAAATTTGAGTCTTATGAGATGTTATGTACAACTATCTCGGTGGTAAGCCTTGACTCGTGCAACCATGTGCAATAGTCTTAGTGGTTAATGTAGAGACACGAAGCTTGACGTACATGGACATTACATTACTTTTGAGTAATACTTAGTACATAACAAAAACACACACACAAGGATCATAATAGTTTAGTGTCTTTGGAAACTCGGAATATAATCTTCTAATCGCGGTGAAAGATCTTCAACATCTCCCATAAAGATCTTCCTTTTTTTTAAACCTAAAACATTTCTTTATATCTTGGGGAAAAGAAAACATAAAAGGGTGAGATAAAATGCTCAGTAAGGGTAATCAAAATAAATATCAATCACATCATATTCATAAGATCATAACATTTTGGAAATCTTAACCTGCAAAAGAGAGCATAATTTCATAACATGGGATAAATCATAGTAGTGAAATGAAATCCCAATAATCATAACATAAAACATGAAACATAGTGTCATACACACATAATAATAGAGAATCATTTCTTGTTAGTCAGGACTCATTGCCAAGACTATCTTAGTGGAAAAAGTCCCTTTCTGAACCGAGTCACTCTCGTTTCAGTCCTGTTTCACTGAACCGGTATAACCTACCGTTCTAGCCATGTCTATCTCATGAGATATAAAATATTTACCCAATGCATTGGAGGGAGATATATGTCTCACCCATCTCATAATTATACCATTATTATGTGTGCCACAAAATCTTAAATCATACATCATTGCATAACCCATGTAATAAAAATGGGAATCTTAAACAACATGACATCATAAAACAATTCATATAAGATAAAGGAATTCATAAAAATATTTCCATCACAAAATAATCAAATCCATGTAATAATAGGGATAGAAACAGAAACCTTTATTATCTTAGATGGAAAATAATTTTGATAAAACACTTGAACTCCATTCTTGAGGAAAATATCCTTTCTTCTTCAAAAACATTTTTTCCTTTCTTAACATGTCATAAAATTTTAAACTAAAAGAAGTTGATTAAAAATAAACTTGAAAAATTGTAAAGGATGCTTCTTGGAAATAATGTTTTAAAAATCCATTCATGCCGTATAAGTTAAAAAAAACATTCTTCTCGTACTTTTTTCGGAAAAGTCAAAAAGTACCTCGTACGAAAAATGACAAAAGATTCCTTTCATATCTTTTAATAAGAACTCACCGAAGGGTAAAATTGGATTTAAACAATTGTAGGAGGATGGAAATAATATTACATATCGAGGAAACATGAATGTGGATGATAAAATACTCCCCAGTAAATTTCAAAGTATAAACAATCTCAGATAAAAATGAGATTGTGATATTTTCCCTTACCTTAGGTCCGATTTTCTTCGTAGGTGTCCGAACCTCCTGTATAATGTTTAAATAATGTTATTGACTTATTCCAGAATCATACTCATTGTTATGATATCATATATGGTTCTCTTATGACTTTATATTACCCTTTCTTTTGTAAATTCTATGTTAAAGAGCATTTTGGGTAAAATTGTTTCATTTGTCGTCCGTGATTTGACTTGTAATTATTCATATGATTGCTTAGATCATAATTACTTAACTCCAGAATATAAAACATGATTTATATATAATATATATTCAGAATATACATATATATAATAAATTAGTAAATGGAAAGAAATACACCGTTCATGGAGACGGTAGGCCGTACGTACGCATGAACGCTATTTTCGTTTCCTTATTGAGTTGAATGGAATTAAGTAGATGACATACATATATACATAAATACAGTAGCTTTATAATGTCATATATTTCATTATTATTTATTATATATACTTTATAATCACTCTTAAATGGTTAACATGGAGAATGAATCTCATCGCGTCGTGGAGACGGTAGTCCGTACGTACGCACGAGCGATGATATCATTTCCATAATTATTGAATTGAATTGGAGTGGATGATACAATATATCAGAATCAATATGATGTTCTAATAACTATGTATAGTTATTCTTTACACCATTATACCCATCCATGTAAGGTGGTGGTGGAAAATTGATTTCACCACGGCGTGGAGACGGTATTCCGTACGTACGCACGCGCGGTGATTTCATTTTCCGTAGGATGGATAGATGGTGAAATAAGGTTGTTTCATAATTATAATAACATATCAGTATATGAGTGATACTGATGTTATTACTTCATAATGAAACAACCTAAGAAGAATGAGTGGAAGAAGAAATAAAGGTGAAAGAATCAGTAACGGAAATTACCTCTTCTTTGAAGCGCCTCTTTGAGACCTCCTCTTAGGGCACTAAAATTGGTCTTTGAGGAAGACCAACACCTCTAGGATGTTTCTAGGGAAGTGGAGAAGAGAATTTGTCAGGGGTTGGCTGAGCTTGAAGGCTCAAAGTTGTGTGAGGAAGAGAGGGAGGAGGTGCCCTTTTATAAGGGAGGAGAGGGGCACCTTTGGAATAACTAAAAATATTATTTTATTATAAAGTCAAGTTAGGTTTTAAATAGCTAAAAATTGATTTATTTAGAGGATAAGGTGGGGATGGGTCGAAATAATCCCATACAATAGAATTTAGACAAGTTTAGGTTCCTATTGTAACCTTATCATTTAGATTTAACATTAAGTTAAATAATTTTACTTTTACCGTGTCTTCTTGTGTTCTTACACTATAAGGTTAATAAAATTACTATAAGCAGCCAAACGAACCCCAAATTGTTTATTATTAATATATATAACGTTATCTAAGTCATTTGGCCAAACCTTAGATTTTTAGGAATAAAATAACAATTAATAATATAATATTTTTTTTAAAAATAATTTTATGTCAATTTTGACACTATTTGGTACATGATTTTTATGAAATTTATAACAGAATGATAAGTTCGAACCAAGTTAATTAAATCAATAATAACATGTCATATTAACCTATAAAATTAGTGGAATTCATAAAAAGTCTCAAATTATTTTTATTTGGGTATTTATAACATCAATTATGTCAATATTTCATTAATAAGATAATTACTGCATCATCGTTGTGTCATAAATAAATTAAATTATTTAATGTCTAAAATTTACAAATAAAATACCATTATGTAGGAAATCTTTTTAGATTTCTAATGAATATTTATAGTCGAATTTATCTAATGTATAGCCCCATATTAAAAATGTTTTAGTAAATAAACTTTGATTTTAACTCTTTTAACCCTTCTTTAAATAAATTAATAATAAATGTCCTAATCTAATCCAAGTGGGCCTAAATGGTCATATTTTATTACGAAGTTTGTTTTTGGTCGAATTACACTTGTCCAATAGAATTAGGACATGTGTTAGGGTAATAATAATATTATTTCTACCCTTAATTACCCTATTTACTTTTAACCGTGGTAAAAAAAAGTAAAAAGTTACTATTCACCAAAAAATTATTTTCATCTCATTGAACCACATTTTACTTATTGACATCAACTGTGTCTCTCGGATCTTTGAAATTCCACTCACAGAAGCGGTAAAATTAAGTTTTATGAAAAATTCAGTTTTTTTATGTACCACTTAGTGGTTTCACTATTCATCAAAAATTGAAAGTTTTCAGAAAAATACCAAAAATTAGGCCTAATATATATTTGATATTATGAACTCAAAAATGATTTCTATTTTACCAAATTCAAAACATATCAGTTGCATTAATTAATTTAAAAATTAATTCCCGTCGTCAAAACAAAAGGCGTGTTTTTAAGAGATAATAACTATCAAAAGATTGAAACTTGTTTATAAGTGGTTTAAATGTGAAATTACATCCAATGACCATCAGTGTATTAAATTGTAAAAATATATTCTAAATATACTTTAAAACCACTAAAATTAATAATTTATCACTATTAATTATTTCTATTGAAAAAGTTGTTTTTAATTAAAATTTAGTAATTTCCACTATTCATCAAAATATGAAAGTTATCCGAAAATTACCAAAATTTCACCCAAAACTAATTTCGATATTATGAATCCAAAAAATGAAGTCCATTTTGAAAAAAAAAAATAAAAAAAAATAAAATTTACAAAATTTCAAAAAGTGGTTATTACTATTCATAACGGCTAGTTTTAATAATATTTTAATAGCATATCGTTGTTTAGCGAAACTTGGTGTTGCGTACAATACACGCTATCGTGGAAGGTCGCGATTGCGTGTAATTCAAGCCAGGTCAGAGATGTGTGTTGTGAAATCTCCTTTTGGTGTAGCGTATAACACAAGACATTAATGAAATTAAAAAGAATATTTTTCGTAAAATCTTGGGGTGTTACATTCTACCCCCCTTAAAATGAATTTCGCCCTCGAAATTCGTCGAGGTTATAAATGGTTTACTATTCGAAAGTTTCTTTAATAGAAACCCACATCGTAAAAAGGAATACCAAAACCAATCTTTAAAAACAAAAGTATGAAACGTAACGGTTACCTAAATAAACTAATCACTGGGTTTCCACATAGGTGAAAATATGGATATGGAAGAGAAATCTAACCATCATGTTCTGATGGAGAGTGGTAGAGAACATGGCTATGGAAAATTCAACAATCACAAATCCATAAATTTGTGACGATCTAAGGTACCATCTGATTAATCAGATATAAGAGCACTAGGACAACATTTTTGGTTTTCAAGATTGTTTCCCTAAAGTTGAAGAATTTGAATTAGAATAAATACTTACTTTATTTTGGTACAATCTCACTGTTGTTCGTGCCTTGAACAATTTCCACTTCATCTCTTAAGTAAATGAAGTTGAATTTGTTATTCGTGAAGTGTTAGCAGATCATGTGATAGAATGACGGGTCATTCCATCTGTCTCAAACAAAAGGTTAGAAAAAGTTATTAAATACACATAAGTCATTCTATAGTGAGATTAATCATATATGGTTCCTAAAATGAACTTATACTTCATATATCATACCGCTTAATAAAATAAAACTAGTTTCTACTAACCAGGGACTTCCTGTAGGCCAGTGGTAGGCGATAAAGGCCAGTCGCACTTCGGTTGTGGGTTCGATTCCCACAACCTTGTCCGACGCGATGGGCTGTCGCCCGTCCTGCAGGTTGTCCTTTTTCTAAAGCTATATTACTATAACATCCCATCAATAATATCGAAAAACGTTTTATCCTAACTTATGTCCAACATAATCCATTCTAATCTTTAGGCTTATCTAAAATACTGCAGTCCACTCTCATAACATAGTGAAAACGATTACCAGAGATTTAATACCATCGTTGATCCCCATTTATCATAAGATATGTTTTGTTGGTCACATTCCAAACATTCAAATTCCTTAATCATGTATTCTCTTGAATACCCATTGAACCTTAGTGAAAACATGAATACAAAAATCCTCAAAATTCTATATACTCAAACCATGATATCACTTACTCCTTATATCAATCATGAGCTCATGAATACAATCAAACATCTCATTATCGTCTTATCCCTTCATTATGCGCATATCATCTACATTCCAAAAATATCTGAATAACCTTTCATGGATACTGGTACCATTAATCATACACTTTCAAAACTCAAGGAAAGACAACAGTGTAACAATCCTTAGATGTCTCTTTATTCCATAGTACCATGAGATTACTTATACAACATTACACATGATAAACATGTCATCATTCCACTTCATTCTTAAACCATTGACCGAGCTTCAACAATTCTTTCATCTCACATATCATTTGTAGTCTCTTCATCATCATCAACATAAATACTACCCATACGACCATACTGATTCACTTCATGAGACTTTCCCTTAGGGCATTGGTTTGCATAATGCCCGTACATTCCATATTTAAAACATTTAACCATTGTTGATGTCGTAGCAATACCATTATCCTCATCCCTGGTGTTAACTAAACCTTTTCCTTTGCACTTACTGGCTTTGTGTCCTTCTTTTTCACACCCAAAGCATCTTCCAGTTCCTTTGAAACATTCTCCTTGATGCCTCTTCCCACATGATTTACACATGGGAAATTGAACTTTCTTTCCTCTATGATCATCATGAAACTCCATCTTTCTCTTATTAGCCGAGTCAGGAAACTTACCAAATTTTACTTTATTGATCATATTATGAGATTGCTGATTCGGCATAATAATGATGTTTGGACTTCCAAATCCCATTTCATTTTGTTTCTCATGAAGAATATCATTCCATTGTCCATCATATCCTCCATTATCGTGAATCATCTTGTTTCCAGCCATTTTCTAAAACCCAAAAAGAATAGTGTGAGAGGCAAAAATCATAATAAAGGGGAGTAACTTCAATATCTAACATCTTTGGTTTAATCTAATATCGTTACCATAGTTCTATGACTATATCCTATACGTATACTTATCCTTAGGGACATCCCTAGACATACCTTAGAAATATCTCTAGGGATCTCACTAACGTTTTCGCATCCTAGTTTCCAATGGTTGACTAAACCTTTCCTCTGATACCAACTGTAGAGACCCGAAGCTTGACGTACATGGAAATTACATTACTTTTTCGGAATACTTAGTACATAACAAAAACACACACACAAGGATCATAATAGTTTAGTGCCTTTGGAAACTCGGAATGTAATCTTCTAATCGTGGTGAAAGATCTTCAACATCTCCCATAAAGATCTTCTTTTTTTTTAAACCTAAAACCTTTCTTTATATCCTGGGGAAAAGAAAATATAAAAGGGTGAGCTCAAATGCTCAGTAAGGGTAAACAAAATAAATATCAATCACATCATATTCATAAGAACATAAAATTTTGGAAATCTTAACCTGCAAAAGAGTGCATAATTTCATAACATGGGATAAATCATAGTAGTGAAATGAAATCCCAATAATCATAACTTAAAACATGAAACATATTGGCATACACACATAATCATAGAGAATCATTTCTTGTTAGTCAAGACTCATTGCCAAGACTATCTTAGTGGACAAAGTCCCTTTCTGAACCGAGTCACCCTCGTTTCAGTCCTGTTTCACTGAACCGGTATAACCTACCATTCCAGCCATGTCTATCTCATGAGATATAAAATCTTTACCCAATGCATTGGAGGGAGATATAGGTCCCACCCATCTCATAATGATACCATTCTTATGTGTGCCACAAAATCTTAAATCATACATCATTGCATAACCCATGTAATAAAAATGGGCATCTTAAACAACATGACATCATAAAACAATTCATATAAGATAAAGGAATTCATAAAAATATTTCCATCACAACATAATAAAATCCATGTAATAATATGGATAGAAATAGAACCCTTTATTATCTTAGATGGAAAATAATTTTGATAAAACACTTGAACTCCATTCTTGAGGAAAATATCCTTTCTTCTTCAAAAACATTTTTTCCTTTCTTAACATGTCATAAAATTTTAAACTAAAAGAAGTTGATTAAAAATAAACTTGAAAACTTGTAAAGTAAGATTCTTGGAAATAATGTTTTAAAAATTCATTCATTCCGTATAAGTTAAAAAAAACATTCTTCTCATACTTTTTTCGGAAAAGTCAAAAAGTACCTCGTACGAAAAATGACAAAAGATTCCTTTCATATCTTTTACTAAGAACTCACCGAAGGGTAAAATTGGATTTAAAAAATTGTAGGAGGATGGAAATAATATTACATATCGAGGAAACATGAATGTGGATGATAAAATACTCCCCAGTAAATTTCAAAGTATAAACAATCTCATATAAAAATGAGATTGTGATATTTTCCCTTACCTTAGGTCCGATTTTCTTCGTAGGTGTCCGAACCTCCTGTATAATGTTTAAATAATGTTATTGACTTATTCCAGAATCATACTCATTATTATGATATCATATATGGTTCACTTATTACTTTATATTACCCTTTCTTTTGTAAATTCTATGTTAAAGAGCATTTTGGGTAAAATTGTTTCATTTGTCATCCGTGTTTTGACTTGTAATTATTCATATGATTGCTTAGATAATAATTACTTAACTCCAGAATATAAAACATGATTTATATATAATATATATTCAGAATATACATATATATAATAAATTAGTAAATGGAAAGAAATACACCGTTCATGGAGACGGTAGGCCGTACGTACGCATGAACGCTGTTTTCGTTTCCTTATTGAGTTGAATGGAATTAAGTAGATGACATACATATATACATAAATCCAGTAGCTTTATAATGTCATATATTTCATTATTATTTATTATATATACTTTATAATCACTCTTAAATGGTTAACATGGAGAATGAATCTCATCGCGTCGTGGAGACGGTAGTCCATACGTACGCACGAGCGATGATATCGTTTCCATAATTATTGAATTGAATTGGAGTGGATGATACAATATATCAGAATTAATATTATGTTCTAATAACTATGTATATTTATTCTTTACACCATTATACCCATCCATGTAAGGTGGTGGTGGAAAATAGATTTCACCACGGCGTGGAGACGGTATTCCGTACGTACGCACGCGCAGTGATTTCGTTTTCTGTAGGATGGATAGATGGTGAAATAAGGTTGTTTAATAATTATAATAACATATCAGTATATGAGTGATACTTATGTTATTACTTCATAATGAAACAACCTAAGAAGAAGGAGTGGAAGAAGAAATAAAGGTGAAAGAATCGGTAACGGAAATTACCTCTTCTTTGAAGCGCCTCTTTGAGACTTCCTCTTAGGGCACTAAAATTGGTCTTTGAGGAAGACCAGAACCTCTAGGATGTTTCTAGGGAAGTTGAGAAGAGAATTTGGCAGGGTTTGGCTGATCTTGAAGGCTCAATGTTGTGTGAGGAAGAGAGGGAGGAGGTGCCCTTTTATAAGGGAGGAGAGGGGCACCTTTGGAATAACTAAAAATATTATTTTATTATAAAGTCAAGTTCGGTTTGAAATAGCTCCAAATTGATTTATTTCGAGGATAAGGTGGGTATGGGTCTAAATACTCTCATACAATAGAATTTAGACAAGTTTAGGTTCCTATTTTAACCTTATCATTTAGATTTAACATTAAGTTAAATAATTTTACTTTTACCGTGTCTTCTTGTGTTCTTACACTATAAGGTTAATAAACTTACTATAAGCAGACAAAAAAACCCCAAATTGTTTATTATTAATATATATAACCTTATCTAAGTCATTTTGTCTAACCTTAGATTTTTAGGAATAAAATAACAATTAATAATATAATATTTGTTTTAAAAACAATTTTATGTTAATTTTGACACTATTTGGTACATGATTTTTATGAAATTCATAATAGAATGATAAGTTCGAACCAAGTTAATTAAATCAATAATAACATGTCATATTAACCTAGAAAATTAGTGTAATTCATAAAAAGTCTCAAATTAGTTTTATTTGGGTATTTATAACATCAATTATGTCAATATTTCATTAATAAGATAATTACTGCATCATAGTTGTGTCATAAATAAATTAAATTATTTAATGTCTAAAATTTAAAAATAAAATACCATTATGTATGAAATCTTTTTATCTTTCTAATTAATATTTATAGTCGAATTTATCTTATGTATAACCCCATATTAAAAATGTTTTAGTAAATAAACTTTGATTTTAACTCTTTTAACCCTTCTTTAAATAAATTAATAATAAATGTCCTAATCTAATCCAAGTGGGTCTAAATGGTCATATTTTATTCCTAAGTTTGTTTTTGGTCTAATTACACTAGTCCAATAGAATTAGGACATGTTTTAGGGTAATAATAATATCATCTCTACCCTTAATTACCCTATTTACTTTTAACTGTTGTAAAAAAAAGTAAAAAGTTACTATTCACCAAAAAATTATTTTCATCTCATTGAACCACATTTTACTTACTGACATCAACCGTGTCTCTCGGATTTTTAAAATTCCACTCACAGAAGCGGTAAAATTAAGTTTTATGAAAAATCCAGTTTTTTTAACTACCACTTAGTGGTTTCACTATTCATCAAAAATTGAAAGTTTTCAGAAAAATACCAAAAATTAGGCCTAAGCTATTTTTGATATTATGAACTCAAAAATGATTTCTATTTTACCAAATTCAAAACATATCAGTTGCATTAATTAATTTAAAAATTAATTCCCGTCGTCAAAACAAAAGGCGTGTTTTTAAGAGATAATAACTATCAAAAGATTGAAACTTGTTTATAAGTGGTTTAAATGTGAAATTGCGTCCAATGACCATCATTGTATTAAATTGTAAAAATATATTCTAAATATACTTTAAAACCACTAAAATTAATAATTTATCACTATTAATTATTTCGATTGAAAAAGTTGTTTTTAATTAAAATTTAGTAATTTCCACTATTCATCAAAATATTAAAGTTATCGGAAAATTACCAAAATTTCACCCTAAGCTAATTTCGATATTCCGAATCCAAAAAATGAAGTCCATTTTGAAAAAAAAAATTACAAAATTTCAAAAAGTGGTTATTACTATTCATAACGGCTAGTTTTAATAATATTTTAATAGCATATCGTTGTTTAGCGAAACTTGGTGTTGCGTACAACACACGCTATCGTGGAAGGTCGCGATTGCGTGTAATTCAAGCCAGGTCAGAGATGTGTGTTGTGAAAGCTCCTTTTGGTGTAGCGTATAACACAAGACATTAATGAAATTAAAAAGAATATTTTTCATAAAATCTCGGGGTGTTACAGTTAACCTTGAATTGTGCTCCTATATGTGCAATGAGACTTGAATCATGCTGAAGTAATGTTTTATATTGCTGACACATTACTATGAATCCATGTTTATATGATCTCATGTTTATATGTTATGATTCCATATGTTTCATTCCTTTTATATTTCATGCCTTCTAACCCATTTAATAAAGCTTTATTCTTATGTTTATTACCTTATTAGGATTTTATATCATCCCTTTGTTCATGTTATACCTAGGTTATCCTATGAAGATGTATGAGAACAATGGAAATTAGGATCTCGTTATGAAGACTAAATGAATAAATTTTTTATTTAGTAACATGTTTTAAGTTTTATGTACCTAGTCTTAAAAGACACTATATTTTACAATACTCGGCTTGTAATATGATGATTTATTATGCTTAAAATCATGTAATTATATGTGTAAAAGGATAGGGTTTCTATAGTTGGTATCATATGATGGTCTAGTTATATTTGTAGATTAGTAATAAAGATTGTTAGTGAGAACCTTACAGATAAGACTAAGCATAAGAAAACATCCCTAAATTTTGGTAAGTATAGATTAAGTGTTTTATCAAGAAAATAAATCCCTATATATATATGAACAAGTGGATGTGGATCTATAACATTTATATCTTGGGGTAAAACCTAAAAACACTACTTTGAGATAGACTTGAATGTGAACTGGTGTATGACAACGGGCCTTGCTGCACTCCTGGTTTGACACTTCGAGGGGATATATCCTGGTAAATTCATAAGCTTAGAACAAACCATTATTAAGGGAATACAAAAAATAATCCCATTAGAATATATGTTAAGTAACAGATCAATGATAACCTAATTTGAAACCTAGGGAATAAAAAGTTAGGATATAGTTTTCCTTTAAGAGTTTATCCTTTTATGTTTAAAGTTTCCTTTTTATACATAATATCTAAGTATTCAAGCCCTCTAATTATATGTTATTTTTATTAGTTAATGGCAGGAAATAAAAGAACATGTACCAATAATAAATGTGATAGGGAATGTGAAGATTTCCCTAATTATATACCAAATATGATGGGAATGTGTGCTAAAAAATTCATGAAAATACTTGCTCAGCTGGATCAAGTTATGAATGATAACTTGAATCATGTGGAACACCCTCCTCTTACAAGGAAATAGAAAGTTGCTGTTGAATCCTTCATGTGGAAAAGGCCTCCCATGTTTAGTGGATCTTCTGATCCCCTCCTCACAGAATAGTGGATTAACTCCATTGAAAAGATATTATTTATCCTCCAGTGCTTAGAAGTAGAGAAAGTTGTGCTGGCAGTCTATCCTTTTGATGGAGAAGCTAATCATTGGTGGACATTGATCAATAATACAAATTCCTAGGAAGAAATTGATTCCATGTATTGGAAGAAATTCAAGAAAATATTTTACAATAAATATTTTCCACGAACCCTCCATATCAATATGGAAAGAGAGTTCTTCAAACTTAAGTAAAAGGAAGATGGGTCCACCAGGGCTTATGAATCAAACTTCACAAGGATTGAAAGATACACCTCTAGATTTTTCATGAACAACTAAATCAAGGCGGATCTCTTCTTTAGCAGACTAAAGCCGAGTCAACAAAAAACATTGAAAATTTGTGACTTTGAAAGTTATTATGAGATTTTACATCATGCCCTCAAGGTTGAAATGGAGATCGGAGACTCTCAATGGTCTCATGGGCCCAATGAAATTTTTTGGAAAATGGAGTCTAATATGGGTGGTTCGGAAAATAAATCCCATGATGGAAAGAAGATCGAACATCCCACTTGTCAAAATTGTGGGAAGAAGTATCCTGGAAACTATTTAAAGGGAACCAAGAATTGATTCAAATGTGGAATAATGGGACATTTGGATAAAAATTTCCAAAGTAATATGAATAATCCCACTAAAATGGAAGAAGAAAGGAAGGTTTAGATAAACTCTCAGCCTATAGTGCAGTGTTACAACTACAAGGAACATGGGCATTATGTGAAAAATTTCCCTAAGACAAGGGTTATTGGAGGCAATAAATAACAACCTCCAAGGAAAAAAGGAAGGGTTTATGCTATTACTATTACTAAGATGGATCCGAACAACAATGTGGTGACATGTATTCTAGTTATTCATTCAAGAATAGTGAACATACTATTTGATTCTGGTTCTACACATTCTTTCACATCTTGAATGTTTAGTAGAAATATTCAAACACCACCTCAAAACATTAAGGTTGAGTTATCTATGAGAATAGAATATGTGGAAATTACTACATCCAAAGTATATAAATCCTCCCTAGATAAAGTTTTCAGAATAAACCTCCAAGAAAATCTCATCATACTTCCTTTAGTGGAGTTATATGTTATCTTGGGCATGGATTGACTATCTTTATACAAAGTCAACATCAACTGTCGGGAAAGGGAGATCAATCTTCATATCTCAAAGTATCCTCCAATTCTTTACAAGTTTAAGGAGGAAGATGAATATAATTTATAATCATTATCTCTAGTGTGGATATTATTTCCTTAGGAGCAAACATGTCTGATCAAATGATTGAGACAAAGGAGATGATACTTCTCAAAGATATGCCTATCATGAGGGATTACACTAATGTATTCCCTGAAGAATTTCATTGTATTCCTCCTAATTGAGAGGTTGAGTTCTCAATTTAACTTCTTCTTGGATCTATTCCTATATCAAATACACCTTATAGAATGACCACCGAAGAGATAGAAGAGCTGATGAAGCAGTTACAGGAGAATATGGAGAAGGGTTTTATACACTCGAGTGCTTCAATATGGGGTGCGCCAGTCCACTTCATCAGGAATAAGTATGGATAAATTCACCTATGCATTGATTATCATGATCACAATAAAATCATGATAAAGAACAAGTATCCCCTTCCATGGATAGATTACTTGTTTGATTAGCTTTGTGGGGTCAATTATTTCCCTAAGGTGGAACTTCGGTTAGGATATCACCAATTAAAGGTAAGGAAGGAAGATATTCCCAAGACTGCCTTTCAAATGAGGCATGAACACTATGAGTTCATAGTGATGCCCTTAGGACTCACTAATGATATGGAAATATTCATGGATTTATTGAATAGACTCTTTAGATATTACCTTGAAAAATTTGTGGTAGTCTTTATTGATGATATTCTGATATACTCCAAGAGTAAGGAGAAACATGAAGAGAATTTGAATACCGTGCTGATGAATTTACGATGGGAGAAACCTTATGAAAAATACAGTAAATGTGAGTTCTAGATAGAGGAAGTATCATTATTGAGAAATTTTATCACTAGAAGAGGGATATCTGTGGACCCTTCTAATGTAAAGGCAATTGAAGAGTGTCCCAGGCCAACATATGTAACGGAGATCCGAAACTTTCTAGGTCTAGTAGGGTATTATTGATTATTTGTGAATAACTTATCATGATTTTCAAACCCAATGACCAATATGACACAAAATGGGTTGAAGTTTTTCTATACTCAAGAATGTTAGGAACGCTTTAATGAGATAAAAAAAGTCTTATCACTGCACAAGTACTCACACTTTCGATAAGCAGAGAACTCTTTGTGGCATATAGTCATGTTTCAAAGAGGGTATTAGGCTGTGTGCTAATGTAAAATGATAAAGTGATAGCCTATGTCTCAAGGAATCTAAAAATACATGGCCAAAACTATCCCATGCATGATCTGGAGTTGGCAGCTGTGATATTTACGTTGAAAATCTGGCAGCATTATCTCTATGGGGAGAAATGTGAGATATGTAATTATCACAAGAGTCTCAAATATATATTCACATAGAAAGAGATTAATATGCACTAGCTAATATGGTTAGATCTTATCAAGTATTATGACTACTCAATCCACTACCATCCCAGTAAGGAAAATAAGGTGGAAGATGATCTAAGTATAAAGGATCTTGTATCTTTATCAATGATAATAATTGAAAAGGATCCAATCTTCTTATATTTATAGAGGATGGGCATGGGAATCATTAATGGAAGAATATCATTAATCCTTTATCAAATTGTTTATCAACCATCCATCATGGAGAAAATAAATGATTCTCAAAGAAAAGATGTGGAAATTCTGAAAAGGTTGGAAGCTATTATAAATGGGAAATACTATGAGTTCAAGATTGAAGAGGAAGGAGTTGTAAGATTTGGGTCACGATTATGTGTACCATATGATCGATAGATAAAGAAGGATATTATTAATGATTCACATAGCTTAACCTTCTCTATTCACCCATGGAGCACAAAGATGTATCGAGATATCTGAGAGAACTTTTGGTGGGACAATATGCACAAGGAGATTGCTGAGTATACATCAAAGTGCCTGGTTTGTCAGCAAGTGAAGGCTGAAAGGAAAAATTATAAGGGGATAATGAAACCAATACCCATACCAACATGGAAGTGGGAGAAAATCAACATGGACTTTGTCACTAGACTTCTAAGGACATCCATAGGAAACAATGCTCTATAGGTCATTGTGAACCCTCTTATAAAGACAGATCACTTTATCACAATTTGAGAGGACATATCATTGGATCAACTTGAACAAATATATATCAAAGAGTTTGTAAGTATACATGGAATGACACTATCTATTTTATCTGATAGAAATATTATATTTACCACCAAGTTTTGGAAAATTCTCTACCATGGTCTAAGAACTGAACTAAACTTCAGTACAACCTATCATCCAAAAACTAATATCCAATCTGAGCAAACTACTCAGTCACAAGAATATATGTTGAGATCGTGTTATATGGACTTAAAAGGAGGGTGGGATCAATATGGTCCACTTGTTAAATTCTCTTATAACAATAGTTTCCACTCGAGCATCTGAATGGAACCATATGAAGCCCTTTATGGGAAAAGGTGCAGAACACTAGCATGTTGGGATAAAGTCGGTGAGTGTAAGATGCTAGGACCTGAAATGGTCAAAAAAATGCTGGAGATTGTGAAAACCATTCAGCAGCACATCAAGGTAGCCCAAAGTCAATAGAAGAGTTATGTGGACAATCGTCGATGGGACATTGAGTTCAAAGTTGGAGACATGACATTTCTCCACATATATCCATGGAAGAAAGTCATGAGGTTTGAGAAGAAAGGAAAGCTAAGTCCCAGGTACATTGAACCCTTAGAGATTCAGTATTGACTAGAACTTCCACATATCATGTCTAAAGTACATGATTTATTCCACATATCCCTCTTAAGGAAGTACATACCAGACCCTTCACATGTAATCTCTTCATAGGTGGTATGATTGGAGAATGATCTTTCTTATAAGGAGCAGCTAGTGAAGATCTTGGATCATAGAGATAAATTTATACACAACAAGACTAATCAATTGATCAAAGTACTATGGAGGAACTATAAGTATGAAGATGAAACATGGGAACTGGAGGAGGAGATGAAGGAAAAGTACCCACACCTGTTTATGGATTAGAATGTAAAATGAAATTTCAAGGGAAAAATTTCATAAGGGGGGAAGAATGTAACAACCCAATGTTTAATCAATGGAAATTCACTTCTTATTTTCATATAGTATAATCACATTAAATCACAAAAAATGAACTACTAAGTACTATGCGACCTTTAAACATAATATTATCACTTCTGTGATTTGAATTTTGAAAATATAACGTACACGATTGCGATCAGTAAGGTGTTTGGAGTCTGATAAGACAAAATTAATTTTTGGTGAATGGTAAATTACCCTTATGAATAATAATGTTACCCTTATGAATATTAAGGCAAATCTTATGAATAGTAAATCGTCCAAGTGAGTAAGTAACCTTACTGATGAAAGTATAAATAAAATCCATCTTATGGGTGACAATATGATATAATTATATCACAATGTTGTTTTTTTGTGAGTCATTATATTTAATTACAATTTTATGATTAATTTAATAATTTAAAAGAAAATTTATTTTCTTAAAATGTATTCATAAATAATTATTTTGATGAATTATGATTATATAATAATTTTAAGAGACCTTAATTAATTTTTTCAAAGTGTTAAAAATGTAGTTTTAATTTTAAAATTTGTATTTTTTAATTAAATTATGTTTTTAATTAAAAATTAAATTTAAAATATTTAGAAAATTATTTTCATAAAATGTAGTTTATTTTTTAATTCTACACATAGAAAAATGGTTGGGGTGAATTTTTGATATTTTTCTAAAATATTTGAATTTTTGATGAATAGTAAATACAATAATTTATGATAAATGATAAAACATGAATTTATACATCATGCTTGAGTCATGGATAATGTAAATGGCCATTGGCTCGAACTCACATGCCCTATTTACTTATTTTTATCACAATAATCAATACTATTCATAGTATTGAGTAAAAATATTAAACTAATGATTAAAATAAGGGGAAACCCCTCCTCACCTCCACTATAAATACCACCCATTTTTACCTATTTTCTTCACTACTCTCAAGCCTTGTGACTTGTCCAAATTATGATAAAATATCTCCCTAATCCCCTATACCATGTACATAATCCCTTTTTTTGTTCAAAAGACCAAATCCTCTCCCCTAAATAGGTTCTCAAGGAAGATATATTCAAGAGGTAAATTCCTCTTTTCATTTCTTTTATTTTCTTTCAAGTTTCATTCTTTTCTTTTTCATTTCTCACCTACTTTCATACAATTATTATGATAACTAAAATAAATTACATATATAGTAATTTTTCTATGATAATGTAATAATTCATCATCATATCTTCATTCCCCTAGTTTTATACTAGGAATGAAAACACCATCCAAGATGTGTTAATTCCTCACATTCAAGGACGACAGGCTTTAAATTTCTATTATTGTCTTAAATTCTGGTCATGAAACCATTTTTATGGTTGAAAAATAATATAATATATTTATTATTTCTAATTTAAGGTTCTATAATCTTTTTTATCCAAGATATTAATTTATAAAGAAAAATGTGTTCGATGTGATAAAAAACCTGCAAATTAACCAAAATAGTTATCATTAAAGTTTTATATAATGATTCATCTTCACTCCAAATAACCAAATAAATTTTATTACCAAGTAATCTACTGGATTATAACTAATAACATATAAGTACAATTATGGACCACCATTCTCATATTACATGTTTATCCTTACATGTATATAAGTAAACCAATCTTGAAAACCAATGAAAAAAAAATGAAATTGAACCTCTTAACCCATAAAAAGGGTCATGAATGAACTTAATAAGGTTATATTAAATAAATTACATGAATAAAAGATTCTATAAATATTAATTAATGAATTTAATTTGGTTATATACTATATTAGGATCAAGAGAAGAACACTTTCAGACGTAAGGTAAGAGATTCTACCCAAACCTCCATTATTCTTTCGGGTTGATCTATCTTAATTTTTACCCAAATAAAGTTATATGTTAATTTTATGTACATATTATAAGTTCTGTGTACATAATAAAAATTCATGTATCAATATCCATTACTCTCTTTTAGGGATACACATGTTTTAAGTGGTTCCCTCTTCGATACTTCCCAATAAGAAAACCCGTTTTATGGGAACTTCCTGAATTCTTACCCAATTTCAAGTGCACTCTATCATATGATTTAAGAAACCATTTTTTATAAAATAAGTATTTTTATTAGGAAAATATTCTTGGTTCACTTCTGTTTTTATATAAAATATTATTCCCTTTTCTATTTTAAAGGCTCTTTAGTATTTTCCTTAAAACCGCACTAAAATGTTTTAATGATAAAATTTATTAAATAATATTATTACATGTTGTCAATTATATTTAAAATAATTTACCATGATATATGCCCATTTTTCCTTATCAATGTCCATGTATGTTTTAATTCATTTCTTTTATGGGCACTTGTATGATACACCCATCTATTATGCTTTATGACATGATTATGATACCTATTTCTTTCCATGGATACCCTTAGGTTTATTTATGATTGATTATGTATGATTATATATGTGTCAAGTATATTCATGAACATGTCATGATGGGTGCTCCTAGATATAACTTCAATGAATTGGGTAAAGTTGAGTCTCATGAGACGTTTTGTGCAACGGTCTTGGCGGTTAGCCTTGACTCGTTCTACCATGTGCAATGGTCTTAGTGGTTAAACTTGACTTGTGATCCTCTATGTGAAATGAGCCTTGACTGGTGCTAAAGTCATGTTTTATGTTTCTTCCACATTACTATGGCTCCATGTTTATATTATCCCATGTTTATATTTTATGATTCCATATGTTTCATGCCTTTTTATATCATTATGTCATTCCTTCTAACCCATGTGCTAAATCTTTATTCTTATGTTTATTCCCTTATTGGGATTTTAGCTCATCCCTTTGTTCATGTTATCCCCAGGTTATCCTATGAATTTTTATGAGTATAATTTAAGTTAGGAACTATCTATTAAGAATAAATAAATGAATTTTTTATTTAGTCCCATGTTTTAAGTTTTATGTACCTAGTCTTCCAAGATACTAGACTTTATAATCCTTAGCTTGTAATATGATGATTTATTATGCTTAAAATAAAATAATGATATGTGTAAAATTATGGTATTTCTATAGTTGGTATCATAGGATGGTATAATTAATTTTGTAGATTAGGAATAGAGAAATTTTGTGAGAACCTTAGGGATAAGACTAAGTATAAGAAAACATACCTAATTTTTTGTAAGAATAAAGTAAGTGATATCTCAAGAAAATACATACCTGTCTGGATATGAACAAGTGGATATAGAAATGGAACAGATGTATCTAGGGGTAAAACTCAAAAAAACCTCTTTAAGCTAGACTTGAATGAGAACTGGTTCATGAAAACAGGCTTTGCTGCACTCCTGGTTTGACACTCTCAGGGGATATGTCTTGGTACATTCATAATATTAGTACGAACCATTATTAAGGGTACAAAAAAAGAAGCCCATAAGAATATATGTTAAGTAACAAATTAAGGATAACCAACTTTGAAACTCATTGAATCACAAGTTAGGAAATACTTTTCCTTTAAGACTTTATCCTTTTATGTTTAAAGTTTTCTTTTTATGCATTATAGCTAAGTTTTAAAGCCCTCTAGTTGTATGTTATTTTTCTTAGTTAATGGAGGGAAATAGAAGAACATGTTCCAACAATCAATTTGATAGGGAATGTGAATATTTCCTTAATGATATGCGAAATATGATGGGAATGAGTTCTCAAAACTTCATGACAATACTTGATCAGCTGGCTCATGTTATGAATAATAACTTGAATCATGTGGAATTCCCTCCTACTCTAAGGATAGAGAAAGTTTTCATAGAATAATTAATACATAAAAGGCCTCCCATTTTTAGTGGATCTTTAAATCCCCTCCTCACGGAATAGTGTATTAACTCCATTAAAAAGATATTCTATGTCCTCCAATGTTCAGAAGAAGAGAAAGTCATGTTGGCGGTCTATCATTTTGATGGGGAAGCAAATAAGTGGTAGAAAATAATCAAGAATAATAAGTACCAGGAAGAAATGGATTCCATGGATTGAGAGGAATTCAAGAAATTGTTTTTCAATAAATATTTTCCCCAAACCCTCCATATCAATATGGAAAGAGAGTTCCTCTAACTTAAAAAAAGTAAAATGAGTCCATTGGTCCGTATGAAGAAAACATCACAAGGCTTGAAAGATATGCCTCTGGCTTTGTCATGAACACCAAAATCAAGGTGGATTGCTTCTTTAGCGGACTAAATCCAAGTCTATGAAAAGAATTGACAATTAGTGACTTTGAAAATTATGAGGAGATTGTCCGTTGTGTCCTCAAGGTTGAAATGGAGATTGAAGACTATCAATGGTATCATAGGCCCAATGAAAAAAATCAGAAAACTAAGTCTAATATGGGTGGTTAGGAAAATAAATCCCATGATGGAATGAAGATAGAATGTCCCACATGTCAAAATTGTGGGAAGAAGCATCATGGGAACTGTTTAAAGTGAACTGGGAATTGATTCAAATGTGTAAGAATGGGAAACACGGATAAAAACTTTGAAGGTATATGAAGTATCCCACTAATTTAGAAGAATAAAGGAAGGTTTAGATCAACACTCATCCTGTAGTGAAGTGTTACAACTACAAGTAGGATGAGCATTATGTGAACAATTTCCCTAAGACAAGGGTTGTCAGTGTAAATCAACAACAACCTACAATGAAACAAGGAAGGGATTATGCTATCACTACTACTGAGGTGGATCTGGACAATGATGTGGTAACAAGAACGCTAGTTATTCATTCAAGAATAGAGAACGTACTAGTTGATTCTGGTTCTATTCATTCTTTCATATCTTGAAAGTTTAATAGAACTATTCAAACACCACCTCAAAATCTAGAGGTTGAGTTATCTGTGAGAATAGTAAATGGGTAAATTACTGCATCCAAAGTATATAAATCATACTTGGTTAACATTTTTGGACTAAACCTCCCAAAAAATCTCATTATACTTCCTTCAGTGGAGTTCTATGTGATCTTGGGCATGGATTGGATATCTTTATACAAATCCAACATCAACTGTCGGGAAAGGGAGATAACTCTTCACATACTAAAGTGGACTTTAATTATTTACAAGTGTAAGGAGGAAGATTAATCTCCTTTAGAATTATTATCTCAAGTTTGGATATTACTGCCTTATGAGAAAGCATGTCTTGCTCAAATGATTGAGAAAAAAGAGATGATACTTCTCGAAGATATTCCCATCGCAAGGGATTACAATGATGTATTCCTTGAAGAATTTCTTGGTCTTACTCATGATAAAGAGGTTGATTTATCAATTTAACTTATTCCTAGATCTTTTTTTGATATCAAGGACATCTTATAGAATGACCACTATAGAGTTGGAAGTACTGATGAAGCAGTTATAGGAGAATCTGTAGAAGGGTTTTATATGCCCGAGTGCTTCACCCTGGGGTGTTCCAATCCTATTTTTCAAGAAGAAGGATGGATCAATGCACCTATGAATTAATTTTCATGAGCTCAATAAAATAATGATAAAGAAAAAGTTTCACCTTCCACAGATAGATGAATTGATTGATCAGCTTCATGAGGTCATTTATTTCTCTAAGGTGGACCTTCAGTTAGGATATCACCAATTAAAGGTGAGGAAGGAAGATATTCCCAAGACTACCTTTCAAACGAGGTATGTACCCTATGAATTCATAGTTATTCCCTTAAGAATCCCTAATTCTTCAGAAATATTCATGGATTTAATGAATAGAGTCTTTAGAGGTTACATCGACACATTTTTGGTAGTCTTTATCGATGATATTCAGATATAATCTAAGATAAATGAGGAACATGAGGAGCATTTGAATACTGTAATGATGAATTTCTGAAGGGAGAAACTTTATGCAAAGTATAGTAAATGTGAGTTTTGGATGTAGGAGGTATCATTCTTGGGACATGTTATCACCATCAAAGGGATATCTGTGGAACCTTCTAAGACAAAGGTAATTGAAGAGTGTCCCATGACAACATCTATAATGGAGATCTATAGCTTTCTAAGTATAGCTGAGTATTATCAATGATTTGTGAAGAAATTATCATGATTTTCAAACCCAATGAACAAGATAACATAGAAGGGGGTGATGTTTTTCTAGAATCAAGAATGTGAGGAAAGTTTTAAGGAGATCAAAAGAGGCTTATCACTACACCAATACTCACACTCCTGATAAGTGTAGAAATATTTGTGGTGTATAGTGATGCTTCAAAGAAGGTATTAGGATGTATTCTGATGTAAAATGATAAATTGATAGCCTACGCCTCAAGGCAGCTAAAAATCCATGTGAAAAAATATCTCATGCATGATCTGGAGTCAGCGGCTGTGATATTTACATTGAAAATCTGGCAGCATTATCTCTATAGGGAGAAATGTGACATATATAATAATAACAAGAGTATAAAATATATATTAACATAGAAATAGATTAATATTCACCAGTGATGATGGTTAGAGCTCATCAAGGATTATGAATACTCAATCCACTACCATCCTAGTAAGGAAAATAAGGTGGAAAATACTCTAAGTATAAAGGATCCTGCATCTTTATCAATGATGAGAATTGAAAAGGATACAATATTCTTATATTTTTAGAGGATGGTCATGGGAATCATTAAGGGAGGAACATTATTAATATTTTCTCAAATGGTTTCTCAACCACCCATAATGGAGAAAATAAAGGCTGTGTAAAGAAAAGGTGTGGAAATTCTGAAAAGGGTGGAAGCTATTAGAAATAGGAAATCCTCTGAGTTTAAGATTTATGAGGAAGGAGATGTAAGATTTGGGTTATGATTATGTGTACCATATGATCCGAAGATAAAGAAGGAGTTTTTGAATGACACACATAGTTCAACCTTCTCTATTAACTCATGGATCACATAGATGTATCAAGATCTCTGAGAGAACTTTTGGTGGGAAAATATTAAAAAGTATATTTCCAAGTATACATCAAAGTCCCTGGTATATTAGTAAGTGAAGGATGAAAGGAAAAAGTATAAAGGGATGATGCAACCACTTCCCATACAAACATGGAAGTGGGAGAACATCCATGGACTTTGTCAGTGGAATTATAAGGACATCCATAGGAAACAATGCTATAGGGGTCATTGTGGATCGTCTTATAAAGACAGCTCACTTTATTGCAATTTGAGAGGACTTCTCATTGGAATAAATTGCACAAATATATATCAAAGAGGTGGTAAGGATTCATGGAGTACCACTATCTATTGTATCTGATCGAGATCTGATATTTACCTTGAAGTTCTGGAATAGTTTCTAGCATGATCTAAGCACTGAAGTAAACTTCAATACGACATATCATCCTCAAACTGATAGATAATATGAGTGAACTATTCAGACACCGACAGATATGTTGATATAATGTTCTATGGACTTCAAAGGAGGGTGGGGCCAACATCTTCCACTAGTTGAATTCTCTTACAATAATTGTTTCCACTCGAGCATCCAAATATAACCATATGAAGCACTTTTTTAGAAAAGGTTTAGAAAACTGTCATGTTGGGATTAATTCAATGAATGTAAGTTTCTCGGAACTAAAATGGTCTTAGAAATGATAGAGAATGTGAAAACCATTCAGCAACACATTAAGGTAGCCCAAAGTCAACAGAAGAGTTATACAGATAATCATCAATGAGACATTGAGTTCAAAGTTAGAAACATGATATTCCTCCACAAAACTCCATGGAAGATGGTCATGAGGTTTGGAAAGAAAGTAAAGATAATTCTTAGGTACATCAGCCCCTTACAGATTCTTTATCATGTTGGAGCTATGGCCTATCGACTAGCACTTCCACATACTATGTCTAAAGTACACGATGTATTCCACATATCCCTCTTAATAAAGTACATACCAAACCCTTCACATTCACTATCTTCAGTGGTGGTACAGTTGGAGAATTATATTTCTTACAAGGAGAAGCCAATGAAGATCTTGGATCATAGAGATAAAGTTCTACAAAATAGGACTACTCACCTAATCAAAGTACTATAACAAAGCCATAAGTATGAAGAGGCAACATGAGAACTGGAGGAGGAAATGAAGGAAAAGTACCCACAATTGTTTACATCTTAGAATGTAAAATGAAATTTTGAGGGTGAAATTTCATAAGGGGGGACGAACGTAACGACCCAAAGTTTAATCAATGGAAATTCCCTTCTTATTGTTATATAGTATAATCACATTAAATAGAAAAAATTAACTACTAAGTACTATGTGACCTTTAAACATAATATTTTCACTTCTGTGATTTGAATTTTGAAAATATTACATACACAGTTGTGATCAGTAAGATGTTTGGAGTCAGATAAGACAAACTTAAATTTTGATGAATAGTGACGACCCTTATGAATAGTAATGTTACCCTTATGAATAGTAACATGAATATTATGAATTGTAAATCATACAAGTTAATAAGTAACATTACCATTGAAAGTATAAATAAAATCCATCTTGTAAGAGACAATATGATATAATTATATCATAGTGTTGGTTTTCTGTGAGTCATGTATATTTAATTATAATTTTATGTTTAATTTAATAATTTAAAATAAATTTTATTTTCATAAAATTTATTCATAAATAATTATTTTGATGACTTATGATTATATGATAATTTTAAGATACCTTAATTAATTTTTCAAAGTGTTAGAAAGGCAGTTTTAATTTTAAAATTTGTATTTTTTTAATTAAATTATATTTTTAATTAAAAATTAAATTTCAAATATTTAGAAAATTATTTTCATAAAATGGAGTTCATTTTTTAATTCTACACATCAAAAAATGTTTGGGGTGAATTTTTGGGATTTTTTTGAAATACCTGAAATTTTGATGAATAGTAAAATACGATAATTTATGATAAATGATAAAACTTGAATTTCTGCATCATTATTGAGTAATAGATGATGTAAATGGCAATTAGTTCAAACTCACATGCCTTATTTACTGTTTTTTTCACAATAATCAAGACTATTTATAGTGTTGAGCAAAAATATAAAACTAATGATTAAAATATTGGGAAACCCCTCCTCTCCTCCACTATAAATACCACCCCTCTTTAACTCTTCTCTTCACCCCTCTTAAGCCTTGTGCCTAGTCCAAATTCTGATAAAATATCTCTCTAAGACCCTATCCCACTTCCATCAGCCCTTGATCTCTTCAAAATACCAAATACTCTCCCATAAGGAGGTTCTCAAGGAAGATATATTCAAGAGGTAAATTCCTCTTTTCATTTCTTTTATTTTCTTTCAAATTCCATTATTTTATTTTTATTTACTCACCTCCTTTCATAAAAATGTTATGATAACTCTAGTACCTTATATGTACAATATTTTTTTATGATAATGGAATAATTAATCATCATATCTTCTTTCTCCTCCTTTTATACTAGGAATGAAAATTTCATCCGAGATGTATTAATTCCTCACATTCAAGGACGATGGGTTTTCAATTTCTATTACCATATGCAATTATTTTCATGATTTTTTTATGTTTTTAATGGAATATAATAAATTTATTATGTCTAATTTAACATTCTATAATATTTTGTACACATGATATTAATTTATAAAGCAAAATGTGTTCAATGTGATCAAAAAACCGCCAATTAACCAAAACAATTATCATTAAAGTTTTATATAATGATTAATCTTCACTACAAATAACCAAATAAATTTTATAAAAAATTAATCTACGGGATGATCACTAATAACATATAACTCCAATTCTATAAAACCATTCTCATCTTACATGTTTATCCTTACATGTATATAAGTAAACTAATCATGAAAACCAATGAAATAAACAATGAAGTTGAACATCTTAACCCATCAAAAAGGTCATGAATGAACTTAATAAGGTTATATTAAATCAACTGAATTATTAATAGGTTTTGGAAATATTAATTAATTAATGTAATTTGGTTATTCAGGAAATTAAGATCAAGATAATAACACCTTCGGACTTAAGGTAAGGGATTCAACATGAACCTCCATTATTCCTTCAAATTGCTCTATCTTTCTTTTTACTCAAATTACGTTATCTTTAATTTTTATATACATATTATAAGTACAATTTAAATTCTCCAAAATCATGTATCAAGATCCATTCATTACTCTCTTTTTTTAATATACATGTTTTAAGTGGTTCCCTCCTCAATACTTCCCGATAAGCAAACCCGTTTTATGGGAACTTTTGGAATTTTTACCCAATTAAAGTGAACTCTATCATCTATTTTAAGACACCATTGTTTTTATAAAATATGAATTTTTATTATTAAAAAATTCTTGGTTCACTTATGGTTTTATATAATATATTGTTCCCTTTTTTGTTTTAAAGTCTATTTAGTATTTTCCTTAAAACCACACTAAAATGTTTTAACGCAAACATTTCTTAAATACTCTTCTTACATGTTGTCACTTCTATTTTGCATCACTTAACATTATATATGCCTATTTTCCCTTCTCAATATCCATTAATGTTTTAATTACTTTATTTCATGGACACTTGTTTGATACACCCATCTATTATGCTTTATGACATGATTATGATACCCATTTCCTTCCATGGGTAACCTTATATTTATGTATGATTGATTATGTATGATTATATATAAGGAAAGTATATTCATGAACAAGTTATAATCTATGCACCCAAATAGTTCTCCAATGAATTGGGTATATTTGAGTCTCATTAGACATTATGTGTAATGGTCTTGGTAGTTAGCCTTGACTAGTGCTACCATGTGAAACGATCTTGGTGGTTAACCTTGACTTGTGATCCTCTATGTGCAGTGAGCCTTGAATCATGCTAAAGTCATGTTTTATTTTTTCTCCACATTACTATGACTCCATGTTTATATTGTCCCATGTTTATATGTTATGATTCCATATGTTCCATTCCTTTTTATGTCATTATGTCATGCCTTCTAACCCATGTGCTAAAGCTTTATTCTTATATATATTCCCTTACTAGAATTTTAGCTCATACCTTTGTTCATGTTATCCCCAAGTTATCCGATGAAGATGTATGAGAAAAATATAAGTTAGGAGCTCTTTATTAAGTCAAAATAAATATATTTTTATTTAGTCCCATGTTTTAAGTTTTATGTACCTAGTCTTCCAAGAAATTAGACTTTATGATCATTGGATTGTAATATGATGCTTTATTATGCTTAAAATTATGTAATGATATGTGTAAATGGTCAGGGTTGCTATAAATTCACCCTTAATTTTCATAGATCTAATGAATATAGTTTTTAAGGAATATATTGATGACTTTTTGTGGCATTTATTGATGATATCTTGGTATAATCCAAATTTATGAAGATCATGAGAATCGCTTACGCATTGTTCTAAAGACTCTTAAAAGAAACGAGTTATATGAAAAGTTTATCAAGTGTGAATTCTGGTTTCAAACAGTTTCTTTTCATGGCCACATTGTCTCTAAGGATGAAATATTAGTTGATCCTACAAAGGCAATGGTAGTCCATGAATGGCCGATACTAATGAACATAACTAAGGTATGTAGTTTTATTAGTTTAACATGTTATTATTTGCATTTCATGCAGAACTTCACCCAATTAAATAACCTGTTAACTAAGATTACTCTTAAAGGGGTTAAGTTTGCATGGAAAAAATAATGTGAAGAATGTTTTTAATAATTGAAGAAGATGCTAGTATAAGGCCCCAGCCTTAAACCTTACTTAATCTTGAGTTATTACAAAATTACACATTGAGGATCTTTTCGGGTTTAGAGTTTTAGAAAATTAGATCATAAAACTTGCATTACAATCCACATATAAACAAAGTGGTTACATAAATATAGTATTCTTATTTCCCATCAATGGAAACATATTTAAAATAAAACATGGATTCATTCTTGACACTTCCTTGACACTATCATCATATCATGTACCTTTCCCTTGACCTGTGAAAAACATTTCAAAAAAACTTGGGATAAGCATAAAAAACTCAGTAAGGGATATAAAAATATGGAAAGGAAACATGGGTACATATATACATAAGAATGAAATCCTAATTTACCCATAAAACATAAGCACTTTAACATACCTCATCAAATCATGAATAAATCATAGAAATCATAAGACATAAAGGTAACTTGAGGCATTCATAACATTCTTACGTAGGGAGTAACCCTCTTGGTTACATTTGGAATACCCATCACAGTATATTCCCTAAATCTCATCGGAGAAACCTTAACGTTTCACTCCTTCACTTTACCCAATGCATTGGAGAGCTATATCGGGATCACCCGCCCTTAGTTTATCACGGAACCACCCGTCTTCATAATAATTCCCAAGAACATCAACATAATCGTATCACATAAAACATGCATAAAGGAAACATAACATTTCCACCTTTCAATCACAAGATATCAATACAACACATTGAAATAAAAACATTAGGAAAACCATTTTCAATACCAAAATAAAAGAAAATTAAAACATGGTATTTATTTTTCTTTTAAAAAGAAGGTATGGCTTGTAGAGGAAGCCAAAACTCAAATAACGGTCACGGAGGCGGAGAAGTCGTTGTCGCCGCATACGTACGACAAAAACATTCCCTTTTGTCATTTAGAAAAACGCTTCGTATAAAAAAGATTCCTTTTGGATAAACGTAAAAGTCAAAGGGGTTTATACACCGTATAAAAGAAGGTTGTGTATAAAACAAAATATGCCTCAATGAAAGGACATTGAGACGAAGTCCCATACCTCGGGTCTGACTTGAATCGATCGTTCTTTAATGTCCTGAATAATAAACTTGAGTTAATTTCTACTTTCTTAAGAACCTTTTTCAAGTTCATTATTCCTTTTATATCACTTATTTCCATGTCATGAATACTATGTAATTATTTAAGTTAATAACGGTCGTTTTAATGATCATTGGTACTTGAGTCAAAATAAACCCTTTATAATTACAAGTTGTTCATGTATCCATTATATCCTGGATTATAATAATGATGTATATATCATATATATCATACATATCCAGTATATACGTGCATTTATAATATTACATAATCATTTAGAGGTAAGAAATGAAATGCACCATTCATGGAGACGGTAAGCCGTACGTACGCATGAACGCTACTTTCATTTCTATTTCGTATTTTATAGAATGGAATCATAATTATATAAAGGTATATTATAATTCCAGTATAATATCATATATAATATCATAGTTCCATCCTTTATACGTCCCACATATGGTATTTAACGAATCAAATCACTTTAAGGGGGCGGTAGTCCGCACTTCCTTAAATGAAGATATCGCGTTTACCCATAATGGAAACCATAAAGGTATACCAAAAATGAAAAATATATAAGCTTAAGTAAAATATAAACATATTATATATCATATATAAATATAGTGACATCTTAATGTCCACCTTTTAAGGTGTTAAAAGAATGTTGAACAATCATCGTTTCGGGAGGCATAAATTCACCATCCACGGAAACTGTATGTTCATTAACCATTAGATGTAGGTGTGTGTAAGTATAGCTTGAATAATTCTTATAACAACATCCTAGTATATTTAGGATACTGGATTTGTTACAAAGAAAAGAATAAAAATAGTTTAGGGGGTTGGAGAAGAAAAATAAAACAAAAGGACTCAAAAGAAGACATTACCTTAAAATCGGGTAACTCCCTTTAGTTTGAGCTCAAAGGCTTCCTTGGGAAAACTTCTGCCCAAAGTGAGGATTCAAGGAGTAAGATAGGGAAGTGTGGAGACAAAATGGGCAGGGTTTGGCCGAGCCAAAGGCTTTGGGAGTGTGGGTAAGGAGGTAGAGGTGGGGGCCTTTTATAAGAGGAGAGGAGGGGCACTCTTGGAAATTAAAGATAAGTTACTTTATTTTAAAAAGAGTTTCGGATTAAAAAGGTCCCACATTGATATAATTCGAGGATAAGGTGATAAGGGTTCTAAATCCACCCATCCAATAGGTTTTGGACATGTGTAGGTCAGAGATTTTACATTATCTTTCCATTTTATTTAAATTGTTAAATAATGAGGTCATCGCTGCATCATCATGATGTCATAAATAATTTAATTTATTTAATGTCTAAAAATTATAAAAAACTACTATGATTTAGGAAATCTTTTTAGAATTCTAATGAATATTTATAGTCAAAAATATGACTTGTATAACCCCATGTAAAAATTGTTTTAGTAAAATAACTCATGTTTGTGTCATTTTTACTTTAATATTAAATAAAAAGTTATTTATGTCATTTCCCAACCAAAGTGGCTCCATGGGGTCCCCAAGTTGACCCATGGCTTTTCTTGGTCGGCCATGACACATCCAATAAGGGTAGGACATGTTTCAAGCTCAACTCATATTATTAAAACATTATTTTTACCTTAAACTACACTAATTACCACTAATCGCGATTAAGAACTTAATAAGTTACTATTCACCAAAAAAATATTTTAATCCCATTGAACCACATTTTACTTATTAATGAAAACCATGGATGTCGGATTTTTGAAATTCTAAACACAATGATGGAAAAATTTCATTTAAATGGAAAAATCAGTTTTTATAAGTACCACTTATGGTTTCACTATTCATCAAAAATTGAAGTTTTTCAGAAAATTACCAAAAATTAACCCTAAGCTATATTTGATATTCAGAATTCAAAAATGAAGTCTATTTTAAAAAATTCAAAACATATAAGTCACATTAATTAATTTAATAATTAATTCTTGTTGTCATGACAAATAGCGTGTTTTTATGAAACAATAAGTATCAAAAGATTGACACTAGTTTAAGTCCAATTTCAAAGTGAAATTGATTCCAATGACCACCATTGGATTAAATGGTAAAAATATATTCTAATTCCACTTCAAAACCAATTCAAAAGATAATCTAATTATATAAATAAATTAGATTAAAAAGCAGTTTTGATGTAAAATGCAGTATTTTTCACTATTCATTAAAAAATGAACATTGTCAGAAAAATACCAAAAATTTATCCAATGTAAAATTAAATGTCCCAATCATAATTAATATGTTTATTTTGAAAAATATAGATTATAAAATTGTCAAAAGATTTATTTAAAAAGGGTTTGCCATCAAAAGGCAGTAAAATAATCTTTTAAGAATATTAGTGTATTCCATGCTTAAGATTGGATTTATTTTCATTTTAAGCCTATAAAACACTATCTAATTCATTAATAAACATATATAAAAATATCTATTATTCATTACTTACTTGGGATGTTACATCCTTCCCCCCTTTAGAAAATTGCGTCCCCGCAATTTATTTACTTATCAAATAAATGGAGGTACTTATCCCTCATTGCATTTTCAGATTCCCATGTTGTCTCTTCCATCATGTGGTTTTTCCACAAAACCTTTACCTGCATAATCACCTTATTCTGTAACACTTGATCCCTGTGGTCAAGAATCTGGACCAGTTGTTCCTCATAAGATAGGTTCTCTTCCAGGTGAACTACCTCTGGACTCAAAAGATGAGATGGATCTGGCATGTACTTCCTTAACATTGAAACGTGAAAAAAATTGTGTACCTGAGATAAACTCGGAGGTAAAGCCACCCGGTATGCAACTGATCCAACTCTCTCCAGAATTTCATATGGTCCAATGAACCTTGGATTCAGCTTTCCTTTCTTACCAAATCGCATCACACTTTTCCATGGTGATACTTTGAGAAAAACATGATCACCTACCACAAAAGAGAGATCCTTCATCCTGTTGTCCGCATAACTCTTCTGCCTTCTCTGAGCTGTTCTCATGTGTTTCTGAATCAGCTGAACTTTTTATGCCATCTCTTCTACCAATTCTGGTCCCATCAACTTCCTTTCACCCACTTCATCCCAGAAAGCTGGAGTTCAACACCACTTCCCATATAATGCCTGAAATGGTGCCATCTGTATACTGGAATGAAAAATATTATTATATAAAAATTCAACCAAAAAATATGTTGGTCCCAACTTCCCTGATAATCCATAGAACAAGATCGTAGCATATCCTCCAATGTCTGAATTGTTCGTTTTGACTGCCCATCTGATTGAGGATGAAAAGCTGTACTAAAATTTAATTCAGTACCCAACGACTTCTGAAGGCCTTTCCAAAAGTTAGATGTGAACCTGGGATCACGATCAGATACAATGGAGAGAGGAACTCCATGTAACCTGACTATCTCTTTAAGATATAAACGGGTAAGTTGATCTAGGGAAAAAGTATCTCGTATAGCAAAGAAATGAGCAGATTTAGTCAAGCGATCAACAATAACCCAGATTGCATTATTATCTCGAGATGTCTTTGGTAATCCCACAAAAAAGTCCATGGATATATTCTCCCATTTCCACTCTGGCACTGGTAAAGGATGAAGCATCCCTTTCGGTAACTGCCGCTCTGCTTTAACCTGTTGACATGTCAAACACTTCATAGTAAAATCAGCAATATCTCTTTTCATTCCATCCCACCAGTAATACTCCCGCAGATCTCTATACATCTTAGTACTGCCAGGATGAACTGAAAATGGAGAACTATGAGCTTCACATAAAAACTCTCCAACTGTGAATCACAAGGCACACACAATCTCTTCCCAAATCTCAAAACGCAATCATTATCAATGTTGAATTCAGGCAACTTACCTTTCTGAACCAGCTCTACCTTTTTCTGCAACTCACTGTCTTGCTTCTGTGCTTGCTTGATTCTATCTGATAGAGATGATCTCACTGATACCTGAAACAAAATAGAATAACATCCTGCACCCACAACTTTTATGCCAAAGTTCATCAAATCCTTAACCAAAGGATCACGTTCCAAACGCAACATTGCTAATGAAGCATTACCTTTTCGACTCAAAGCATCAGCCACTTTATTTGCTTTTCCCGGATGGTAATGAATTGTACAATCATAATCCTTGATTAATTCTAGCCATCTCCTCTGTCTCATGTTAAATTCTTTCTGAGTGAATATATACTTTAAACTTTTGTGATCGGTATATATTTCACACTTTACTCCATAAAAATGATGCCTCCAAATTTTTAAAGGGAAAACAACAGCAGCTAATTCCAAATCATGTGTTGGGTAATTTACCTCATGAGTTTTCAACTGTCGTGAAGCATAAGCAATTACCTGATCATTTTGCATTAGGACGCAACCAAGTCCTTTCAATGAAGCATCACTGTATATAACAAACT
Organism: Viscum album; assembly: GCA_963277665.1. Taxonomy (NCBI): domain Eukaryota; kingdom Viridiplantae; phylum Streptophyta; class Magnoliopsida; order Santalales; family Viscaceae; genus Viscum; species Viscum album. Next base: position 379,661,582 of record OY728127.1, on the reverse strand, counting down.
CACCATTCCTTGAAGGTAGTGCCAAAATTGGAGAATTGACCAACCTTCTTTTCAACTCCTGAAAACAAACAAAGTACTTGATACAACTTCATTTGATGGCCCGACATCTGCTGAAGTAGTTGCAACGGATTTCACCACCCCTTTCTGCTTGTAGTCTAACTTCTTCCCATCACTCAAGCTCTTTGTCGGACACTCATTTGCATAGTGACCCATCTCATTGCACTTATAACATTTTACTACCTGTAAATAAAATTTGGTCTTACCTTCACCTTGATCCTTTTCAGTGAAATCACGAGCCTTATGTCCCATCTTACCACATCGGTAGCACTTTCCAGAATTCAGAAGACATTCCCCAGCATGCCTTTTGCCACATTTATCACAAACTGGAAACTTAGTTTTCTTACCATCAGACTTTTTTGAAGAATTCTTACCTTTCTCCTGCCACCTCGGTCTCTTCTTCTGTTGGTTGTTATAGAACACTTGATCATCGACAAACTCCATTTCCACCTTCTCAGCACATCGAACAAGCTTTTCATAACCTTTAAACTCACGAGAAGCTAATTCCCTTCGATATTTTGGCTTTAATCCTGAGTAAAAACGATTGATTTTACTATCAAGGTTTCGGATAAAATTTGGAGCATACCTTGCCAATCGAGTGAACCTCTCTTCATAGGTAGCCACTGAGTCTTCATCTTGCCTCAATTCCAAGAATTGTTTTTCCATCCTAAGTTGAACAGCCTTAGGAAAATAATTTTCAAGAAACATACCTTTGAATTCATCCCAGTCGAGTGCATCAATCTCATCAGCATTCCTGATATTTTTAACCATCGACCACCACTGATCTGCCTCACCCTCCAAACGGTAAATAACAAGACTAAACTTTTGATTGTCTGAACACCCCATGACATCAAAAATCATCTCCAGTGCTTTAATCCACCCTTCAGCTAGCACAAGGTCAGATGATCCTCTGATTGATGGGGGATGTTGCCTCATGAAATGTTCCACCACTAACATGTTCCTCTGCGGTTTATCTGGCTGATCTCGTGCATGGATACCACCACTATTTATAGCCTGAGTCAACTATTCCATTACTGCAACAAACTATTCAGTTCCAATTCCGACCATTTCTGGATGCTAATTCGGAAGGTTATTTCCTTCTGTATGCCTTCCTAGCACTGCTTCCCTATTTCCTCTGCGGAAAACCATTCTGAACAAACATGTCTTAGATGAAGTAACATGGTAATCTTCAAATGCTATATCATTTCAAAAAAAATATTTTTGGATAATAATTTAATAGAATTCTAACTCCTAAAGTTATCTAAACCGACCTCTGATACCAACTATAAGGCCCCAGCCTTAAACCTCACTTAATCTTGAGTTATTACAAGATTACACATTAAGGATCTTTTCGGGTTTAGAGTTTTAGAAAATTAGATCATAAAACTTTCATTACAATCCATATATAAACAAAGTGGTTACATAAAGATAGTATTCTTCTTTACCATCAATGGAAACATATTTAAAATAAAACATGGATTCATTCTTGACACTTCCTTGACACTATCATCATATCATGTACCTTTCCCTTGACCTGTGAAAAACATTTCAAAAAAACTTGGGATGAGCATAAAAAGCTCAGTAAGGGATATAAAAATATTGAAAGGAAACATGGGTACATATATACATAAGAATGAAATCATACTTTACCCATAAAACATAATCAATTTAACATACCTCATCAAATCATGAATAAATCATAGAAATCATAAGATATAAAGGTAACTTGAGGCATTCATAACATTCTTACGTAGGGAGTAACCCTCTTGGTTACGTTTGGAATACCCATCACAGTATATTCCTTAAATCTCTTTGGAGAAACCGTAACATTTCACTCCTTCGCGTTACCTAATGCATTAGAGAGCTATATCGGGCTCACCCGCCCTTAGTTTATCACGGAACCACCCGTCTTCATAATAATGCCCAAGAACCTCAACATAATCGTATCACATAAAACATGCATAAAGGAAACATAACATTTCCACCTTTCAATCACAAGATATCAATACAACACATTGAAATAAAAACATTATGAAAACCATTTTCAATACCAAAATAAAATAAAACTAAAACATGGTATTTATTTTTCTTTTAAAAAGAAGGTATGGCTTGTAGAAGAAGCCGAAACTCAAATAACGGTCACGGTGGCGGAGAAGTCGTTGTCGCCGCATACGTATGACAAAAACATTCCCTTTTTTCGTTTAGCAAAACACTTTGTATAAAAAAGATTCCCTTTGGATAAACGTAAATGTCCAAGGGGTTTATACACCGTATAAAAGAAGGTTGTGTATAAAAAAAAATATGCCTCAATGAAAGGAGATTGAGACGAAGTCCCATACCTCGGGTTTGACTTGAATCGATCGTTCTTTAATGTCCTGAATAATAAACTTGAGTTAATTTATACTTGCTTAAGAACCTTTTTCAAGTTCATTATTCCTTTTATATCACTTATTTCCATGTCATTAATACTATGTAATTATTTAAGTTAATAACGGTCGTTTTAACGATCATTGGTACTTGAGTCAAAATAAACCCTTTATAATTACAAGTTTTTCATGTATCCATTATATCCAGGATTATAATCATGATGTATATATCATATATATCATACATATCCAGTATATACATGCATTTATAATATTACATAATCATTTAGAGGTAATAAATGAAATGCACCATTCATGGAGACGGTAAGCCGTACGTACGCATGAACGCTACTTTCATTTATATTTAGGATTTTATAGAATGGAATCATAATGATATAAAGGTATATTATAATTCCAATATAATATCATATATAATATCATATTTACATCCTTTATATGTCCCACATATGGTATTTAACGAATCAAATCACTTTGAGGGGGCGGTAGTCCGCACTTCCTTAAATGAAGATATCACGTTTACCCATAATGGAAACCATAAAGGTATACCCAAAATGAAAAATATAGAAGCTTAAGTAAAACATAAACATATTATATATCATATATAAATATAGTGACATCTTAATGGCCACCTTTTATGGTGTTAAAAGAATGTTGAACAATCATCGTTTCGGGAGGCATAAATTCACAATCCACGGAAACCGTATGTTCTTTAACCATTAGATGTAGGTGTGTGTAAGTGTAACTTTAATACTTATTATAAAAACATCCTAGTATATTGAGGATACTGGAGTTGTTACAAAAGAAAAGAATAAAAATAGTTTAGGGGGTTGGAGAAGCAAGATAAAACAAAAGGACTCAAAAGAAGACATTACCTTAAAATCGGGTAACTCCCTTTAGTTTGAGCTCAAAGGATTCCTTGGGAAGACTTATGCCCAAAGTGAGGATTCAAGGAGTAATAGATGGAAGTGGAGAGACAAAATGGGCAGGGGTTGGCCAAGCCAAAGGATTTGGGAGTGTGGGTAAGGAGGTAGAGGTGGGGGCCTTTTATAAGAGGAGAGGAGGGGCACTATTGGAAAGTAAAGATAAGTTACTTTATTTTAAAAAGATTTTCGGATTCAAAAGGTCCCACATTGATATAATTAGAGTATAAGGTGATAAGGGTTAGAAATCCACCCATCCAATAGGTTTTGGACATGTTTAGGTCATAGATTTTACATTATCTTTCCATTTTATTTAAATTGTTAAATAATGAGGTCATCGCTGCATCATCATGATGTCATAAATAATTTAATTTATTTAATGTCTAAAAATTATAAAAAACTACTATGATTTAGGAAATCTTTTTAGAATTCTAATGAATATTTATAGTCAAAAATATTACTTGTATAACCCCATGTAAAAATTGTTTTAGTAAAATAACTCATGTTTGTGTCATTTTTACTTTAATATTAAATAAAAAGTTATTTATGTCATTTCCCAACCAAAGTGGCTCCATGGGGTCCCCAAGTTGACCCATGGATTTTCTTGGTCGGCCATGACACATCCAATAAGGGTAGGACATGTTTCAAGCTCAACTCATATTATTAAAACATTATTTTTACCTTAAACTACACTAATTATCACTAATCGCGATTAAGAACTTAATAAGTTACTATTCATCAAAAAAATATTTTAATCCCATTGAACCACATTTTTCTTCTTAATGACAACCATGGATGTCGGATTTTTGAAATTCAAAACACAATGATGGAAAATTTTCCTTTAAACGGAAAAATCAGTTTTTATAAGTACCACTTAGTGGTTTCACTATTCATCAAAAATTGAAGTTTTTCAGAAAATTACCAAAAATTCACCCTAAGATATATTTGATATTCCAAATTCAAAAATGAAGTCTATTTTAAAAAATTCAAAACATATAAGTCACATAAATTAATTTAATAATTAATTTCCGCTGTCATGACAAATAGCGTGTTTTTATGAAACAATAAGTATCAAAAGATTGACACTAGTTTAAGTCCAATTTCAAAGTGAAATTGATTCCAATGACCACCATTGGATTAAATGGTAAAAATATATTCTAATTACACTTCAAAACCAATTCAAAAGATAATCTAATCATATAAATAAATTATATTAAAAATAATTTTTGATGTAAAATGCAGTATTTTTCACTATTCATTAAAAAATGAACATTGTCAGAAAAATACCAAAAATTTATCCAATGTAAAATTCAATGTCCCAATCATAATGAATATGTTTATTTTAAAAAATATAGATTATAAAATTTTCAAAATATTGATTTAAAAAGGGTTTTCCATCAAAAGGTAGTAAAATAATCTTTTAAGAATATTAGTGTATTCCATGCTTAAGATTGGATTTATTTTCATTTTAAGCCTATAAAACACTATCTAATTCATTAATAGACATATATAAAAATATCTATTATTCATTACTTACTTGGGATGTTACAGCTAGTGAATGATCCAATCTTGAATTTACCATCAGGAAATGGTGTATTTGTGATTTATAGTGATAAATCAAAGAAAGGACTTGGCTGTTTCCTTATGAATAATGATAGATTTTTTACCTATGCATGAAGTCAGTTAAAAAATCATGAAAATAACTATATAACTCATGATATTTAGTTAGAGGCTATAAAATTTTCTCTAAAGATATGGAGACATTATCTCTATGGAGAGAGATGTGAGATATATACTAATCACAAGAGTTTGAAATATATCTTCTTGTATAAATAACTCAACATGAGGAAAAGATGATTGATTGAGATACTCAAGGATAGTTATTGTTCAATATACTACCACCTAGTGATGGTTAATAGGGTAGCAGATGCATTGAGTAGGAAGTACCATGGAGTTCTAAACAAAATGATAATTGACAAGGATCCTATATACATGGATCTAGAAAATATAAATATGAGAATTATTAAGGAAGGTGAAACATCAATACTTTTTCAATTGGTTTCCCAAGCATATTTATTTTAAAGGATTAAAATTTATCATCCTAATGGTGAGAATATTCAAAAAACAAATTAAACCCATGAATAATTAAAAGTTGTAAGACTTCATGTATGAAGATGGAATTTTGAAATTTGGGAGGAGGCTACGTGTTCCCTCTATACCTGAGAAAAAAGGGAGTTATTGTATGATTCATATAGCTCAAATTTCTCTATACACCCTAGTAGCACTAATATGTATAGAGATTTGAAGGAACATTTCTAGTGGGATAGTATGAAGCATGAAATTTCTTATTATGTATCAAGATGTTTAGTCTATCAACAGGTGAAGGCTAAAAGACAAAATCATGGAGGAGTCATGAAACCTCTTCCTATTCCTACATATAAATGGGATGATGTTACTATGTATTTTGTCACTAGATTATCCAAAACTCCAAGAAAAAATGATGAAATATGGGTGATTTTTGATCGACTTACCAAATATGTACATTTCCTTTCTATAAGGGAGGATTTTACACTGGATCACCTTACTTGAATATATATTAATGAATTTTTAATAATTCATGGAGCACCTATCTTAATTGTGTCTGATCATGATCCATGATTTACATCAATGTTCTAGAAAAGTCTTTAGAAATATTTGGATACTGATCTTCATCTGAGTACTGCTTATTACCCTTAAACAGATGGGAATTCTGAAAGGATGATCCAAACTTTAGAATACATGTTTAGATCACGATCACTTGATTTTAAAGGTAGGTGGGATCATTATTTAACTTCGGTAGAGTTTTCCTACAAAAATAGTTTCCATTATAGTATTCAAATGACACCATATGAAGTATTTCATAGAAATATATGTCATACACAAACATGTTGGGATGAAGTTGGTAAAAGGATGCTTGTAGTCCTAGAGCTTGTAGAGGAAACAATAGCACATGCAAATACTATTCAAACCCATATCGAAGAATTTCAAAGCAGGAAAAAGAGCTATGTTGATAATCGAAGGAAGGAATTAAAATTTAAAGTGGGTGATAATGTTTTATTGAATGTATCTCCATGGAAGGGTGTTATAAGATTTGGAAATAAAAGAAAACTAAGCCCCAAGTACATTGGTCCTTTTAAAATTTTGGAGAGAATTGAATATATGTATTATTGTATAGATATACTACCTAGCCTTACTAAAGTTCATAATGTGTTTCACATCTCTTTATTGAGGAAGTATATGCCAGACCAATTACATGTCCTCACTTATGAAGGAATAGATATGAAACCGAATTTATCTTACTGTGAAGATCCCATCTAAATTTTGGGCACTAAAGAACATGCATTAAGGAATCATATGACTCAAATGGTAAAGGTACTTTGGAAAAATCATAAAATTGAAGCAGTAATATGGGAACCTAAGGAACTTATGATAAATAACTACCCAAATCTTTTTATGAGATAACATTTTGGAAATTTCGAGGATGAAATTTTTGTAAGAGGGGGGGATGTAACGTCCCAAAATTCTATAAATGATATTTACCTTCTTATGTTTATTTAATGTAGTATGGATCAAATAAAATCACTTATAGAACACAATATAAACTTTAAAAATGAAGAATGAATGAAATAAGAGGTATTTCTAGAGGTTAAGGAACCTATACTAATGAAATGGTAACTTTCCCTTAAGAATAGTAATATGAACCTTATGAATAGTAAACCAGCTTAATGAATAGTAACCACACCCATAAAAGTATAAATAAAATTTATGCACCATATAAATTGATGTATGATATAATTATATCATAGTATACATAAATGAATATTTTAAAAATTATTAATTAAGTGTTTGTATTTTTATAAGTCATAAATATTTAATTACAATTTTATAATTAATAAATTGATTTAAAAGGAAATTAATTTTCATAAAATGTATTCATAAATGAATATATTTTTTTCTTATGATTTTAGGATAATTTTATGGTACCTTAGTTAATTTTTAGAGTGTTATAAAATCAGTTATAATTTTAAAATCTGTATTTTTCGAGTAAATGATGGTTTTAATTAAAAATTAAATATCTCATATTTAGAAAAATATTTGGATAAAATGGAGCTCATTTTTTAATTCTACACATCAAAAAATTTATGGGTTTAATTTTTTGGTATTTTTATGAAATACTTGAATTTTTGGTGAATAGTGAAATACAGTAATTTACGGTATTTAAATTATAATCCAAATACATGAATTAAAAACATCATGCATGATATAAGCACCCAAATCTATAAATTATATCCCATATTTACTGTATTTAGTCATAAGAATAAAAACTATTCATAGTATTGAGTCAAACAGTAAACAAATGAATAAAATAGTCAAAAATCACTCCTCTTCTCCAGTATAAAAACCACCCCTCACCCCCTCTTCTCCTCACACCTCTAATCCTTGAAGCATGTAAAAATTATACCCAAATACTCTTTCTTAGTCTCTCCCCAATTTACATGATCTCTTGGTCTTTACAAAATACCAAAACCCCTTTCCCTAAGGAGGTTCTCAAAGAGGATAATTCAAGAGGCAAACCCTCTTCCTTTTTCTTTTAATTTCATTTCAATTTATTTTCTTTTCTTATCCTCTATTAACCTCATCTATCCAAATGATAATGATAAATCTATTATAATATATATACTAGAATTATATTATGTTAAATGAAGATCCATCATCAATGTTCTTACTCTCTCTCTTTTATTTTAAAAACGAAATGATCGGTCGAGAGGTGACGATTTACAACCTTCATGCACGACGAACTTTTGTTCTTTAATTTATCCTTCAAGGCTGGTCATGAAACCATTTTTATGGATGAAAAATATTATAAAATATTTATTACATCTTATTTAAGGTCATGGAACAATTATATATACATGATATTAAATAATAGAACAAAACTAGTTCATTGTGATCGAAAAACCTCTAAAATTAAGAAAAACGATTATCATTAACATGTTATCTAATGATTCATCCTCATGTATGGAAAAAAATAATACATAATAAAAATTAAACTTCTGGTTGTTAATTAATAACATTTAATTCCAAATCTGGATATTTATACCCATTTTACATGAACTCCATTACTTATAATCAGGCGAACCGATCATGAAGTCAAGGAAGCAAACACTCCAAAATGACAAAATTCAATCTTATAACTTATCAAAAAGGACATAAATGAATTTAATAAAATTATAATAAACTAAATAAATGTCTAATAGGTTTTTAATTAAATTATTTATGTTTCTAATTTCATATTCTAGGACCTTAAGGTCAAGTGTAGAACACATTCAGACAGAAGGTAAGAGTTTCTGCCCGAACCTCCATTTTATTTCGGGTTACTCTTTTTCTATCTTTCCACAAATTAATTTCTTAATTATTATTATTTACTAACCATAAATTATGTTTTAATGTTCTATATATATTTACCAATCATAATCCTTATTTCTTTTATAGGGATTTACATGTTTAAAAGGATATTTCTCAAATTATTCTCGATAAACAAGCCCGATTCAAGGGAACTTCTTGAATTCTTACCTATTTTCAAGTGCACTATATAATATGTTTTAAGTAACCATTATTTTTATAAAATAAATAATTTTATTATGAAAAAATATCTTAGTTTACTTATGGTTTTATACAAATATTTTTCCAAAAGAACTCTTTTTTGCAAAGTAAAAGAGTATTTCTCTCAAGAATTACTTGATGATTTTAAAAGAGTATTTTTATCTATTTAAACACTCTTGTTGATTATTATGTTTAATTAGGGTTAATAATTTATGATATCATATACCATATTTTATTTAATATTTTATGATTAGTTTTATTGTTGATGTTCTATCTTGATACCATTCACCATATTACTCAGAATGGTTAGTGATTATGTTTCCTGATTGAGAAAAATAATCTACATTTCATTTGTTAGTTTTAATATGAATGTATATATTGATTATGTTACACCCTTTCATATGATGAATTAATTTTACTTAGTAAGTATTGGGTGGGGCCCATTATATCCCCTCTTTGTATTTATAGGTCTCACGAGACAAACTAATTTGGGTTTTTACCCGTTTTTGTATGGTCTTGGCACATGGCCTTTATGGTATGGTTATGATGTTACGAATTATGAATTACCTCATTATGAAACTAGAAATTGATATTCCATGTGATTATTCTACTAATATAATATCCATGGTTCAATATTTTTATGTCATTATTTAATCAGTTTATATTTCTTCCATATTATGCTCAAGTTTAATTTTAATGGCATGTGTTTTCAGTCATTCACCATGCCTTATTGTTTATTTATTATTTCGATGTATTTATTACCCTTAATGAGAATATAACATCACCAATTTATTATATTTTATTTTTCCATAGGATTTAAATATGTGTATTGTGAAAGACCTGTAGGGATAATCTAGGAGTTTACGTGTGATTCAAAAAAAGGTGATATGTTGTATTTCATTTCATGTTGTAATGTTGAAGTTATGTATGTATATTGTTTTCCAAAGATACTAAAATTTTTGATCCTTTGTGATGAGTCATCCATGTTTATATGCCAATGTAATAAAGTAAGGCACCAAATTTAGGTTAATGGGTTCGAGGTCCTTACAAATATTTTTTTGCAACAATCTCACCATTTATTAGGATTATTTATGATTACACCTTCATTGATGAAACCTTATGATCCATCATTCAATAACACCCATGAATTTTCTTCTCCTATGGTTAGTCATGATATATTAATGTATTATTACCATTTTACACTCTTTTGTACTTAATATATCTATGAAAGTGTTTTTTAGAAGATTTGACTTTGTCTCTCTCTTCAGTCATAAATCTATGTTCTTTAAAAACCGTGTTTTCTAAAAAGGTTTTTAAAATTTTTATGTTTAATAAGTGTTTTAAATTATTTTCAAATATCTATTTATATGTTTTCAAAGATATTTTCAAAGAAAAAGGGTTTCAAAATTTTTTTATGTTCAATAAGTATTTTAAATTATTTTTAAAATTCATTTCTATGTTTTCAAATCCATTTTTAAAGAAAACGTTTTCAGAATGTTTTCAAGATTCTTTTATAATTTTTCAAATAAAAAGGTTTTCAAGATTATTTTATAAGTTTTCATGGAAAAATATTTTTAAAATATTTTCTAGCTTCCTTTATAAATTTTCAAGTTTATTTTCAGAGAAAATGGTTTTGAGAAGGTTTTGTGTTTTAAAAATAAATTTTCAAATAATAAAGGATATTTTCCTCAAGAATTTTTTTAAAAAGATATTTCAAAATTATTTTTCAACTAATATGACATCATTTGGTGTTGCTCATGCCTTTTCTAGGGATATGATCCAAGGGTTCCATTCATATTCTTTCTCTGAATTATTTATGTTTTGATGGAATGATTTTTATAAAACCCATTTCTATTTCATGGGTTATATGTTTATGAAACCCATTTATATTTCATATGTTATATAATTATGAAAACCGCTTATTTTCATGGGTTCTGCTTTGATGAAATGATTATGAAGCCTATATTTTTTTCAACAGGTTATGATATGATTACATGTTTATGACACCCATTTCATTTCATGGGTTATGATATGATTGTTTATGACCTTATAAAAGATGTATGTATGATTTTATTATGAGATGAGTGAGACCTATATTTCCTTTTAATGCATTTGGTAAATATTTATATCTCATGATAATGATAGGGATAGAACGAGGAGTGAACTTAGTTCAGTAATACATAGTTGGAATGAGGAGTGAACTCGGTTTTGTATGACAGGGCTATAACAGGAAGTGAACCCGGTTCAATAATATAGGGATGGAATGGGAAGTTAACCCAGTTAAGTAATACATGGATAGAACAAGGATATAACTTGGTTTAGTAGTTTAGGTCTGGAATAGGAAGTGAACCCCATTTAGTAATACATGGATGGAATGGGAAGTGAACTGAGTTCAATAATATATAGTTGGAACAGTGAGTGAACCTAGTTCAGTAAATGACTTTTTCCACTAAGATGGTCTTGACAGTAAGCCTTAACTATAATGGAAATAATTTTATGTGTCTTCCAAAATACCATGTCTTATTCCTATGTTATGATTTCATGTCTTATGATCTCAATTACCTTATTATTCATGTCTTATAAACTACCAATATTTATTCCATGACTCATGTATATGTTCTTTGATATGGAGGGTATGATCTTAAAATTTCCTTCTCATGTTCTCATACCCTTATACTCATTTTATGCTTACATATCTCATTTTTTTACCCTTACTAAGCATTTTAGCTCACCCTTTTCTTATGTTTCATTTCCCCATGTTATGAAGAAAGGTTTTAAGTTGAAGTATTAAAGGGGATGATCTTTGTGGGAAACATTGAAAATATTTCACTAAGTTAGAATATTTTGTTCAAAGTTTCCAAAGACACTAAACTATTATGGTTCTTAGGCATGTATTTTTTTAATGTGCTTAATATTCATCTAAAATGATATAATATCCATGTATGTTAATCCAAGGTATTTATAGTTGGTATAAAAAAGAGTTTTAGTAAACCTTTGGAAACTAGGATAAGGAAACTTTATTGAGATACCTATGTATATTTCTAAGGATATGTCTAGGTATGTCTCCAAGGATAAGTTTAAGGATAAGTCAAAGTATAGGAAAATGTACTGGAGTTTTGGTAAAGGATAGAGAAAGTGGTTTTCTAGAAATACATCCCTATATATATAATACAAGTGTATGTGGATTTGGAATAGATGTACATAGGTTTAACAACACATAAAACACCATATCGAGCTAGACTCGATTGGGAACTAGTGCACGACAATGGGTCTTATTGTACACTTGGTTTGAAACTCCCTAGGGATTTTATTTGGGAATTAACAAACTATTTATGAACTATTATGAAGGATTTAAATATATGAAAACTATGAATGACCTAGGATAAACCTGAGGTGTCATAGATTAAGAAGGAAGGTTTCATTATTTATATATCTTATAAGTAGTTTTTTGAGATTACGTGATTCCCCACTATGATGATTTTTTCTTACTCTATTATTTTTGGTTTTATTCAATGGATAGAACCAAAAGGAACTATGTTAATGGGGATTTCATTGGAAAATGCAATGATTATCCTCCAAAGAAAACAAATGTTATGGGATATGGAATGAAAAACATCATTGATATTATCGAACAAATTTATCAAGATATGAATCTTGGTGAACATCCAAGCGAGAAAAGGAACGAACAAAGATCTGTTGAGTAATTTATGAGAAAACACCAACCTTCTTTCAATGGTTATTCTGACCTATTAGTTGGTAAGAAATGGATTAGTAAAGCTGGAAATATATTCTATATTCTCTAGTTTTCAAAGCATGAAAAATTCACTATGGATGTATACCATCAAGAAGGTGAGGAAAATAAATGGTAGAATCTTATTAAGAATAAAAGTCAATAAGATGAAATTGACTCCATAGATTGGGATGAGTTATTTTTCAATAATTTATTTCCTTGTATTATTCATACAAATATGGAAAAGGAATTCATAGTTCTTAACTAGAAGGATGATGGATATTTTGGTTCATATGAAGTAAATTTTAAAAGGCTTGTGAGTTACTATTCAGGTATTATTATCTAACCTAGAAACAAAAAATGATCAATTATTTGGTGTCTTGAAACCTAATCTTCAAAATGCCTTGGATATTAGAGACTTTAGCAGTTATGATGAAGTTGTTCAATGTGCTATAAAATTGGAAATGGAGGTTGGAGTTGCATATCAATCTCATGGTGTTGACAAGAACAACAATATGGAGTTCAAAGAAAAATCTAAAGACCCTAAATGGAAAATAATGAGCTTTCATTTTTGCTCAAAGTGTGGGAAGAAGCATGGAGGAAATTTTCATAAGGGTACCCCTAAATGTTTTAAGTGTATAATGGAAAGTTATCGGGAAACTGATTGCTAAATTTATGGGAAGAATTTAACTAACTATGTAAATAGATAGAAAACTACATATAATGAACCTACCACACTCTAATGTTTCAATTGTAGAGAGTTTGGGAATTATGTAAATCAGTGCCCTGATCCAAGGGAAAACATGGATGATAATCCACAATAACCTCTAAGGAAAATGGAAAAAGGTAAATCTTATACAATCTCAATGGATGAAGTGAATAATGATAATTAACTCATGATAATCCTTCTCTCAATAGTTTGGAATTTCACATTTCATTTTGTATGAATAATCCCCATGAAAATCTTATTGTTCATCCTTTTTTGAAATTTCATGTGATTGTCTCCCTCTAAATGGAATCTATTATAATAAAATCATGTTTGATATTATATCAGAATAAGGATAGACCCAAGTTTTCAATGAAAATGTTTTTGGTATAAGATAATATATTATTCATATAATGAAGGGTAAATTATATTTTGTAAGGGTTACAAGGTCAACCATTTATGAAGAAAGTTAAGTTAAACTTCATATGATGTTTTAAAGATTAATGTGTTACTTAACCGTATGAATATTTATACATATTTCATAACGTGTGATAACTATTTTGTTGTGATAAGTTCATATTGAATGGCCTATAATTCTATTTATAGACCTCATGATTTGTTAATACTTCAAGAATGAAAAATTCACCATCATTTATTGGAATAAGGGATGAAGTGGAAATTTATAAAGGTATAATAAAGGGTGAGATTTTAATGAATCAGGTAAGTATATATTCTCATGAAAATTATTAAACTTTAGGAAAAAGGGGTCTTGAAATAAAATTTTATCATAATCATTTTTGATGATATAAATAACCGTTTTCAATCCTCTTTGGGTTATGGATTTGTGATTGTTACCTTTCTCTTAACAATGTTCTCTATTAATCTCCATCAGAATTTGATAGTTATATTTCTCTTCCATGTCAATGTTTTCACTTTCCACCAATGTTATCCTATGTGTAAAACTAGTTATGGGTTACTTTGGGTAACCATTATGTTTATAAATTTTATTTTTAAAAGTAAGTTTTAGTATTAATTTTTATGATGTGGGTTTCTATGAAAGGAAATTTCAAGTATTAAACCTTTGATAACCCATAAAAATTTCAAGGGAGAAATTCATTTGGGGGGGGGGTAGAATGTAACACCCTAAGATTTTGTGAAATATATTTTTCAAATTAATTTAATCTTTTTAATATCTTTCATTTCAAACATCACTGGATAAAGTTTTTTATATAAAAGTAAAATTTTTGGCTTGTATTATAAAAAATACCAAGTTAATATTATGCCACACACAATAATTATATTAGTTTTTGGTACACATAAAACTATGTTTGTCTTGAATTAAACACAATACTGAGTCCCTTTGTTATCTTGCATTACACACAAGACCGAGTTTTACTGAACTGCAAGATACTATTAATATTATTATTAAAATATTATTATAGCTACCACCTAGCCATTGGAATGGAAGTTACAAATAAGATTAAATAAACTGTAAAAAAATTATTTACACATGTAAATAAATTTAATCCTTTGGTTATCAATTTGTAGATTTGAATGTAAGAACTATTTGAAAATAAAGAAATTACTTTTCTATGAAAACTATTTTTCTATGTAAAAACAAAATTTTATCTAAATAAATTAAAAAAACCACATTTATTAATTTTTTCCATATAATTTAAATAGTATATATTCAATAAATATTTTTGATACTCATCCAATATATTTTATAGGTATAAGATAAGAATAAATCAAATTTTATGAATAAAAAGACGTATTTTTCTAAAAGATAATTTTACCACCTCTTATCGGAGAAACCATTTTAAATATGATTTTGGAACTTTAATAATTTTTATTTGAAAAGATAAAATTAATTTTTGAAATTATAATATCAAAATTTACATTGGGTGAATTTTTGATATTTTTCTTCGATGTTTTATTTTTTGATGAATAATGAAAAACACTAAATTTTAATTCAAAACTGTTTTTCATATAATTTATTTATATAGTTTAATTATATTTTAGTTTGGTTTTAAAGTTTAATTAGATAAAATTTATATCAATTAATCTAATTTTTATCATTATAATCAATTTAATGTTGAAATTGGATATAAAAACATTTCAAATTTTTAAACATTTTACTTTAAAAACCCTCTTTGTAGTCCCATTTTTGGGATTGAATTTAAATTAAATTCTTTCAATTATGTGATTAGAATTTGAAAAAATTAATTCCATATTTGGAATCAGAATAATTTATAATTTCTAATAATTTCAAATTATTTTTTGACCAAAAATATTTATGAAAGTGATGAAAATTATTTACAACAATTAAGAGAAAATTTTCTTAACAAAGGACTAAACCTTAAACTTAAGGTCCAAAATGACTCATAAACTTGTCTAAAAGACATTGTATGGCCATATTTAGAAAATATCATACCTTTTATCTAATTTTTATTATTATTTGAGCTACTTGACATGGGTGAAATATGGATGTAATTTCTTTTTCAAGGATTTACAAGAATGCCACTCCTCCTACACTATAAAATGATACCCACCCCTCCCAATTATTCACACCACAAAAGAACTTTGGATCTCGATAAATATACTCAAATAATCTCCAAAAATCCCTATATTCATCATATAATCCTCAATTTGGGCATAAATCCATCCAAGGAAGCCCTTTGGCGCAAACCAAAATGATTTACCCAAAGAAGAGGTAACATCTTTCCTCAAGCTCCTTTTTCTTATTATCATTATCCACCACCTAAATTATTCTTATTAAATGATTATATAATAACAAAATTATCCTAAATATACTTATATATTATTATTATAATGTTTCCACCTAAAATTACACACAATTAAATCTAATTGGTAATGAACTTAAAGTTCTTGTGTTCGATGAACTACAGCCTCGCGAAATGATGTTGTTCATTTTTCCTTTATTATCTCTCATGGTTGGGAATTATGATGGAAAATATATTTTTATATGATATATATGATATTTATTATATATTTATTCTTCTATAATTATTATATAAAACATAATTTTATTCTTTCCATTTTGTGTAAATATGATAACTTCGTTTGTGGATGTGTGGACTACCGCCTCCTCAAAGCGACATGATTCGTTCTCAATTTACATGGAATGTATTAAGGATGGGTTTAGTGAAACTATATGATATATAAGAAATAATAATTATACTATAATTATATCATATATATCCATATATTTCATTTAATTTCTTTATTTCAATACATCAATAAAACAGAAACAACGTTCATACATACGTACGACCTACCATCTCCATGAATGGTGTATTCTATTTCATAATTATTAATTTTATAGATTATTATAAATATTTATATACTGAATATATATTATATTTATATCACGTTTTAAATTATTTAAATAAGTAAATAATGATCTAATTAATATTATCAACAGTAACAAGTCGAAACACATACGAAAAACAACGCGAATATTACCCAAAACGTAATGTTAACATGGAGTTGTTAATAAAAAAGTAATATAAAGTCATAATAAAATAATATATGATATTAAATATAATAATATGTTTATTTTATAGATTTATAATAAACTTATATTTATTATATAAGAGTCTTTAATGTGTATGAATATATGGACTCGGCCTTATAACATTACATAATCTTGAATTAAACAAATAATTCACATTGAGGATATTTTTAGGTTTAGAGTTTTAGAGAATTAGGACATAACAATTACATCTCAAAATATTACAAAGAAGACACTTCTACACATTTTCCATTTTTTTTCATAAAATAAAAACTATGGAAAAAAAGAGTCAGGTCTAGTTCCAGGTTTTAGACACCATGACTTTTCCTTGATCCCATCCTTGACCCTATTCATCTTTAAGTCCTATGAAAATATTTCAAAACATGGGATGAGAATAAAAATCTTAGTAAGGGTTATAAAACAAATAATGAAAACATTTGTTCATAAATACATACAAAACATTAACTTTTCTACTTACCTCATGAAATCATAAGATTTATGAAAGAAATATAGAAATCGTATATCATAAAGGTAACTTGTGGTATCCACAACATACTTACATTGTAGCTATCACAGCTACATAGGGAGTTACTTTGGAATAAAAATCACAGTATATTCCCTAAATCTCTTAGGAGAAACATCCATGTTTACCTCCGTCACGTTACCCAATGCTTTGGAGAGCTATCTCAGGCTCACCCGCCCTAGGTTTATCACGGAACCACCTGTATATGTAAATAATGACCAAGAAAAATAACATGATAATAAAAAATGACATAAGCATAAAGGAAAGATAACATTTTTACATTACAATAACAAAATATCATTTCAAGATATTGAAATAATAAATCCATTCTCAAAATCATTTTCAATACCAAAATACATAAAAAGAGTATGTGGTATTTATTTTTCCTTTTAAAAACATTCCGGCTTGTTAAGGAAGCCAAAGATCAAATAATAATCGCGACGGTGAAAAGGTCGTTGTCACCGCTTACGTTAAAAAAAATTCATTTTTGTCCTTTAGTAAAATTATTCTTATAAAAATATTCCCTTTTAATGAAATGAAAAGTCAAAGGGGTTTATACACCGTATAAAATAAACTTGTGTATAAAACTAAATATGCCTCAATGAAAGGAGATTGAGATGAAGTCCCTTACCTCGTGTCCGACTTGACTCGATCATTCTTTAATCTCCTGAATAATAAACTAAAATTAATTTATACTTACTTAATAACCTTTTTAATGTTTTTATTCCTTTTATATCACTTATTACCATGTTATAAACATTATGTAATCATTTGAGTTAATAACGTCCATTTTGTCGATATTTGGTACTTGAGTAAAAAATGAACACCTTATATTTACAAGTTGTCCATGTGGTCAATAGTTCATTATATAAATAATTAAATTCATGATTTAGATATCATATATATCATATATATACAGTATATACATGTATTTATAATAGTACATAACATTTGGAGGTAAGAAATGGAATGCACCGTTCATGGAGACGGTAAGCCGTACGTACGCATGAACGCTACTTTCATTTCTATTTATTATTTTAATATAATTAAAATATAATGATACATAGTTATATTATAATTACAGTATAATATCATATAATTTAATTAACTCCATCCTTTATACGTCCCACATATGGCATTAATGAGTTATATCACTTTGAGGGGGCGGTAGTCCGCACTTCCTCAAATTAAATTATCGCGTTTACCCATAATGGAAATCATAAAGGTATGATATAAATTGAAAATATAGAAGAAAAAAGAAAAAATAAACATAATATATATCATATATAAGTACAGTTCTATCATAATGGCCACCATGAGAGGCGGTAGGAGGTAATCGAACAATCATCGTCTTGTGAGGCGTTAGTTTGCCATCCACAGAAACAATATGTTCTTCACCCATTAGATGGAGGTGTGTGTAAGAGTAGTTATAATAATTATTAAAACAAAATACTAGTATATTTAGGATACTGGTGTTGTTATAAAATAAAGTAATAAAAAGAGTTTAGGGGTTGGATAAGTAAAATAATAAAACAAGAATTTAAGAGAAACCGTTACCATTAATTTGGGTAACTTCCTTTGGTTTGAACCAAAAGGACTTCTTGAAGTGCCTTATGCCTAAATTAAGTCTTCTAGGATGAGGATAGGGATGTATGGAGATTAATTGGTCAGATTTTGGATGATTATAAAGGCTTGAGAGGTGTGAGGAATTGGTTATAAGTGGTCTCCTTTTATAAGGGAGAGGAGGGGCTCTTTAAGAAAGTGTGAAAATATTTTTTTATTGTATAATGATATTCGGTTTCTAAAGGTCCAAAAATCATTATAGTATAAGATAAGATGACTCATGGTTTAAATAAAATCATAAAATAGGAATTGGATAGGTTTTTGATGATATTTTAATCATTATAATCTTATTTATTTAAATCATTTATTAATGAGGTAAATACTTCATCATTATTGAGTCATATATAATTTAATTTATTTCATGTATAATTTTTTAAAAAAAAATACTATAATGTAGGAAATCTTAGTATATTTATAAATAATATTTATATTCTAAAATATGACTTATATAAAACCATATAAAAATTAATTTACTAAAAGATTTTTTTATGTCATTTTTGCCTTTACTTTAAATTAATAAATCTAAAGTGTCATTATCATTCATAAGTGGCTTCATGGGGTCCCAAAATCGATCCAAATATGAAAATGGTCATAAATTACTCAAAAAATAAGGTTATTACAAGTGTTAAGGTAATTTTTAATTATTATAATATTATTTTTACCTTGAATTACCCTATTTACCTTTAACTGCGTTAAATAAAAGTCAAAAGTTAGTATTCACCAAAAATTATTTTCATCTTATTGAACCAAATTTTACTAAATAATAACAAACATGTATGTCAGATTTTCAAAATTCAATTCAAAGAAGTGGTAAAATTTCATTTAAATGAAAAAGTCAGTTTTTTAACTACTACTAAGTGGTTTCACTATTCATCAAAAATTGATGTTTTTCAGAAAAATACCAAAAATTCAGCCTAAGCTATATTTGATATTCCAAATTCACAAATGATGTTTATTTTTCCAAATTAAAAACATAAAAGTGTCATTAATTAATTTTAAAATTAATTCCCGTTGTTAAAACAAATAGCGTGTTTTTAAGAAACAATAACTATCAAAAGATTGACAGTTGTTTATGTCCAATTTCCAAGTGAAAATAATTCCAATGAAAAACATTGGATTAAATGGTAAAAATATATTATAATTACACTTTAAAACTAATTAAAGAGATAATCCAACCATATAAATAAATTAGATTAAAACATAGTTTTGAATTAAACTACAATATTTTTCACTATTCATTAACAAATGAACTTTATCAGGAAAATTTCAAAAATTTACACAAAGTAAATTTTGATGTCCCCATTCTAAAGAATGATTTTATTTGGTCATATAGAATGTATTAAAGTGACCAAAACTAGATTTAAAGAGGGTTCGCCATTAAAAGCCGGTAAATCGGCCTTTTAATGTAAATTACGCTTAAAATTAGATTTATTCACATTTTAAGCCTCTAACTTTTTATTGGATAAATGTAAATATATTTAACAATCATGTATAATAATATTGTAGTTAGTTTTGTTCATTCCCGCCAATAAAATGGCTAGGAGTTAACTACCATTTAAAATAATAATATTATATTATTATTGTGCAATGTAAGATTTCAAAGAAACATGTTGTTGCATATCAGGTAAGCTATCGAACATAGAAACCCCTTTAAAGTAAAATTAATATTTAATTCAAAAATTTTAATAAATATGAAATATGTCTTATTCTTTATTTACTTGGGATGTTACATCCTTCCCCCCTTTTGGGAATTGCATCCTCACAATTTTACTTATCAAAATAAGTAGGGGTATTTATCCCTCATAGCATTTTCAGATTCCCGCGTTGCCTCTTCAACCATATGGTTTTTCAACAAAACCTTTACCTAGTGAATTACCTTATTCTACAACACTTGCTCACTACGGTCAAGAATCTGGACTGGTTGTTCTTCATAAGAGAGATTCTCTTCCAACTGAACTACCTATGGGCTCAAAACATGAGATGGATCTGGTATATACTTTCTCAACATCGAAACATGAAAAACATTATGTACTTGGGATAAACTTGGAGGTAAAGACACTCTGTATGCAAATGATCCAACTTTCTCCAGAATTTCATAAGGTCCAATGAACCTCGGACTTAACTTTCCCTTCTTACCAAAATACATCACACTTTTCCATAGAGAAACTTTGAGAAATACATGATCACCTACCTCAAAAGAAAGATCCTTCCTCCGATTATCTGCATAACTTTTTTGTCTGTTTCGAGCTGTTCTCATGTGCTTCTGAATCAACTGAACTTTCTCTGCCATCTCTTCTACCAATTCTGGTCCCATCAGCTTCCTTTCACCTACATCATCCAAAAAAGTTGGAGTTCGACAACGCTTTCCATATAATTCCACAAATGGAGCCATCTATATACTGGAATGAAAACCGTTATTATATGAAAATTTAAACAAATAAAGATATTGGTCCCAACTTCCCTGATAATCCATCGATCAAGCACGTAACATATCCTACAATGTATGAATTGTTTTTTCTTATTTCCCATATAATTGAGGGTGAAAAGATGTACTAAAATTTAATTCAGTGCCCAACGACTTATGAAGGCCTTTACAAATGTTAGAAGTAAACCTGGGATTACGATCAGATACAATGGAGAGGGGAACTCCATGCAACCAGACTATCTCTTTAACATACAACCGAGCAAGTTGTTCTAGAGTCAAAGTATCTCGAATAGGAAGGAAATGAGAAGATTTAGTCAATCGATCAACTATAACCCAAATTTCATTATTAACTAGAGATGTATTTGGTAATACCACAATGAAGTCCATGGATATATTTTCCCATTTCCACTCTGGAATCGGAAGAGGTTGAAGCATCCCTTTTGGTAACTGCTGCTCTGCTTTAACTTACTGACAAGTCAAAAACTTCACAGTAAAATCAACTGTATCTCTTTTCATTCCATCCCACCAGTAATACTTCTGAAGATCTGTATACATCTTAGTACTTCCAGGATGAACTGAAAATAGGGAACTATGAGTTTCAAATAACAACTCATTCTTCAACTGTGAATCACAAGGCACACATAATCTCTTTCCAAATCTCAAAACACAATCATTATCAATGTTAAATTCAGGAAACTTACCCTTCTGAAACAACTCTAACTTTTTCTGCAACTCACTATCTTCCTTTTGTGCTTCATTAATTCTTTCTGATAGAGATGATCTCACTGACACCTAATACAAAACAGAATAATTTTCTACACCAACAACTTCTATACCAAATTTTATCAAATCAAAAACCAAAGGATCTTATTCCAAACGTAACATGGTTAATGAAGCTTTAATTTTTCAACTCAAAGCATCGACCACTTTATTTGATTTTCCCAGATGGTAATGGATCGTGCAATCATAATACTTGATTAATTCCAGCCATCTCCTCTATCTCATGTTCAATTATTTTTGAGTGAATATATAATTTAAACTTTTGTGGTCAGTATATATTTCACATTTTACTCCATACAAATGATGCCTCCAAATTTTTAAATCAAAAACAACAGTAGCTAATTCCAAATCATGTGTAGGGTAATTTAAATAATGAGGTTTCAACTGATGTGAAGCAAAGAAATTACTTGATCATTCTGCATAAGGACACATCCAAGTCCTTTCAACAAAGCATCACTGTAGATAACAAACTCACCATTTCTGGATGGTAGTGCCAAAACTGGAGTATTCACCAATCTTATTTTCAATTCCTGAAAAAAAATCATCACTTTATTTTGTCCAAATGAACTTAACACATTTTCGAGTTAACTTAGCCATTGGACTATATAACTGTGAAATTTTTTTAACAACCCTCTGGTAATAACCTACCAAACCAAGAAAACTACAAATCTCGGTTATATTTATGGGTCTTGGCCATTCTTCAACAACTTTTTCTTTAACAGGATCAACAGTTATGCCATTTTTTGAAACAATGTGACCAAAGAAAGAAATTTGTTGTAACTAATACTCACACTTGTTGAATTTCCCATAAAGCTTATTTTCTTTTAATATTTTCAAGACAACCCTTAAATGAATTTCCTATTCCTCTTTAATTTTGGAATAAACCAAAATATCATCAATGAACACAACCACAAACTTATCCAATAACTCATGGAAAATTCTATTCATAAGATCCATGAATATAGCAGGTGCATTGGTCAAACCAAAAGGAATAACTGCAAATTTATAATGGCCATATCTTGTACAGAATGCAGTCTTCAGAATGTCTGCTTTCTTTACTTTAAACTGATGGTACCCCGAACTCAAATAAATCTTCGAAAAATACTGAGCTCCCTGGAGCTGATCAAACAAATAATCGATATGAGGCAAAGGGTACTTATTCTTAATAGTGATGTTATTCAATGCTCTATAATCAATGAAAAGTCTCATTGAACTATATTTATTTTTAACAAACAATACAGGATCACCCCATGGTGATGTGCTAGGTCGAATGAAACCTTTATCTAATAACTCCTGAAATTTATTCTTTAACTCTAAAAGTTAAATTTGAGCCATTTGATAAGGGGGTTTTGAAATTGGCTTAGCATTAGGAACTAAGTCAACAGTAAATTCAACTTCCCGATCAGGTATAATACCAGACATCACATCTGGAAAAACATTAAGGTACTCATTTACCACTGGAACATCATTAATCTAAATAGTTCCTTTGTTTTCAACAATATGTGTAAGGTAATATTCATTTCCATCTTTTATTAGTTTCTCAGCTTCCTGATATGTTATCAAAAGCAAGGGTTCATTATTGTACACAAACTGAAAATCATTCTGAAAAGAAACATCTTTAGCTCTACAGTCAATCTTAGAATGATAAACATAAATCCAATCCATACCCAAAATAACATCAAACTCTACTAGAGGCAAAACAATAAGGTTTGCAAGTAGATTCTTTCCACACACAAGGAAAAGAATGTTCTTATGTTTTCTTTTTTTCTCAACATTTCCTCCAGGTGTTTTTACCGTAAGTTCTGTATTTATATCTTGAGATGGAATTCCCGATTTACTAGAAAACTTCTTAGAAATGAAAGCGTGTGTAGACCCTGAATCAAACAATACATTGGCATAATATGAAAAAACAAATAGTGTACCTGATACAACTTCATTTGATGGCCCAACATCTGCTGAAGTAGTTTCAAAGGACTTCACCACCCCTTTCTGTTTATAGTCTGGATGCTTTCCTTCAGTTGAGTTCTTTGTTGGACACTCATTTACATAATGACCCATTTCATTGCCCTTAAAACATTTTAATGACTGTAAATCAGATTTTTTCTTACCATTACCCTGATCTTTTTCAGTGAAATTACGAGCCTTATGTCCCATTTTACCACATCGGTAGCACTTACACAAATTCAAAAGACATTCCCCAGCATGCTTTTTACCAAAATTTTCACAAATTGTAAACTTAAGTTTCTTACCATCAGACTTTTTTGAAGAGTTCTTCCCTTTCGCCTGCCACCTCAACTGCTTATTATGTTGTTTTTTAAAGAACACCTGATCATCAGAAAACTCCATTTCCACCTTCTACACACAAAGATCAAGTTTTTAATAACTTTTTAAATCATGAGAAGCTAAATCCCTTCGATAATTTGGATTTAATCCTAAGTAAAAAATGGTTTATTTTACTATCAAGATCTCGTATGAAATTTTGAGCATACCTTTCCAGTCGAGTAAATTTTTCTTCACAAGCAGCCACTGAGTCATCCTCCTACCTTAATTCCAGGAATTTTTTTTCCATCCTAAGATGAACCAACATAGGAAAATATTTATCAAGAAACATACCTTTGAATTCATCCCAATCAAGAGCATCAATCTCCTCACTATCCCTGATATTTTTCACCATTGACCACCACTGATCAGCTTCACCTTCAAAACGGTAAATAGTGAGACTAACCTTTTGATGTTATAAACAACCCATGACATTGAAAATATTTTACAGTGCTTTAATCCACCCTTATTATAGTACCAGATCAGATGATCCTCTGAATTATGGGGGATGTTGCCTAATGAAATGCTCCGCTACTGACATGTTCCTCTGTGGTAGATCTGGCTAATATCATACATGGATACCACCACCATTTATAGACTGATTCAATTGTGCCATCACTGCAACAAATTGTTCAGTTCCGATTCTGACCATCTCAAGTTGCTGATTTGGAAGGCTGTCTTCCTCCTGATGTCGTCCCAACATAGCTGCCCTGTTTCCTCTACATAAAACCATTCTGAACACAGAAATATCTTAGGCGAAGCAACATGGTAATCGGTAAATTATATATGATTTCAATATTAACATAAATCACTTTATGGATATTAATTTAACAATACCTTAACTCCTAAATTTATCTAAACCGACCTCTGATACCAACTATAAGGACCCAACCTTATAACATTACATAATCTTGAATTAAACGAATAATTCACATTGAGGATCTTTTCAGGTTTAGAGTTTTAGAGAATTAGGACATAACTATTACATCTCAAAAGATTACAAAGTAGACACTTCTACACAGTTTCCATTTTTTTTTCATAAACTAAAAACTCTTGAAAAAAAAGAGTCATGTCTAGTTCCAGGTTTTAGACAGCATGACTTTTCCTTGATCCCATCCTTGACCCTATTCATCTTTAAGTCCTGTGAAAACATTTCAAAACATGGGATGAGCATAAAAATCCCAGTAAGGGTTATAAAAAAAAGAATGAAAACATTTATTCATAAATACATACAAAACATGAACTCTTCTACTTACCTCATGAAATCATAAGATTTATGAAAGACACATAGAAATCATATATCATAAAGGTAACTTGTGGCATCCATAACATACTTACATTGTAGCTATCACAACTACATAGAGAGTTACTTTGGAATACCCATCACAATATATTCCCTAAATCTCTTAGGAGAAACATCCATGTTTACCTCCGTCATGTTACCCAATGAATTGGAGAGCTATCTCGGGTTCACCCGCCCTAGGTTTATCACAGAACCACCCGTATACGTAAATAATTCCCAAGAACCATAACATGACCATAACACATAAAATAAGCATAAACGAAAGATAACATTTCCACATTGTAATAAAAAAATATCATTTCAAGATATTGAAATTATAAATCCATTCTCAAAATCATTTTCAATACTAAAATATGTAAAAGGAGTATATGGTATTTATTTTTCCTTTTAAAAACATTCCAGCTTGTTAAGAAAGCCAAAGATCAAATAATACTCACGGCGGCGAAAAGGTCATTGTCACCGCTTACGTTAGAAAAAAAATTCATTTTCGTCGTTTAGTAAAACGCTTCATATAAAAAGATTCCCTTTGAATGAAATGAAAAGTCAAAGGGGTTTATACACCGTATAAAATAAAGTCGTGTATAAAACTAAATATTCCTCAATGAAAGGAGATTGAGACGAAGTCCCTTACCTCGTGTCCGACTTGACTCAATCGTTCCTTAATCTCCTCAATAATAAACTAAAGTTAATTTATAATTTCCTAAGAACCTTTTTCAATTTTATTATTACTTTTATATAACTTATTACCATGTTATAAATATTATGTAATCATTTGAGTTAATAACGTCCATTTTGTCGATATTTGGTACTTGAGTAAAAAATGAACACCTTATATTTACAAGTTGTCCATGTGGTCAATAGTTCATTATATCCAGAATGACATTCATGATTTAGATATCATATATATCATATATATCCTGTCTATACATGTATTTATAATACTACATAACATTTGGAGATAAGAAATGAAAAGCACGGTTCATGGAGATGGTAAGCCGTACGTACGCATGAACGCTACTTTCATTTCTATTTCATATTTTAATGGAATTAAAACAAAATGATACATAGGTATATTATAATTCCATTATAATATCATATAATTTAATTAAATCAATCCTTTATATTTCCCACATATGGCATTAACGAGTCATATCACTTTGAGGGGGCGGTAGTCCGCACTTCCTCAAATAAAATTATCGCGTTTACCCATAATGGAAACCATAAAGGTATGATATAAATCGAAAATACAGAAGCATAAAGAAAAAATAAACATAATATATATCATATATAAATATATTTCCATCATAATGGCCACCATGAGAGGTGGTAGGAGGTGATCGAATAATCATCATCTCGTGAGGCGTTAGTTTTCCATCCACAGAAACAGTATATTGTTCACCCATTAGATGGAGGTGTGTGTGAGTGTAGTTAGAATCCTTCTTATAAAAACAACCTAGTATATTTAGGATACTGGTTTTGTTATAAAATAAAGGAATAAAAATATTTTAGGGGTTAGAGAAGTAAAATAAAAAAAGAATAAGTTAAGAGAATCTGTTACCTTTAATTTGGGTAACTTCCTTGGGTTTGAACCAAAAGGACTTCTTGAAGTGCCTTATGCCTAAGGTAAGGCTTCTAGGAAGAGGAGAGGGATGTAGAGAGATTAATTTGGCAGAGTTTGGATGAGCCTAAAGGCTTGAGAGGTGTGAGGAATTGGTTAGAAGTGGTCTCCTTTTATAATGGAGAGGAGGGGCTCTTTAGGAAAGTGTGAAAATATTATTTTATTATATAATGATATTCGGTTTCTAAAGGTCCAAAAATCATTATAGTCAAAGATAAGATGACTCATGGCCGAAATAAAATCATCCAATAAGAATTTGATAGGTTTTGAATAATATTTTAATCATTATAATCTTATTTATTTAAATCATTTATTAATGAGGTAAATACTGCATCATTATTGTGTCATATATAATTTAATTCATTTTATGTCTAATATTTTTTTAAAAAAATACTACCATGTAGGAAATATTTTTATATTTATAATTAATATTTATAGTTTAAAATATTACTTATATAACACTATATAAAAATTAAATTACTAAAAGATTTTTGTTTATGTCATTTTTGCCTTTACTTTAAATTAATTAATCTAAAGTGTCATTATCATTCATAAGTGGCTCCATGGGATCCCAAAATTATCCCAACGATGCCCATGGTCATAAATGACTCAACCGATATGGTTTGGACAAGTGTTAATGTAATTTTGAATTATTATAATATTCTTTTTACATTGAATCACCCTATTTACCTTTAACCGCGGTAAATAAAAGTCAAAAGTTACTATTCACCAAAAACTATTTTCATCTTATTGAACCAAATTTTACTAAATAATAACAACCATGTATGTAGGATTTTCTAAATTAAATTCACAGAAGTGGTAAAATTTCATTTAAATGAAAAATTTGGTTTTTAACTACTACTAAGTGGTTTCACTATTCATCAAAAATTGAAGTTTTTTCAGAAAAATACCAAAAGTTCAGCCTAAGCTATATTTGATATTATGAATTCAAAAATGATGTTTATTTTTCCAAATTAAAAACATAAAATTGTCATTAATTAATTTTAAAATTAATTCCTATTGTTAAAACAAATAGCGTGTTTTTAAGAAACAATAACTATCAAAAGATTGACACTTGTTTATGTCGAATTTAAAAGTGAAATTAATTACAATGAGAAAAACTGGATTAAATGGTAAAAATATATTCTAATTACACTTTAAAACCATTTAAAAATATAATATAACCATATAAATAAATTATATTAAAACGTAGTTTTGA
Source organism: Viscum album (assembly GCA_963277665.1). Lineage (NCBI taxonomy): Eukaryota > Viridiplantae > Streptophyta > Magnoliopsida > Santalales > Viscaceae > Viscum > Viscum album. The sequence continues at coordinate 379,632,794 of OY728127.1, read as the reverse complement.
ATTAAAATACAATATTTTTCACTATTCATTAAAAAATGAACTTTATCGGAAAAATTCCAAAAATTTACACAAAGTAAATTTTGATGTCCCAATTCTAGATAAGGATTTTATTTGGTGATATAGAATGTATTAAAGTGACCAAAACTATATTTAAATAGGGTTCAACATTAAAAGGTGGTAAATCGGCCTTTTAATGTAAAATATGCTTAAAATTAGATTCATTCACATTTTAAGCCTCTAAAATTTTATTGAATAAATGTAAATACATTTAAAAATCATGTATAATCATATTTTAGTTAGTTTTGTTCATTCCCACCAATACAAAAGCTAGGAGTTAACTACCATTTAAAATAATAATATTATATTATTAATGTGCAACGTAAGATTTCAAAGAAACCGGTTGTTGCGTATCAGGTACGCTATCAAACATAGAAACCCCTTTAAAGTAAAATTAATATTTAATTAATTTTTTTTAATAAATATGAAATATGTCTTATTAATTATTTACCTGGGATGGTATAATGAAGAAAGTCAGGACTTAAGGTAAGAGAATTTCATCTCACTTTTTATTTGCATGAGATAGATGCCACATTCACCACTTGGTTATTTTGTGTGGTTTATATACTAACCTATGAAATTTTATATAATTAATTCCACTTATTTAATTATATTAAAATAATTAATTTATTATATTATTTCACAGGGATTATAATTCTAAAGTTACTCAAGTAGTAAGGATTTTCTCATATCACTTTTATTTTCTCTGAGACAGAAGCCATGTTCACCTCATATTTCTTATATATGGTGTGTATAATTCCCCTGGATGTATTATATGATTATTATAATTAAATTTATGGGTATTTAAAAATCCATTTTATTTTATTTATTTTATGGGGTTTATGTTTGAAAAGTTACCAAATCGGTAAAGTAATTTTTTCTCAATTTGTCTTCTTTGAGACACATGACATATTATAAACCTATATGCTTCGACAAGGTGTATACACATCATTTTGACCTATTATATAATGAATAATTATTTACATGATATTTTAAGCTTCATGTAATGTCATTTTATTACATGGCGGAGTATGATTCAAAGTTATCAAGTGGTAAGAGTTTATTGAAACAATCTCATTATTTATCAAGATTGTTTTTTATTAGGCCTTAATTGATGAAACCTTATGATACATATTTCAAGAATACTCATGAATTTTATTCTCCTCTATTTACTCAAAATATGTTCAATCAAAATTACCATTTTCTTACTCTTTGGTACTTAATATATTTAAGAAAGTGTTTTTTTAGAAGATCTGACTTTATCTATCTCTTTAGTTAGAAATATGTGTTCATTCAAAACAATGTTTTATAAAAAGGTTTTAAAAAAGGTTTTAGATTAAATAAGTGTTTATTTTTTTTTCAAATATTCATTTATATGTTTTAAAATATATTTTCAAATAAAAATGTTTTCAAAAATGTTTTATGTTCAAGTAGTATTTTAAATGATTTTAAAAGCTTCATTTATATGTTTTCAAATCCATTTTCAAAGAAAACTTTTTCAAAATGTTTTCAAGATTATTTTATAAGTTTTCAAAGAAAAATGTTTTAAAAAATGTTTTAAATATTATTTTATAAGTTTTCAATGAAAAATATTTTCAAACACTTTTATAGGCTCCTTTATAAGTTTTGAAGTTTATTTTAAAAGAAAATGGTTTTTAAAAGGTTTTATGTTTTAAAAATCATTTTTTTAAAGAAGAAATGATATTTTCCTCAAGAAATATTTTTAAAAGATATTTGAAAATTATTTTACATATATGATGTAATATATTGGTGTTACTAATTCCTTTTATGGGGATATGATCCAAGGGTTCTATTCATATTCTTTATCTAAATGGTTTATGTTTTTATAGAATGGTTTTTATGAAACCCATTTTTCTTTCACGAGTTATATTTTTTTGAAATATGTTTCTCTTTTACCAGTTATATGCTTATGAAACCCACTTCTTTTCATGGGTTGTTATTTTCTCCAATGGCCTGAAGGACTTCATTTTTATTGATTTTTTTGATAATCCACCTTTCAAGGGGTGAGGTGGAACCCTTACAAGGCTTGTAGGCATAAGTATTACATGGCCTATAGGCCATATAGGAATTAATTGCCCGTAGGCTTCAAAAATCACATACAAACCAGACTAACTACTTGGAACTGCTCCTCCCCAGCATCTTCATCATGAAATCAGCTCTCCACATTCACACGACTATTCGACTAGGATTTCTTGTGCATGAACAGGCTTATCCCGATGGTAGGTTCCATAAAATTTCATTCTTGCAATCCATTTAGCTTCTGGTATGGTGAAAGCTCCTTGCTCATCCTCTTTCTGAAGCTTGTTCTTTGTAGGCTGTCTGGTTTGTATCTGCACTTAAGGTGGACCGAAGGCCTTGAGGTGGCTTGAAGGCCTTACTGACCTGAAGGCCTAGGTGGTACAAAGGCCTTAAAGGACTCGGAGACCAAATTGGTGGCTCAAAGGCCCAAACAGGGGAATATTCCCTATTGCTACAGTGCCAAACAGTGCCTGTTATAGTTCCCGCTATAGTACCTGCTACAGTACTGCATAGTTTCTGCTACAATACCTACTACAGTACTACTACTGTACCTACTACATGTTTATCAAGACCATTTCATTTCATCAGTTATGATATGATTTTTTATGATGTTGTGTAATATGTATGTATAAATTCATTATGAGATGGGTGAGACATATATCGCTCTCCAATTAATTGGGTAAATATTTATATCACATGAGTATGAAAGATTTGGAACAAGGAGTGAAATCAGTTTAGTAATACATGGCTGTAATGAGGAGAAAACTCAGTTCAGTATAACAGGGTTGGAATGGGAAGTGAACCCAATTCAATAATACAGGGTTGAAATGGGAAGTAAACCCAGTTTAGTAATATATGGTTGGAATGAGGAGTGAAATCAGTTCAGTAATACAAGGATGGAACAGGAAGTGAACCTTATTCAGTAATACAGGTCTATAATGGGAAGTGAACCCAGTTCAGTAATACATGGATGTAATAAGGAATGAACTTGATTCAGTAGAGGACTTTTTCCACTAAGATGGTATTAGTAGTAAGCCTTGACTGATATGGAAATCATTTTATATTAGTACCATAATAACATGTCTTATTCTTATGTTATGATTTCATGGACTAGGATCTCAATTACCTTGTGATTCATGTCTTATGAATTGCCAATATTTATGCCCTTAATCATGTATATGATCTTTGATATGCGGGGTATGATCTTCAAATGTTATTATCATGTTCTCATACCCTTATGCTCATTTTATGCTTAGATATCTCCTTTGTTTACCCTCACTGAGAATTTGAGATCACCTATTTCTTATGTTTCCTTTCTCCATGTTATGAAGAAAGGTTTTAAGTACATGTACTAAAGGGTATGATCTTTGTGGGAAACATTGAAGATCTTTCACCAATTTAGAATATTTTGTTCCAAGTTTCTAAAGACACTAAGATTTTATGGTCCTCAGGAAAATATTTTTTTAATGTGATGAATATTCATCTAAAATAATATAATATACATGTATTTTAATCCTAGGTCATTATAACCCAAGTGTTCCACTTGAGTTTTAAATCATATAAATTGTCAAATGAGAAAAACAGAATAGCAATTCCCACCCAGGGAAACTTGGTCCATCCCCCATGCATGTGGCTGCAGCACCCAAACACGAGTTCTAAATGCAGTTCCAAAAATATCCTAATATATGGTCTACAATATCACAAATATTAAGACCCAAAAGTGGTAAAAGAAACACCTATGATACCATTTATAGAACTTGACCCAAATTTCCACCTAAATAGTGCAACGAGCAGAGTTCTACAAGGCCTAATGTGTGCCTCCCCGAACACCAAAGTCTACCAACTAAAGTTAGGTTGTAAGGAGGTGATAGCAGGGAGACTATAAATTTTGGTGATGATATAATAATGGTCAAATAGATATAGCAGCATAAAAGAAAGTCCAAATAGACTCTAGACCAATAACCATCCCACGGAGGAAGCATAAGTAGTAGCATACAATATCATAATCATAATCAACAATAGTAGAAAAATAAACAAACAATCCAAACATGCCATTTGTAAGTAAGAATGCATATCAAAACAAGTCATACATGGAAATAATAAAAAGTGGTCACCCATGGTTGACTACTAGTATATACATATAAGTATAATGGTGATATAAAAGGAAAACAAAAAAGACACATAAGCTGAGGAATGAACCCATGGCCCCTTGCCTTCCCTCCCATGCTAAACACCCCAATGATATGGTCTAGTTTAGGAGCCTGAACCTTTACCTGATCACAAATACATTAAGTCTACATGCATCCTGAAGGGTCCATATAGGGTGTGAGATATGATCTCAGTAGGCCACCAATTTTTTTTCCTATATTACATTTTTGATTATGTAGGTGTATCAAAATGAATAAATAAAATAGAACAACACATATGCATAATAGTAACACACTCCCCTTGTGATCAGCAACCATAAGGGAGTAATCACCTTCTTCATCTAATGTTTGAATACCATAGAGGAGAAGATCCTTAGATTAAGCCCAAGGAATACCTTGATGTAAATCATCCCAGGTGAACCATTAGGTTCCACCTCTAGAAAATTCATTCGACACTATGTTCCAACTGATAACTCATTTCCAAGTCAATTCACTGATGTCTTGAAGGTACACCCAAGCAATAAGAATCATGGTCCCTTGGACTTCAACTCAAATGAAACTCCATCTACCCCTGGACCGGTTTCTGAGGCATTGTGATGTATTCCCTCCATGTAATATCACCATCATCTCAAATCCAAAATCCCAAAAAATCGTGATGTTTGTCCTCCCAAATAAGTCTTGGACCAACGACCATAAGCATGATGAGCCTCATCCCCAAACTAACAGTCTAAATACTTCCATCTGATGAATCCTCTCCATACTCATGGATTTCTAAGACAAGAAACTCTATCCAATTACCTAATACACTTATATTGGAGGTCTCTACCCACTTGAACTATCAAAAATACCTCATCATCTGATTCCTTATGTGTGCACACGACTCCAAATGGTGTATTGACCAACACCGGTGAGTGGAAATCACCAAATAATAACCTAATCCACATCAACTAAAACCACATGCCCCTATGAACATGTAACTCCAATAGATGTACATATCTATTCAATATCACACAATCCATTCCCATAACCTCATGACCTTGACGCCTCAATCCTACAACCAAGTCACCCTAACCAGTGATCATCATCACCCCAATGCCTCGAGTCATGCCCATCCTAATGGTTATATCACTTTAATCCAGATGGACTGTACCATCTCAATCCTCAGTCTGGTCTCATCACATTCCCTTGGAACTCATAAGAAATTCATATATATATAAATCAATTAAATTTAATTAAATAATGCAATTTAAATAAAAACAAACACCTCAGCCTAATTGTTTCTAAGGTCTAAGCCTCTCACTTGGCCTCGACCATTTATAGTCTTGTGAAAACATGCCCATTGGCTTTCCATATGATCAATTTAATTAATTATAAGACAACCATTAATTTAAAAAGGTCTTGCTCCGTCAAAAAATTGGTGCACTCAATGATGAATCCCAAAAACCCTTGTGAAATCACAAATAAAGGTAAAAACCACCTACCTTGTAGTCACAAGTATACGCATGTCCAATCTTAGACTTCAAATTAGACTGACTTGGAAGAAATAGATATTTTAGATGAATGCCCTGATAATAGGAAAAAATGAGTCACATGGATTTAGTAGACCATAAAGAATAAATAATAATAAAAGAAAGAGGAGTTGGAGCATTACTAATATAGACCCAACATCACAAATAGATTAAAGAATGGGGGTTGGACATACGAGATAGGTCACACCCTCGAGGAGGAAAGGAGTTCCACATACAACTATGAGGAAGGCCACATATGGAGGAAAAAGAGTAGGAAAATAGGTTTATAAAAGTAGGGAAAAAATGGTAAATTCACCTATGTAATGGGTTTCATGGTTTTCCAAACTGTGTGGCCACCGTGTGGATCCTAATTCTTAAGAGCCATACCCCACATGGTTAGATTGCATGGATATGCCAAATAATTCAAAAACCATGAATGATAAAGTGAATAGGTACTCTCTATTTGAAACTAAGCGTGTGTCTTATGAATGTTTTTTCTGAACCATGTGCCTTACATATAGAACCCTATACTAAAAACTATAGAGATTCTCACACGGCCGTGTGCCCCATCTAGCATGGTTTTCCAAATTTTGATCAGTGCATTTGGGGGATGTATGGTTAAGACTAGGATTCTACATAGTTAAATATAACCATGTTCCTTAGCCTACAATTTTTCAAAATAGGGCCTTCGGGCCACTGATTAACTTAAAACTATCTATAATCCTAATGTATTTTCTAATCCTCAAAACCCATCCAAAAATTAGGTCTTAGGTCAAAGAAACTCTCAAAATTAAGTTCTAATAAATGAAAAGAAGTTTTTATAACAAAAAAACCCTGAAAATTAAAAATGGGCAAGGAATTCAACCCGTTCCAAAAACCTTGGATGTTACATTCGAGTTTGTTTTCTTAATTTTGGATATTTGATGCATGTTTTAAACTAAAATGACAATTTTATATTGAAAACCATTAATTGAAGTCATACTGACCACATCATGTGTTGGATTAGAATTAAATCAATTAATACACATGAAAAATGAATTAAGAATCATTTTCCTAATGTTTGAAAACAGATTTAGCTTATTATGCTTGATTTTTCCTACATAATGAATGTTTTAAACTAAAGGATAATTTTTTTATTGAAAACACACACTTCAAGTCATACTGACCCCATTGGGTGTTAGATTGATGTGTGATAAATTCCTACACATCAAAAATTAATTATTGATCATTTTTATAAATTTTGAAAATAATATGATCTCATTTTCTTGATTTTGGCTATTTGATGCATGTTTTAAACTAAAATGGTGGTTTTGTATTAAAAACATTCAATTTGAGTCATACCAACCACATCAGATGTCAAATTGTCCAGTGGTCAATTCCTATATATCAAAAATGAATTATGGATTATTTTTATAAAGTTTGAAAACAATCTGAGATTTTTTACTTAGTTTTGTCTATGTGATGCATTTTAAATTAAAATGCCACTTTTATATTGAAAACATGTACTTTGAATAATATCAACCACATCCTATGTCGTATTGTAATGTGGTAAATTTCTACATGTGAAAAATGAATTATGGATTGTTTTCATAAAGTTTGAAAGTAATTTGTGCTTGTTTTCTTGGTTTTGGTGACATGACACATGTTTTAAACTAAAATGAGACTTTTATATTGCAAACATGAACTTTGAGTGATACCAAACACATCGGGATTCAGATTGATGTTCTGTCAATTACTAAATTTCAAAAATGAATTATAGATCATTTTCCTAATGTTTGAAAACAATTCAATCTCATTTGATCAGTTTTTTCTATTAAATACATGTTTTAAACTAAAATGACACTTGTATTAAAAACACACACTTTGAGTCATATTGACCACATTGGGAGTCAGATTGATTTGAGGTTGATTCCTACTCATCAAAAATGAGTTATCGATCATTTTCATAAATTTTGAAAACAATTTGAGCTTGTTTTCTTAGTTTCGGTGAAGTGAGATGTTTTAAACTAAAATGAAACATTTATATTGAAAACACACACTTCGAGTCATACATACCACATCAAGTGTCAGATTGACATGTGGTAAATTCCTACACATCAAAAAATGATTTATTGATCATTTTTATAAATTTTGAAAACAATATCATCTATTTTTCTCGGTTTTTGGATATTTAATGGGTGTTTTAAACTAAAATGACACTTTTGTATTAAAAACACTCACTTAGAGTCATACCAACCACATCGGGTGTCAGATTGATGTGCAGTCAATTAATACATGTCACAAATAAATTATGGATAGTTTTACTAATGTTTGAAAATAATATAATATTTTTTTCTCAGTTTTGGTTATGTGATATGTTTTAAATTAAAATGACACTTTTATATTGAAAACACATACTTCGAGTCATACCGACCACATAGTGTGTCAGATTGGAATACAAACAATTCTTACGCATGTGAAATGAATTATAGATCATTTTCATAATGTTTGAAAAAAATATGATCTAATTTTTCAATTTTGTACATATTAAATGTGATTTAATCTAAAATGAAACTTTTATATTGAAAACACACACTTCGAGTCATACTAACCACATCGAGTGTCATATTGACGTGTGGTCAATTCCTACAAATAAAAAATGAATTATCGATCATTTTTCTAATTTTTTTAAAAAATATGATCTTGTTTACTTTGTTTGGGATATTTTATACACGTTTTAAACTAAAATGACACTTTTATATGGAAAACACACAATTTGAGTCATACTAACCACATCAAGTGTTAGATTGATGTGAAGTCAATTACTACACTTGAAAAATTAATTATGGATTTTTTCCTAATGTTTGAAAACAATATGAGATCATTTTCTCAATTTTGGCTATGTTCCATGAATTTTAAACTAAAATGATACTTTTATATTAAAACACAAACCTAGAGTCATACTGACCACATTGGGTGTCAGATTGGTGTGTGGTCAATTCATACACATCAAAAATGAATTATCGGTTGTTTCGCTAAAGTTTAAAAATAATATGGGCTTGTTTTCTTGGTTTTAGATATGTGATATGTGTTTTAAACTAAAATGATACTTTTGTAATGAAAACATTCACTTTGAGTTATACTGACCACATAACATGTCAAATTGATGTGCGATAAATTCCTACATATCAAAAATGACGTATGGATCATTTTCTTAAAGTATCAAAATAATACAAATTTGTTTTCTTGGTTTTGAGCATGTGACATGTGTTTTGAATTAATGTGTAAATTTAAAAAAATAAGTATCTAATAAAAATTATAAAGAAATTAACTAAAAAATTTAGATAAAATGATGATAAAATTAACTAAATAAGTAGTAGGAAGTCACATATTCATAATGCCTATATATATTTTGATACTATGTCTTCTGCCAATTCATTTTTAGAAAAATTGATTTCTTGAATTATATTTCTCCCTGAGAAACAGATAAAAAATAATACATAATCATTCTTATACTAATTCTTCACATCCCAAATATATTTCTAAGGTCATAACCCATACTAGATCACAAAAATAATAGGTAATCACCTAAATTTTATATCATAAAACATTAATAAACCATGCACTCTTTCCACTCATCTCTAAACAAATTTACTTCTTTTTTTGAGTATGAAGATTGTTGGAAATCTTGGTAGCACTGAAAAAATATAGATAAACAAATGATTAAGAAATATTTTTAATGAAATTTTAATTACCTTCAGAAATTACCTATTCAGGGATGCTATTAATTTCATGGTATATGATATCTTTCATAAATTTACAAACATAATATTCATAATAATTGCTGTTATCTTGCTTCAGACACTACAAAAACATTGGCCAAAATAATTAAATTTTTTTGAAATATGTTTTGGTAGTTAATATTTCTATATATACCTTAATCTGTTTCCATTTGAAGAAATCCACAGGCTTCTTATATTCAGTGACTGATCTCATACCATTATTTATCCTATATTTATATATCACCCTATCATAACAAAAATATCATTAAAATACAAACTAAAACATATAATTCAAATTTCATCTATAAAATATTGATTATAATGCATTAAAAATTAATAATACACATCATGTGTGGTTGGTTTGTTGGAAATCCATGCATTGGATCCAAAAAATTAAATATTTGGGTTATCTAAATTGATTATGATCACCATCTAGTGCTTCTTTTAAAATATCAAATAAGTAATAAAAAAATAAAAATAAATATTTTATATGATTATATTTCTGAGTTTTACTCCTAAATTTTTGGAATTAAGAAGAGTATGTCTTATGTTATTTTCTTCTCAAACACCTCACCTAGTTCATCATTTTTCTTATCAATTTCTTTCACTTCAAAATAAATTTCTTAGATAGAAATGATATAGGGATTAATGAATCCAAATCATGATTTGAAGGGGCTTCCCTTTATATATTAGTAATATAAACTCTTATAGAAAATATTAATGGTTATTAAATTTAATAAATACAACAGATCATTTTTTAGACACACAGATTATGAAAATGTGCCTCATGTATATATTCACAATTGAGACTCCCAACCATTCAAAGTTGAGAATATCATTTATACTCTGGATACCAACCATGTATGTATTGATATTTATAAATATTTATTATTCATATTGAATGTTGGATATATATAAATCTTTCAATGTGGTGTATGAATGAACTTGTAATGTTAATATACGTTGTAGTGGAACTGGTGGGGAGAAGGGACTCTCAAAAGTTCCTTTTGGTTTCTTGGATGATTCACTGGATTAACTTGATCCAAACTTCTGTTTCATCATCATTTTATCCATATGTAATACCATACCTCACTTTAGACCTTTTTTCAACAACTATTATAGGTTTTTCATTTGAAACAAATTGATAAGGATATATCTCATGTATATTTATAAGATTAGATAACTATGCTACAAAAGTTACAATAGAATCACTAATCATTGTACTATCCAAATCATCAAGTGGAACATTAAACTCAATGCTTGGCTCTTGATCTACTTCATCCCCCACTCTCATGTGACCTTTTTGGAGTTATTTTTTTCTGTAGAATTACTCTAAAGATATTATACGCTATACCCCTCACAATAGGGTGGTGTGTGGGTGTTGATAGATTAAAATTACATACAAATTTACCCTAAAAAATCATAGTTATATAAAGTTATTAGAATTTGTTTAATTCACATTTAAGAGAGAGAGTAATGAAAAAATTTATTACCTCAGGTAAGGTATGTGGTTGAAGGGAATGACTAGAATCAAATCTAGTGGGGTTATTTGGTTTTTCATGTGTTAATATTTGTTTTACTGATGGTTTGATTTGATCCTTTCACATATATTGGTCTTCTAAACTAGATTGGGAAATAATATATAGAAAAGCATATATTTTCATTTGAAATCCTTTCGTCATATGATGTGCATCTTCTTGCGGTTTTGTCTTCTTGAAATAAATTCAAGGTGACACTTCAAAACCTACGCCTCTAACATGACTATATTATTTTGTCCGCTTAAAGGCTATTAAAAGTAGTTTTTCCATAGGTGCAGTCACTATTGATTCTTATGTCTAAACCATATAAAAAATATATGAAGATAAATATATATTTTTATGTAATACTTTTATAAAACATAATGAACTAAAATTATTTCATATTTACACATGTTTCCCATACTTCTTTTGTGTTTTTATAAACTAGTTTACCCGATTTATGTGGGCCTCCTTCCATAGCACATGAAATGGGATGGAGGTGGCTTAGGATTTTGATTCAATAATATTCACATAAGAAAGGAAAATATGTTGTTTCATATCACATGAAAATTTTATTATAGATTTAAAATACATACCATTTTCTTCCCTAGTGAAGCATACATCATCATTTCTTTGTGATAGGGGTAAACTCATTTTGATGCACATTGTTTATTTTCAGCAATAATTTCCTATTTCATAAGTTAACAAGTTTGAATCAAATGGGATAAAATGAATAATGTAAAATAATATATTATCAACTACAATGAACCTAAAATGATTTATCATCATGATGATTGATAAAAACATTACATGTTTATGGATTTATAATGTTTTCATAAGTAACTGGTAGGTGGGGCTTTACTTTCCCCTCAGCATCCCTAAGATGAAACTTGGTAAGAAGTGTCCAAAAGCCTCTAGGAGAATTTATAGAGACCATTAATAAATATTTATTATGGAAATAATCTAAAATAAATGAACTCTTAAAGGGACAATGAAAAGTAAATAAAAGTTTCAATTATATATTCTTTCGGTAAAATAGATAAAGTATATCATAAAATTACCTCAATATCTTCCCAAAGGATTACCTTTTTACAGGTTGGACATGATGCCATGAATCTATATCAATTGGAACATTCATTCTCATTGTGACCCCAACATAACTAATTAATATTGAATTGTTGGGGTCAAATGGTTGGCCGCAATGACTCTAGCCGACCTCCAATTTTATACCCTTGCTTCTTGACTTGATAATTTTAGTTAACATAGTGATGCTACACTACTCTTGTTTTTTCATCAACATGTTATTGATCCCCTAATGATTCTACAGTTTCATCATCAACCATCTGTTCTTCCCTGATATTGGTAACATCATAATGTGTAGAAGTCATTGTCTCCATGAGTAGTAAAACATTTGATTTATATTATATTAATACAGTAATGAACACATAATATTATGAGAAAAAGTGTAGTGATGTGGCCTTAAAATTAATTGATTTTCCACATATTTTTATTAAGTTTTTAATGATTTAATAAATTATTTTCTCACTTTTTTCTAATTGTTTGGACTTTTTAAAATTTATAATTACATTTATCTTTTAATAATTTTTATAATTATTTCCGTATTTTTGACCTTTTAATTTATCAAACTTTTCTTGCTTAATTTTATATGTTCTTCCTTTTTATTAATCATTTCTTAAATTTATATTCATTTAGTTAATTGAATCGCTAATTTATTTTTTAATTTTTTAATTTTGTATTCTTAATGTAATTTAACTTTAATTTAAAAATATTGTATTTAATTTGTTTTTATTATTTAATTTAATTCTTTTAAATTTAATGTTTTAATTCAATTTATAAATCTATTTATATTTATTTATTTAATTAATTAAATCAGTTTTTTATTTTTAATATATTTAACCCTTAATTGTTATATTTTTTTTATTTTTTAATTGTTCATTTTGTTTAGGTTTGCAGTGTAATTATTTAGTCACCATCAACAACACTCTAGTATTTACTGCCAAGTTTTGAACCCTATCCGCTGAAAATAAACAAGCCCAAGCTGAGTCGTCGTTGAAGTTGCTCAGACTCACCTGATTTTACGTTGTTGTCAGGAGGTGGATGCTACTGTGGAGAAGGATGCTGCCTGGATCTGAATAACTTAAGATGGATCATCGTTGTCCGAGCTTCACGACCGGACACCACCACTACGGTTGATGACCACCCGCCAAAGGAATCACCACAGCCGTGGGAGAGGGAGAGCTCCACCTTGGCTTAGGGAGGAAGCCAAACCCTCCCCCTGCATGCGTGGTTATGGTATATTGGGGGGGGGGGGAGATTAATTAAATAGAACTAAATTAATATAAATTAATAAAATAATAATTATAATAATAATAATTAAAATGTAATAATAATTAATAATTAATTAAATTAATCAATAAATTAAATTATTTAATCAAATTGAATAAATACTAAATAATAATCTTAATAAATTGAAATAATTATAAATAAAAAATTATAAACATAATTAAATTAATTTAATATCTTTAATAATAATAATATTTAATTAAACTAATAACTACTAATTAGCTTAACAATAACTATTAATAATTTTAAAATAATTACAAATCAAAAAAACAATAAAATTAATAAAATAACTTAATAAATCAATAATAATTAATAAATGTTTTAAATAAAATATAATTAATTAAAATAATAATTAATAAAGTTTAATAATAACTAATTATAAATTAATTAACATAATAAATTGTGATAATAATTAATTAAATAATTTTTTTCTTTAATCATAATAAATGTTTTATTTTTCTTTGCTTTTTATTTTCATATTCATTCAAAATCCTAAATGAGATCCATATTCAATCCAACCACCTGAAGAAGTTCACTAGAAAGGTTTTGTTAGCAATACAAGCTTGTCATAGTTAATCACATGTGTGCGGTGGCTTGGTAAAAGACCAAGTTGAGTTGGTGGAGGAAATGGGTTCAATTTGAAGTTGATAGAGGAATTAATATTTTAAAGCAACAACAGATCATTCATTCAACACATTCGAGACATCATCGAGAGAAACAACAAGACATCCAGGAGACTTCTTAGGACAAATACCAGTAGAACAGAGCTTTATTGATAGCGATTGTAGTGGAACTTTGGGGAGATCTCTTTCTCCTATGTTCTTTATTTCTCTTGATTGTAATTTTATCCATTTCTTTTGAATTGAATATGAATTTTTGCTAAACTTATTTTTCTCGGGAGGTTATAATTCTACTGGTCAATCCTTTTATTTATTCACATAATATTTTATAATGAATTAAAAATTGATCGGCTAGATCAATTTTGAATATATTGATTTTTTTTCACCTTTTGTTTTAAACTTAAAAACTTTAAGATCAATCGGTGTGATTGATCTTGAATATATTTCTTCAAGATTAAAATTTAAAACATTGGAAAGTTATGGAGAGTTCTTTTCTATTGATTTCTTTCAACTTCCATTGCAGTCTGATGAATTCATGGACTGTCAAACTCCAAGATTTTATACTTCTACGTTTTTGATCTCATAGTGAGGGAGATTAAACTAAAATTTTTCCATGGTACATTACAATACAATTTCTATAAAGAAGTATTTTTTAACCAGTAGTGTTATAATTCACTAAGCATCTTCCTTGGTCAGTTTTAATTCAGTCTCTACTTCAGTTTTCATACCTTGATTTCCCTGTTAGTTAATCATAGCTCCAATTACATCTTAATTTTATTAAAAAAACCCATTTTGTCTTAATAATTATTTAGAGAAGAAAAGATTAAAATGTTAAAAAAAAGAAAACCCACCCACTATTATCAACAGTGGTATTTTTTTAAAAAGATATAGTCACTCTACATTCCCTATGGGTTTGACCCTACTTGCCACTAAACTATAGTTAGTAGGAAAATATAAATAATTATACATTGAAATGGTTTAACAATAATTGGGTCATGTAGTATATTAACAAACACTTTAACCTACTCATTTAAATATCTTTCGTTTCTTTACAGGTTTAAGGGGTTTGGATCCTCTATCAAGAATAACGTGCAAGACATTTTCTATATTGGGACCTCCATGAAATGATTGTGATCTCCTAATGAAAGGGTCATCCATGATTGATTTTTCATATGATCCTATAGTTGTTTTTGTATACAGTATTATAATTGACCAATTATTGTATTCTAGATCTGAGACATAAAATACTTTCACTACTTGTGATGCCAGTATGAACAAACCTTCCTTATACCCTCCTACACTGAGATTCACCTTCACAAATCCCATTTCATCAACTTTCACTACACTTCTATTTTCAACCCATTTTCAATAGAAATTGACACTTGAAATTCTATATAATCTAACTCATATATCTATTCGATGATGTAGGAATATTCTATATTCACATAAATGTGATTTATATCCTTAGAACCATATATGTGCATCGCGTTTTCCATAAGCATAATTGCACTATTTTTCACCATACTATGGTTATCATGTTCTATTTTATAGAACATATAACCATTAATTACAAAACTAGTTTATGATATAAAATTTGAATTTAGTCCCATTGCTAAACATCTATCTCATTTAGAAATTGAATCCAGATTTTTAGATAAATCCTTATAAATATGTTCTCAAAATCATCCTATAAACTACTGATTAAGTGTATTTGATATCTATACTTAATCCCTTGATGGATTTTAATGTATAATAATTTATTTATGGGATTCAACGTATGGATTTAAATCTTTACTATTATGTAAAATGTAAATGTGATTTTTTTCTTACTATGTGATGGTAATTGTAACAATATATCTTCCATACATACCTTTTCCAATAAGGTGTCTACTATGACGAGACTTTGGGAGATCAATGGTATTAACATATGAATGTTAATTGGTACATAATTCAATAAATTATTCACTAATATATCACTCTAAAATACAACCTTCTATCAACTTTGATTCTTGACATACCCTTTCACATATTCATATACCATTAAATGGGGTATATCCATTTATACTGGACATGACCACATAGTTGAACCTCTCTAACCAAGTGAAACATCAGGTGGATTATTATATCAATTAATTATGGTGAAAAGAACATCTCTAATTCACATAATATGATTTATACCTCCTTAATAATGATTATAAACTTTTCTATATCTATTACTTTAGTACATATGGATTTAGAAAAGAAGATGAGTCTTCTTAATTTATGTCATACATTTTTAGGAAGAATGAAATGTAAAGAAATGAGCATCAAATATTTAATCAAAACATGATAGTTGTATGATTTTAGATCCTATAACTTCAAATTAGTCATTGAAATTATATTATTGATATTTGATGAATACCCATATGAAGGTTCTACACCATTAAGGAAAATGAAAAATTGAAAATTTTCTTGTCTAGATAGAGTGTAAGCTACTAGAGGAAGACCATTCCTCCTTTTACCCTTCATCAGTTTCAACTCTTTCCTTATTCCCATGTCAATCCTATCCAATATGGCATAGATTCCATATTTTTTTTCAAGAACATTTAGTGATGTGACAAAAACACTATCAAATATTTTTTTTTCTATATGCATGAAATCAATAAAATGTCTGACGTACAAAGAAATCCAAGTGTGACAATTCAAAGAAAATTAATCTATTTTTTATCATTTTTTTGTAGGGTTTTCCAAAAATGGTTTATTGAAAACAATGTCAATATATTTTGTTTATCAAACAGTTGATCACTCGTTAGTAGAGATGGTGTTTTAACTTTTTTTCTTTTCCCATCGAATACTATTATCCAAGATTGGTATTCATGCCGTTGAGGTAAAAATTTCTGATGCCCTAAAAAAAATCTTTGGTAAATGTTTTAACCAAACTGAGTGTGTTCTTTCTTCACAAACGGGACACCCCAACAATACTTTAATGCTATAGGCTGAATTTTTTTCATAAATAGGAAAGTCATTCATCATCCCATACAATATGGACCTCAATGTGAATTATTCACTTCTATGAGAATCATAAATTGTAACACCTATATCCTATATCAATTTCAGATCTTTGATCAATGGATCCAAATAGACATAAATGTAATCACTAGGTTGTTTTGATTTAGATATAAGCAAATAAAACATAATGTATTTGTGCCTCATGCATAACCATAGTGTCAAGTTATAATTTACCAAAATTAATAGCCATTTACTTTGACTACAACTCTGTACACCAAAAGGATTTATTCCATCTGTACATAATGAAAGATAGAAGTTTCTAAATTCATTTACAAATTCCGGATACTCATAATCAATTTTGTTTTATGGATAAGAGTCTACAAGATGATTTAGTTTTCCATATTTAATTATTGTATCTATGTGCCATGTTAATTTTATATTAGTTTCCTGTCATCCATATAGTCCTCTAAATTATGGAATGATAGGAAAGTACCATACAACTTTCAAAGGACTTGATTCATACCTCTTGTATTGATTATCACTACACTGATCATTTTAAGAGTGATTCATGGTCCTTACGAAAGAATATGAAATCATTTGGAGAAACATGTATTTTTTGAGATATCATTACCATTAAACATAAAATTAATTTTGAATCATATGTTTGGAAAGGAAGCTTATTTTATTCTAGTAGCATATCATTAAAGAGATCGAGTAATTTTGTAAAGCTGGTGTCACTCCTTCTACTACCAGCTTTTAAATTATATAAATTTAATATAGTTGACAATGCTGTGTATTTAGCACAACTGGTATACAATGGTATCTTAGAAAAACTATTTAAATTCTCAAACAACTTTGTAAAATCATGAAGTTCATCTTCAATTTACAATTTCATTTCTTTCATATGTTCTCTACCATAATTTACACTAGTATTAATATCAAATGATCCATAAACTGCAATATCACCCCAATCGGTGTGCATGTTTAGTTTTTACCTGTGTTTAGTCCAAAATTTATAGATTTGATCTATTTTGGGATAAATCAAATATTCTTACAACTCTTTCAGACTATTTTTTTATTGAATAACAATAACATAAATATAGAAAAAGTATTTTAGAAGGGCCGTATGTATGATCTATTAAAAACTTGATGAACTCTTTAACTCCATATTCATAATCTTTTATCATATGATTAGCATGAATCCATTTTTTATTCATATTCATCCTATTAGGTTCATAAAATATTTATTTTGTAAACTAAATAAATAAATACACATAAGATATTCACAATAAAAGGATATAGTTATAGATAATTATAATAGGAACCCGACATTTGAATGTTATCGGTTATGATTCCTGATAAGTTATCATTTTACATAAGGGTGAAATGAAATTAAAAAACATGGGGTAAACATGTGGTATTTGGTCCAGCTTATTTTTTTGATGTTGTGTAGGAGAAAAAGGTGGTAATAAATATGTTGGTAAACAAAATTTATTTATTATCATATTACACACTTCCCTTGGAAATTCATGTTCTTTATTATCATTTAAATGTGACCTTAATTTCTAAATTTGTGTAAAATGTATTTCCTCAGAACATACAAGGTCATGTAGTCATATAATTTTGAAAAAGGTTCTAGGAGATTAGAATTTCATAGAAAAATGGATGAAACTATTATTGATGAAATAATATTTCACATATACTACAACATTCCCAACTTCTATTTAATTTCCTTAAAAACACCACCAATAGTTTCCATTAACAAACATTCCAAAAAAATTAGTTAGTATGGATTTCACATCATTGAGATCCAAAACATTCTGATTCCCCCTTTAACAATGACATATATCACTATAAGATATCTCCCACATATATTAGTCAAAACATTCACAAGTATATCCAACAGAGTATACCCATTATTAATAGAATCCATACCACATTTATGTTTAGGGGATATTATAATAAACTTTATAAAATTCTTCCACTCTCTTCTAATCCTCTATGTGTTTGAGATAAATGTGTTTTAAATTTGAACTTTTTATGGGTGACACTCTAACCATTCCTAATGATACACAATATATCAAAATAATAATAATATTGTGTACATGGATTATTAAAAATAATTAATGTTATAAATAAGAAGATGAAACTTATACATACCTACACACCTCAAACCATAAATAAATTTTTCCTTGTCCACCCCTTATATTTAAGGTAACTAGATAAGAAAATGAATTTGAAAAATCATTTTCTCAACATCTATATTAACCAAGGATAACACACAACACCTTCAATCCTAAGAGTCCTCTTATAGTAAAAAAATAAATAGAACACTCTAAAACACCTTGAAACCTCCATTGGAATTGATAGGTCCATTAAGAAAGAAAATAATCACACATGCAATCAATCAAACACACAACGCATGCAATAAAAGTAATTGAATGATTAGAGTATGTTATCAGATGTAAAAATAAACAAAAATTGATAAATAATTCTTATCAATTCTTGATCTAATAAACATCAAAACTTTATACAAGATATCACTACTAAATTTTATTTTAAGATAGTGCTTATAAATTACTCACCACTTAATTATTTTATTATTTATTTATTTTAACACCACCTCATGAATTAAACACAACCACTTAAAGATATGAAATGAACTTATATTACATCCTCTCACATAAAATTCATAATATTAAACTGACCATAATTTCCCAAGATGAATCAATCAACCCAAATTAAACTACATGAATTTTCAACATTTAATTTCATTTTTTCTTTTAATTTTCATATTATTAGAATCCTTAAATCATTTTCCATATACACATTAAAACATAATTTTTCAAATTATATTAAAAACATAAACAATAAGTGGAAGGATAAAATAACATTATAAAAACATGTTTATTTTTTCTTATTTTTTTTTACAATTCCAAATTCTAGAAATCCATTATACTTAGATCACATCATCATTTTTTTGATAATCTCACATTTAGAATCATAATTTATTAAAAATTCTTAAGAGTAATTTAGGAACAAGTACACATATGAGGTCTAACATGCTTTTATTAGTTTAATGAAACTAAAAATATATACAAATATTATTCATAATATAAAAAAATCATGCAATAACACATAAATAATTATTATTGGAATCACATCAATGTTCTTAAAATATTCTTTATTTTCATTCCAATTCCATTCAAAAAAAATTCCATTTCTCATGGGAAATCACATAATTGAAGTAGAATATGAATATATTTTAATTAATATAGTAGTATAGCATAAAAATAATGAAATATATCAAAAATAGTGTTCAAATGAAATATAAAAAGAAATATATAAACCCAACATATTTTTTTTTTAAAAATTATAATTTATATGGATAAAGAAATATATATTAAACCATTCCTAGATGAGGTGATTAGGAAGGGAGAGGGGGGAGGCTTTCTGTGTTGGTCATTCGTGGGAGTGGAAGATAGGGAAAGGGTGGTCGCTGGAGCATTGCTTCATGGTGGTGGGTGGTCGGCTCGGGCTAAAGACAACAATGATAGGGAGGTGAGGCGGTAGAAAGAAAGAAATAAAGGAAAACAATAACATGGTTTTGCAAAAGAGGTGATCAATGAAATATAAACGAAGTTGGAGGAGAAATAAAAACATACCTTAGTTTTTAGAGTTGATTCATCCAAGAGAAGATCGAGGGGGAGCAGTGACAGAAATGAACTTCCTTGAGAGCTTGAATGGTGTGAGGGAAATCAGTTTGGTTAGGGTTCTATTTAAAATATCAGTGAGGGTTTTATTAGTGCTTCCAAAAATGTGTTGATAAAGAGCAGTTTTATCAGCGCTAAAATAATAAGCACAGATAAAGATCTATATAATAAATTTTAATAATATGATTAATATAATTAAAAAATTTAAATTTATATAATTATAAATAAATAAATAAATACAAATATATATAATTATAAATATATTAAAATAATTATAAATATGTATTTATAAATATAAATATATATATAATTATAATTATAATAATAAATAAATATATTTATAAATATATAAATAAATATTTTTATATAATTATAAATATATTTATATAATTATATATAATTATGTAATTATATATATATTTAATAAATATATATAAATATAAATATAAATATATTAATTATATTAATTATTTAAATATATTTATTATAATTTTATATTTATTGAAATATATAATTATTTAGTTATAATTACATAAATAATTTTTTTTAAAAATTATATTAATTAATTTATACTTTTAAATATATAATATTATAAATAGAGTAAATATTAATTTATAAATATTTATTTACAAATAAATTTTTAAAATTATTAATCAACATATAATCTTAAATACATGAATATTAAAAATGAGTGAAATTGAATAATTAAAAATGAGTAGACTTGAAAAATATTGAAAAAATGGATAAATTTTATTAATTATAAAAATTATTAAAAAAATAAAATATGGATATATATTTAAATGAATATGAATACATATTGAAAATATTAAAACATGGTACATAAATATGTATAAATAAATATTAGAAAATGATTAAATTCTAAAAAAGTAAAAAATAAAAAATATTACAAATGAATAAATAATACTAACTGAAATAATATTAAAAATAAATAAATAAAATTTACTAATTAAAAAAATAATATATTAAATATATCATGTCACTAAATGAAATTCTAAAATGAATATTAAAATTTTAATAAATTACATAATTATTACCTGTATGTGTTTCTATATAAGATTTCATTAAATACATAAATATTTTGGTGTGTGAAATTAATGTATCTATATACAAGTTTTATATATGTTAAATTGAACAATGAAATTATATAATATGTAGCGTCTATTAATAAAATAAATAATAATAAGGATGAATAAATTTAAAAAATGAATAACTATTGTTAATTATATAGATAATTTAAAAGAATTAAAAATTGATATTTATATATGTTAAAATGTAAATTAATACATATTAATTATATAAATTAGAACCATATTAAAAATATTAAATATTAATGAAAAAACCTGTATAATTATACCAAACTCTGTGAGCTAACATGGTGAGTATATAGAAAGATCACGTCATTATAAGCTAGTTATAAGGATATCCTTCTATTCTCAACCTTTCTCCATTTATTTCACTATCTAGAAAGATCACGTCATTATTCCCTATTTCTAGGGATTTTGGAAAATTTTATGATTTACACTATTTGATATTGAATCAATGACTAATACTTGATTTGTAAATGTCTGTGAGTATATAGAATATGGTTTATAAACTATCCCTTAAAAGTATCACTATTTTGTGTTCTTTATGATGTGTAGTACCATTGACATACTTTATTATAAATCTTAAATTTAAAAATAAATGTTTTTGTCTATACTTTATGAAATTAAACCGCATTATGATCCACGAACAACCTATTAGTGTAGAAGCCTAAACTTTATCCACCCATGGGGTGCACTTGACTTGGGGAACTAATTGGGTAATGAAAGGTATGACCATAGGGGTTCCAAGAATGAGTTATTAAACATGAGTGAATGATTTGGGATGCCTATAACACATAATGGGACCAGAGACATGTGCCTCTTATATGAGACCCATTGAAAATGAATATACATAAATTTTAATTTAATTTTTGAGTACTTGTTCTTTGATTAATGATTTGTAATTCCTTGAAGAAACCAACCAAGGATTCATGTTAAAAACATAGCTTTTAATTCCATTTGGAAACCCCCATGGATTCATGATGATTTGATTTAGAATACCTTGGGGAAATATACCTTTGATTCATAGTGATTATGATTTAGGAAGCCTCAGGGAAGCCCCCCTTAGATTCTAAACTAGAGGCCTCTCTCTTTTCATAGGTTGGGAACTCCTTCCTCCCTATAAATCCATCTAAATTCAATCAATTTTTTAGTTCTATAATCTAAATCTGTAAGGATTATCTTAGTTTTAATGTTTTTCATCTATTATTCTTTGTTTTTATTTTGATTTGACCTAAACTAGGTGGTGATGTGTGTGGCATGGCATACCCAATAAGTGTAGTTTGATTTTTTTTCTATTTTCATTTTAGAATTCAAGTGTCATGATTATATGAATCAACTTGATTTGAAGTCTTCATAGCCACTCCATTTATGTAGTTAGTGAATCAAATCGAATAATGGAGGTGCTGGTGAGATGTATCCCCACTCAAAGATGGTAAATGGTTTGTTTAGTCATATTTTCTCGAGGTGGGTAATGGATATAAGGATGATACATGTGAAGGGATTGGGGATGGTTGGGGTTGTGGGGTAGGTGGTTTTCCTTTTTTTTAGTGGGGGTGAAATGGTACTTTCTGTGGAATTTAGTTTGGGTGTTATGAAATGTACTAACTTTTCACTATATTTCCATTTTTTAGCATCAATAACTTATTTAAAAAACTCTATTTACAAATTCTTCATCTTTCATGAAAAGAATTCACTTTGTAATATCTTGAAAAATGTTCTATAAGGTCTATGGTTTCTTCTTGTATGTGATAAATGAAAAAATTACAAAACACATATCACCTCAAATTTAGGCACACATAACTGAATTAGTATATCTTTACATTGTTTTAATAGTTCACTACATCAACTAGAAACTCCTTCCTTTATCATTTACTTAAATATATTTCCTATTAAACTTCAATATTACTGAATTGATTATGATGAAATGACTTATAACAATTCTTTTTATAAAATGGATAGAAGTTTTATGTATGAAACCGATCAGATATCAAGAAATTTTCAAAACAATTTGGAGAGATTTTTAGATTTTTCATTTCACAATGCTTCAGATAGTGGTCGCATACACTTACCATGTTCCAATTGTGTTGGTAGACCTTGGTTGAGTCGTGAAGAAGTTAGCTACCACATAACAAAATATGATTTTCAAGCAAAATACTATGTTTGGTATCACAATGGGGAGAAAATGAAATCTAAAATTGCTGATAATCAAAATGAAAGGACTGAACTGGAGAATTTGTTAGATGACCAGTTTCCATTTATTTGTCATCATGAAAAAGAAAGGATTTCTACTCAAGAAGACTTCTATATGGGGATATATGATGCATCTAATGAGAATGATGATATTGTTAGGGTGAAAAAATTGAATGATGCTGCCACGACTCCAGTATATTAACAATGCGATAAAATGAAAAAGTTGTATTTTTTAATCCGATTGCTTCATGGGAAAACTATGTATAGTGTTTCTAATATAGAAATTGATTACATTCTTACCTTCTTGAAGAATTTAATTCCAGATGATGAAGATATTCCCTAAAACCACTACATGGCATGGAATTTAGTTGAGGAACTTGAATTTTCAATAAACAAAATTCATGCTTGCTCGAAAGATTTCAGTTTATTATGGGAGGAAACCGCTGAACGAAATAATTGTATAAAATGTGGCACATCCCATTGTAAGTCAAAATCTGATGGAACACCATCCTGAATGCCACAAAAAGTAATGTGGCTCTTTCCATTGATCCCCAAACTCTAGAATCTTTTTATGTCTGATGAAATATAAATAAAAATGAGATGGAACAATACCATGATAAAGAAGACTAATGATGAGTTGGTTCACCCAACAGATGGATTTTCATGGCAGAGATTTGATGCTCGATATCCTGATTTTGCAGCTGACGTGTATAATGTGAGGCTAGATCTTTCATGCGATGGTTTTAATACGTTTAGGTAGATTCTTACTTCTCACAGCACATGGAGAGTTTTATACATATTTATAATCTTCCGTCAAGGTTGTGTATGAAAAAACCTTTCACTTTCATCAGTATACTCATATCTGGACCTTCTAATCTTGGCATTGATATTGACGTATACATGCAACCTTTAATAAAAGAGTTGAAACTTCTTTCGGATGTGGGTGTGTGCACATATGATGCATATTCTAAAGACATATTTTAGATTCATGCTATGCTTATGTGGATGATCAATGATTTTCTAGATTATGCAATGATATCTGGATGGAGCATGAAGGGGAAACTGTCATGTCCTGTTTGTATGAAGAATACACGATCTAGAATACTGAAACATCACTGTAGTTTTAGTTTTATGGGACATCGATGATTCTTGCCAATGGACCATCCATATAGAAATATTCGTCGAAGATTTGATAATACCATAGAGAAAAATGATCCACCTCAGTGTATGTCTGGAACTAATGTGCTTAATGAATTAAAAGATTTCATTTTTTCATTTGGGAAGGGTTAAATGAAATCTGGAAAGAGAAAGAATATTTCCACTAAAACCTGTTACAATTGGAGGAAGAGGAGTATATTTTTTGATTTTCCTTATTGGTCAACCAATTTGTTACGTCATTTCTTAGACATAATGCACATTGAAAATAATATAAGTGAAATATTGGTTTTGATACTTTTAAATGTTAAGGGAAAGACAAAAGATGATTTATGGTCTCAGCATGACTTGGTGGATTTGGGCATTAAACCAGAATTGCATCCTGTGAGTATTAGTGAAAATAAATGTCAAGTTCCATGTGCTTCTTATGTGATGATACCTATGAAAAAACAATTTTTAGAAGTATTAGAGACTATTAGAGTTCCTGATGGATATTCAAGCAACATATCTAAATGGGTCAACTGAAGAGAGTTGAAGCTAAAATCTTTGAAGACTCATGATTATCATGTTCTTTTTCATGAGTTGATTCCAATAACAATCTGTCATCTTTTTTCCAATAATATAATGGTGAATGTTATTTAGTTGTGCCATTTTTTTAGAGATATTTGTGCAAAGAATTTTTCCTAGTATTTCTTGAAAAAAATGTTGACATATTCCCCTTTAATTTTGTGTGAGTTGGAGAAAATATTTCCTCCATCATTTTTCACATGCATGCTGCATCTGACTATCCATATTCCCACTGAAATACCTCTCAGAGGACCTGTTTCTTTTTGTTGGATGTATCCAACTAAAATAAATATGTACACATTAAAGTCTTATGTCCGAAACAGGAATCATCCTGAAGGTTCTATCATGAACGGTTACTTGTCTCAAGAATGTATGGATTTATACTCAATGTATTTGTATAATATTACTACAAGAATGAACCGACCAATGAGAAATGAAGAAGAACAGAATGAGAAAATTGAACCTAGTTTTCCATCACTTCCTCAAACAGGAGGAATTAATTGATCATATACATTGAAGACATTAATCCTTGAAGAGCGAGAGATGGAACATTGCACAGTTTTGTTCAACAGTGATTTGTTCGATGACTACATCAAGTAACTAAATTGAATATGTATATCTTACATATATATATGTTAAGCTATTAATATTTTTTATTGACAAGGAACATAAAATAATGATAAATATAAATCATTGTTCTATAACTTTGAGAAGGGGGGAGACTTTTCATAATAAAGAGTTTTCTGCTTGGTTAAAATTTAAGGTAAAAATATTACTGTTTAAAATAATTAAATCAATATTTAATTAAGTTTGATATTCATTTATATTGCAGGTATTGAGTTTTCCTACTGACTCTGTCTCTAAGGAAATAAGATCTTTGGATTTTGGTCCTAATACCGTGCTTCATGACTGTAAATCAATTGTTATCAATGGGTACAAATTTATTATCACCAAATGAGAAAAGAACATGAGAACACAACATGATGGTGTTATGGTTACTGCCACAATAGATTGTTATGCTAGTGCATCAGATAGTAGACCGTGATTTGAAAATGTGGGTTATTATGGAGTCATTGAAATAATAATAATATTGGATTATTACTCTTATGGATGAGTCACGATGATGAAATTACATTGGTTTGATTCAATGATGAGATAGGGAACATTTATTGATGATTTTGGATTTCAAGTAATTAATATGACTTGCAATCTTGCTACCGAAGAAACATATGTATTGGCATCAATGGCTAAACAAATTTTTTATTTCAAAGACCAAATTCGACCTAAATTTGGTGTCATAGTTGAAGTAATTCCAAGACATATTTTTGATGATAGTGATGATGGAATTGACACTTTCCCTACTACCATTGGAACCAATCCATTTATTTCTTTTGATGACTCTAATAGCTCAATTGTCAGAGTTGATTGTGAACCTGAAGTTGTGGTGGAAAATATATAGAGTCATCCATCCATTTTCTAAATTCTTTTGGTTTACCTCGATTTGGGTTGTTAAGGTTGGTACTATTAAAATTGATTTAATATTTATTACAAATATGTTGTATCTGACTTGACTGTTAATTGAATTTTCAATGTTTATTGGTCGGAATTTTTATTTGAATTGCATTTTCTAATTTGGAATTGAACTGTATTTAAACCTATGAAACCAACATTTATAATTTGGCGAACATTTCAATGCTTCAACTGTGATTTGTATAAAATTTGTATGACTCTAAGACATCTCTTTAACATTTTACCAGGTAATGAGCATAATGGTTTGTATTCTTCTGCAAAACATGTATTGAAACCCGCATCATCTACCTAAGCTAAAGAAATTAAAATTTTCCTTAATTTTGGAAACTGCTTTACCACTTATGAATCTAGTAGAATCAATGTTCCCTGATTTTAATAGACTGATGACACTTAGTAAATAATAATCATACTAAAAATTAAATTTATTTATTACATCTTGTATGATTTATTGACTTCATTATATATTTTTTCAAGCTCACCTAAAAAAATGGTTAGTTAAATTATCCTTGAATCCCCCTATTCCCTCTCATTTATTTTATTTTTTGGGTTAAAAATTATTTATCCTTTTCTATTTACTTCTATATTTGTTTTCAAATGTAGTAAATGAAACCAATTGAAGAGAGGAAAAGAAAATAGATTATGGACAACAATCATCGCTTGATTGAGCTGGGCATTCCACCACTAGTGCTTGCAATGAGTATTTTATTTTAAATATATTTATTTAAATAATATATAATGTCATTTGATTAATTTTTTTAAACATTTTTTCAGGATATATCTATTAGGCGATAGTTATTTGATGAGAATCCTAGTAGTGGACCCAGTACTCAGGGTGTTCGTATGATGGGGGGGGGGTGGCATGAGAGCTAGACGATCTGGTCGGCATACCCGATTAGACCCTACCCCTCCCACTGACATACCATCCATCCCACTTTCTGATCTTGGTGTGCCATTAGGGACACACAATATATTTAGGCCTCCCATGTTTTCACCACCCTTTACATCTGAGCCTCCTCACCCATCTGTACCATATCTGATGATGATTCCCACTCCCCATCCAGCATTTGGCTAGCTATCCCTATCATCTTCTTTTACTTCTGCTTCCTTATCTCTGGGATTTTATATTCCATCTTCTTCGACTCCTACTCCACCATAGTCTGTCCCTGCGGAGCATACATTGGGACCCACTCCATCTGTACAGGGTGTTCCTTCAGTTTCTGCAGATCCAGCGGCGCCCATTGATCATACTACTGTAGGTATACTTATACAACCCTAACAAACTGTTACACTATTATTTAGTTTCATTATAACATATATTGATAAAATATTTATTTTTCTTTCATAACAGATACATTTACTAATAGAAGGTGGGGGTGGGGGAATACATGCATGCGTTTGGTGTGGAACCTCCGTACATAGTTCATGGTGGACTATAATAAAGATAGTCAGATGATTGAAAAATCAAGGTAGCAATGTTAGAGTTTTTTGGAAATGCTTTCCAAATACTCCGACATCATTCCTGTCAGCCCGCTCTCATGGAGAAAACAACCAAATGAAGTCAAGGATAATTCTAGGGCCAATATATGGGTAAAAAATCTGTTTTATTTAATGCAATATATTAATTTTTGTATTTATATTAATTAATATTTTGGTGTCAGTTGCAGTTTAATTTCCCCGATGGTGAGGGTGCATGACCAACACATCTAAAGGATTTAGGAGAGCTTTGGAGAGCTTATAAGCATGAGTTGTACATTGGATGGCATGATAGAGTGGGCACAGAGTTAGAGGCGATCCCTGTCGTGGATGATTATCCATTAGAATAGTATCGATATATGATTACTCATTGTAAGACTATCCAATTTATGGTATTAATAAAATTAGAGGTATTTAAATGAAATTTTTTATGTTTTTCTTTAATACTAATTATTGATTTTTATTTAGGATGCATTTGGAAGAAATAAAAAAATCATTGATGCTAAGAAGTACATCCACGCATTGGGACGTACTACGATGCCAGATCATGAGAGACAACAGGTATGACAGTTTATAATCTTTCTTTATGACTTGCACTTTCTATTGCTTCCTCCTCAATTTATTTAATTGCTAATGTTATTATATAATTTTAGTTTTGCAATTATTTTTTTTGGTATCCTATTTTTAATTATGTTTTCTTACATTCAATGTCATTGTAGAGGCATAAATTGAATATATAAGGATATGTGCCTTGAGCAAAACTATTTTGCTCGAGTATAAAGAAGAAAGATGGAAGTGCGGTTAATGAACTTATTCAGCAGTAGATTTTATGTTTTAATTTATAGATTTAAAATTTTAATCTCTATTTTGTAACTTAATAATCTATTTATATTTGTAACCATATTCTTAAGAGGCCCTTGATTCCCATGAACCTGACTATTTTGGTCCAAACGATCACTTACATCAGGTGTTGGGAGATGAGCACCCTGGTAGAGTATGCTGCCGACCTAGGAAGAGTATAGTTCCGACAAGGTATTTTCCCTCCTTGGGTTTGAGTTGTAGTTCCACCAAGTTGCATCAGGCTAAGGCATAGATAGAACATTCTGAAAAAAGGTCCACAAAGATGACAAAATAGTCTGCTAGGGAAAAACTGCATTTATAAAACTAATGGAAGTTTTACGTCCAACACTTCCACCAGAGGCTAGCACTGCTTGTGATGAATATATGTCATCGATGAGTTCTATATATGGTGAAACAGTTGGCAGTTCTAGTGGTGGTCAAGACGATGGTGAGGAGGAGGCCGAGGCGGAGGAGGAGGAGAGTAGGGAGGAGGCCGAGGTGGAGGAGAAGGGAGAGGAGGAGGCTGAGGTGAAGGAGGAGGGAGATGAGGAGGCCGAGGCTAAGTATTAGGTTGAGGAGGGGGCATGAATGATGATGGGGGCAATGATGAGGACTAGGGTGAGGGTGATGATGATGGTGATGGGGGACAGATTGATCCGATACATTTTTTACTGATATTACCAACCTTTAATGTTAATTGATTTGTTGTGCCTGAATATATGTGTGAATAGATAGGTCACATTATCTTTATTTTTTATCTATAAACAATAAAACTTGACTTAATGATTTGCTGTGACTGATTCAACCCTCCCCTAGATATCACCACACCCCCTGGACACCCCACCCCTCAAACAACCCGTACCCCCTGGATAGCCCCACCACCCCTGTGGATAGCCCGCCCACCCCCCTGGATAGCTCCCCACCCTCTATTCATGGGTTTTCCAGTTGCAGGTGTTGATTTGAACATTGATAAAACATCAGTGGTTTCATAATATTTTTCTCCATAAATGAAACCTTAAATTTAATTATTGATAGGAAATGAGATTCTAAATGATTTAAATGATTATTTATATATTATGAATGTTTTATTTTTAAAAATCATGGATGTTGTGAAATCCCCCTATTTTAATGAAATTGTAATTTTTTAGTGGAATTTAGAAAATTGGTGGTCTAATTAGAAGTTGATATAATGAAATTATTTTTTAAACTTGAATGAATTTACATAGAAAATATATAAATACCATCACATGAAACTGAGACAGCCCCCTGGATAGCCCCTCAGACAGCTCCACGGACAGACCCCCGGATAGCCCCCACCCTCCTCCCTGGAACCCGGACAACCCCCCTGACATCCCCTACCCTCCTCCCTAGACCCCGGAAAGCCCCCCAGACAGCCCCTTGGACACCCCCCCAGATATCCCCCCACCCTCCTCCCTGGACCCCGGACAACCCCCTCCTTCCTGGACCCTGGACAACCCCCCCACCCTCCTCCCTGGATCCCGGATAGTCCCCCACCCTCCTCCCTGGACCCTGGAAAACCCCCTCCCCTCTCTATGGACATATGTGTTTTTATGCTATTTAAGGTGTTTTTGTGGTGTTTGAAGTATGTTTTTATATGTTTTTTGTGCATTTTTTATACTAGTGTATGTAGTGAGGTGTATGAAGTGTATTATACAGTGTGTTATGCAATGTGTCTGTTTTTGTGCTCTTTTTATTTGTGTTTTTTATGCAGGTGTATGAAGTGTATTATGTAGGATAGGCTACTTTTATGTGTATTTTTTTATGCATGGATGTTTTTATATGTCTATTTTTTATTCAGGTGTATCTTGAGGATGTTTTTAGAGTTTTGTGTGTTTGGGAACTCCCTGGATATCCCCCCCTCCTTCCTGGACCTTGGATAACCCCCCTCCTCCCTAGACCCTGGAAAACCCCCCCACCCTCCTTCCTGGACCTCGGGCAGCCCCCCAGACAACTGCCCCTCCCTCCTCCCTAGACCCCGGACAAACCCATGACCCGACACCCCAACATTGGGTGAGTGGCAATTCGACATATATAAAACATCATGACAATTCACAAAAGGATAAGGACCACCTACCATAATTCTGGAGACAATCACACTCTTAATTCGGCATTTTAGATCTCAATCTAAGCTCACTTCAAGATTCACCCTAAATCCCAATGTAAAAGAGGGGTTTAGAGATTAAAAAGATGATGAGATAAGATTGAAAACCCTAATCGAAAAGAGGAAGCAAGGAGGGGATTAGACTCACCCAGATCTTCAATCCGCACTTGACAACACTCAAAAAGCCCAAGGATCGAAGGATATCCACCCTTAAGAGATCTTGGGATCTTTTTATTGTGTTGATACTTTAGAAAAAGGATCCATGGGTCATTTGTGATGTGTACGAGTCAACCCCACCTCAATTCGAGGCATAGTGTGGCCGGTACCACTCAAAGTGTCTCACTTTTATTTGAAATGGACAACATTTTAAGTGAAAACAATAACTGGCATATAGAAAACTCACCAAATGCATTCATATTCTCTTGATAATTTAGGAAAACAATCCATGGGTCATTTTTTATGTGTATGAATCAACTCCTTCTCAATCCGAGACACGATGTGGCCGGTACCACTCACACTGTCCCACTTTTATTTGAAATGGATAGGATTTTAAGTGAAAACAACAACTTGCATACAGAAAACTGACCAAAAGATTTCTGATTGTATTTATTATTCAGGAAAATGATCCATGGGTAATTTTTGAGATGTACGAGTCAACCCTGCCTCAATACAAGGTACGGTGTGGCCGGTATCACTCAAAGTGTCTCTCTTTTGTTTAAAATGGACACTGTTTTAAGTAAAAATAACAGACATTCGGAAAACCAACCAAACATATTCTGATTGTGTTTACAATTTATCACAATGACCCATGGGTCATTTTTGACATGTATGAGTCAACCCCGCCTCAATCCAAGGCACGGTGTGACCGGTACCACTCAAAGTGTCTCACCTTTATTTGGAATAGACAACATTTTAAGTGAAAACAAAAAATGACATACGGAAAACTGACCAAACACATTCATATTGTGTTGATACTTTAGGAAAACGATTCATGGGTTATATGTGACATGTAAGAGTCAACCTTTCCTCAATATGAGGCATGGTGTGGCTGGTATCACTTGAAGTGTCTTTCTTTTGTTTAAAATGGACACCCTTTTAAGTAAAAACAACTTGCATACGGAAAACTGACCAAACGTATTCAGATTGTGTTGATAATTTAGAACAAGGATCCATGGTTCAATTTTGACATTTATGAGTCAACCCCACTTCAATCCGAGCCACAGTGTGGCCATTACCACTCAAAGTGTTTCACATTTATTCGAAATGGACAACATTTTATGTGGAAACGAATACTGGCATACGAAAAACTGACCAAACACATTCAGATTCAATTGATAGTTTAGGAAAATAATCCATGGGTTATTTATGACATGTAAGAGCAAACCCTTCCTGAATTCATGGCACGATGTGGCCGGTATCACTCTAAGTGACTTTCTTTTGTTTAAAATGGGCACTCTTTTAAGTAAAAACAACTAGCATACAGAAAACCAACCAAACATATTTGGATTATGTTGATGCTTTAGCATAAGGATCCATGGGTCATTTTTGATGTGTATGAGTCAACCCTGCCTCAATCCAAGGCACGGTGTGACCAGTATCACTCGAATTGTCTGTCTTTTGTTTAAAATGGACATCGTTTTAAGTAAAAACAACTAGCATATAGAAAACTGACCAAACGTTTTCAGATTGTGTTGATACTTTATAAAAAGGATCCATGGGTCATTTTTGACGTGTACGAGTCAACCCTGCCTCAATCTGAGGTACAGTGTGGCCGGTACCACTCAAAGTGTCTCACTTTTATTTGAAATGGACAACATTTTAAGTGAAACAACAACTGGAATATGGAAAACCAACCAAATGCATTCATATTGTGTTGATACATTAAGAAAATGATCCATGGGTCATATGTGATGTGTACGAGTCAACCTAAACTTAATATAAGGCACGGTGTGGACAATATCACTCAAAGTTTATTTCTTTTGTTTAAAATGGACACCCTTTTAATTAAAAACAACTGGCATATGGAAAACTGACCAAACTTATTCGGATTGTGTTGATACTTTAGAAAAAGGATCTATGGGTCATTTTTGACGTGTACGAGTCAACTCCACCTCAATCCGAGGCATGGTGTAGTCGCTACCACTCAAAGTGTCTCACTTTTATTTGAAATGGATACTATTTTAAGTGAAAACAACAACTGGAATACATAAAACTAACAAAAAACATTCTGATTCTATTTATACTTTAGGAAAACGATCCATGGGTCATTTGTGAAGTGTATGAGTCAACCTCGCCTCAATCCGAGCCATGGTGTGTCCGGTACCACTCAAACTATCTCACTTTTATTTGTAATGGACAGGATTTTAAGTGAAAACAACAACTTGCATACTGAAAACCAACCAAATGCTTTCAAATTGTATTAATACTTCAGGACAACAATCCGTGAGTCATTTGTGACGTGTACGAGTCAACCCCAGCTTAATCAGAGGCATGGTGTGGCCGATATCACTCTAAGTGTCTCTCTTTTGTTTAA
Organism: Viscum album; assembly: GCA_963277665.1. Classification (NCBI taxonomy): domain Eukaryota; kingdom Viridiplantae; phylum Streptophyta; class Magnoliopsida; order Santalales; family Viscaceae; genus Viscum; species Viscum album. The sequence goes on along the minus strand of OY728127.1, from coordinate 379,598,563 downwards.
AATGGACATCATTTTAAGTAAAAACAGCTATCATACAGAAAACCGACCAAACATATTTGGATTGTGTTGATACTTTAGTACAACAATCCATGGGTCATTTGTAACATGTATGAGTCAAACCTATCTCAATCTGAGGCACGGTGTGGCCGGTACCACTCAAAGTGTTTCACTTTTATTTGAAATGGACAAAATTTTAAGTGAAAACAACAACTGGAATACGGAAAACCGACCAAACACATTCATATTGTGTTGATACTTTAGTAAAATGATCCATGGGTCATATGTGACATGTATGATTCAACCCCACCTCAATCTGAGGCACAGTGTGGGCGATATCACTCGAAGTTTCTATCTTTTGTTTAAAATGGATATCATTTTAAGTAAAAACAACTGGAATATGGAAAACTGACCAAACATATTTGGATTGTTTTGATACTTTAGCACAAGGATCCATGGTCCAACCTCACACAATCCACTTATCATGTGAGGAACTCATACCCCTATTCTAAAACACATGACATTTAATACGCCAAGGACAACTACATTCCCAAGTCACACAAGCTCTTTGATACACACCCATTATCATCATCACTAAGTTCAAAGACACCCTCCCCAAACCATGAGACATTATATTTGTGTTTGGTTGAATTAATTTATCTATTTTTTTTATTTTGGGGTTATTAGCTTCTAATTTCTAAATTCAATCGTGTATATGTTATACAAAATGCAATTTTTTATGTATTCTTAATTCTATATACCACATATAATTAAGTATTCAGTTTTTATGTATTGTATTCATAATTGATAATTAAATTATGTATGTATTCAATTCAGTATTCAATTATGAATTGAATTTTAGATTGCACATGTAATTTTCATCTCAATTCTGAATTGAATTCTAGATAAATTATATATGTTTATAATTACCTTACGAATCATGTTTTAATTCTGTATGTGTATAGTTCTAGGGTGAATTATATGTTAAATCTATATGAATTAGTTGTGTATATGTATGTGTTATAGTTGGTTATTGCAGGTAATTGGATTTGGGAAGCTAGAAATGTAGAAAGGGCAGCCTGCTAATGGAAATCACAGAGCATCACAGAGCAGCAGGCTGCTTCCTGAATTGCACAGTAAAGCCTATGCCAATAGTTTACAACCGTTTTCATAGGACAATAAATGTGTTTTATACCAATGGTTCTAAGAGAACCATTGGTAAAAACACTTTCCCAACGGTTTACAAACCGTTGGGATATAGGTGAAATGTTTAGATATACCAACGGTTTGTGTAAACCGTTGGTAAAAAGCTTTACAAAACTATATTCCAACAGTTTGAAACCTTTGGAATAGTATTTTTACCAACGGTTTCAAACCATTGTTGAAAAGTTATACCAACAGTTTAACATAAATGTTGGTATAATGTAGATTTCCTAACATATACCAACGGTCTTCCAAAAACCATTGGCATATTTTTTTCCCTATGGCTTACTTCCCTACAGTTTGGATAATCATTGGTATATATTATACCAACAGTTATCCAGCCTTTACCAATGGGATGGAACCATTGGTAAAGGGTTCATTTCCAATAGTGACATTCTATGATGGGATACATAGAATATGACTATCATATGCAAGTACTCATAATAGGATGATATTTCTTCTCATGAAGTTAACACTTGGTAATCTCTAAGATGAGAGATTATGAGAACATACCTGCTAATAGGAATTCTTCATATTTTGGTGTCATTTTATATTCTTATATATGATCATGTATAATGGTCCTTAAAATTTAAGATTATTATTAATACATTTTACAACTCACACACTTATATGTATTTTTTAAACCTTGATGATATATTTTATGGTGAAGTTGGATACATTGGGTGCATCGCAAGTAACATTTTATTAATGAATAAGTCAAGGAAGAATTTTCCCTTTCCATCTTAATGGAAGTTGATATCTCAACCATTTTTTTGGAAAAGAACCATTTTATTAAATTATATGTCCATAGTGTAATGATGCATTTATTTTTGATAGTTAAATAATGATGTATCAAGCATATAGGTTAATGAAACAAATTTTCAACTTGATTGATGAGATATTATAATAAAGAGATTATATTTCACAGTGATAATTTGTATGTGGTTGTTAACATTGTGACATTATGTTCTTTATCTTGGGTTCCTTGACCAGTTTATAGAAAAACATGGAATTTAGGCAAGCCCACCAAATTAGAAAGAGAAATAATCCTATAGGGCCACACACTAAGTGCTTCCATTGATCACATTATAATTTTATTTGAATTTAATTAATGGAATATATATTATTCATAAGACTAAGGAATAATTTTTTTAATGATTTATCGATCAAAATTATTTTAATGATGAATGAAATATTTAATTAAATATTTATTCAGGTATTTAATAAATATCAAGGATTTTGAGAAAACCAAGACTGTGTTTGATGATGAATATTTATTTGTAAGTCAGTAAATAATTCTTATCAATGTGTGAGATAGGGCACACCAAAATATAATAATACTAATAATAATATTATTATATGAAATTGGGTTTTATAATGATTATTATATTATTTAGGGTTTTGTATGAAATTAATTAATATTTCAACTTAAACCTTCAGCACTATAAATAGATGGTTGTGTATATCGTGTAGGGTTAATTGAGAATTGAGAACTGTTTCACACAATAGAATTCTCTTCAAAATTTCTCCTCTCTTCCTCTCAATAACAAGAAGAACTCCTTAAATCCTGAAGTATCTTAGAGATATCAAGTTGAACAACAAAATGTGATTAATTCACCATGATAGCCCCTGAAAATCAATTGGTGTCACTCGAAGATCAAAGGAGAACATGTGGATCACCACTAGAGGGATTCTACACTGGGATCCTCTTAATTCAATGAAGGTAATCTGAGAATGGGTTTTCATAAGATAAACATCATCGTTAGAGAATTTTTCTAAGATGTGGTAACCATTTATCCTAATCTTTAATAAATTAATTATAAATTTAACATGAATTGATCCTCTTAGGGTTCCAAGTTTTCCTTATTTTAGTATTCAGTGGAAAAACTTCATTGGTCATGGAATTCACTTCATGTGAAATATTGAAAATGATCCACTAAATCATTTTTTATTTGTTTTATGACCACCATGACACATTCATTGTTCCTGTAACATTAATGTACATCATGAAACATTTACCCAATTATGAATTACTAAAAATTTGTGATATTTTTTTATCATCCTTTCCATTTGTTAATATTTTAAATATAAAATCCTTTTGAATTTCAAAATTTAACTTCAACCAAATATGTATTTATCATATTTTATAAAGTTTTTTTAGATTACTAAATTATTGTACAAGTTTTAGAAGATCTTTTCAAGGATAAAATTTCCTTCTCTCTAGGGTTAGATACCATATTTATTTTATTTTAATAACTTTCATGGGAATACCTCTCAATCTAATAATCTTTCTTCTTGTCATTGTGTTGTCTCACTCAAGAAAGTGACCCTTCTTTATCTTATTGGATTGAATAAAATACAAGAATTTATTAATTTTTTGTATATAAAGACCATAACTCATGTAACAAATATATAATTTATTTTACTCCAAAGTAAATGTGTTTTGTTTTTAATATGTGATTTATTGTTTTCTTATATCATTAAAATAAATATTTTCAACTTATTTCTCCTAGTAGGAAAATTTAAACCATTATTCTTCATTAGTAAGTTTTCAATTGGATTTTTACCTAGATTTTTATGCCATCACTCAATATTCTTATGGTCATATTTATCAAAATTTGAATAGGATCCTTGTAATATATTATTATTTGAATAATTTTATAAGTTAGCTTTGTGTAACAATTCCTCCTTCACCATCCACTTTTACATTCCATTATCATAATCAGTAGGTATTCTCATGGATTGTATTCTATTCATGAACCTCTTCTTATCAACCCAATTACTATTAAAAATCATCAATATTGATGTGTTTGAATTAAATGAGTCACTACCTTCATCAAATAAAATTTTCATCTTTTCCTTTTATGGATACTCACATAAAACAAGTTCTTTTGTTTTCATGGAGTGAAAATTTTAAAACCTTAGAAACTCATCCAATTTCTTTGAATTTTTCATCATTTTTACATTTTTTGGATGTCTTTAATCTTATTATATCAACATGATGAATCATAACATCTTTAAAAATCTTTAATTTTTATTTTGTAACATCGGGTCATGATTTTTAAGTCCTAGATAATTTTAGTTTTTGTCTCAACTTTATAACCTAAGTAATAATTTTTTTCACTTATTTTTTTCAAAATTTACAACCAACTTGGATGATTACAAAATTACATACATTTTCCTCTCAAATTATTTTTATCCTTGGAGAATTTTTCTTTTAATATCATAATTTATTTATCCTTATAATTAATAAATTTTTCATGACAATACGAAAATACCCACAAGATCAATGAAATCACTAGGGGGAAATAGATGATTATAAATTAATTTTTTTGTTTCTTATTGAAACAAAATTCATCACCTGTTAAGATGTTATGTATGTTCACTATAAACACACTAATGCACATAAAAAAAAGGTCACAATAGATTTATAGGTTTCACCTTTCAAAATAAAAGGCTAATACTCAGCATGATATGAATTTCACTGAGACCATATGAACCACTAGAATCAACATGTGAGTTCAAATGAGTAGAGAATATACTTGTACCAGTGATACACATATCCTAATAGTGTTTGAGTATTTACCATACTATTATAATGAAAAATTATAATTTTTGAACAAAAAGAAAGTATTTGATGGAATTCGACTTCCAATGTTATATTTTGGATCAAAATCATACACCAAAAGTCCAATGAGAAAAGTGATATATGGCCACCAAGTATGACGTGAAGACCTAAGTACTATGAGAAAATTCATACATTGCCCTTAAATTCTGATGCATGTGACTTATAAAGTCATATGATAGCTCAAAGTCATATGATATTTGACTTATCCATTTTTTCCCCAACTCTAAAATCCATAATTCTTCAAAATAATTCCATATTTTTTCCAAAATCTTTAAAAATAATTCCAAATTCTATAAAAATATTCATAAACTTTACCTAATTAAAATAAACATTATATCACATGCATTTGAATATGATTTATGTATCAAAAACAAAAGACAACACAATAGACAATATCCACTTCAAAGTTCACAAAACCTTTTTTATTGATAATTTACATGTTCTATAGGATACTTCATGTCATAATAATATCCCCAAGAATTCAACTACCTATAAACATAAAATGATATCAAGAATCCACCCCTTGTATTTTTTTGGAAACCAATGTACATAAATCACTATCAGACTAAAAAAACTCTTATATATGAATAATTATTCAATTATTATAATCTTAATTGAGTGAAATTAGTGTAGAAAACTGGGAAATTGAATAAATATGTTATTTTTTTTATAAAATAGTGATTTACATTCACACCTCTTCAAAAATGATCCTCTTAATTCAACTTAATGTAATGATACCACTTGAAAATTTATCCAAGAATGTATCACTTCTTCTTCAATAAATACTTAATCATCATATAAATTGATCAGAAAATGTATCATTTATTCAATAATCAAGACTTTATCATCAAATCAAATATTCCATAAAATTTGAAAAATCTATCCATGTAATTTTTAATACAAAAATTCTTACATGGACTTCATTAAAACTGTTAAAACAATTCACACATACATAGTGCTAGATCCATAACTTACCCCTTTTAAAAACATTCTCTAAAAACATTGCAAGAACCCAGTTCTTCCTTTGAGGTATGGATATTTACTTTTTTGTTTTTTACTTAAGAAAATTGGGGAAAATAGGTCGAGGGGCTGGCTATAAGCCTATTACTTGATGTGACTGGGAATAAAACATCATGTACTTATGGTACATTCCATGTATGGTAGGCTACATGCCATGAAATCCCAATACACAGTCATGTAATGGTCATGCCATAATTTGTACAGGAATGGTGTGTAGTCTCAAGTACATGCCATGTACTTTTTTTATTGATTATTAAGTCAGGTTGTGTGCTATTTTTCTAGATAGACAAAATGAACTCCATTCGACAAGAAACACACCCAGGAAAATCCAAACGAGATTTTGCATCCCGTTTTGATCGCCCGATCTCAGATTTGAACACCATCAGATCCATTGGAATCCTCTCAGTGATTAATCGATTCCTCTTGATAATTTCTTCCTGATTTCTTCTCTCGATTGAGTTATCAAGGGTTGATAATTTTTGCTCATTTTGTCGATCTACCCTATTCTAGGTCGCATCAAAGCTTGAAACTGGACATGGAGAGTTGTACTATGACGAGGTAGACGGTATTGTGCCTTTATCTCTATATAGAGTTATTTATATGTGATGTATTTCCATTATCCCATGTTTAGGGTGTAACCACGAATAGAAATTGACCCTTTTTGTTACCTAATGATTATTATGTCATGAATTAAATTAATTAAAGCATGTTTGAGCGTGTTGGTTTGATTAAGGGACACCTCATGGGTGTGTTCCCTTGGAATGACCGTTTATGACCATTTCAATGAGGTTTCCAATGAGGCATTCATTTTTTCCCTTATTGGGTTGTGAAGTATGAATTTCAATTATAATGGAATTTAAATTGTGGTAAATTGTGATTGTTTTGATTAAAAGATTTGGGAGTAGTGATTGCCCCTTTTCCCCATGTTATGGCAATTATTGTTTAAGCCTTGTGATAGTTTAATACACTTATTTCTTGATATATATATGATGACCACGTGAGTTGTTATATGTTAACCATGTAATAGTGTAATTTACATGTGTTGTTTGTTATTATGAAATGATGATATACCGAGCTTGACCCTGATTTATTGGTTATGCCCATGGGTGAGGATTTGTTATGCCTGTGGTTGAGGATTGGTTATGCCTATGGGCAAGGATTTGTTAGGACTAATGGAGAGGATTGGTTATTGATATGGGTAGTGTTTTTCTATGCATGCAGGTAAGATGTTGAATATATTATGAAATTGGAAAGATATATGATGCATATACTAAGCCAAATCACAAGATTAGATTCAGTATTCACTTTGTTTGTTTAGATAACCTTCTGAGGTATCTGTTGGGTATTCTTTATATGGGGGATTGATGGGATTAGGCCAAATCTCTAGACTTATAATTCAATTTAATTGGATGGTTGAACTAAATATAAGGACTAAATATGGAAAATAGTACTTGTAGGATTGTTTACTTTTGAGTGCTTCCTACTTTACTGATTTTCCTTTTTGTACACTACTTGTTGCACATGTTCATTGATAGATAGGAATATATATTTAGTGTTTTAATACTAAGATTTATTTCTCACACCCTATTTGGGTCATGCTTTAGACCTAAAAAATTTATATTATTACATGTGTCGATAAGGGAAAGCACCCTTCTATAGGTACTTGAGATGCTGTTTAGGAGCAGGAGAGAATGGGACTAATCCATAGATTGAGATGCTTATTATTTTTCCTTTTTTTATTTTTATTTTGGAAGTTATATTGTGGATTACTATATTGTAAATTATTTGTATTCTTTCCTAGAACATGTGACATGCTGCCTCATCTTTTGTATTGAATTATGATTGGTTATTTATCTTATAAGTCTTCCTCTGTTTATTTCAGTTATACGTTGTTTACTGCTTATGCTATTGTATATTATTATTATATTATGTTACACTCTTCAAATGAGGGCATAGTTTTCCCACTATCACACCCTAGGCCCTCACTACTAGTCATCATCCTCTGGTGTTTGGAGAAATGCGCTTAAGGCCATGTGGCCAATCGGGTACGGGGTACCAGTTTAGTGGTATTCGGATCCAGGATGTTACAAAGTGGTATCAGAGTAGTTTTCTTTTCTAGTTTATATTACTATTTGTTTACATTAGAAAATGATAAAAGTAAATGGAGTTTGGTAATGAGCTATACCCAGGAGTAGCTACCCCCTGTACAGGGAAAATCCAAATTACCTCGAATTGAAATGTGATTTTCAGATTTTGAGATATTACGATTGATTAGATTTCACCATTGGGTAACACAATTGTTTTATGATGTTATTATTGATATTATTATGGTTCTATTTTGTTTAAACCCTATGAGATGAGGGTATTAAATCTCAAGAATCATAAAGGAACTTGTTAGAAATCACATGCCATGCATTCTTTCCATTCCATTTAGAGCACATTATAGATTGTATGCTGTTGTGATAGATGTTATGCAAGATATGCATGATGTTATAATAGATAATGTGATATATATGCCTACTATTGTGATAGGTTTATCAATATGTGTTATGGTTGAATTATATGGATGCCAAAATTTGATCCATGAGGAGTATGGACCCTTTGGATCAGAATTTAGAGGATCATGTTTCGACCATAGGATAAAAATTGTGTTGTTGTGTGCTATATGTGGATCTCAAGATTTGATTTGTAGGAAGTATGGCCCCCTAAAGATTGGAATTTTCCACACATTTGTTTTATTTTCAAAAATAGGTGTTTTGGGGAAGTTTCTAAGGCTTACTATCTAGAAACCCAGAAAACACGACATGTGGTCCTATGAACACATGCCATGAGTTCTTCTGTTTGGGAAGAAAAGATATTTTCTAAGTACACACTGTGTACTCTAAGTACACAGTGTGTGATAGATGACTGTGTCGTTGACCATGTGAGAGAAAATATGGGCTGTTGAGTTTTGATCAAAACACACCGTGTACCTTATGTACACCCCGTGTCGTTTTACATAGGAAGACCCGTGTGGCTCTGGGCATGTAAAAGTACATGGCTAGGAGGGAAGACCGGAGTACATGCTGTGTGTAACACTGAAACGCCGTGTATCTAGGATGTATACACAACCAAGGAAGGCAGATTTACACACTTGTGTGAGAGTTTAAGCTGACATACCATGTATAGTCCCTACACGCTATGTACCTGAGGTGTTTACATGCCTGGTCTAGAAGGAGTACACGAACATGTAAGGGATTAAGTGTACATGTCGTGTATGATTCCTAAACACTGTGTACTCATCTTTTGTGAACTTTTGAGGCATTTCTTCTCATTTTTTTTCTTTCATTCTTGAACTATGTACCTTGAGAAATAATCTTATACTGATGTGTGTGTGCTGTACATTAAAGATAAATTCCACCATGAAGACCTCCGGTTGTACGCCAGGAGAGTGGCAATGAGAATACCCCAGAGGTGGTAGGACATGGGCTACTAGTGGATCCTCCAGATGTTCCAGTCTCGGTACCAACTGTTATACTAGACACAGGTGTGGATGCACATTTTCTTAAAGGCGTCATGAGGTTTATACAAAACTTCCAGGGAGTACCTCATCTTGCCATGTCTATGGAAGAACTGACATGAGTATTCTTGTAGTATAATCCACCTACATTTTTAAGGGATGGTGGACCAAAAGATGTAGAGTCAATGCTGGAGTCCATGCTTACGATCTTTGTGTATCTAGAGACGCCACCTGAGAGGACGGTCAAGCTCGAAACTTATATGCTATGTGATTCCACAAAGAGGTGACGGGATGTTATCACATAGACAGAGCATCATCGAAACTTGGAATGAGGATATTTTCATATAGTCTTCTATGAATAATATTTCCCTGAGACACTGAGGGCCGATAGATCCTAGGAGTTCATGCATTTGCAGCAGGTAGCTATGTGAGTGATGGACTAATCTAACCATTTCACTGAGCTTCATAGATTCACACATATTTTGATGGGTGAAGAGACATCAAAGGCTAGGAAATTTGAGGATAGTATTAGGAATGAAATATGATCAAAGTTAAATGTTTTCAAGTTACCTTATGTATATTCCATTGTGAATCAGGTGCTGATTACCAAGCATAATCTGTTGGAAGGTTGAGCTGCGAACCAGGGAGGTTCAACACCAAGATCTGGTACTGTCTCAAAAGGGAATAAGAAGCATTAGATGGAGATTTATCACGGTAATACGAGAACTCAGAATTTTTCTTCCAGCATCCAAGCGAGGTGCTATCAGTTTGGAAGAGCTGGGCATATGAGATCGCATTCCCTGATGGACCGAGTTGAGTACCGATCTTACGGTAGGATGGGCCATCTATAGCACTACTGTAGGGAATTTCCACCAGCATCTAGTGAGAGAGGATCCATATTAATTCCATGTTTAGGAGTAGGGTAAGTGGATTATCACCAGTTAGGGAACTGGAATACGTCAGGACACTCAGGCCAAGGTGGTGAAGAGGTAGCTAGACTCCAGGTTTTCAAAGACAACAGATCGGATTAGCTCAAGGAATCCAGGATGTGTCATAGGGCCATGGTATAGGCCAAATTTTTTTAGTACAACAGGCCCAGAAGAAGCAGGATCCCAGACCTTCTACTGTCATAGGTACTATTCTAGTCACCTATTTATCTTCTTCACTATTTGATACAGGGGATTCACATATTTTTATATCTATGCCCATTGTAGAGATCCTTGGTCTATGTGTTTTATCTACTGATGATGTTATGATGATATACACTCCATTAGAGATAAGGATGGAAGGTGTGTGTCAGTGTAAGGAGTTCCCCCTTGAGGTTGGTGGGTGTCACTTCTTTTGGGATCTCTATGTCTTAGAGATGACATGATTTAATGTAATACTCAGAATGGACTAGTTAGTATCCTTTCAATCCTTTGTCAATTACTGTTTCCTTAGGGTGAGTTTTATGTCACCAAAAGGAAGATCATTTCTATACAAGGGAGAGTGGGATGTCCAGGATAGACTAGCTAGACTTGAGTAATGAGGGTTGAGTGGGATGACAACACAGATTACCAGTTTATATCTGGATGACTACGGAACACATCAAATATATTTTCCTATAGTGATTGATTGTTTCATGGGTGTTTTCCCGGATGAATTTTCAGGGTTACCTATGAAGAGAGAGGTGGAGTTCATGATCGAGCTAGTGCCAGGAGCTGTACCCGTATCCATTCCTCTTTACAATATGTCTACAATGGATCTTAAGGAGATTAAGAGGAATCTAGAGGATTTAGAGGCAAAGGGTTTTATTTGACCTAGTACTTCTCCATGGGGTTCTCTTGTACTTTTTGTGAAAAAGGTAGATGGTACCCTCAAGATATGCATGGACTATCAGAAATTGAACTATTTGACGGTTAAAAATCGATATGCCTTTCCAAAAATAGATGAACTGTTTGATTAGCTTCAAGAAGCTCGAGTATTCTCTAAGATTGATTTAAGATCTGGTTATCATCAAGTGCATGTTATATCATTAGACATACCTTGCACAACCTTTCAGAGTATGTTTGGTCTGTATGAGTATTTGGTTATGCCATTTGGTCTCACGAACTCACCAATGACTTTTATAGAACTGTTGAATAAAGTTTTCCATCCTTACATGATTTTTTTTTTGTGGTTTTCATGGATGATATCTTGGTGTATTCTCATACCCAACATGAACATTCCACCCATCTAGATATTGTTTTGAGTACACTAAGAGAGCATTAGTTATATGCTAAGCTCTCAAAGTTTTACTTTGGTATGGATCAAATTCACTTCCTAGGTCATGTCATATTAGAGAAAGGAGTATTAGTGGAACTAGAGAAGGTGAGATCAATAGTTACTTAGGATAAACCCAAGAACGTTTTGAGGTGCATAGTTTTCTAGTGATGGATGATTACTATAGGAATTTCAAACAGGACTTCTCATGCTCAGCAGTGCTGATGATGGGCTTGAAAAAGAAAAGTTTAATATACGTATGGTTAGATTATTGCAAGAAGAACTTTAAAGAGCTATAAAGGAGATTAAAGTCAGCACCAAAACTGATTTGTTTAGAGATAGGAAAGAGTTACATTGTGTACTATGTTGCACCAGGTATTGAGCTGGGAGCAGTGCTTATGCAGGGTGAATGAGTCGTTGCATACAAGTATCATTAATTGAGGTCACATGATAGGAACTATCTATTTCATGATCTCAATTTAGATGCATTTGTTCATGCCTTACACTGTTGGAGGCATTACTTGTTGGGAGAGTGTTTTTCAGTGTACAGAGACCACAAAAGTATCAAGTACATATTTAATCAGCATGATCTGAATTTGAGGTAATGAAGGTGGGTGGAATACCTTCAATATTTTGACATTTATCTTTCCTACATGCCTGGAAAAGGAAATGCAATGGCTGATGTACTGATTAGGAGGACTCAGATGTAGGCAGTGAAAGAAGCCAGTTGTGCATGGAAACTTATGGTGTTGTTCTCTGAGATGCACTTGGAGGTTCACGACAGTAAGGGACATAATTTAATTTCTTTCTTAGCTATGAATTCTAACCACCTAAATAAAGTGAGGATCATATATATATCAGATTATGAGGGCCTAATCATGTGGGAAAGTGTATTAGGTGAGGATCCACCTCCTGGTTGGATAGTGGGAGATGATGAGATCTTGCAGAACCATGGACGTGTCTGGGTTCTAGTGGAAATAATGAGGAGTTGATGCAGGAGTTTCATGATTTATCTTGGGAAGTGTATCCCGGAGTAACCAAGATATATTGGGACTTGCACCATCAGTACTGGTGGCCGGGTATAAAGATATTGGTATCTAGTTTTGTTACAAGATGTTCCACCTGTCTGTAGGTGAAGGCGAAACATCAACAACCAACTAGGATTTTGCAGAAAATACCTATACTGGAGTGGAAATGAGATGATGTCATGATGGATTTCGTGACTGGGTTACCAAGGTCACCTAAAGGTAATTATTCTATGTGGGTAGTGGTTGACATAGTTATAAAGTTCACTCACTTCTCATCGATCAAAGTGGCCTTTGGGGTTGATGATCTTAGGAGGCTATATATTTGTGAGGTGGTACAACTTAATGGGGTACCTATTTCTATCGTTTCAGATAGGGAACCTACTTTAAGTCTCGTTTCTGGCAGATTTTTCAGAGGGTGCTGGGTATATAGGTGCTTATGAGCATAACATACCACCCTCATACTGATGGCCAGTCAGATCATATGATATAAGCGCTAGAGGACACGCTACGAGCATGTGTCCTAGAATTTGGGGGATCTTGGGAGAATAATATTCTCATGGTTGAATTTTCCTACAATAACAGTTTCCAGGTGACTATAAATTTGGCACATTATGAGTATTTATACAGTTTTCCATGCCGATCACCCTTATGCTGGCTAGAGGTGGGTGAGGTAGCTTTCCTGGGACCACGTCTAGTATAGAAGACTTATGAGTAGGTCCAGTTGATTCAGAAACGGATGGATACTATGTAGTCTCATAAAAAATCTTATGACGATCACTGTAGATGACCCCTAGAGTTCAAGGTTGGCGATTGAGTTTTGTTGAATGTTGGACATTAGAAAATCTAGAGAGAGGGTAAGATTTCACCAAGATACGTTAGTCTGTTTGAGATTCTAGAGAGGGTTGGGACGATTTTCAATCGATTGTAGTTACCTCATAGGTATGAGGCTATTCATGACGTCTTCCACATTTCTCAGTCATGATGTTACATTTCAGACCCATCTCACACCTTTCATCCTAATGAAGTGGAGTTGCAGGAAGATGCCTCCTTTAAAGAGTATCCCATTTGTATTGTGGATCATAGGAAGAAGGTTATCTATGGCCAGTCTATTCCTTTAGTATGATCACAACCGAGTGGAGGATGTGACTTAGGATAGGGAGGTCAACATATGATCATAATGGTTAGAGTTTTTCTCAGATTTTTCTTCATCACCCTTGGAAGGTAAATTTAGGGATGAATTGATTTAAGGGGGGAATTTTATAAGAAACTAGTTCTTCCTTTGAGGTATGGATATTTCCTTTTCAGTTTTTACTTATGAAAATGGGGGAAAATTGGTCAAGGGGTTGGAATTAGGCTTGTTACATGACATGATTGGGAACTACACGCCATGTACTTATAGGTACACACCATGTATGGAAGGCTACACACTATGAAATCCTGGTACACATCCAGGTAATGGTCAGGACAAAATTTGTATGAACATAATGCATAGTACCATGTAAACTCCAATTACATTTTTTTAATTGATTATTAAGTTGGGTAGTATGTCATTTTTCCAAACGGAAAAAATGAATGCCGTTCGATGTGCAACACGCCCAAGAAAATATGAACGAGATTTTGCCTTCTATTTCATCATCCAATCTCCGATTCAAACACTGTCTAACATTTTGGAATCCTCTCAGTGATTAATAGATTCCTATTGAATTTTTCATCCTAATTTCTTCTCTTGATTGAGTTATCAAGGGTTGAGCATTTTTTTTATCATTTTGTAGATCTACCTTGTTCTAGGTCGAATAAAAGCTCGACACTGGATGAGGAGAGTTGTACTACGATGAGGTAGGTGGTCTTGTGCCTTTTGCTCTATGTCGAGTTATTTATATGTGCTGTATTGCCTTTATCCCCTGTTTAGGGTGCAAACTTGAATGTAAATTGACCCTTGTTGTTGCCTAATGATGATTAGGTCACGAATTAAATTAATTCAAGCATGTTTGAGCTTGTTGATTTAATTAAGGTCCACCCCGTGGGTGAATTCCCTTGGAATAACTGTTTATAGGCATTTGGATGAGGTTTCTTATGAGGCTTGACTTGTTTTCCCTTATTGGGTTGTGAAGTATGAATTAAAATTATAATGGAATTTCAATTGTGGTAAATTTTGATTTTTTTGATTAAAGGGTTTGGGATTAATGATTTCCCCTTTTCCCCATGTTATTTAAATTATTGTTTAAGCCTTGTGATAATTTAATTCACTTATTTCTTGATATATATATGATGACCAAATGAGTTGTTATATGTTAACCATGTAATAGTGTAATTTACATGTGTTGTTTTGTATGCTAAAATTCTGATATATCGGGCTTGACCCTGATTGATTGGTTATGCCTGTGGGTGAGGATTTGTTATGACTGTGGGCAAGGACTGGTTATGCCTGTGGGCAAGGATTCGTTAGGCCTGAGGGAGAGGATTGGTTATACTTAAGGGAAGTGTTTTTCTGTGACTTCAAAAAAGATATTGAATTGACTATTGAAATGGAATGACAAATGATGCACCTGCCAATCCAAAGAACAAGCTTGGATTTGGTCATCACTTTATTTGTTTAGATATCCTTTTGAGGTAACTATTGAGTATTCTTTATACAGGGGATTTATAGGCTTAGAAAGGATCTCGATACTTATATAATTCAGTGTAACTAGATGGTTTAACTAAATATAATGACTGAAGATGGAAATTAGGACTGGCAGGATTGTTTACTTTTGAGTGATTCCTAGTTTCTTACTTTTCCTTTTTGTATACTACTTGTTGCACATGTTCACTAATAGATAAGAAAAGATATTTGATGGTTTTCAATAGGGATTCATTTCTCACACCGTATTTGGGTCATATTTTATACCTAAACATATTATATTTTTTGCAGGTGTTGATAAGGGAACCCACTCTTCTATAGGTACTTGAGATGCTATTTAGGAGTAGGAGAGCATGGGATCGAGCCGTGGATTGTGATGCTTCTTAGTTTTCCTTTGTTTATTTTTCTTTTGGAACTTATATTTTGGATTCCTGCAATGTACCTTGTTTGGATGCTTTCCGAGAACATGGGACATACTGCATTTCCTTTTTTATTGAATGATGCTTAGTTATTTATCTTATTACTCTTCCACTATTTATTTCAGTTATATACCATTTACTGCTTTCTTTATTTTATATTATTATTACTTTGTGTTACACTCTGCTAATGAGGTAATAGTTTCCCCACTATCACACCCTAGGCCTTCACTACTAGTCAGAAGTCTCTGGCATTTAAGGAAATGCACTTGAGGCCATGTGACCAACCAAGTACAGGGCACCAGTTGAGTGGCATCCGGATTCAGGACATTACAAACATGCCCCTTATTATATCACTCCCAAAATAGATAAACACATATTAATGGATTACCCCACCTATATAGTTTTTCTCCCCCTTAGTGAATAAATAAGAGGGTAAATATATAAAGAGATCAATATTGCTAATTTTTATCCCCCTTTAACAAAAATAATACAAAGAAAAAGATTATAGGGGTAAAAATAACCATACCTTAGCCTTGATAGGAATGAGATTAAACTACCATAATTAACCTCAATCTACAATAATAACCCCTCATCAATATTTTAGTGAAAATATCCACCACTTTATTCTTTTTAGGAAAAAACTCCAACTTCAACATAATATTTTCTTAAAGATCTTTGGTGAAGTGATATTTTATTTTAACGTTATTTGACCTTGAATGTTGGACTATATTTATTTAAAGACTAATATCACTTTAATTATCACAACCCATGAGTAGTAGTGATTTCACTTCTAGTTTAATATTTTCCAATCGATTTGTTATCCACGTAAGTTGAGTTGTAGCTTGATTGGAAGCCCCATACTCTACTTTAGTAGTAATTAGAGTCACAAAACTATGATTATTAGTGTTCCAACACAGAAACCTATCTATTAGGAAGAAAAACCACCAAATTCTTATCTCCCATCATCAACATTTCCTTCCAAATCAATATCTGAAAACCTAAACAAATAAATCTTCCATTTGTTTTCATATTTAAAACCAATACCTATTATATCTTTGATATAACTAAGAATCCTATTTATAGAATAAAAATGAGACACTTTTGGAGTAATTTGATATTAAGAACAATAGGTGAAAACATAAATTATATCCAATCTAGAAGCTATCAAGTATAATAATCTTCCAATAAGATTATGAAATTATCTTGGATTCACATCCTTTCCTCGATCATATTTAGATATCTTGGTTCCCACTATATTTTGGGTGGAAACCAAATTTTAATCCTCCATGAAGTTTTTTTAGAACTTCCCTCACATACTTCTCTTGAGAAAGAAAAATGTGATCTCACTCTTGAGAAATGTTTAATTCAAGAAAGTACCTCATCACACAAAACATAGAAATTTCAAATAACATCTTCATCTGATTTGAAATTTTTTTCTCAAACTTACTCATAGTTTCTAGTAAAAATGAAGTCATCTACATGTAAAATAAAATTGAGAGATACCTATTTTTCATATTTAACATAGAGGGTGTTTTCCAATATTCCTTTTCAAAATTTTAACTTTTCAAGAAGGTTTATGGCTTAAAACACCATGCTCTGGGGCTTATTTCAGCCCATATAATTATTTATTTAATCTAGATATATAATTCATAGCTTCTCCAATAAAAAATATATAAGATTTATAAAATTATATATCCCCTTCCAATTCACCATTGAGGAAGGTATATTTGGAATTAATTTAGAATATATTGAATTTCCTTTAGGTTACAATATAAAAAAACATCCTTATGGTTAATAAGCTTTCCAATAGTGCAAAGATTTCATCAAAATAAATTTGTTCCACTTGATAACACCCCTTATGTATAATTATTTTTTTATCACAAATTCACCATTTTAATTTAACTTATTCCAGAATACCCATTTAGTTCCAATAACATTTGTTTGTATTGGGTACCAAATACCAAGTTTCATTATTCTATATCTAGTACAACTCTTCATTCATAACATCAACCCACTCTTGATTATCTAAAGCCTCTTCAAAATCCATTATTTCACATTGTGAAAAAATGGGTATGTGATACTGTCCTCAAGGTTCTCCTAGTTTGAACTTGACATAATCAATATCCAATAATTTTTTGGACCTCTAATTTCCTTCTCATCCTTGTTTGAGATGAAATAGGTTGTCCTAATTACATGAAATGTGTTAATCTTCTTCTCTATCCTATATAGATTATGTTCTTTCATTGTTTTATGAAATTTCTTTAGGATATTTGAATATAACCCTTTTATCATCACTTCTTAAACTTTTTTCTTCACATTTTACTTTTCCCATTATATTTTACACCACCTTAACATCATTATTGTAAAAAATATTTCCTATAATTTTTTTTATAAAACCAACATCCTCTTTCATTTAGAGGATAACCAAGGAAGATCTTATCAACACCTTTCTTCTTAAACATTCCACAATTTTCTCCTTTAATTTTGGTCATGCAAGGCCTGTCAAATACCTTTAGATAATTAAAAAACAATTTTTTAATACATATTCTATGGGTATATATATGAATTTGGATTATAAAAGAAATTATTTTTAATGTGAACCCCTGCACCAATATATTATATCCAAAAATACTAAGAGGTATTATTATTTATAATCATAGTTCGATCCATCTACTCTAAGCTTATGTTATTTTGTTCAGACACACCATTTTGTTTTATTGTGTATGGTGCACTATGTTTATGGTGAATACTATAATTATCAATATAGGCATAAAATATTCCAATTAAATATTTAACAAAATTGTCTGTCTGGATCTTCTTCAAAGGAAAACCACACCCCTTATCTATACTTATTCTAAAACTTTTAAACATCTTTTGAGACTATGATTTATGTTACAAAAGAATAATAAATGTAATGTGAGTAAGTTCATATATATAAAAAATAAAATACTTATATTCATTTATTGATTACTTTCTAATATTCCCCCAAATATCTGAATGAATGAACTCCACTGGTTAGGTAGATTTAATCTCCACCTTCTTATGTTAAGAGTTAACAATTTTTCCATTTTGGAATGTTGAGAACATCAAATTAGTTTACAATTTAAACTTATAAATATTAATAAAATTGTATCCTATTGTAATAATAATCATATTATTTAGACCAAGATGACTAAGTCTTCAATGCCACAAATTATATTATTCTTTTATGCTTAAATAAAAAGAATTTTCAGCATTACCAACCAGAAATAAATTACCTATTTTTTATTGTCCTCTAATAAAAATACGTATACATTTAAATATCTTCAACAAAAATACATCCTTTTGAAAAAACACTTCATTTACATCATCACATAACTAATACACACTAAGAATATTATGTTTCATTCTTTTAAAAAATAAAGTATTCTTGGATTTTAGTTGATTTTTAATAATGAAAACCGATCCAACACCTTTGATTTTTAGCGACCCATACTTTATAAAGTTTATTGAGTCTTCCTTGCACTTTTAAATACCTTTTAGGAGTTATAAATCTCCTTTCATGTGATAGGTAAATTCACTGTCAATAATCCATGTATTATCCAGTTTTGGTTCTTTAGTTTCCACTTCAACAACCAAATATTTCTAAACACCTTTACACTGTAAATTATGAGGATTTTGAGTATCTTCACTCATATTTTGTAGGGTTGGTAGAAGGAGGAGGCATTTATTTTCATGGTGAATGGGTTGGTCATATATTACATAGTCTTATTCAATAAATTCAAATATATTCTTAGAAATATATTTAGAATTAATATTTTGTTTATGGACTTTCATATTTTGAGAGAGCTGACTCCCCCTCAAAATACGCCTTCTAAACTAAATAAGCTCATAGTAATGTTGATAATAGAGCCAAAAAATTCTTACCAAGTTCCTGAACACTTCGTAGTAACAAAAATAGACATATAAAGAATAATTTCCTCTATAGATAGACTATTGTCAATATATTGACACTCATCATCCTTCTTAAATAACCAATTTTGATTGTAAATGCCTAGATTTTCCATGAGTCTCTCCTTTTTTCATTATGGGATGCTTGGTGGCTTAGAGAGTTTTTATTTTTAAATATTTGTTTTAAAAAATGGGTCTAATAATTTTAATAATGATTTTAAAGTGATTAAATTATTATAGAAGTAATTTGGGAACTTTGGTAATAAATATAAATACTCTAATTTATTATTTAAATGCTTATTTTATTGAAATTTAATTATTTTAAATAAAATTATTACCCTTATGTAGACCCAAATTCTTGAGTGAAGGTAATATATTTTTCAAATATTCTACATAAGGGCCAACCTTGTTTTTCCAAACTTACATAAAGATAGGATGTAAAATCCTTAAGATATATAAAGGTAAGTAGTGATTTTCCCTACTATGTAAGGCTATGATGGAATTTTTATAGCTTACATAAGGTTAGGACAAAATTTTCTATGGATTCATAGATTTAAGTGTTTCATTGTGAAAAGTTATAGCATATTACCCTTACC
Organism: Viscum album; assembly: GCA_963277665.1. Lineage (NCBI taxonomy): Eukaryota > Viridiplantae > Streptophyta > Magnoliopsida > Santalales > Viscaceae > Viscum > Viscum album. The sequence continues at coordinate 379,578,382 of OY728127.1, read as the reverse complement.
TGAGGTCCCCCTTTAGCACTATGTAAGGGTAAAAAATTTTATCCTTACATAGAACCCCCCACATAAAGGTAATATTTTACCCATATTTTCACATGTTAAACCTAAAATATATTTTTATATGGAATATGTGTGTTTTGAAAATGATTGATTGTAATTTATATGCATATAATTAATATGTAGTTCCTTCCCCTCCTTGTTTATATCCAAACATGTTGGAGTTATGAATAGGAAAGGCGATGTCGAGTGTTTTGGGTAATTGTTGTGTGTTATAAAATTACAACTGGTTTTATATCTCTAATACCATTTCTCATATTATTTGAATGATAAATGTATAGAATATAATGGAATTTAATTAGATTAATAATTTTGGAAACAAATAAGCACATCCCAATGGTGGGAGACATGCTCTGTGTTTTCATTATATGTATATGTAAATTATCTCTTCTTCCCTCTCTTTCCTATTTTTATAATATTTATTTTCCTGGAAATGATACATGATCATAGAAAATTAATTAAAAATTATGGTATTTCCAAGCAGACTAGGCCTCAAACCCAATATTTCTAGGCTATTCTAACATCTCCCTCTCTTATTACAGTCATGAAATGTAGTAGTAGGATGGGGATATGCAGTAACGATTGATTGAAATTATCCTCATATAGAACTACCCATATTTTTTAGGTAGGTGATATCTACATTTTTTATATTTTCTAGTATTATATCCTTGATATACTGGGAACAATTTTAAGCCTTGTCAAACCTTATACCCTTTTATCAATGGCCATTAGTACCAGACGACTAAAATCATCACCATTAGATTATTTTTAAAACCCTTTGAAATTAGTTTAGGGAGGCCTCATCATTTATTATTTTTATAACCCACTTATATTTCCTAAAGAAAAATTTTCTTATAATACTCTAACAAATTTAGAATCTACATTTCCAAAAATATTTTAGATATGGTAAGTCTGAACTCTCTCCTTAGGCTCAACATATATGAAATGGTCTAGGGGAGGGGTAACTATTTATTTATGAACTTTATTTATTTATAGCATAATCTTACTTTAGCTATTCATTTGGTCTTGTGGTAGGGATCTATAAATATTCTCCTTTATTCTTTATAATGAATGATTAAATTATGCATCATTGTTCTTATTTTATTAATTTGATACAAACCATATTTTTCTGTTATGATAATTGAATGACATTGGTTATCCAATACTGAAAGAGATTAATATCCATGAAAAAAACATATTTTGAAATGTAAATTGAAATTATAGAATTATACCATGATTATGGAATTGATGGAAATATCAAATATGTTCTATTGATCATATATGACATCCCATGTAAAATGGGAGATATCTTGAAAATGAAAAGAATATGGATAATTATGAATGGAATTGGAAATGGAAGGTAAATATAGATCCAGGTTATATTTTAATTCATTGACTATGTGATGATATATTTATTATGGCATTGAATTAATGTTTTTATTTTATATAAATACATTTCCATGATTATTTTTTATAGAACGTGATTAATTATATTATTTTTTGTGCACACATTTCCATGTGAATTGCATAAATTTTTGTGTCTGGATGAAATATATTTTGGAGATAATTATAGGGTTCCATTATTAATTATATCTATTTTATTATGACACTTTTTTATATTATTATTAAATAGGTAGGTAAGATAAAGGTGGTAATGATGAATCCATATGTATAATTAAGTTTAAAATCTTAGAGAGTTCTTAATAATGTGTATTTAATGGTGGGTGACCTTGAATTAATATCAATAATTCCAGGATAGTTTGGTTTTAAAGAGATATAGACAAGGTATATGTGTCCAATTAATAATAAATTGAAGGGATTAATAAGAAAATTAAATGGGAATAATTTTCTAGTATTAATTAATTTATTATGTCGATATATGAAATGTATTTTACATTATGTTATTAGAATCCATGTATTTTTTTAGGGTTCTCGGTTGTTGATTGATGATTTATTATTTTCTCCTAAAAATTAAAAGGGTAATGACTCCCATTCTTATGACAGATTCCATCAATGCTAGTTTCTAGCCCATGACCTATTAGAGGTAAGCCTTAGGGGTTACTCTACCTCCTCTACCAACCCAAGAAAGGTTTTATTAGAGTTATGTCATGAAAAAGTGGTATTAGATATCTTTTAGAGAGATAGGATGGATTTTGGATTTAGTAATAGGTGATATTTCATGGGTTTGGTTGGGATATAAAGTTATTTAAACCTAACCAATGAGGAAGGTGGAGGACTGATTGGTATCAGATATTTTGGCCCCCTTGTGTACTATTCCATAATCTTAATTCCATGGGGACTGATTAGGATCTAGACATCATGAAACCATGTGATTTTATATAAGGACTATGATAATGAACAAAACATGTTTAGGAAAAAAATTCACTAATTTTAGGGTAGAAAACTTAGAAGGGATGCATGAATCATTATTATAGGTTGAATTTATGTTTAATATTGATTTGTTCTTATGTTTGTGTGTTATTTACAATAAAAAATATTTATGATATTCACCCTTGATAATTCTATTACATTCAATTTTAATAAATTGATTCATACTGGTAAAAAAATATATCATAAACTACTATTATAATTTTATGCTTTAATAACTGATGCATGTTAATTAAAAAATTGGTAATATCATGTTAAAAATTAAAATTTCTATTTTAAATTAATGTTATTATATGATAGTATGATATTTTTATTATAAATAATTTCATGAATTTGTATAATCCATGTTATTTTTTTCTTAGGGGATAATGCATGTGTTTTGGAAACCGTTAATAATGTTAGAAATTGAAAGTGTTTATTTTGAAAAATTAAATTTTTATATGATTTTATTAATAATAAATAATGTATAAAAGATTATTTTTTATGAAATTTATTTTAAAATACATTTTAATTTTTCTTTTTATGAACTACTTATTATAATGATATATTTTGAAAGGAAATTTTTAACTACATGTTTAAAATGTTTTCATTCCATAAAATGAAATATTATTTCATGTGTTATGAAAACTAGTAAATTATAAAGTTTATTGAAATTTAATACTATTTATAATTATTTATTTATTAAATTTCTTTCTATAATATATATTCTTGTTGATTTATAATATTTATTTAATATTGTGATACATTCTAGTTTTATATTGTTCTTAAAAGTGGCTAACGATGAATGATTTGAATTAAAAGGAAATATAATATGTATATACTATTCATTGTAGAAAACACACCTGAGACTTTTTATTGTTATTTATATGAAATAATGCTAAATTATGTGATACATTTATTGTTTCCATGATTTGTTAAGTATGATAAGTTTCAAAGGTCAAATCATGGTTTAAAATTTATGATATGAATGATTTTCACATGATTTCAATTCACTACATGAATTATTATGTGATGATTAATTAAATGAAAATAATGATAGGGGGAAATGTGGAAAATATGAGATAGATTAAAAGCATGTTCAATAGTAATGAATAAAATGATGAAAGCTATATTCTATTAAAGGTGTAAGATAATTATAAAATTGTAGGAATTGGAATACTATATGAACTCTCATGAAATGGATACTTTTGTGTAAACAAGTTGAATATTGGCATTCCTTATTGATAAAATAATTTACTTAAAGACTCAATATTCGTTTTTGATTTTTTTATTTATCATCCCTATGTAATTCTACATGAAATAAAGTATCATGATATTATTTTTGGTATCCTTGAAAGGGTTTGATATGGTTGATGATGAGAATATGATGATTATATAAAAATATTTGTCTTGTGATGGAAGAAATTTATTGTGGATAACTATTGATGGATTGTTTGATACCCTATATTCCTTGATTATTAGATACTAATTTCTTGATTGTTTTCTGATGTTTTCTTATTAAAAACCATCATTTTTCATATTTCTTGATAGGATTAAATGTTTCATTTTTATATTTTTTATGGTTATTATGTAAATGGTTTTGTTTCTTGGTAGGAAAAATTATAATAGGAAATGAAATAATGATGTTTCTAATTTTATGATGATGGCTGGTGGGGGTTAACTTTTGATAGTTTAATGTATACATGCTTTGATACATATGATGTTGTTGATTTTTTTTATTCATCACTACTTGTATTATATTTTTTAGCCTTATAACTGAGATATATGACCCTTGATTTGAATATAGGTTGGAAACCAATATTTTGTGTTAGTTTAAGCAAATCATGATGTATTTGTACTAACATTATAGTTTATATCAAAAATATATTGGAAATGATTAAAGATACAACAATGATACTCATATATAGATAATGCAGAGAGTCTTGAATTTGGTATGAAATTATTCTCCTTTATGTTTTTTATTATAAATCATGGGTATGAGTATCTTAGGTTCAGTGAGTCTCTTAGTTTTCACTGGGTATTATATGAGAGTGAGATGTGTTATTACTTTATTTCTCTATTATTTGTATATAAATCTCTAAAAATGATATTAGAATACAATTTATGTTTGATTTGAAAAGGGTCATGAGGTGATTTATGTAAATGAAAATGAAAACTTTCCTTGACTGGAATGATAAATAATAATCCATAGTATTTTAGATTTAAAGGAAAAATATGGTTGTTGTTTTAAAACATGAATGTTTTTAAACTCAGTTAAATAATATTTGAAAATGATCTATATTTTGGAATTAATATTAAAGTTTTGATTTTAAATAAAGGTCTGTATGGATATTTCTATTAATAAATGTTTTTATGCTTATTGATTTTGGATAAAATCTAAATGTTTTTGAGGAAATTTATTTAAATAAAATCAAACAAATTTTAAGAAAGTCATGACTTATTCTCAAATAGGTATTTATTTTTAGTTTTTTTATTTTTATTTAGTAACCATGCCCCTATATGAGAGGTATCTTCCTAATATATAAACATTGTGTTTAGTTTTAAATTCTCGATGGTGAGGATTTTCTGAGATGTATCTAGTGTAAGGTCTTATATTTCCCTCAGATATTTCCTTTTTCATTCTAGGATGTTCAGTGTATAAGATCATAAGAGTAATCAGTTTACTATAGAAGGGGGGTGAATTGTAGTTTATAAAAGTAAAATATCTTCACTACTCTTATAAGATGGTAATTCAAATGATTATTCTATCTGATTAAAAAGAAATTAATTAGAAAATATTTTGTTTTGAAACTTTATAATATTAGAGTTTGAGAAACATTTACAACAAAAGTAAACTTTTTTAATATATTCACAATAGAAAGTACAATCTTATAAAAACAAGTAAATGAAAATTATACAAAGTATGTAAGGAAAATTTATATAACTTTTATAACAAATATGTACACTCTTTAACTTTAAAAGTTAATGAAGTCAATAACCCTGACTCTCATGAACCAAATAGGGTCGCCATCCAACCGATGCCCGACCCGGTCCGCGACAAGGCCCGATGGGCATTCCTGATCCCCATGGGCTGGCACAAGTGCCCGAGTATCAAAATAATGCTTTGGGAATGATTTAAAAAATTAGAAAAAACATGAACAAAACAAAAAAAGTTATTCCCAACTAAAAAACTCAACCAAACATGCCCTTACCACAAACTTGGATTTTAGTTACAAGTTCAACACCAAATCCAAACAACAAAAAAACATGGTGGCCAAAAACCAACTCAAAAACAACCCTTGGCCAGAGGACACCACCCTCTTGCCATCTCCACAACTCCACGCCAAGGTGTCAGCTAACAACCTAAACCACCACTTCCAAAAGCCTTACCCTTACCTGCATCAGACAAAACCATATCTACTTACACCTGAGGGTGTAAATAGGGTGTGAGATAACACTCCATAGAATTTCACCAATAAGAGATTCCACATGTAAATATTAACTGATAAAATAATTGCATGTTTAATCCAGGAATAAAAATAAAATCTTAAACAATTTAAAATAAAAAAATTTGAAGAATGGAAACTTTAAGGGAAAATAGTTTAGAAAGAAAAGAAACACTTTTATTTTTATTACACCACAAAGGTTACACCATATTACATTGTCAACAGAGATGTAATCCAAGAGCACCAAAGTGGGAGAGGCCTTATAGGTACTAGCACTGAAGGGAACCTAGAACATCGTGTCTCAGTGAACCAAGGAATAAGAACCACAATAACATACACTCTCATGCACAAGCCACTAGTAGGGAAACACATCCATAACCTAGTGGTCCCCAAACATCAGCCATAGTTTTTTTAGTGTTGTAATCGTCAAACCAACTGAGTGAAACTGGGCTAAGGCCACTTTCGTATAACTAGCACACTAGTCCTAGTCTGCCCACATAATACCCATGCTTCTCATTTTTTGCTCAATTAAGTCAACATGCCATATTACTTGAAAAAGTTACATGCGAAAAACACATAGTGCATTATCTACATGTTTCACCACCCTTCCCATAGAAAATGAATTTTTAAAACATTACGAACACCAGTAATTTTGTTCAAAACTCAACCTGCATCATCCACACATTCAAATAACCAGTTGTACAATTTTTTTAAAGGTCCTAGTTAAAATATATCAGCACTAGGAAAAATATATTTAGTAGTTTAATATATATATATATATATATAAGATTCATGACTCAAGGAGTCCAACAACACCAAATTAGAACCTATTTAAAACACAATGCACACTGACACACATCAAAAACACAACTGCAACTCCTTCTCATTTTAACAAAATAACTACACTAATTTGAAAGACACTTATATTTCATAAATATGTACTACCAAAAAAAGTGCAGAAAATTCCAAATAAAACTGACTATGCCCTTTGGAAACTAATAAATAAATAAGTTAAATTAATTAAATAAGAAACTCAAAAAATAAATCAATATTTAATCATGGAATAACCTTCCAATGTGTATTAGATTTCACAAACTCGATGCACAAAAATCATTGCATGCCCACCACACCTCAAGTAGACCACAAAAAATCCTAAAAAAAGGCATCACACAAATGAATATCAAAAAAGAAACTCAAACACAAACTAGAATCTTATCGCAACACCACAAAAAGGGAAGAAAACCCAACTAGGTTTCTCCGCACCTAAGGCGAGAGGTTCAAGAGGCTGGTTGGAGCTTGCGTGGTACTGGAATGAAAAAACGGGGAGGTTTTCGGTCATTTAGGAGGTAGTAGGGGAGAAGAGAAAAATGACAAAGTGTAGGAAGAAAACAAAAGGAATGGCACAAGGGCTGGTCCGGTGCGGAGGATATGTGGGGCAAGGCTTCGACGTAAGAAAAGAAGGGGGTGGGGCGCTGGAAAATGACGTGACCATGGGAAAGGGCTGCTGAAGCTTTAGCCAAACTCTGGGGATCCGCACGGATGGATGAATGAGGGTGGGAGAGGACCAGTGGTGTGGGACTCAGACGAGGTGGAGCTGGGAGGGGGTGCGACATCTCTGGTGTACTGGGCAGGAGCAGAGGCACGGTCGGCCAGTGTTAGATCCAGCTGAGGAGGAGGAACAAGGGAGGTGTGGCTATCTAGGGTTCGTGTGTCACACAATTAGGGAGGAGATGAATAGTGCCGTGCCGCAAGGGAGAGAACAAAAGAGGGAGAAACAATGGAAAAAAATATAAATGATAGGATAAAAAAATGAAAATAAAATAGATAAATAAAAAAAAGAAAGAAGGAATAGGAATAAAAAAAATAATTAAACCAATCTAAAAATGGTGAATAAATAAATTTGATAATTTATTTTAATAATGGGATTAATAATAATAAAAATACTATCGATGTTAAAAAAAATTATGTGCTAAAAATATCAATTATAAAAAGTTCCACCCACGCACCGGGCAAGGTGCACGGCTTTTCCCATGCCCTGCCCACGTGTCGGGCATTGTCATGCCAAGGATCATTTACTGGTGCAAAATGTGCATGACACATGTTGACTCAACTTTATTTATCAGCGTAAAAAGTGCACACTAATGTCGCATGGCACGTGTCGGTTTGACTTCATTTATCAGCTCAAAAAGCGCACAATAATGTCTTGCTCAACCCAAATTCCAAAAAAAAACAATTATGAAAAGGCAATTAAACTTATGTGATAAAAATTAAAATTAAAAACATACCTCAAGGAGAAGTCAGGGTGTGACAATTCTCCCGACCATGGAAACTTTACACGCTTGGAAAGTCAATTCGAAGCCTGATCAAAGAATAGAAATGGGTACTCCTGCTCAACCCAAGACTTCCACTCCCAAGTCCCATGCTTTTCATTCCCATGCTACCAAATAATATGAACTAAAGGAATATACTTCCCATGAAGCACCTTCCCTTAAGAATCCACTATCCGCATCGGCTGCTCAAACACTGATAAGTCTGGATCAATCTCCAACTCCTCCCAATTCAACAAATATGACAGATCAGGATTGTACTTTTTTAGTTGGGAGACAAGAAATAAGTCATGAATCGACATCAAATGTGAAGAAAAAGATAACTTGTATGCCACTTTCCGATCTTCTCAATAATCTCTAAAGGCCCAACATACCTCGACGTCAGCTTTCCCTACTTTCCCAAGCGGCAGTGACCCAAGCGAGGGGCCACTCTCAAGAACACTTTTTCTACCACTGAAAACTCAAGATCCCGATGCCTCTGATATGCATAAGATTTTTGGTGACTTTGAGCTGTTAACAACTACCGCCTAATCAACTTGACCCTCTCAGACGTCTCATTAACAAGGATTGATCCCAAAAGTGAGGTCTCGCCTACCTCATCCCAACAAAAAGAAGACCGAAAATGATGAACGTAGAGTTCCTAAAAGGGTTCCATTCTAATAGAGGATTGGTAACTGTTATTATAAGAAAAATAAACCAATCCCAAATGGCTATCCCATGAACCTCTGAAATCCAACACACATGCACAAATCATGTCCTCTAGAATTTTATTTACCCGCTCTTTCTAGCCATATGTCTAAGGATGGTATGCCATGCTCATCTTAATCTGTGACCCCAAATCCTTATGGAGGCCTCCAAAAAACCAATATGTAAAGCAGGGGTCCCTGTCATAAATAACTACTGATGACACACCATGAAGTCTGAACACTTCTTGAACATACAAATGACCCAAATCCTCCACCTTCGGTGTATCTATGATCGGGATAAAGTGAACTGACATGGTCAAATGATCAATCACTACCCAAATAGCATTCCCTCCCTAAGGTGTACGAGGCAATCCAACAATGAAGTCTATGGAGACCTCATCCCACTTCTAGGTAGGAATGTGTAATGGATGAAGCAGACCAGATGGTCTTTGATGCTCTACTTTCACTTGCTGACAAGTGTAGCATCTCGATACAAAGTCGGCTATGTCCCTTCCCATACTTGGCCACCAAAACTAGTGACGAACATCGTAATAAATCTTGGTAGTACCAGTATGGATGACCCACTAAGACTGGTGGCTATCCTGCATCACCACCTTCCATAGAGACAACGACACCACTGCACGGTCCTTGAAGCGCAAGATCCTCTTGGGAGACATAGACCAATCCGAAGGAGTCTCCCCACCATTAAGAAACTGCATAGATCGCTGGAACATCTCATCACCATGCTGCTCCAGCTGAATAAACTCCAGAAGATCAGGAGTCAACTGAATGCTAGCCAAGAAAGTACCTCTGCTGTGCTCCCTACTCTCCAAGTGCATCTGGGTGAAGAACCCCATCAAATTCCACTCATCGCTAGACTTCCTCAACGCCTTCACTGGTACCTTCTAGATCAAATCATGAGCCACCACATTAACCTTACCCGGGGTATAGACAATGTCAAAGTCAAACCCCTATAGATACTCGATCTAGTGAATGCTGCCTCAGATTGGGATCCTTCTAAGAGAAAATGTAGTCCAGGATCTTATGGTCAGAATAGACCACAAATGTTTCCCCAAAGAGGTAGTGACACCAAGTCTTTAGGGCATGCATCAATGCTTCCAACTCCAAGTCGTGAGTCAGATAATTCTTCTCGTGCAACTGAAGTGGGCGATAACCATATGCCACCACATGATTATCCTGCATGAGTACACACCCAAGGCCCATACCTGAAGCATCACAATAAACCACATATCCCTTCCCAGACTCTAGTAAGATCAGCACAGGTTCGATGGTCAACTACCGCTTCAACTCCTCAAAGGATTCCTGGCACTGTGGGATCCATTGAAACTTCACCCATTTCTAGGTGAGTGTGGTCATGGGGGAGGAAAGCTGTGAGAAATCCCAAACAAAATGCCTATAATAACCTACCAAGCCAAGCAAACTCCTGATCTCAAACATATTCCTTGGATGTTCCCATGACATAACTGCACTGATCTTATCAAGATCCACTGAAACCCCTTGTTCTGAGATGACATGCCCCAAAATATTCACTTCCCTAATCCAGAATGTGCACTTTGAGAGTTTGGCATATAGGCGGTGGTTCCACAAAGTTCCCAAAACAATCTGTAGGTGATTCTCATGCTCCTCCTTAGATCTTGAATAAAACAGGATGTCGTCCCCAAATACCACGAAAAAGGAGTTGAGATATTGGTGGAACACCCTATTCATGAGTTCCAGGAAAAACGTCGGAGTATTTTTCAATCCAAAAGGCATTACTATATACTCGAAGTGACCATACCTACTTTGGAAAGCTATCTTTAGAATGTCTGCTTCTCTCACCCTGAGTTGGTGGTAACTCGATCGCAATTCAATTTTGGAGAACCACTTTCCCCCTTCAACTAGTCGAACAAATCATCAATCCGAGGCAACATGTACTTATTCTCAATGGTTACATTATTCAATTTACGGTAATCAATATTCAACCAGAGGGTTCCATCATCCTTCTTTGTGAATAAAATTAGGGCGACCTAAGGAGATACACTCGGACAAATGAATGCTTTGGATACCAAACCATCCAGCTGTATCTTTAATTCTCTCAATTCGGTGGGGGCCATGCAATATGAGGGAAGAGATATAGGTTGTGTTCCCAGAACCAACTCAATCGAGAACTCCACGTCCTGCTCTAGGGTAATCCTGAAAAATCATCTTGGAAGACCTATGAGAACTCATCCACTACACAAGGTAACCTGCCCTGAGAAACACCACCATCATCCTCCAGTGCAAGCAGTGACAATTGATAAGAAAGATTCCCCAAATCAGGAAGTGGAGGTACCACATGACCTGACAAAGGATCCCATTCTCCATGAAATAACCGAGGAATCTCATCTGGTACCATAAATCTGACTCAGCTCCGATAGTAGTCAAAATGCGCTTGGAAGCACACTAGATAATCCATGCTGAGGATCACATCAAACAGGTCCATATCCAGGACAAATAAATCCCATTCCATTTCAACTCCTGACACGGAAATTGCACATGATGGGCACCTAAGACCCTGCTCCTTTTTCTTACCCAACGGTGTCACAAAATCCATCGCAATAGATAAAAGATCAGTTGGAAGGCTCAACAAGTTCACAAGACAGGCATATTTAAAAGAGGCAGATGCACCAGTATCCAAAAGTATGGAATCTAAAGAAGATTCAATTAGAATGGAACCTCAAACAATCGAAGGTCCTGCATCAGATCCCACAAGTTCTTGATCCACAACATGTAGATATCTGGTCCCTACCTGAGAATGAATGCTCACCCGTGGATCTTCCCTGACCTGGCTCTACCTAGAGGATGATCCGGTCTTGCTTCCATGACCACCAAACCGAGATCCCATAGTCCTAGTTGGATCTGACTGAACTGGTACTCTCTTGAAAGCTACAGACCCTACCCCACTCTGATAAAGGTGTGTCACTCTGCAAAATCACTGCACATGCCCCACAATTCCGCATTGAAAGCAAGGCCTGGGCAGAGTTGGACATGCAGGTCATAGGTGCCCTGCCTTCCCACACTGATGGTAGTTAACAATCCTCATACTAGAAGCAATAGATGAGGTCTGCCTGAAAGGATGTCCTAAGCTACCACCCGCCTTCTTCCCATGCTCATTACACTTCCTCTTCTTCTCGGATGAAATACTACTGCCAAATGCTGACACTGATCCAGAAAACCCCAAATTTCCTCTCTATTCAATCTCGACCATGAAAGCATGATCAAACACCTCAGTATAAGTTCCAAAATTGAATAAAAAGACATGAGAGTAGATTTCTAGTCGAAGCCCCTTCTCAAATTTCCAATATTTCTAGTATTCACTTGAAACAATCTCAGGTGCATACCGCACTAGCTCAGAAAAGAGGTTTTCATACTCCATCACTATCCGATCCCCTTGTGAAAGATCCATGAACTCCCAGGATCTGGCATAAGTCAAAACCTTAGGACAATACTTCTCATTGAAGATGACCTTGAACTCCTTCCAACCCATATGCTTGTGCTTCCCAGCTTGAATAACAGATTCCCACCATCTGCGACTAGGACCCTCTATCTAAAAAGAGGCACACTTTATCCTCACCTCCTCATATGTGTCAAGGAATTAGAACATACACTCTATCATTTCAATCCATTCCTCTGCTTCTTGAGGTTCTGAACTACCTCTAAATGATAGAGGTTTATTATTCAAGAAATCCTGAGCTTTTTCCCTTCGGAGGTTTGACTCATCTCCTCTAGCTGGAAGAGGAGCAGGAGCATGAGTTTTTCCTTGTCCCAAAGCCTGAACATCTCGGACTACTGCTTCTACAAACCTCTGATCATGTGGTGTGGGGGAAATCTCCCCGACTTCCTCCAGTGTAGGCAAGGTAGATCTTCGAGGAGGAATTCCTCTACAAGAAGAAACAGTCACATAAGAAACTTTTTAACACATAAACTTGAAAAGGAAAATTTAATCATGAAAAATAAACATCAATAAACTAAAAATGTAGGATCAACACACTAATCAAACCAGTTCTTCCTCACTTGATGTCCATGTGCAGTCTACAGCCTGCACGTTCCACCTAGAGGAGAAGCTAAACCAACACCCCGACGTCCCATGGAGACTCACGGTCTGTTACGAGGTTTGCTAGATAGGCACCCTACTCGAAATCAAAACCTTGAGCTCAGACCGTCCAAACTCTTATATAACCAGACTCGTCCTAAATAAAATAAGTCAGAAAATGAAACCTCCTCTAATACCATTTTGTCACGAACTAAATCAGGTTTCCATCAAGCTAACACCTGACCTGGTCCGCGACAAGGAAGGAGGGGAGTTCCCGATCCCCACGGGCTGGCACAAGTGCCCAGGTATCAAAATAATGCTTTGGGAATTATTTATCTGATTAAGAAAAACATGCACAAAGCACCAAACAAAAAAAGATATTCCAAACTAAAAATCTCAACCAATCAGGACCTTACCACAAACTTGGATTTTAGTTACAAGTTCAAAACCAAACCCAAACAAAAGAAAAACATGGTGGACATAAACCAACTCAAAAACCACCCATATCTAGAGGACACCACCCTCTTGAAATCTCCACAATGCCACGCCAAGGTGTCATCTAACAACATGAACCACCACTTCCAAATGCCTTACTCTTACCTACATCAGAAAAAACCAAATCTACTTACACCCGAGGGTGTAAGTATGGTGTGAGATAATGCTCAATAGGATGTCACCAATAAGAGATTCCGCATGTAAAGATTAACTGACAAAACAATTTCAAGTTTAATCCAAGAATAAAAATAAAATCTTAATTTTTTAAATAAAAGAATTTGAAGAATGACAACTTTAAGGGAAAATGGTTTACAAATAAAAGAAACACTTTTATTTTTATTACACCACAAAGGTTACACCATATGTTGTTGTCGATTGAGATGTAATCCAAGAGCACCAAATTGGGAGAGGCCCTATAGGTACTAGCACTAAAGGGACCCTTGAACATCAAGTCTTAGTGAACCAAGGAATAAGAACCACAATAACATACGCTCTTGTGCACGAGCCACCAGTAGGGAAACACATCCATAATATAGTAGTCCCCAAATGTCACCCATAGTTTTGTTAGTGTTGTAATCGTCAAACCAGCTGAGTGAAACCAGGCCAAGGCCACTTCCGTATCACTAGCTCACTAGTCCTAGTCTACCCACCTAATACCCAGGCTTCCCATTTTGTGCTCAATTAAGTCATCATGCCAAATTTCTTGACAAAGTTAAATGTGAAAAACATATAGTGCTTTATCTATGTGTTTATCCACCCTTCCCATACCAAATTAATTTTTAAAACATTATGAACACCGGTAATTTTGTTCAAAAATCTACCTACATCATCCACACAGTCAAATAACCAGTTGCACAATTTTTTTAAAGGTCATAGCTAAAATAAATCAGCAATAGGAAAAATCTATTTAGCAGTTTAATATAAATAAATAAATAAATAAATATATATATAAGATTCATGACTCAAGGAGTCTAACAACACCACATTAAAACCTATTTACAACACAACACACATTGGCACACATCAAAAACACAACTACAACTCCAGAACATTTTAACAAAATAACTACACCAATTTGACAGACACTCATATTTCATAAATATGTACTACAAAAAAAAGTTCAGAAAATTCCAAATAAAACTGACTACGCCCATTGGAAAATAATAAATAAATATGTTAAATTAATTAAACAAGCAACTCAATAAATCAGTCAATCTTTAAAAATATAATCCCCTACCAATGTGTATAAAATTTCACAAACTCGATGCGTAAAGGTCATTGCACATTCACGACACCTCAAGTAGACCACAAGAAATCCAAAAACAAGGAATCACTGAAATAAATATCAAAAAAGAAACTCAAACACAAACTAGACTCTAAATGAAACACCAAAAAAAGGGAAGAAAACCCGGTCACTCCGCACCAAAGGTGAAAGGTTCAAGAGACTGGCTAGAGCTTGCGCGGTGCCCAAATGACAAAAGGGGGAGGACATCAGTCGTTTAGGAGGTATCAGGGGAGAAGTGCGCAGTGACAAAGGGTAGGAAGAAAACAAAAGGATTGGCGCAAGGGCTGGTCCGACGAGGAGGATGTGTGGGGTAAGTATTCGGCGCAAGAAAAGGAGGGGGCTGGAAAAAGGCGTGGACACGGGAAGGGGCCGCTGAAGCTTCGGTCGAACACCGGGGAGCTGCACGGATGACCGGACGAGGGTGGGATAGGACCAGCGGTGTGGGACTCGACTGAGGTGGAGTTGGGAGGGGGTTGATATGTCGCTAGTGTACTGGTCAGGAGTAGAGGGATGGACCACCAATGCTAGATCTGGTCGGGGAGGAGGAACATGGAAGGTGCGACTGCCTAGGGTTCGTGTGCCGCACAATTAGGGAGAATATGAATTTTGCTATGCCGCAAGGGAGAGAATAAAAGAGGGAGAAAAAATGGAAAAAAATAGAAATGATAGGATAAAAAAAGAAAATAAAATAGATAATAAAAAAGAAAGAAAGAAGGAATAGAAATAAAAAATAATAATAATTAAACCAATATAAAAAAAGGTGAATAAATAAATTTGATAATTTATTTTAATAATGGGATTAATAATAATAAAAATACTATTGATGTTAAAAAAGGAATTACGTGCTTAAAAAGTTAATTATAAAAAGTTCCACCCACGTGCCAGGCAGGGTGCACAACTTCGCCCGTTCCCTACCCACGTGTCGAGCATTGTCATGCTAGGGATTATTTACCAGTGCAAAAAAGTGCACAACACGTGTCAGATCGAATTCATTTATCAGCGCAAAAAGAACACACTAATGTCGCATGACACATGTCAGCTCGACTTCATTTATCATCACAAAAAGTGCACTCTAATGTCATGCTCAACACAAATTCCAAAAAAACATTTATAAAAAGGCAATTAAACTTATGTGATAAAAATTAAAATTAAAAACATAACTCAAAGTGAAGTTCAGGTGTGACACTGACTTTGGGTATCCATGGTTTACACCAAACCATAAAGGTCTATCTTAATAAACCAAGGATGAACTTGATATAAAGATCAAACAATATTCTATTTCCCTAGCCTCAGGAACCCTCAACCAAAAATATTGTAATAAACTATATCTTCCAATCCCTGGAATAGATCAACCAAACACAAGATTAAATAAAAAATTAAAAACTCAAAAGATCTTAAGGCATTTAAAATCCTCACATAGATTCCTTAAGAAAAAAAAATCTCTAAAAATTACAATGGAGCATATGATTAACATAATGTTACACAATCATCCACTTATCTTTTGATCATTGGTGATGTAAAAGCTTGGATTTCAAAAGACCCCTCCTCCTCAAATGATGCTTCTATTTATAGGAATTTATTCAATGATCATATCTTCATATATCAAAGGTGGTTTAAACAACATTAGACAAACTCCTAATTCATTTTTAAAGTTCTAAATGACTTCTATAACAACCCATGACCTTAAAATAATACTATTTTCAATAATGTATACAACACACCACAATGAGATTAAATGAACCATGAAATATTTTTATTTATATATGACTGTTATAACCTAGACATTGAATTAGAGAGTATGAATAGTATTAAAAAAATTATGAAATATATATAAAACACAAACTAAATACAAATTCATTTATTAATTCATAGGTAATAAGTACTAAATTTTTAGTAAAGTTATTTTATGTTTCATAAACACGTTTTCTTAAAAAATGTTATTTATTTATTTATTTTTTTGAGAGAATATTATAACTAATTTCTGGAACTTCTATAAATTATATTTAAAAAACTAATATTGTTTTTGAAATCATCATATCAAAATTATCTTAGGGTGAAAATTTTCTTATTTTTATGAAAAGATTTATTTTTTTATGAATAGTGAAAAATACTGATTTCCATTGAAAATTGTATTTTTGTTTCAAGGATTTAAAAATTCCCATTTTATTTTAAAATTTTTTAGAAGTAAAATTAGTTATATTATATTATTAAAAACTCAATTATGTTCATTGGAAACAATTTTATGAATGGATTTTGTATAAAAAAATTATTTTTACAAAAGGCATTTTTATGAAAAATTCATTTTCATTGCATTTTGTGTTTTGATTATAAATTAACCAACACCACTTATAGAAATTATATATTCAAAAATGGATTCTATATTTGATATAATGAGGTTCATATTTAGTAAATTTTCCCCTTTTATTTTTGTCCAATATGAATAGTAATTGGGGTAAAAATTATCACATTATTAAAGGGTAAATCGGGTAAATATAGGTTAAAAATAAGTCATAAGGTCATAATTATTTATTATAATTCTTATTGGATGAAGGTAATTTGTACCTTACCACCTTATTCTTGAAATTGATTTTTTTATTGTACACATTTCCATGAAAATGACCTATGTAATATTTAAATGAAATAAAGTTTTAAAATGTGACGCTTTTAGTTTTAAATATCACTTAAATTATACCATAGAGAAAAATAAATTATTGTATTAATATTAATGTTAATTTTAAGTATAATTAAATTATATTAATTATGGTAATCAATTTATAATTTTTAGTGATTAAATAATTACATTAAATCCTCATGCAATGCTAGTAAAATATTTATTCAGTTAATAGAAAAATAAAATAAATGACTTTAAAAATATTAAAATTGATATAATTTATATTAATTAATGTTCCCCATGAATTTTTAATATATAAATGAAATTTTAAGGATTTTTATAAATGATTATATTTTAATTACATAGTTGTATTGACGTATTTAAAGTCAAATTAAATGAATAGTGTTAAAAATGACAATAATAATGTTCTAAAAGAAATAATTTTTTTTAAATGATTTAAAATTAATAAAAAAATTATATTTAAAAAAAAATAATGATTTATGGTTTAAAAAATCATCCATTGTATAGATAAGGTTTTTTTATTTTATACTAATATTATTAACTCTTAAAGGGTAGAAACTTTTAATATTAAGGTAATTGTCAAAATGGTTAATGGGGTGTTAAAACTAAATGTTATGGGTGATAACATACCCAAAACTTGTCTAAATTTTAATGGATGAGAAAATTTAGAATTAAAATAATATTATATTTTAATTATATAAATTTTGAGCCATTTGGTAATGAAAAATAATTTATATTAATTTAATACATCAATAAATCCCAATAATGCCCCTCCCCTCTCTTATAAAAGGACACACCTTATCTCAATTAATCACACCAATTTGAGCTATCTATATCAACCAAAAAATATGCATTAAGGTTATGAACATCCTTATAAAAGTTTTATATGTTCTTTTTTATTCCAAAATTCTAACCCTACATCCCTTAAGAGGACATCTAAAAGAAGCTTATCGAAGAAGTGGTAATTGTATTTACCGACTATTTTAAATTTATTTCTTCTTATACTAACTCTAAATATAATTTAACCATAATAAAATAATAAATACATTATAATAAATATATTTATATGTTATAATTATTATTTTAAAACCATTTTCATCACTTTTCCATCTTATAAAAAGTGAAAACATCGTACGTGCGTATGTACGACTTACCATCTCCACATAGTAGTGTAATTAAATTTTCATCACCATTTCACTTGGATGGTTATAAAGATAAAAATAATAAATATATATGATATTTATTAAATAAATATGATTATATAATTATAATATAGTACATAACTTCTTACCTTCAAATTTTTTGGAAAACTATAACATCGCTTATGCGTGCATGTTGACTACCACCTCCACGAAGCGATGTTAACTATTTTTTATTTAAAATTTACATGAATGGTAATAAGGTTATATTTAATTAATATATGTGATATATATGGAATAATAATGATTATTTAAAGGTCAATAATTATTTATATTTATTTCATTCCATCGAAAAATAAAAACAGCCTTCATCCGTACGTACGACCTACCGTCTCCATGAACAATGTAATTAATTTTTCTATAACTATATTTTATGGTTTATTATATATATATATATATTTAATATATAATATATTTATATATTAAATAATATTTTTTATATTATGTAACCATGGTAAATATCCAAGGACTGAAATCACCAAATCAAAACATACTTGAAAAACAACGAAGTTTGTACCCGAAATAATGATAATAAAAAACAATTACTAACAAACAAGTGATAAAATGTTTTAAATCGATCATATATGACATTATAGATATTAATATGGATCTTTTATTTTATTATAATAAATTTAAATTTATTATACATGAGGTTATAGTACATACGAGGCAAGTTGAACATGAGGTAATGGATTTTTTCTCAATTCCCACACCATTGAGACATATTTGGTATTTTGCACCCATTTGTTTTTATGAGGTGTATATAATACATATTTTAGGAATTAAAGATTAATATAAATTTATTCGTGATTATTAATTATTAAATTCAAATTAATATTCCAAAAATAATGTTTAAAAGAATAAAGTTATCCTATTTCTCGTTTTGATCGGGTGCATTGTACTTCCATATCCTTGTTTTTAAAAATTATTTTTCAAAAGTAATTTTAATTACTCAAATGATTTATTAAGGATATTTTATGTTATCATTGATTTTTACCTGTGTTGAATGGAATATTTCTAATGTTTTTCTCAAAAGTTTAATTTTCAACAATTTTTTATAAAAAAAATAAAAGGAATGTTTTCTTTTTTACGTATATGGTATTAGTGGAATTTCCCAAGACAAAAACCATTTTATACACCTTAAACTTATTCTATATGATTTCAATGATTTTTAAAAGGAAACTCTTTATGAATTCTTATTTTAAATGTTTCATTTCCCCGTTTTTATATTCTTTAAAATAATTGATTTTACTATAAAATCCATTTTTTTAATGTCATCTCTCATCTCTTGATTGATTTGCTAAACATTAACAATCCCTTGAAAAATTAAATTTCTTATGATCATTAGACATTAAATTTCTCTTAAATATCCATATTTTTTATATAATGGATATGGATATTTCCTAAACCATATACCATTTTTATATACGGTGATTTGATTGATTGGGGGGATATTGATAAATCTATATTCTTTACCCAATATAGATATTTTAACAGATGAAAAAAGATAAACCTAGTTTTATTATATAAAATTTTATTAAATGAATTTATTTATAATTTAAACATTTTTAATATGATTTTCTTTAAAATAATAATTGAAATTAAATGTTTTAATACAAGTACAATTCTCATTTTTTTTTCTAAAAGTAAATATTATTTTACTTTGTTAGAATAAATACTTTTATTAAATAGAATATTCATTTATCAAAATTTTTATTTAATAGAATATTTTAAATAACAATTATGTATAGATATAGTTAATTTTTTTTGATTTTCAGAATATAATATTAATTTTCAATAAAATTATAAATATAATATAAATCTAAAAATATTATAAAATTATAATTTTATATTGATATTATACATTTAATTTAAAATTATTATTTTAAAGTATTAAAATATCAAATATTTTAATGACATTACTTTGTGAAGAAATTCACTATTTCAATTTATACAAATACATATTTAAACTATCATCTGAATGATTATATCAAAATTATTTACGTTTTACATATTTTGGGTTTTTAAAAATATGATATATATATATATATATATATATATATGATGTAATAATTAATAGTATTAATTTATAAATTTTTTATTAGGTTAATTTTTATAAAATTATTAATTTTATGATTATTGTTTAATAAAAATTACAATGGTATAAATATTTTAATATTAAAAATTTAAATTATAATACATATTATATGTTAAACTATATAAAAGAACTTAAATATAAAAAAGGTAAAGATATAATAATAATAATAAAGTGATAATGAGGAATTGATTTAATTGTAGAAAAAAAAAGTAAAAAGAAAAATTGAAAGTGTGTTATGGAAAATGTGTAAATAAAAAGGAAAAAATGAAAATAAAATAATAAAAAAAGTAAAAACGTGAATGGGAGGTCTGTGAGGTTCTAGGGTAAGTTGAGGGTTGCTTTAGGGTTTCGGGAGGCTATTCTTTGGATTGGGTCGAAGGCAGGACAACGGTTCGGGATGAGTAGGCCGAGCAGCTTCAGTGGTGTCGTGCAGAGTCTTGTTGCATGCTGCAGCCAGAGGTGTCACACAAGTAGGGAGAAGCCGATGCCAGATTGGGGTATGCTGCGGATGAGGGAGTCCTATCATCTGTGAGTCGCGGTCGATCAGAGTCACAACACTGAAGGAGGTCACTGGTGAGGGTCTGACCGAAGCAGTGCAGGTTCGAGCTTCATCTTGGAGATTAGTTGTGGTTAGGGTTTTAGAGTATCAGAATATAGAACCGAGGGAGGAAGGTTCTTTATAATTGTTGAATCTAGGTTTAATCAAACTATGGTCCATTTAAAAAATGATGATTTTCATATTCTTTTGGTTCATCTCTGTCAATTTCAATTTGTTTCTCTACTCTGGTTTAAGACTTGGTTAATAGAAAATTTTGTCTGATTATTGAATTTATATTTACTGTTTTGGTTCTTTTTGGTTTTGATCCACAAATGTGGATTCTTCTATACTATTATCATGATTTTATATTAATTCTGTCTGTTCTGAGATAGCTTTATTTGGGTGAATTAAATATAGTATATATGATTAAAATTTTATTTTTTGCCTCACCTCAAGTCCTAGCTTACATAGCTAGCTGAGTCTTACACATCTTTTTTACACAATATTTTTATGGCTATAAAATCCTCATTTCAGTGTGAAAATGAGATTAAGGGAAAACCCCAATTTCAGTCCACATCCTAATCTACTGCAGATGGTCTTCTTATAGTCTTATCCTCAAGTAATGGATATACTATCTATTTTTTTTCAGCTTACGTACTATAATTTATTTTCTTACGCAAGTGAATTAATATTTATTTTCATGGTTAAACTTATTTAGTAAGGGAGTTTATATATTTAGTGTTCATATTTCAATTATAAAAAATTATTTTTTTGGTTTAATTTGAGTCTGCGTAAGGTATTATTTTCTTATAATCAATTTATGTTTAATATTATTTATTTGTAAGGGGTCTGATATTGAGTTGATTTTACACTATGGTTGAGTTTTTCATAGCCTTATGCACACCTCTACACCCTTGTTTTAACACTGTGATGATTTCTGTCCTTGTGGATTCAAGATAGCAGCTGTGTTGCTAGTTCAATTTTGAAGTAAGGGATTAATTTTATATTTCAAATTATGTTATTTTACGTAGATATATATATATATATAACTATTTTCTTATTCCTGAATTTTGTCTTCTGCTTATTTATTTAAGTATATAAATTATGTTGTATAAAAATTATTGTGCAACATATATTTTCTCTAATATTGTGTTTCAGTTGCAACATTAATTTGTTGCTTTCTATATTGTAAGAATTTTTATAATTTAAATATCTTTTCAAATTAAATATGAAATGAATTATTTTTATTAAATCATGTATTAATACAAGGAGTTTAATTATGTTCTTTGGAAATGGTAATTTGAATTAATTAAAACTATGTTATGATTTTGTTAAAAACTTATACTTTTTTTTGGTCAAAGTCTTTAATAAATATTTAATCTATACTAAATTCCATGCTATATACATAAATACATATATAGTATATGTATATATACACATATAAATATTTGGATTAAATTTTTATTGTTATCAAAATGATTCAAAAAAATGAGCATATCATCTTATCATTGTATATTAAAATTACATATGTTTCAAACACATATAAACATGGCCATGCGTGTATGCATGACATCGACAAACACCAAATTACAATGAATTCTTGGTTACAATTAAAATTATAAGGTTTAAATTCCGTAGTTAATAAGTACATGGAATTCAATAAAAATATTTTATTTTAAATATTTCCTTTTCCATTTTATGTGAGGAACTTAATTAATTTTTACGACAAATTATTTCAAATGTATTTTGGAAACTGGATTGAATATATTGACCATTTATGAAAATATTTATGGCGAGGGATTGGTTATAACCAAAATCATAAGTATTATTAGATAAATGCTGATATTCTTTTATATATATATATATGTACATACTTACATGTAAACATAAGTGGGAATGAGTTTTAATGTAGAGATGTGCTTTACCAAATATTGAAAACTCTAGTGAAAATATATATTAAAGTAAAGGAATATTAAAATGTTTTTAGAAAATTTGGCGCTTTATCATTGTAAATACAGAAGGTCCTTGGGGAGTGAACCCTTCCTTCGCAAAGTGGGTAGGCCAAGACAACCTTTAGTGATTCATGTGACCTCAGAATAGTGCTTTTTTCAGAAGCTTGCGTATTGTTTTCGAAAAAACACTGGATTATGTTTAGGAAATTTTGAGTGTAAGTATTTTCTAAAACAACCTAGTATTTTAAAGCCATATGTAATTTCAAGTAGTATTTTTAAAAAATGTAGTTCTTTATGTATTTATTAAATTAATTTAAAATCATATTTTAAAAATCATTTATTGATGGATTTTAAACCTCTTACTGGGCATATTTAATGCTCACCCCTTGTTTTAATTATTTTTCATAGGTCACTTTGGAGTCCAGAGTTGGACTTCTTCATTTTTTCACTGTTGAAGCGTAGTTGTCTTCTCATTTTATTTTAATTTTATTGCAACTCTAATATTTTTTAAGTTTGTATCTATTATCTAGAACCTATTTCGGTAAAAGATCATCTATTATGTAATGTTTAAGGCTGGGTCCTTATAATTGGTATCATAGGAACGATTTGGAAAACTCAGGAGATTAGATGTTGTCATCTAAGTGGTAGAGTTTAAAAGTCTAACAGTCTTAGTTTTCTTAATTCTAAAGACATAAATTCAGAATTGCTTTTAGTATAACGAAATGAATTGTGCGGACACAATTCTTTTAAGGGGGGAATAATTTAACTACCCAAAAAATTTAAAACTAGTTTTATTATAAAAATATTTTATTAAATGGATTTATTTATAATTTAAACATTTTTAAGAAGATTTTATTTAAAATAATAATTGAAATTAAATGTTTTAATACAAGTATAGTCTCAAATTTATTATAAAAGTAAATATTATTTTACTTTTTTAGAATAACTAATTTTATTAAACAAAATATTCTCTTATCAAAATTGTTATTTAATAGAATATTTTAAATGACAATTACATATAGATATCGTTATTTTTTTTGATTTTCAAAATATGATATTAATTTTGAATAAAATTATAAATATAATATAAAACTAATACTATTATAAAATTATAATTTTATAATTATATTATACATGTCATTTAAAATTATTATTTTAAAGTATTAAAATATCAAATATTTTAATGAAATTACTTTGTGAAAACAATTCACTATTTTAATTTATGCAAATACATATTTAAACTATCAGATGAATGATCATATCAAAATTATTTGGGTTTTATATATTTTTGTTTTTTGAAAATATTAAATATATATATATGAAGTAATAATTAATAGTTTTAATTTATAAATTTTTTATCGGATTAATTTTTATAAAATTATTAAATTTAGGAATCTTGTTTAATTAAAATTATAATGGTATAAATATTTTAATATTAAAAATTAAACTTATAATACATATGATATGTTAAACATTATAAAAGAACTTAAATATAAAAAGGTACATATATAATAATAATAAAGTGATAATGAGGAATTG
This sequence comes from Viscum album, assembly GCA_963277665.1. Taxonomy (NCBI): domain Eukaryota; kingdom Viridiplantae; phylum Streptophyta; class Magnoliopsida; order Santalales; family Viscaceae; genus Viscum; species Viscum album. Next base: position 379,553,692 of record OY728127.1, on the reverse strand, counting down.
ATTGAATTGGAGACATAAAAGTTAAAAGAAAAATTGAAAGCATGTTATGAAAAATGTGTAAAGTTAAAGGAAAAAAATGAAAATAAAACAATAAAAAATGGAAAAACGTGAATGGGAGGGGTGTGAGGCACTAGGTTAAGGTGAGGGTCATGTTATGGTTTTAGGAGGTTGTGCTTTGGCCTGGGTCGAAGGCAGGACAACGATCTGGGATGAGCTAGCTGAGCGGCTTCGGTGGAGTCGCGTAAAGTCGTGTCGCACGCCGCGACCAGAGATGTCGCACAAGCAGGGAGAAGATGAGTCCGGATCCTGGTATGTTGTTGTTGAGGGAGTCCTATCCTCTATGAGTTATGATCAATTAGATTCACGGTACTGAAGGAGGTCGTCGGTGAAGGTTCGACTGAAGCAGTGGAGGTATGACCTTCATCTTGGTGATCAGTTGCGGTTAAGGTTTTAGAGTCACAGAATCTAGAACTGAGGGAGGTAGGTTCTTTTTAATTGTTGAATCTAGGTTTGATCAAACTGTGGTCCTTTTGAAAAATGCCGATTTTCATTTTCTTTTTGTCCATGTTTGTCAATTTTAATTTGTTTCTAAACTTTGGTTTTAGACCTGGTTAATAGAAAATTTGGTCTGATTATTGACTCTATCTTTATTGTTTCAATTCTTTTTGGTTTTGATTCGCAAATGTGGATTGTTTTATACTATTATCATGATTTTATATTAATTCTGTCTATTATGAGATGGATTTATTTGGATGAATCAAATACAATATATGTGATTAAAATTTTATTTTCGTTGTCCTCACCTCAAGTCCCAGCTTGCCCAGTAAGCTGAGTCTTGTACATCTCTTTTTACACAATATTTTTATGGCTTTAAAAGCCTCATATCAGTGTGAAAATGAAATTAAGGGATAACCCCAATTTCAGTCCACATCCTAAGCTACTGAAAATGGTCTTCTTGTAGTCTTATCCTCAAGTAAGGGATATACTATCTATTTTTTTCCAGCTTATATTCCATAATTTATTTTCTTGCATAAGGGAATTATTTTTTATTTTTATGGTTAAAATTATTTAGTAAGGGAGTATATATATTTAGTGTTCATATTTCGGTTATAAAAAATTATTTTATGGTTTAATTTTAGTCTGTGTAAGGGATTATTTTCTTCTTATCAGTTTATGTTTAATATTATTTATTTTTAATGGGTATACTATTGAGTTGATTTTACTCCCTGGTTTGGGTTTTTCACAGCCTTATGCACACCTATACACCCATGTTTTAACACTGTGATGATTTTTATCTTTGTGAATTCAAGCTGGCAGTTGTGTTTCTAGTTTGATTTTGAAGTAAGGGATTAATATTATATTTTAAATTATGTTATTTTACACACACACACACATATAACTATGTTCTTATTACTAAATTTTGTCATCTGTTTATTTTTTTAAGTATAAAAATTATGTTGTATAAAAATTATTATGAAACATATATTTTCTCTAATATTTTGCTTCACTTGAAACATTAAGTTGTTGATTTCTATATTGTAAGAATTTTTATAATTGAAATATATGTTCAAATTCAATATAAAATGAATTATTTTTGTCAAATCATGTTTTAATACATGGATTTTAATTATGTTCTTTGGAAATGGTAATTTGCGTTAATCAAAACTATGTTATGATTTTGTTAGAAACTTATATTTTCTTTTTGGTCAAATTCTTTAATAAATATTTAATCTATAATAAATTCCATGATATATACATACATACATATATAGTATATATATATATATGGATGAAATTGTTATTGTTATCGAAAGATTCAAAAAAATATGCATGTCATCTTATCATCATATATTAAAATTACAGATGTCTCAAGCACATATAAACATGGACTTGTGTGTATGTATAAAATCAACATCCATCGCATTATAATGAATTCATGGTTCCAATTAAAATTATAGGTTTAAATTATATTGTTAATAAGTACATGGAATTCAATGAAAGTATTTTATTTTAAATATTTCCTTTTCCATTTTATGCGTGGAACTTGATTAATTATTACAACCAATTATCGCAAATGTGTTTTGGAAAATGGATTGAATATATCGACAGTTTATGAAAATATTTATGGTGAGGGATTGGTTTTAACAAAACTCACAAGTATTATGATATAGAGCCAGATTTTCTTATATATATATATGTGTGTGTGTATATACTTTCATGTAAACATCAGTGGGAATGATTTTCAATGTAGAGATATGTTTTACCAAAGATTGAAAACTCCAGTGAATATATTTATATAAGTAAAGAAAGATTAAAGCATTTTTAGTAAATATGGTTCTTGATTGTTGTAAATATGGAAGGTCATGGGGGAGTAAACCCATCCTTCACAAAGTGGGTAGGACCGAACAACCTTCAACTATTCAGGTGACCTCAGAATAGTGTTTTGCATTCAGAAGATTGCATATTGTTTTTGGAAAAAAATTGGATTATGTTTAAGCAATTTTGAGCATAAGTATTTTCTAAAATAACCTAGTATTTTAATACCATAAGTAATTTCAAGTAGTATTTTTTTTAAAAAGTACTTATTTATGTATTTATTAAATTAATTTCAACGCATATTTTAGAAATGAGTTATCAAAGGTTTTTAAATCCCTTACTTGACCTATTTAATGCTCAACCCTTATTTTAACTTTTTGCACAGGTGACTTTGGAGTCCAGAGTTGGATGTTTTCATTTTCGTGCTGTTGAAGTGTAGTTGGATTCTAATTTTATTTTAATTTTATTGAAACTATGATATTTTGTAAGTATGTATCTATTCTCCAGAACCTTGAGAAGTAAAAGGTCCCCTTCTATGTAAGGTTTAAGGCTAGGTCCTTATAAATATTTTTTGATAAGGAATATTTTTCATGAATTAAGTTTATCATTAAGAATATGAGGAATGCATTATAAATATAGTGATAGGTGGGGCTTAGAATTATATAACCCCTTGATGCATCAATAGGTCTCATAAGACAAATTAGTATACTATAATCAAATGGGTTTTTGGTGTATGCATACCTATAGTTTTATACAATCTCTAAATAAGGCTGTTATGGTATAGATATCATTATGTCCAAGATCATAACATCCAATATTAAGAATTTATATCATTGAAAATTTATTTATTATTATCCATGATATTACTACATCTATATTATCCAAGGATTGATTTTGTTCTTAAGTTATTGATTATAGGGAATGTGTTTCCATTTATTTACCTTACCATATTATTTATACCTTATTTATTTATGATAGTTTCTACTATACATAACCCTTAATGAGCATTTGATCTTACCATTTTATTTGTTTTCTTTTCCCCATGATATGAAGAAGGATATTATGAATAATATCAAGGATGAAAGAACATTTTTTTATTATGTACTTTATATTTCCAATGTAATATGTAAATCATGTATGTATCTGATTCTTAAGGACTACTAAATTTACCGATCCTTTAGGATTATATACTTTATATCTATGCCAATGTAATAAAGTAAACACTGGCTATAGTTAACTGGAGTTGGTATTATTACATTTATAATTAAAGTAAGTTTTATAGAAACCTTGAGAACTATATTTTAAATAAAAATATCTAATATGATAATTATGATAAACCCTTATATTATTTTAGAACTTTTATCATTAAAGGTATTTTATTTTATGGATTAATATTCAGTATAATTATGAGCTGACTCAGTATGTGCCATTATTTAGTGATTGTTCCTAATAGAGGAAAGGGAATCATTATCCATTGACAATGTAGGAATTTCATTTCTGAGAAAACCAATACAACTATTATTGGAATTGAGAATATCTGTCTATATTAGGGAAGTTAACTTAGGTTATGACAAATACTTTTTCCCATATAGACCAACTTGTTGTTCAAAAATTTGATTTTCCTATGTTGGATTTCTTAATGCAACAAATGCCTTCATATTTTAGTGAAACTACTAATATATTGGTTTTTAAGAAATGGATTAATATCTCGATAAGATATTCCATGATTTGGGATGAAATTAATGTTAAAAGGTTATTCTAGTAGTTTATTGTTTTTAAGGATTTTCTGATCAATGGTGGTCATTGATCCTAAACACTAAAGAGGATGAACAAATATAAATTATGTAATGGAGAAATTTTAAAGTGATTTTATTCAAAAAATAATTTCCTTATAAGTGATGAGCTAATATGGAAAGGTGATTCCTCAATCTAAGATAAAAATTAATAGGAAAGTGTTGTTGAGTATGAGGAAAAATTTTCAAGAATAGTATGACATGATGTAGACTACATACATATTCTAGAAAGTAAGATTGATCATATCTTGGACTGAATTAATCCAAATCTCCAAAGGGCACTAGTTTCTTAAAAATTTTCATCACATGATGATATAATATCCAGTGCCAAAATGATAGATAATGAATTTACTAGATTCTATATCTTCATGGAAAATCAAGAGAAGAAGTGGTCTACTTGGAACCAAGAAAAAGGTAAAATTTCAAATTAGAATAAGGGAGCCAATAAATTTCTATCATGTTAAAATTATGGAAAGAAACACCATGGAAATTTTTTGAAGTGTATGGGATTTTGTTACAAGTGTGGAGATAAGGATGATCTAGCTAATTACTATAAGGAAAAGAAATAATCTAATATTATATAATGCTTAAACTATAAAGAGATAGAAAATTATTGAAACCATTTCCAAAATCATCAGGGTAACATCCAATAGAAGAAACCAAGGGGAGAAGGCCAATCTTCTACTATTACTATAATTGAAATGGAATGATTAATTTGGTTGCGTATTTGGATTAAATAATTATTCTTATCAGTGATATTTTGGTAATAATAATCCAAAAACATATAAGGACTGTACTATAATAGTTTTTCGTTAAGGATTTTAAATAATTTATTGAATGGTACTGATAACAGAGAAAAGTGATTTAATAGTAAAGTTATTTTTTATGGAAAACACATGATTTGGGAAAAGATAACCCTTAATATACACCTAATGATGAAGTAATAATGTTTAGTTGGGATAAAGAGATTATTAAAACTTATAAATTAAATAGGATAGTAATGGTAACCATGGAAATGATTAGTAATTTGATGAAAAATTAATTTATGGTGAAGTTTAAAACATTTTTGGATTTTTTAAATATATTTTATAATCTAGGATTTTATTTAAGGAATAAGGATAAAGTTAATTTTTGGAAGAATTCATGGTTTTTTTAAGTTTTATGGTGATTCAAGTTATTAGTATGTTTTAATAAAATATTTGGTCAAGGTATTCCCATGTTTGGTATGTAACACCATGAGACACTTTATTCTATTTGGGAATAATTTTTTTATTAAATTTTTTAGATTTTTTTTATTTCAAATTTCATCAGAAATATTTCGGAGGAGTCTTAAGAAATGGATTAAGTTTAACTTTGGGGGTGGATGAGGTTTTAGAGATTAATTTATTTTTGGATAAATTGTGCTAACCATTTTAGTTTTAGAAAATATCTTTTGATAGGAGGAATGAATTATCATTATTTTATGGATCTTATGATTTTTTAAAATATAATTTTAGTTCTTCAAGCATAAAATAAATTCATCTTGGATATTATTTATTAAGAGATGAAGTGTAAATTGATCGAAGGACAACCAAAGGATGAAATTGTGATTATAAAATATAAATTTATCAAGAATATATATTTCATTACGTTTTTAGTATAAATTATAAAGTAATTACTTTACTCTAGTAAAAATATATTAAAACAAATAATTCATCATATTGTGATGATTTTTGATGAATTTATTCTTTTTTTACCCATAAAAAATTTACGGTTTTGTAGTCATTAAATTTCTCCTAACCATATTATCTATCACTATATATTTTTCATTGGGTACTAGTTTTCTATTCCATGTCCATATTTAAACTTCCCACTAATTTTATCATATTTAGAAACCTAGTTTTGTGATGACCTTGGTATTCCCCCTTCCCTCTTTTTAAGAGGAAGTTTTACTAACCCTTTTTACGATGTTGATTTTCTAAAAGGGAATTTTCAAATGTAAAACCATTTTTTATCAGGAATAAGGTAAAATTGTGAGGAAAAAATTTATTGAAGGGGGAGGGGGATAATTTAACAGCATGATATTTTAAAATAACACTATTTTAGGTAACGTATACAACACCCAACACCGAGCTTAAACGAACCATGAAATGTTATTATTTAAATATGAAAATTACAAATTTTCCATTGAATTGGTGGGTGTGAATAGTATTAAATGAATTATTATATATATATATATATATATAAAATAACTAATCAGTAAAAAAATCATTTATTAATCCTTAGGTAATAAGTGGTCGATTTTCTGTAAAGTTATTTTATGCTTCAAAAATAAGTTTTCTTCAAAAATGATTTTCATTTATTTTTGTGAGAAAATATTATAATTAATTTTTTGAACGTATATAAAAATTATTTTATAAAAATAATATCATTTTTTAAATAATTATATAAAATTATCTCAGGGTGAAATTTTTATATTTTTTAGAAAAATTAATTTTTCAATAAATAGTGAAAAATATCGGTTTTCATTGAAAATTATATTTTTTGTTTCAAGAATTTTAAATGTACCATTTTGTTTTAAAATTATTTAAAAGTAAAATTAGTTCTCTTATATTATTAACAATTCTATTAAGTTCATTGGAATTAATTTTATGATTGAATTTGGTATAAAAACATTTTTTATACATAAAAAGAATTTTTTCTAAAAAATTTCTTTTCATTGTGTTTTGCGTTTGATTTTAAATTATTTATTTCTACATATAGAAATTAAATATTAAAAAATTTTAAAAATATTTTATAAATATACGTTCAATGTTTTTAAATAAACCTTTTTTATTTTTGGCCAATATGAATAACAATTGTGGAAAAAATTATCACCTCTATAATTGGTGAACCATGTTAATCTAGGTTAAAACTAAGTGATAAAGTCATATTTTTTCATAATAATAATTATTAGATGAAGGTAATTAGACCCTTATCACATTATTTTATTAATTTATTTTTTAATAGAAAATATTCCATGAAAATGACCTATATAATGTTTAAATCAAAGAAAGTTAGAAAATGTCAACCTCTTAGTTCTAAATATATCTTATGTGTTCAAATAGGGAAAAAATAAAGTGGCGGATGAATATTAAATTTAATTTTGTGAAAAATGAAATTATAGTCCTGATGGTAATTTGTTTATAATTTTTATTTATTAAATAATTACGTTAAATTCTTGCGAAATGGTAATATTGTATTTATTCAATTAATAGAAAAATTAAATAATATTTTTTAAAATATTAAAAGTAATATAATTTAAATGAAATAATGCTTCCCATGAAATTTATAGATATATATAAAATTTTAGTTTTGTTTTAAAGTATTATATTTAAATTATCCACATATCTTTATGTATTTAAAGTGAAATTAAATAAATAGTGTTAATAATGACATTAATGATATTTTATAATAAATAATAATTTATTAAATGATTTAAAATTCATAAAAATATTATATACATCTAAATTAATGGTATATTATTTTAAATATCAACCATGTTCCATTTATCGGTCATATTTCATTTTATAGTAACAATATTAACCCCTAAATTGTAGAAAAATTTAATATTATGGTAATTTTCAAAAGGGTTAATGGGGGCTTAAAATTAAAAGGTAAAGGTGAAACCATACAAAAAACTTGTAAAAAATTTATTTTATAAGGTTATTTAGACTTATATTTATCTTATATTATTATTATTTAAATTTTGATCCATTTTGGAATGAAATATAATTTATATTCATTTAATACTTCATGAAATTCCAAGAATGCCCCTCCCATATCTTATAGAAGGACACTTCTCTAAATTGTTCACACCACTTTGAGCCATATACCTTTACCAAAACCTAAAAATACCTCTTATAAACATAATTATAAAGTTTATAAAGGGTTTTTATTCCAAAATATCAAACCTAAGTCCATTAATAGGATATCTAATGGATCATTATTAAAATCCTTTATGGTAGGGAGAACTCTAACGAGTGGTCTCGGTCTCTCATTGGTGCTTCGTGTTTTCAAAACTGGTTGGTTGTTCCTTTTTTCCTGAGGAAAGGGTTGATGGAAAGTGGACACCATTCTTGCTGGTATTTACACCTAGGTAATTTTAAGAAGTATCATGATTTGAGATGTTGGTGTTAGTGTCCTTGGATGCGATGGTTAATTGTGTATCACGATGTCTTACTTGTCTAAGAATTAAGGAACAACACCAGAGACCTGATTGTTTGTTACAACACTTACCAATTTTATTATGGAAATGGTATGAGATTTATATGGATTTTGTTGTTGGTTTATCATGTAATCCTAGTGGGAAGGATGTGATTTGGGTGATCATTGATCAACTTATGAAATCGGTACATTTCTTACCTACCAAGGATATGATGAAGGTGGAAAATATATGATAATTGTATGTATAAGATGTTATGAGACTTCATGGGGCCCCCTCTATGGTTATTTCTAAAAGGTAATCAAGATTCACATATAGGTTTTGGAAAGGTTTATAGGAGGATTTGGGTTCTCATTTGAAAATGAGTATAAAATATCATCCACAGATGAATGGACATACAAAGATATCTATCCATGTTCTTGAGGATATGCTACGGGCTTTTGTACTTGATTTTAGTGGTTCTTAGGAAAATTATTTTCCTTTAGTAAAGTTTTAATATAACAATAGCTATCAGAATGTGATCAAAATAGTTCCAATTGAGGCTTTTTTAGGTGGCCATCTAGATCTCCCTTATGTTGGGTGGTGTTGGGAGAGCGGTCCTTTGTTGGGCTGAGTCTTTTTCAGAAAAAAATAGTGAGAGTGCAGTTGATCTGAAAGATAATAATAAAAACAAAAATTTATCAAAAATATTTTAGAGAACATTTTCTCTATAATCTAGATATTGAGATTTTTATTGAGTCTTTCTTAGAGTTTCAACTAAATTGGGACATCTTCAGTTGGGTAAGAAGGGTAATTTGGCATAAAGGTTTGAGTCCCCCTTTGAGATTGTTGGATGACTGGGAAAGGTGGCCTATCATTTAGACTTACCATCTCATTAGAATTCCATATATGATGTATTTCATGTTTCCCATGTGAAGAGGTATAAACTAAATCCTTCCCATGTGATTGAATGGGAGGATGTTGATCTTGAGCCTGACATCACTATGGTTGGGAAAACAATTTAGATTATGGATCGATGATAGAAGCAGTTTTATGGTAAAAAAATTCCTTTAGTCCATTTACTTTGGTAGTGTGTATGGGATAACCATGAGATTCATGAGACAGAATTGGTAATGGGGCAGTAGTGACCTTCAATTTTTTTAAGTCTTGAATCTTGAGGACTTTTTGGGAAAAAACTATTTATGTTGGGGAGATTGTAACACCCCATTATCTTACTTCTGGAATGATTTGTCTTTAGTTTTTTGGTTGTCCATTTTTTTGGGTGTATTGTGGTCTTTTTAGGAATAAAAATCCTTCTCTAGGGGAAATGACCTAAATTTTGGGGATGTATGTTTGTTTGAATTAACGAATTATGGGTATAAATGTTTAATAGGATATAGATGGTGATCCTTTGGATCGAAGAGCCTTATGTTTTGGTTTGATGGTTTTCTATAGAAAAATATGTTTAGTAATTCCTACTAGACACATTCATAGCATGAATGGGTTACACAACATGAATATGTTGCAGGGAATATTCCATGAATCTAATGTAGGGCATAAAAATTTTACAGACCAAGAAACCATTACAAAGCATGAAAACATCAACCAATATTTAATTTAATCCATGGTGATGACTTTTTCAGCATATTTTTAATATGTGATATTTCATGCCTTGAAAGGGGTTCACAATGTTAATTCCTTTGGTTTAGCAGTTTTAAACATGCTATACGCCTGAATATTTTTTTCATTTGGTGCACTAGATTTCCACTCGAACCCTATATTGAATTTGGGTGATCTCCCCCTTATAGATTGCTTTGTTCAATATTTTATTCCAATAGTGGTTTCACGACATATCCATAATAATCACTATTTTTACTTATTTGTTACCTTTGGTCATGATGGAAACATTGGCTATGTTTGTGTTTCAAATTCTTGATCGATTGGTTTTTTCTATTTATCCTTTATAGTTTCTTATTGTGACTTGTATTTCTAAGGTTGATCTTTGGGTTTTCAATCTCTATTGTCGAAGGTAGTTAGGTTTCCATCATTAGTTTGGTAGGTGTATCTATACAGGTGTTTCTAATAAATGAATTTCTATATGTTATTATCAATACATTTGGATTTTTCATTGAAATGTATTTTCTTTGGTGAATAAGGGTTTTTATTAAATGTTAGCATGGATTTTGGAAATGATTTTGGACAAAATTAGTACATTGGGAACCTTGGGTGCCTCGAGAAATGGATATTAGTGACTGTAGTGTTTATGGAACCACTATGGGTTACTTTTTTGATATCAACATACTGTAGAAGGACTTGATATCAGTTGGGACCGAAATTTTCCTAGTTTAGGATTCTTTTATGTCTTGTTGGTATTCTCATAGGCTAGAGCCCAAATTCTGTGATTAATATTTTATACCCATTTTATTACATGATGGTTTATTTCTTGGATATTTGATCACATGTTTGGTTTACTTATTTTTATTTTATACTTGACATATTACTAGATTTGGTGTATATGGATGTATTTATGGGAAACAAAGGAATGTTTACAAAATGTTTTATTTATGAAAATTCTTTATAAACAAGAGTTTCTTAAAGCTAGAACTTGTGCATTATAAATATTATAACTTGTATATATTCTTTGGTGATATCTTATTAGGCTCTATTCTCACACCCAAAATTTTCATTTGGGTGGTTTTAGACCTTGTTTTGTAGGAATCAGGGAAAGGAAAGGAAATCTTATAGTATGCTAGGTTCTCTTATCATCTATCACCATTATTTTTTTTGGCTTGGGTTGTATGGATCTTGTTCTATCTATTTAATACATAATTTACTATTATTATATGCCTTTTTTGGTTTTATTCTAGACATGTTTCCATAATATTTTTTATAAGTCACCATGTGATGCCCGACTTGGGAGGATGGTTTAGTTTACCTAGGTTAATTTATTACATTCTCTCATTTTCTTAGAAGGTATCTCATTTACCTTTAACTTATGTGTTTATTTATCTCCTTTTTTAGAAAATTCCTTCCAAACTTTTCTTTTAAATATTTCTATTTTTTTCCAAAAAGTTCTAAACCTTCTCCCCCTTTGTGATTTAAAAAATGGAAAAAAATACATGAGGTAGAAAGTATACCTAGAATGTTAGAGAAATAAATTATATATAAAACAAATTACATACAATCATAAAATATTATAAGGAGGATTTTCATCCTAAAATATATGAAAGTTATTTAACCAAATTAATTGGATAATATCAGCCCAAAAATTATATAAGGATGAAAATACTCCCAAATTATACATTATAAAAATTAAATTTGAGTTATTACAAAATTTTCAAGAGTTAAGAAAAGAGAATTAATCTTTCATAAGGTTCTTTATGACTATCTTCATTTTATTTACATCTCGTTGAGATTTCTTTGACTATGATAATGATAACATCATCTTTGTAGCTTCTTCATGTATTAATTATTGAGTTTAGATACTTTTTCTTCCAAAGTTTGAACTTTAAAACTTTTAATTTGGCTCTATTGTATAACAAACATATTTCTCTATAGATTTAAAACTTTTTCCTCTAGATATCTAATTTTTCTACTTTCACCTTGGTTATCTTCCAAAAAAACCATTTTTTTCTTTAGGTTTGAAACTTTATCTGGAAACTCTTCAATATTATTTCCATAGTTATTAGAATCATATTCTTGATTCATAATAAGTAATTTTAGAATATCTACTACTTTGATGGTTTTAGATACATAATTACTTATACTCCTTGCTAACTTTGTCACCAACATTGTTTCTATTCAAATAACAAGAAATTTTTCAACATATTATTTCAAAAAACCTTTAGTGTGCTTGATCCAGTGAATACATTACTTCAATTTTCTTGATTTATATTTTAATATTCCTTTTAAATCTTTAAATTTTTTTCATTTTGGATAACCAAATTTGTAGGATGTTTCAAAGAACTTGAATCTTCTAACAGATCAATCTTATCCTACATATACTTACAACTTGTTTGAATTATAAGAAAAATTTCCATAATTATATCCAAATGATGAATTAATTCACTTAGATAATTTATTTTTATTTCTATTCATTGAATAAAATTTATTGGAGGAGAATTTTTAGAATCAGTTGAAGCACTAGGAACTAAAATCCCGGGTGATATGGATGGAATTCCTTCATTTTTTCCATCATATTCATCATTAAAAATTTCTATGAAATTATCATCACCATAATTGGATATAGGTTTTTCTGATATCAGAGCTTTTGATTGTTATAAATTTTTCTTTTGAGGAAACTACCTTGTCTGGGTTACTTAATGAAAAAATATTTATAGATATAATAGCTAATTAAGCTAAGTAATATTTGATATTTATTTTTAGTATAAATTATATTTGTTAACTTAAACAAATTGTGACTTCTTATTTAACATTTTATTTCCAGGAAGAAGATTCAATTCTTTCAGATGAGAATATTGAACAATACCTTCATGTTATTTTCTAACTTTTTCTTGAACTTCAGGTTGTACAACATCAACTAAAACTTAAATTTGTTGGTTTTAAAAACTTTTAAAGGTTAAAATGAATTTGGAAGTTATTTTCATTCAGTGTTTTAGAAAAACATTCTTTTAGTCAATTTAACTAAGTAGATATTGTTTTAGTTGAAATTTCAACCCTTAAATGAATTTGACCAAATTTTTTATGGAAATATTTTTAAAGTTTTTTATAACTTTCCTCTTCTATCCTTTCTATTATTATTTTCTTCTTCTCAATGATTTTAATTTTTTTGTTCTTTAAGATTTAAGGCCTCATCTATATATGGACCAAATGATGGATCATGAAGTTTTTTTCTTTTTCTTTTTCATAAAAACAACGAGGGGTTCATTGTACATGTTTTATGAATTATTTCTTGAAATTTGTGGAGAATTTTCAATAGTTTTTATCTTATAAACTTTCTCTTTGATTTTATTAACTTAAAATTAATATATAGGTCTGTTATATTTTTCAAAATCTTTCCTTTTCAATAGATGAATTATTCATTTTTTTGATAAAATTATTCTGAGAAGAATCATAAATCAACTTCATATTTTTTATTATTTCCTACCTAATAAAGGAAACATTTTCTCTCATCATTGTGGATTTAATTATGATATTTTTAACTTTTATGAAACTTATAAATTTTTTTTAGTGAAAGTTAGGTATAAAAGAATATTCAACTTGTCCAACCTTTCTTTCACTGCTTCAATGACATTGAAAACATATTTCACTAAGTTGAATTCTATCATATTACAAAAGAAATCCAGAACATATAAAACTTGTAATTTTAGATTATCTCTATATCCTTTTCTATGAATAAGAAAATTATGAAACCAAATAGATACTATTTTATTATCTAGTGAAAGTTTAAAAAAATTACTAAATTTTTCAAATAATGAATAATGAGTAGTTTCTACCATTTATTTCTCAAAATATCCGAGTTTTTAAGTTACAAAATTCACTTATCCTTCTAGGATAACTTGTAATAATCAAAAAATATATTGATATTCAATTTTTATGATTTTACAAAAAATAAAAGGATAAAAATTTTAGACCATATTCTTTAGTGAATTCAGTTGAACTATAAAAACAACTTAATAACTCAGGATAATATAAATAAAATTACTCCTTCTCAACATAGAGAGATTACCATACTTGAAAAAATATTAATGGTTTCAGTAACATGTCATATTTTTCATACCAATATTTTTCTATCAACCATTATTTGACTGAAACTCTATTGGAGAAGTCATTAGAGGAAGCCTTTTGATTGATCATAAGTAATAAGGAATTAGAAAAACCACAAATGATTATAGTGGAAAAACAGAGGGCCGAGAGATCTTCATAGAATGAAGTCATCAAGAATGAGTGGTAACCCACTACTCATATATATATATATGCTTAAGGAGAGATATGATTCAAATTCCTCAAAACTGATGACTCATATTGAAAATGTTATCTAGATCATCTTCTTAGAGAAATCCTTGAAATATGAGAGTAAAATTTTTAACTCTTGAATTTTTATTTCTTGGGATATTTTTTATCAGATACATATTTAATTTTGATAGGAGTACTCATACTCTTAGTATTTTCATAACCAAAATTTTCAAGTAAATATCTTATATACTTTTGTTAATAAATAAAAGTTCCTTCTATTTTTTTAGAAATTTGAAAACCAATAAAAGTTTAATTTTTCCATTATGATAATCTAAAAATCATAATTTCATAATTTACACAAAATAATCAATAAGATATTTTTGAGTTAAGAAAAATTTAATGTCATCAACATAAATTTGAACAATTATGGTATCTATGAAAACATTTTTAATAATAATATTGGATCCAAAACTCTCTTAAAAAATTGTTTTATAATAAAAATATAGTTAATCTATCATACTAGGATCTAGGGGATTGTTTAAGTCTATAAATTTCTTTAGTATGTCTAAAAATATGATTAAGAGATTTTGTGTTTTTAAAACTAGGTGGTTATTCTACATAAAATTCTTTATGAACATATCCATTAAAGATGAAACACTTCACATCCCTTTGAAAACAAGTGAAATTTATAAATTCTGCATATGCTATAAGTATACGAATAACTTCAAGTATAGATAATATAGAGTATAAGTTTATTCATAGTATATTAATTCTTTTTTATTGAAACCCTTCATAATAATTCTACCTTTATTTATAACTATTACTCTATTTTCATCACATTTATTATGGAATACCCATTTTAAACTGATTATAAGATAATATTTCAGATGGTCAAACAGATTTAAAACTTGATTCCACTCAAACTCATTGATTTCATCCTATATTAATCCATATTCCATTCTGTATGGATTTATCACATTTCCCTTCCATGATGATCTAGAGATAGGTAGCATGAAGGTTGAAGGAGCCACATTCATTATAGTAATATTTCAACTCCTCCATGTCTCTTTTGGTTTTGTGACATCCTTAGAGTTAGAAATGGATGGAGTAATAAATGTGTTAGATATAGCCAAAAAAGTTTTTGGAATAAGTTTTGGTTTAAATGTGATTCCATATTTTCTCATACAAGAAGTAGAAAATGTTCAAATACATCATTCATGGATTATCATTGCACAATAGATTAGATGTTCAAATCTCCTCTCAATGATGTTCTTCTTTACGACACATGTTTTACATGAATCCAATCATCTGGATGATAGAATTTAAAACAAATGTGTAGACATTGATGCCTTCTTTTTTTATGATTATTTTATTAATGATATTATTCTCATATTTCAAAGGGATTACTATAAAATACAACACTTTTGACTATTACTGTTTCTTCTTTTTAATAATAAAGGAGACTTTACCTATTGGGTGAGCTCTCACCTTTTGATAAAAAATACTATATTATTCAATAACAGGTTGAACTTTTTATTGAGGTATAACTTCATTAAAATTTACTTTAATTTTTCTTTCATAAAAAGAATTTTGGAACATTAGGTGAAAATAAGTTTTAGTTAAAACATTTGAATATAGGTTTTAGGTTGTTTGAAAACAAAAGAATTAGTTTCATCAAATTTGAAATGCATTATTTCATGAACAATACCTGTACTTTAATAAAAAACTCTATAATAATTAATTATTATAGAATAACCAATAAAAATTTCTTAAATATATTTTAGATTGAATTTATACAAGTTATCAATTGTATACAGAATAAATACTTTGCATCCAAAAATTTTAAGTAAGAAAGTATTTGTTTTCTTCCTGTCCACAAATCATAAGGAGTTTTATTAATAAAAGGTCTAAGTAAAACATTATTTATAGTATATCAAGTTATAATAGATACTTTATCCCAAAAAAATTATCAATTGAGCATTCACTTAACATGGATCTAGTATTCTTCTGAAGAACTCTATTTATTATTTTAACTACACCATTTTGATGAGGTGTTCCACTTGTTGAGAATTTATATATTATACCTTTTTTTACTATAAAAGTTTTAAATTAAGAACGTATAAATTTCCCAACATGGTAACTGTGAACAATTACTAAAGGTATAATTTTTTCATTTTTAACATTGGCTATAAAGTTTTTGAAATAGAAAAAGGCTTTTGTCTTTTTTTCTAAAAAATAAATCTAGGTGTATCTACTGTAGTCATCAAGTAGAACATATATATAGTATTTGGAACAAATAATTTCAATTTGTGTTAAACCAAGTAAATCCATGAGAACTAACTATAAAGTATCACAATTTGAAACATCACTAATATATTTAAAACTTGACTTATGTTGCTTTCTAAATGGATATGTAAAACAAAATTTAGAAGAATTAAATGTAATATTTGGTAGATCTATAACTAGACCTTTATTAGAGTGTTTGAATACAGTTATAGCATTATAGTGTCCTAACCCTCTATTACACAACCAATATTGTTCTTCTATTACACCAAGAGAATGTAGATCTTGGATTTTTAAGCCTTATAAGTTTAGTGTGTAAAAAATCTCAATCCCATCATCATAAAGAATAAATTTACCTTATAAAATTTGAATATTAAATTGATCATTCCTATAGTTCACAAGGTGGAATTCATCACATAATTAAGTTATTCTTATAAGAAAGTTCTTAAGTCATGTAAATAATAAAATATTTGAAAATAAAAATTTTACAAGAAGAATAATATTACCTATACCATAGATTTCTTCTTGAACATTATCACCAAAAGTGAATTTTTCACATTTAATCTTTATAATATTCTGGAATAATTTAATTTTTCTTATAATATAATGGAAAAAACCACTATCCATGTACTAGATATTATTTTTTTGGTATTTTTATTATTTTCATAAAAATAGAAAAATTTAGATATTCGAAACCCAAACTTTCTTGGTTCTAGCATTGTTATAAAATAAAATTTTAGAAATCAAAACCTGTCCAAATTTTCTATGTCTTATAGATATAATTTATTTATAAAAATATGATTTATGTAAACCAAAAGATTTTATTTTTTAAAGAACATTTTTTCTTCCAATCTCCACCAATCTAACAGTTTTTGAATAAGGGAGCATTATTTAGAAAAAAATAATTATTTTGAAAATGTGGTTTTATATTTCTAAAACCTATCCCATAGGAACTTTATAAGGATTTATTTGTCTATAATTTTTTTTTAAAATATTTCCTCCTAATAAGTAAAATTTGATTAAAGTTTTTTTAGACTAAATATTTCATAATTTAGTTTTGTAACTAAATATTTATCATCACGAGTTAAATTATAATTATGTTTCTTTTCCAATTTTAATGTAAGATTTTAAATATTTGAAGTAAGTATAAAAACTCTTGAATTTTCACTGGAAAGTTCTTCCTTAGAATCTTGAAACTTTTTTTGAAACCTTTTAATTTTTATTTTTTAATATGTTAGAAAATCTAAAAACTTATTCAAAACATAGTAAAGTATATTTATCTTTAGATGAAGTATATTTTACTTCTTCAAAATATGTAGAATTATTTTCATCATCCAAATCAAGATAATTAGTAGTTAAAGTTAAATTAGTAAGGGATTCTACATATACCTTTTCTTAGAATCATTCATTTATCTTTTTAATACTAATATAAAATCCATTAACTTTTTGAGTATTATCACTATTGTTTGACGAATTTTCAAAATAACTATCTCCTAAACTTTCGATACATGTTTTGGAAGATTCCATATTCTTCATTCCTTTGTAAATATAAAAATTCTAAGAATTTATATCCTTATTATCCTTATTTTTTAGATTAGAAAAAGTTGGTCTGATTTTCCCTATATTCTTGAATTCATAGAAAATTGTTTCAGAAGAATTGTTCTTACCATTTTTGTCTTTAGAAGTTTTCATGTATTTGTAAAAAAATATTTCATAATAACTATATTTTTTAATATCTTCTCAAGATTATCATGTTTATTATAAATTTTTTTTGAAGAAAAAATTCTAGAATCTGATTTTATTTTATTCTTCTTTGAATATTTAGTAACTTTCATAGATACTCAACTTTTCTTCACTATAATAGATATAAAAGAAAATTCTACTATATTTTTATTCTTATCTTTTTAAATATATATTTTAATATGACCCTCATAATGCATGAGAGTCCCAATCAAATCATCCGAATTTAACTTATTAAAATGTTTATTATCCTCAAGAGCCGCCCTTTTAGATTCCCATTTTTTAGGAACAATTTATATAATCATTTCTACCATATTTTTTAGGTAAATATTTATATACTAAATATTTTTAATATTCACAATATTCATAAATATATGATTTATCTTAGAAATATATTCTCCAGTTTAAAAACAAAAGGTTTAATAATTATCTCCCAACATATCTCTTCTAGTCTCAATAACTTCAGATGTCCCAAAGTGAGTAATTTTAAGATTTTCCCAAGCACAATTTTTAGATTCACAAGACAAAATTTGACTTCAGATACTCCTTTTAATATATCATAAAAAATTATTTATTACTATATAATTCATTTGATATTTAGATTTCTCATCTCTGGTTAAAGTTGAAACTTCTTTGTCTAGAATAACATAATTTTTAATCAGTATTACAAAATTATCTACTCTAGAGTTTATAAAAAATTTATTCATTTTATCTCTTTAATAATAATATTTAGTACCATAAAAAATTGGTGGTATTCTAGGATTTAGATTCTAAAGTGTCCCAACATTTAAAACTTATATATTTAAAAATAGATATACTCTTTTCTATAATGCACATCAGTGTAAACAATTTATAACAAGTATAAAACTACTGTTAAAAATAAAGTAATCAAACAATATTTAGTATAAATACTTTGTTATATCATAGTTTAAGAAAATATTATAACAAAAGTAAAATTTCCTTAAAGTATGCACAATAAATAATATAAACTTATAGAGATAATTAAATGAAACTTATACAAAGTATGTATGGAAAAATAATAGAAATTTTATAGAAAATATGTTCAATCTTCATCTTTAAGAGTTAAGGAAGTTTATAACCTTGAATTTGGGTATCTAGGGTTTACTATAAATCATAAAATTATTTCTTTATTAAGTAAGGAATCCATCAATATAAAGATAATAAAATATTCTCTTTCCCTAGCCCTTAAAACCTTCAATGAGAATGATTTGAATATCATTTTTCTTCATATACCCAAAAGTATTTGATTAAATATAAGACCTGATAAAAAATTACAAACAAACAATATCTTAAGGAATTTAAAATCCTCACATAGATGAATTAAGAAAAAAACTCTCTAAATATTAAAGTAGAGTTCATGAGTAAAAAGATGTTACAAAAGATTTAAATTGAATTTATATCATTAGTGATTATGAATATTGGAATGAAAAATCGTGGGGTTAAATAGAATTTTATGAACTCTTAATTAATTTATAAAGTTATACACAACTTCCTCATATAATGATCGGATTAATAAAGCACAATTAAAAATATTTTAAATTCAGTCTAATTGAATGAATTTACTTCATCCATAAAATTGGAGTTTCTTCATCCGATATATTTAGTTAATGATCATCTGGAAATTTTTCTTCCACCGTCCACTGAAGTTAATTTGATGGTCTTTTTTTAAATTCATCTTATGGACTTTTTTATATTTTGACAATCTATCTTATAAATCTCTATCTGACTAACTTTCGAATTGGTAGTAGAAAGTAAATGTACATCCAAAATTAAATCTACATATAATGAAATGAAAATTCTATATTTTTTAAAATATAATTTCTACAAAATAACTTAGAAATATTGGGAAGTATCAAATTTAGTAAAGTATAAATTTTTAAGTTTGTGGTTTTTGACATTAAAAATTTGGATAAATAACATTAAAAAGAAACTTTTGACTCAACATAGTGGTTGAAGAAAATTTTCATATTTAAAATAATTGTTTTAAAAATAGTTTTATGAATTTTAAAAATTATTTTGAAGTGTTTAAATTATTTTAGAATTAATTTGATAACTTTGGTAATAAAACTTAATCCTTTTATTTTTCATAGGTTTATTTAGTTAACATTTATTTATTTTTAATTAAATTATTACATTTACAAAGACCCAATTTTTTTGTGAAGGAAAGTGTTGTTTAAAGGACACGTAAGGTTAGACCTTAGTTTTTGGAATCCTTCATGAAGGTTGGTTGAAAAATAGTTAAGATTCATAGAGGTAAGAAAGTAATTACTCTGCTGTATAATAGAATGCTTGAATTTGTATAGATTACATAAGGATATCATGATATTTTATATGGATTTATATAGTTATGTGTTTTACTACATATTGGTAGAGTGTATTACCCTTACATGAGATCATCCTTTAGTGTTGTGTAAGGGTAAACAAGTTTACCCTTACACAAACTCCCCCTGAATGGGGGTAATCATTTTATCCATAGTTTCTTCTATTTCTTCGTCATATTGACCTGTAACACATTTTTATGTGGAATATGAGTATTTTTATAATGGGTATAGGTAAGGCGTACATGGGTAATTAATATGAAGTTATTTTAATATCCTTTTTATATCAAAAAATGTGTGAGCTATTAATTAGAAGGGTGAATTCATGTGTTTTTGATGATTTATATGAATTTTAAATTTAAAACTAGTTGCATCTCTCTTCAATACTTTATCTTATTATTATAATTCCTCATGTATATAATTTAATGGCATTTAATTAGTCAAATATTTTTTTAGAAATAACGAAGCACATCCCTGTCCCACGGGAATTGTTGTGTGTTTTCATTACATGTATATGAAAATTATATCTTCCTAAAACTTTTTATTATATTTTATCCTCTTTATATTTTTTATAAAATGATGCATGATCATATATGAATAATAATTTATTATGTGTATTTATGAGTAGACCAAGCCTCAACCCCAACATTTCTAGGTTGTGCAAACATATCTCTCCCTATCTTCTTGTACCCATACAACACAATAGAAGGATAGTGACATTTAGTGATGAACTAATAAAATTATCCTCATAATAAACTTTCTAGATTTTTAAGGTATTAGATTTCTAATTTATTTATCTTATGTAGTATTATTTTATTGATATAATTGGAACACTTCCCATGACAACCCATATCTTTAATACACCTTACTTAATTATTTATCACATAAAGATACACTTAATAGAATCCCAGAAGATCAAAAGGAATAGTTTATTTGGGTAATTATATAAATAACATAATAAATTAAAATAGGGATATAGTTTCATTATTTAAAACTCCTTAACATGCTCTTAAAATTCCATGTTTCTTATAAAACTACATGGGATAAATTGAGGGTATACATAATAAAGGAGTTAGCTAAAAATCCATGGAAGGGAATAAGAAATTAATAACATGATGGAATTAATACATGTTTTTCAATAGAAATATAAAGATGATATAAAATGGTTGATAATAATAAACATTAACATTTAATCATGATATAAGATAAAAACATCAAGACTACATATGCTTGGGGAAACAACATAAAACATGACTTCATAAGAATAAGTCTTGGATAACTACTGAGTCTTGATAACATAGTATGATTAGTATAACCTCCCATGAACCATATATGGTATCTCATGAGATAAAAACATTACCCAATGGATTGGAGGGCTATATAATTTTGGTCCCATCTTCCACATTCCTATCATGTACATGCATTTGTGTGTCACATTGATCATACAACATCAAAGCTTCTTTTATCACTTTTAATACCATGATTAAGGAGTGTAAGTTAAATATATATAATTCCACAAAAAATCAAGGATAATTATATTAATTTGGATACCCTTTAGTGGAAACATGGATGTGTATTTAGAACCCAAATGTTTGGCATGGAAAATCGTAGGATAATTTCAGCAGCATAATGGGTGTACATAAAATTTCATAGAAGGGATTAATGAGTGTGAAATGTGGTATATAATTACTTTTAAATCATTAGGAAATTAAAGGTATGTTTAAAAAAATATTCCAAAATGAACAATTAGAAACAAAATGGCACAAAATAATGGAAGTGCTTGAATAAAGAGGAGGAGAGAATCCCCTTACCATGATAGGGAACTTCTAAAATCTTGGGAGGAATTTTTAAGAGATTGGGAGGGTTTTATAGAGGTATAGTTATATGAAATTCGTTTTAATTGGGTTTTTAGTGAAGAAGAGTGGGAGTTTGGGTGAGTATTTATAGAAAAATAGAGGGGAATTTTTTATTAATTTTCAAAACTTAGGTTTTGGAATCCATATGATAAAATAACCAAAAACACAAACCTTTCCATGGGTTTTCTATGGTTTCTACCAAATAGGAGTGGTTTTCTATATTTTATAAGTCTAGAAACTAGAAATATTAAAATAATACCATTGGTGATGTGTAATTGAGTTATGTAAATAAATAATTGATTTTAAAACCTTTAAATATATTATAGGTTTTGTAGGATTCATTAAAGGATTAAAAAATTAATCAAATAAATTAAAAAACAAATAATTTTAAAGATAAAATCTATATTTTTCCATGGATGAATTTTATAGGATTTATTACATCACCGAAGGCTATTATGATGTCATAAAATATACTGTATATTTATACTATATTTAATTTTTACCCAAAAATTATTCTATCTCAAAAAATTATGATGAATTCATCTTTGGATAATTTCAATGTAATGATTTTGAAAATAATATTAATTTTATCAAAAAAACTTTCTAAATATGAGAATTTTTCTTTTGAAATAAAAATCCTTATTTTTTATGGAAAATACAATTTTTTATGATACTAACAACATTCTTACTCTTATAAAAATTACATAAAACTAAATTAATTTATATTATCATTTATATTTAAATAAATATTATTTAAAAAGAATATTTTATATAGATAATATTTATTTCAAAAAATATTGATATTATAAAATGAGTGTCTTAATTTAGAGTATATATTTATGAAAAATAAAATTTTTATTTCTTTATATAAAAATATAATTTTTATCAAACTCATTATATAATAATTTATAAATTAATAATAAAAAGGGATAAATATAATAATTATATTGTTACAAATATAATATATAAAATCTTTTTACTAGGGTCTAGATACATAACCCCTTATTACATCGGCGTATCCCCTAAGAGTAATGTGTGTGATGGTGATGCTTTCTTAGGGTGGTTCGGGAACATGGTTTGGGTTGTGTTCACGATAAGCTTGAACTTATCCCAAAAACGGTTTAACCTGAGCTTCAGTAATTGAATCTTGGATTGGTATTTTTATTGCTAAATTCCAGTGATGCCATCTCCATTGAAAGCACCGATAAATAAGCTTCATAGGGTATGCTACTATTGATCTAGGCCATCAATTTTTACATCTATTAAAATTGTAATTCATCATAACCCTTAATATATACTATTTTTAATGGTCACTATTCTATGACTACATTATCAACAGTTAATATGCTTAATGATATTTTAAATCCAACAGGCCATAACGGCCCAAAATAACCAAAGTAGTGCATTTGTGATCTATAATAACATTAATTAATAAGGAATTTATTCATCCATAAAGGGAATTTAATTTATAAATGTTTAAGTCATTACATTTTTACTTCCTTCAGAAATTTCATCCTAGAAGTTTTAATTCATTCACTAAAATAGATATTGGTACTTTTGTTTTCCATGTTTCTTCCTCAAACTTGAAGTTCCATCATAACACATTGACCAGGTGAGTTTTCTTTTTTCATATAACTTTGTATCTATGATCTAAGATCTTCATCAGATGCTCATCGTATGAAAGATAATTCTCCAAGGGTGCCGCATTTGGATTCAGTACATGTGAGGGGTATTGTATGTACTTCATTGAGAGGGATACAAGGAACACAACATGTACATGGGATATTTTAGGTAGGATTTATAGTTGATAGGACAAAAATATGTTGTGATCCAGGATATCAAAGGGGATGATGTATCCTAGACTAATTTCTTCCTTCTCTAAAAAACTCATGAATTTATTCCATGAGATTATATGAAGGAACACCTTATCCCCAACGTTAAACTATATATCTCATCAAAAATTATATGTATATATTTTCTATCAATTTTGTATGAATCTTATATGATGTTGAATGGTTTGAAAATTTTCTGTCATCTCTTGGATGAGAACAATTCCCATAATCTTTCACTATCCAACATCATCCTAGCATGTCAAAGTCTAGAAACTCTTCCTATATAGAGCCTCATAAGGTTCCATTTGAATATTGGTATGGAAACCATTGTTCTATGTTAACTTCAGTAGTGAAATATTTTTATCTCAACACCCTTGGAAATAAATTTAATATGATCTCAATATATTCTACATAGTTTTAATGGTTATCTCAAAATGACCATCCGTCTAAGGGTGATAAACTGTATTGAAATTTAGCTATATATCCAACACTTTGTTAAGTATTCTCCAGAAACTCAAGGTAAACCTTAGATCTAAATCAGATAGAATAAAGAGTTTAATTCCATGAAATATTACCACTTCCTTATATATATTTTGGTGAGTTGGTTAAGATATTAATATTCCTTGATATAAATGAAATGCGTAGTCTTTTTATGGTGATAGAATAAAACCAAGATGGTGGAATTTCCATGATATGTACCAAGGAGTCCTATACTGAAATCCATGATTATGTTTTTCCTATTTACATACTAGTATGAGAAATGGTTTCATCATACCCTTAGACTTATATCATTTGTCCTTGTCTTTTTTGAATACCAAGCATAAAGGTTCAAATTATACAATATCCCTCTTCATGTTATCCCACTAATTTTTTTTATAAAATATCTATACATCATAGTGCTACCTGGATTAATTGTGAAGGAGGATATATTATCATTATCTGGAAGTTCTCTCTTCATTTATTCTTTCAATGGGATAAATATCTAGGTTCCATACCTTATAACTCCATATTTATCAAATTTGAACTCTAGAATATTTTACACCTTTCATTGTATCTCATTATCTTATTTTTGGGCCTCATTGATCCTATCAAGAATGGTTGGTTGATAAGTTACCTGGGAAATATTAGATAAAGACAATTTTATTATTCCCATGTATATCCTTTAAATTTCCAAGAAGATTGGATCACTTTCAATACTCATCATGGATTGGGCTGCATGATAATTTCTACTCAGAGTATCCACCACTATGTTCACCTCCCAAAGATGGTATTGGATTGATCAATGATAATTCTAGATCATCTCTAACCACATTTGTTAGCACATGTTTATAACCATTTGTGTGAATATATACTTGAGGCTTTTATAATCTATATATATGTCACACATCCCCCATAGAGATAATTCTATCAAATATTTTATGTAAAGATCAATGTAGGTAATTCCAGGTCATGATTTGGTTAGTTCTTCTCATGGATATTTAAATGGTGAGAGACATAGGCTATCATGTTTTCATCTTACATGAGTAAACAACCAAATACCTTTTTTGGACTCATCACTATAGATCACAAATCCTTCCACACTTATGGGTAATATGAGAACATGTACTATGATTAGCCTCTTCTATAACTATTTAAGAATCTTATCACATTTATTAGTCTAGAAAAACCTCACTCCCTTTTGAGTTATCTTTGTTAGTGGGATTGAAAATCACGATAAATTTTTAAAAAATCAATGATAGTACCCATCCAGTCCAAGGAAATTGTGGACCTCTGTCAAAGATGCTGGTCTAGTCCATCCTTCAATTACCTCTATTTTTGAAGGATATATATACCTTTCCTGGTGATAACATTCCCCATGATTGTTACTTTCTTAATAAAAAACATTCATTTACTACACTTCACATATAAATTTTCATTTTTTCTAGTATTTAGTACAACATTCAAATTATCTTCACATTACTCCTTAATTTTATAGTTGATAAGAATATCATCTATAAATACTTACAAATATTTTCAAGGTAATCCCTAAAGACTCTATTAATTAAGTACATAAATATAGTTGTAACATTAGTTAGTCCAAATGGAAGCTCTATGAACTCATAGTGACTATACCATGTACGAAAAACAGTCTTGGGGATATCCTCCTTCTTTACCTTTACATTATGACATCCTTATAGAAGATCCACCTTATAAAAGTAATGGTCTCCACATATATAATTGAATAAGTCATCAATCCATGATAGAGGATACTTTTTATTTATTGTGAGTTTGTTAAGCTCACGATAATCAATGTATAGGAACATTAACCCATCATTAATCTTGGAGAAAGGGACTATCAAACACCATAGTGAATAAATATGGTGTATAAACCCTTTATCCATATTCTCTTTCATTTTCCTCTTTAAATCCTCAAGTTCAAAAGTGACCATTCTATATGGAGTCTTGGATATTTTAATATCTATGAGTATGATTTTGATTTAGAAATCAACCTCTAAGCTTAGAAGATGACCATTTTTTTCTAGGAAACACATTAGTATAATCCATTACAATAGGAATGTCATCAAGGATGATCTTTTCCTTACTCTAAATAATTTAATCTATTATTTATAATAAGGAAATAATATCAATTATTAAGATGATTATTCTAAAGGTGATCTATCCCCCTTACAATTGTATAAAAATAGACCGTGATTCTTGATACAAAGGGTGAATTCATTTTCCCTACAATTTATATTATATTTAAATAAGTAAAAATAATCCATACCTAGAATAACATTTAATTCCACTAAAGGGAGAATGATAAATTTTTCAAAAAGTACATTCCCATAGAATTCAACTTTTGATACAATAATCATTGAAGTTTTCCCTAATAATATCAAAAAATTTGGTTTAGTGACTAAATGTTTTTATAAAAATTACATGATATTATAGTGTGTCATTAATTAAAATACAATAATACATACAAAAATATATAGTTGAGGTTAAATTTACTTAGGGATGAAAATAAAATAAGTCATACAAAAATTACTAGATATTCTAGTGTGGTATAGGGCCTTCGTTTTTCCCTTATCCTTGGATATTATTGGTGCTAATTATCCTTACTAGCCATTGGAATAAAGGATTGTCTTGGATAATTCCCAAGTTAATCAAACTTACAATATAGAACTGTTAATGGAAACTTAAATTTAAATTTATTTCCCTACACAATGTTAACTAAACTGTTCATTTTTACTGCAATTAGGTAATTTATGATCTATTTTTATACACTTAAAACATATTCTAATTACTTCATGAAATTTACCTTGATGAAACACTCTGTATTTTTAATATATAGAAAATTTAATCGTCTATCCTATATCACCAATATCACTTGAAATTCTATGAGATGTCCTTCTCCTCTTCTTTAAAATATTTGAGATTAAAAAATGTGCCAGTTTTTAACCATAACTTGTGATTTCTAGTTTGGTATAATCGTAAGACACCTTACATTAGCTCCCATCACATTAAAAATATCATTTATAAAATCATCACATTTATCATCACACTGGTTATTAATATGATTACTCATATTTTCATCCATTGAACAAAATAAAGGAAAATTAGGGATGATAATTTTCAAAATATTAAACATATATGGAAACTATAAACATTTAAGGGATAAATTATAAATAATATGTTCCTAAAACTATGAATTTTTATGTTTCAATATAAGTTCTCCATATTATATTTCCTAACACAAAATTATATGGTCGTTTTTGTTCCCTAAATAATGGTTCATAAAGTGCTTTTGAATCTACCAAAGTATATCCCCTTGGAGTTTCAAACTAGGTTTGAAGTGAGATATATTTGTAATGCACCAGGTAACAATCTAAGCTTTTCCCAATTCACCATTTTTGGGGTTATTACCCCTAGGTATAACTGTATCATATCCATATCCACTTATAGTATCCAAACATATATTTTCTTTCTTGGAAACCACTTACTCTATACTTTACTAAAATTTAGGGTTGTTTTTATATGTTTAGTCTTCTACAAATGTCTTTTACAATGGTTTTCTAATCCTAATCCCCCAAAATAACTAGATCTTGTCTCTGATACCAACTATGACCTCAAATATATTTAATACACCATAATTAATGATTTGTTATATAAATATACTCTTAATAAAATCCCATAAGATCGAAAGGAATATTTTATTTGGGTAATTAGATACATAATATAAAAATTAAAATAGGGATACAATAAAATTACTTAAAACTCTTTAATAGGATCTTAAAATTTCATATTCTTTCTACAACTGCTTGGGATAACCTGAGGACATTGGTAATAAATTTGTGATCTATAAAGCCTAGTAAGGGATTAATAAAAGAATAACATGATGAAAATAATTAATGTTAGTCAAGATACATATAAAGGTGTCATAAAAGTGGTGATAATCATAAACATGAACATAAAATCATGGTATAATATGATAATATCTAGACAACATAGGCATGTGGAAA
Organism: Viscum album; assembly: GCA_963277665.1. NCBI lineage: Eukaryota > Viridiplantae > Streptophyta > Magnoliopsida > Santalales > Viscaceae > Viscum > Viscum album. The sequence continues at coordinate 379,524,953 of OY728127.1, read as the reverse complement.
CAACACAAAACATGACATCATAAGAATAAGATAAGGATAAAAACTAATACATCATAACTTAGTGTGATTAGGATAAACTACCATGCACCATATATGATATCTTATGAGATAAAAAAATTTCCAAATTTATTGGAGGGCTATATAATTCTGGGCCCACTAGTCACATTTATATCATGTACATGCATCTATGTGCCATATAGATCATACAACATAAGAGAGTATTTTCATCACTTTTAATATAAATTTTAAAAAGTGAGGTTTATATACATTGAATTACCCAATTAAATAAGGATATTTAAATATTGGTGGATACCCTTGTGTGGAAATGGGGATGGGTAATTACAATACAAATATTTGTCCTGGAAAATCACATGATAATTTCGGTAGCATTATAGGTGTAAATAAAGTTTCATGAAAGGGTTTTATGAGAGTGAAAGATGGTCTACCCTTAATTTTATATAATAATTACAATAAATGGATATGTAAAAATATATTCCAATAAGAACGACTATAATTAATAAGTAATACAACAAAGTATGTTCTTGAATAAAGAAGAGAATAGAATCCCCTTACCTTGATAGGGCACTTTTAAAAGTTTGAGAATAGCTTATTAAGAGCTTGGTAACACATTATGAGGGAGTTATAGAGGTATAGGGAGTTTAAATTCACTGAAAATATGTTTTTAGTAAATATGAGGGGTGGTTGGATGGGTAATTATAGAAAACAACAGGGAAATTATTTATTAATTTCTAAACATATGTTTTGGACTATATATGATAAAATAATCAAAATCACAAACCTTCCCATGTTTTTTTTCATATGGTTTATCCAAAATAGAAGTGGTTTTAAACATTTTATATGCTTATGAACAAAAAATATTAAAATAATACCATTAGTGATGTGAAAGTGAGTTTTTTCATAAAGTATTGATTTTAAAACCTTAAAATACAATATAGGGTTTAGAGGATTCATTAAAAGATAATAAAATTAATTAAATAACTTAAAAGACACATTATTTTAAAGTTTAAATATATATGTGGTTGTTTATTAATTTTTTAGGATTTATTACATCTCTAAAGGCTATTTTGATGTCATAATACAGATATTATATTTATACCGAATTTAAATTTTACCTAAAACTTTGATTGTCTCAGAAAATTATGGTAAATTCACCATTGGTTAATTTAGATGAATTTATTTAAAAATTAATATTTATTTTATAAAAATAAATTTCTAATTATGATAATTTTTTACTTTTAAATAAAAAAAATATTTACTGTAAAATACTAGTTTTTACAATACTAACAACTTTCTGACCCTTATAAAAAGTACATTGGATATAATTAAATTATATTATAAATTATATTTAATTAAATATTATTTAGTAATAATATTTTATGAAAATAGAATTTACTTCAATAATTCTTGAAATTATTAAAGTATTGAATTAATTGATAGTATATTTTTCCCAAAAATAAAATTGCGATTTCTTCATATCAAAACCTAATTTTTATCAAACTCATTATATAATCATTTATAAAGTAATAATAAAAAGGGATAAATATAATAATAATATAACTAAAAATATAATATATAAATATATATTAATAGGGTATAGATATATAATACCATATTACACCAGTGTATGCCCCAAGGGTAAGGTATGTGATAGTGGTGCTTTCATGGGGTGATTTTATAAACATGGTTTGGTCCATAATCTTGATAAGCCTGAACTTATCCCATAAATAGTTTCTCTTGATATTTAGTTATTTAATCTAGGATTGGTATTTTTTGATGGAAAAACCCAGTGATTCCATATCCCTTAGAATCATTGATAAATTGGATTTATAGGGTATGATCTTACTGGTCATGGACATCACTTGTTCCATATTTAACAATTGGATTTTATCATAACCCTTAATGTATAGTATTCTTGATGATCACTTTTAAATAGACATATTATAAATGGTTAATATGCTTAATGATATTTTAAATCCAAACAGATATATCAGTCCAAAATAACCAAAGTAGTGCATCTGTTTTCTATACCTATATTACTTACTATTTAAATTATTCATCCATAAAGGGAATTTCATTTGTAAATGTTTAGGTCATTAAAATTAAAATCCTTGTCAAAATGCATATCCTTCAATAGACAACCACTAATACTAGAAGAATAAAATCATCATCATTCAATTTTTTTGAAAACCATTTCAAATGATTTTAGGGAGATGTCCTCATTTATTCTTATTAAAAATCACCTGTTATTACCTAAATCTATATTTCTTTGAATAATGAAAAAAATTGTGAATAAACATTACATAAAATCCTTTAGAGTGGTAATTATGAAATCTCTTATTAGCCTTGGTAGAGATGAAATGGTCTGGGGGGTATAGAGGGGTTAATATTTATTTATGCACTTCATTTATTTATAGAAAACTATTTATTTTGGGAACATGTTTGGTTTCAGGGGGAGGAGTCTATAAATTGACTACATTATCTTCCACAATGAATGTTTAAATTATGCATCATTAATCTTACATTCTTAATTTGATGCATGGAATTATTATGAACATATTTTTTTATTATGCGAATTGAATGGAATTGAGTATTTGGTACTGTAAGAGATGAATATCCATGAGAAATGAAAATATTTGAAATGGGGGATTGAACGTTTAGAATTATTATATGATTATATAATTGGTGATGATATCAATTATATGTTTCTAATCATATGTGATATCCCATATAAAATGGGATATATCCAAAAAATGAGAAGGGGGTGGAGAATTATGAATGTAATTAGAAATAGAAGTTAAATATGATTACATGTTATATTATCATTCATTGATTATGTGATGATAAATTTATTATAGCACTAAATTAATATTATCATTTAAGTGCATAAATTTCCATTCTCATTGTTTCCACACTTGATCAATGATATCATTTTATGTGCCCACATTTCCATATGCCTTGTAGAAATTTATATGTGCCTATGGAATATATATTGGATATATTGATAAGGTTCCATTATTAATTATATATTAAGTGTCTCAAAAGTTACTAATATTATGATCAAATAGTTAATTAGGATGAAGGAGGTAATAATGAATCCAAATGTAGAATTAGGTTTAAAATATTAGGGACTTCTTAATAATCAGTATGGAAGGGTGGGTAACCTTGAATTAATATTTATAATACAAGGAATGTTTGGTTTTAAATATATATAGATAATGTAGATGTGTTAAATTAATAATAAATTATAGGGTGTAATCATAAAATTAAATGGGAATACTTTTTATATTATTAATTAATTTATTATACTGATATTTGAAATATTATTGAAATTGGGTTATAGGAATAAATGTATCTTTTTATGCGAGTTATTGAGTGTTGATTGATGGTTTATTCTTTTCTCCTAAGAATTTACAAGGTAATTTCTTCCATTATTGTGATGGATGCCCTTGGTGATATTTCCAAACCCATGGCCTATTAGAGGTGGGCCTCAAGGGTCACTCATGTATCCTCTACTAACCCAGGAGGATTTTCAGTAGAGGAAGGTTACAAAATTGTCTCATTTTATTAACTGATATTATTATATTCTCTCAAGAACTCATTATTCATATTAGTATTTTTTCATCAAATTTTTGGATTCACTATTTATAGTAGTTTTTGAATTCATGGTAGAGTTCCCCAAATTTATAAATTTCTAATATTCACTTCATTTTACAAAAAAATTGGCCTTCTTCACTCGCTTCTTCATCATAGGCTTTCCACCAACATTTTTTCAGATTTTTTAACCCCTAAATAGTGATTGTTTTTAGTCTTCAGAACCCCCACTCTTATTTGAACATTATCCAACACCTAAAATAGATTTTTTGAAAAGGATTTATAATTTTTTAGTTATTATTCCACCTTAAACAATTTTTATTTAATTTAGATAAGTTCTGTTTCATTCTCTATTAACTTTTCATATATCTTGACTTTGAAGGCCTTCTTATCGTCAAGATATATTTTTTTAAATCATCAATTTATTTTAGCAATTCAATTTTTTCTTCTACCTAGAAAGATCTATTTATAAAAGAAGATTTATTTTTTTTCTTTTTAATTCTGATATCATTATCCAATGTTGAGATCTTTGAAATTAATTCCTTCAATTATATCTTCAACATAAATTCCATATGGGTTTCTTCTTAATTTTCAGAATTAATACTTTCATAAATAGTTTATTCTTCCTCACTCACCTTAATAATTAAGTTCTTCTAATCAACATCACTAGAATCCTAAAATTATTTATCTTCATCACTTCTTTCAATCTATTCACACTTGGATAATAATTTTCTATTTTTTAGATAAATTAATTACCTTTCATTTAGAAGAAAAATTGGACTTATCAATATTTTTTTATTTCTTATTGAAATATTTTTCTTACTCTTTATTATTCATATTCTTTTATATATTAGAAAACATTTAGAAAAATTTCCAATGGATCCACACTTTAAAAATTTAAATGGAATATTTCCCTTAAACGTTTCATTTCCTCTTCTAACATTTCTCGAGGAAAGAGACATCATTTTATAACACTTTAGATCCAAATTTGAATCTTATTATAAATATCTAGCTTCAATTTAATTAACCTTATTCTTATAATTCTATTGATTCAGGGATTTAAAAGATATTTACTTTTCATAATTAACCTTTTTCATGACAACATTATCTTTTTTCATCACATAATAAATAGATATGCTGTGTAAGACATCAAGAGGGAGTGTTTTTGGATCTTTATCATCCAAATCTAAGTATTTTTATCAAACTTGTAAGGTAGTATGTGAATGATATTTTTAACCACTATATAATCTTCTAACTTCTCAAACAATTCTCTAATACTTATTATAATATCATTAAACCTTGTGAAGAAACCATCCATAGTTTAATCATCATGAATCTTGATGTATTTATACTTCAACCTCTAAATCTGTAACTTTTCTCAATTCACTTTAGTTTTACATTCATATATATTATAATGATTTTCCCATATGAATTTTTCTATTTGGATTCCTTTGAATTCCAAAAATTCACTCTCTGAAAGGGAATAAAAATAACACTATATGAATTTCCATCATTATTTATATTCTTCTTGTCTGATTCTTTTAAGGAATAAACTTCAGTGTGATGGATGAATCCATCAGCTAAAACTTCTAAGAGACCAAAATTGATAGATAAAATATATGGAAACATTATTTCCTTCCATATATGATAATATTTCCCATAAAATGTGGGAATCCCCTTGTTTTTAGTGAGTTTAAATTATCTATTTTATATAATAAAAATCATTTTAAAACTCTTAAATGAGGGAGAATAATCCAATACTCGAAACTCCAAACAATAAACCAAAATTAAGGGGATTAATTGATCTAATACCACTTAAAAAACCCACAAGATTAGTGAAATCACTAGGGTGAGGGTGAATAAGTGATTATGAAATCATTTTTATGTTTCTTCTTGAAATTACCTTCACTAATAGATAAAATGATTATTCTATTAACTATCAATACCCCCAAGAACATGCACACAAGGGTAAAATATATTTACAAGGTTCAACTTTAAAAATTAAAGGCTAATCATCAGCATAATCCTTATTTTACCAAGACCTTACAACCCAATAGTATCAAAATGAGAGTAAAAATGTGTAGTGAATATCCTTTTTCTCATGATACACATCTCCCAACTGTGTTTGAATGGTTTATACACTAGTATAATAATAAATTATTATTTTTAAACAATAATAATGTATTCGATATAACTGGAATACCAAAGGTATTGTTGTAGAATTATTTTCTTCATATTCTTCAACCTTTATTATCACAGGTTTATTCCTTTCTATATATTCAGAATGGATAGCCACTTCATATTCTTCTTTCACTCCCTAAATATTCTTAGAAAAATTTATAGATAGATTCCTCTTCTTCCAATCAAATATGAATTATTTCATGAATAATAATTTTTAATATATCTCAAACCAGTAGTAGTAAAAAAACCACATTCAACATTGGATTTCAAATTCATGTTAAAATTAGTAACTTCATTAAACTATTTTCCAACCTCTTCTTATTCTTACCACTTCTTCTTCTATTTTAACTCTTCTATAGGTCCTTGCAATGTTGTTACATAGGTTACAACATGACCAGTCAGTTACACTATAACTTCCCATTATGTTCTTATTTATAGAAAAATTATTCTTCATTGCATGAAACTTTTTTCCCTTTAGATGATTCAAAAATCCCATTTTTTTATATTTAAACCTTGATCAAATAACTTTAGAATCGTCCAAAATTATATTTCTACAAAAATATATAATTTTTTTAAAATCCTATTTTTCAACCTACAGAATTCAAAAAATGTTATTAAGTTGAAAAGTCACATTCCTGTGACAAGAACTATCCTATAAGTATTACATGACCTTAAAATCATATGGAAAACATTTTAATTTTGGCACATGTGACTTACAAAGTCATACAATAACTCAAAGTTATATGCAGTAAATTATACAAGAAAAGTCATACATGGTCACCAATGTCTGATACAAAAACCAAGGTCTTATGGGACAAGTCATACATTATAATTAAAAGATAATGTTCATGGAATAAAAATTCATACATTGGATCAAATTCATACGAGATATTATGTAGACATTTTTTTACCTAGCTCCAAAATCCAAAATTCTTCAAAATACTTCTAAATTATTTCTAAACTCTTCAAAACTAATTAAAACTACTCCAAAAATATTCAAAAAACTTAACCACACAAAAATAAACATCACATAATTTTAGTTTGAATATGATTTATGCATTGAAAAAAGTCAACATAATATAACATATTCTCTTAAAAATTCTCTAAACATTATTATTTAGATAATTTCCATATTCTGGAGGATATTTCATGTCACAAAAATCTCCCTAATAATTCGACTATGTTTAATTTTTTCGGGACTCAACACCATAGAAAATATCTAATAACTTGTGTAATTGAAAATTGAACTCATTATTCTAAAAAAATATCACTTCCTTCTCAACTCAGAAATATCATGAAAAATTAGTTTTTGAAACATTTAAATATTTCTATAAAATTTGTCTATTAGTCTTGATGATATTATTTGTTTTGAATTCCCGCCATCTTCCCTCTGATTTAGTAGAAGTTATCAACCTGGAATCACTTTTACAAAAATATATTCTAGAAGGAACTCCCTGAACTTTATTATTTTGGAACATGGGAGAAATAAATTCACCCATATCACCACACTAAGTTGAAAAAACTTCATCCTTGTTCACTCCAATAGATAAAAAACATTTATGTAATGAAAGTAAATGTAAGAAAGAAATAAATTTTTTTACATGGTTTAGACTAAATTTCCTACATACATGAGTAAAACAACAAAACATTTAATTTCCAATAAGAAACTATTACAATTTATGAATTATGATCCAAAAAAATTACTATAAAAAGTAATCACTAATAGATTCATACTTAACAATAAAGATAGCCCCACCCTCCTTTTTATAGAGTTCCATATCGTCATCTAGATGCATCTACTTATGAGATATCTGAGAGTCTATCTATTCCAATATTACCATTGATGATCACTTGTAGAAATCCACAGTGTGATCACCACATTCAGTAAATCAACAAACTCCCAAAAGTAATATGAAGAACCACCATCTTCTAAATATTCCAACCAAATATCAAGAATAATACCACCTAGTACTAACAACATAGGTAAAACCTTATTTAAAAAAAAACTCATTATAGAACCTCATTATGGAAATAATGAAATTAAAAACACTAGTTCCACTACTTTACTAAACTAAATATCATCCAGAACCAATCCATCTAGACAACTAACATAGATCAACTAAAGTAGACTTTACAAATTCCCAATAATCTACCACTTAAAGAATGCTTCTAAGAAAAAACCACAACTTTTCTATCAAATTCTCCTACATACAATACTTCTCTGTTTTGTTTTGTTCTCCCAATCTTGACTAAGGAATTATATGGCCTCAATAATTCCATAACCAAAATCTTGGTGAAAATTTCCACTAGATTTTAGTTTATAGATATCTTTTTTAACTCCAAATCTCCATCATACACTATATTCTAGATGTAGTTGTACTTCATATTAATGTGTTTAGTTCTGGTATAAAACACAATATTCTTAGACAAATTAACCTCACTTAAAATATGATAGTAGATAATCCATTTCCCTTAAGTACATTTGAGTTATTTAACTAAAAACCTCAACCAAACCATATATTTTATAGATTTCATCAAAATCACATACTCTACTTATATTATAAAAAGTTAAATCACCAATTATAACCTAGATATCCAATTGATCATGGATCCACAAAAAAGTATAAAAATTTATATCTATTCTTTTATGAGAATCAAAATCACCCATAAATTCTGCATCTACAAACCCATGTAATGGATTATCATCTTCAAAATAAATAGTTATACCTTATGTTTTATTGAGATACCAAATAAAATAATTTACAACTTATCAATTATCTTTCTTGGGATTTACCATGAACTGACTGACCACTCCTACTACATGAGAAATATCATGATGAGTACAAACCATAAAATAAATCAAACTTACATATGTTGAAGTATATAGATATGTTTCCATATACTTAATTTATTCTTCTATTCATGGTTCATTTTCTTTTGAATGTTTAAAGTGACTAGTGAGAGAATTTTAAAAAATATTACATATAATCATTATAAATCTCTTATTGATCTTCTAGAAGTAATCCTTTTATGATAAAACCAATATCTTAGTTCTCCCATCATATTAAATCCCAAGATTCTCTTTGCTTCACTAATATATATCATCTAATATTTTCATGAAAAGTATTCTTCGACTTTTGAATCATTTTAAAATCTGAAACCACCACCAACATATCATCCATGTATAAGAGTAATATAATAAATTCATTTACACTCAACCCCTTATGGTAATAGAAATGAAAAGAGTTATTTCACATGAAAAATTTCACTTAAATTAAGTAATCAATATTTTGGTTCCAACACATTGGTTAATATTTAAAACCATAAATAATCCTTTTCAATTTTCACACTAAACCCTAAATTTTAGTAGCCTAAAACCAATTGGTTTCTTTATACAAATCTATTCCACTAAATCTATGTGAAGAAAATCCATCTTCACATCAATTTTTTTTAGGTATAAATTTTTGAAATCAACCATGATTAAAACAATTTGGATGGTAGTATGTTGAAATACCAAAGAAAATATTTCATATAATTCAATACCTTCCATCTTCTAAAACCCTTTCATAACTAGGCTCACCTTATACCTCTTCCTTCTATAAAAATATTTTTTTAGTTGAAATAATCACTTGTTATAAAGTTATTTCTTCTCTTATGGTAATTACATTAGCTCCAATGTGTTATTCACTCACAGTGATTTCGACTCCTCCCAGATCGCTAACTCCCACTTTTTAGAATCACCTAGAGTAGCTGCTTCTTCAAGATTTTCTGGTTTTAATTCATTTATAAAAGTATGAAACTAAGGTCATATCCAAACCTTTTAACTATCCATATAACCCTTGAAGATCTCCATAAAGTATCATATGGTAAAAACTCTTTAAAAATTGAAACTTCTAAATCTTTAACATTTGGAAATCTATACCGATATTCCCTAGTTCTTATTCTTTCAGGTATGTATTTTGCAGGATGAACTTCCAAACTACTTGCATCACTTTATGAATAATATATAACATGTGATTTTTTAATATATGTTGAGAAATATTAACTTTTTAAAATTTGGGATCTTTTAAAACCACCATTAAAATCAATTTTAATTGAATTTGAATCATTATTATCATCGTCCATTCCTTTAAAGTCCCAGTCTTTCCAAAAAATATTATCATTAAAGAGAATATTTCAACTTCTAAAAATAATTATATTTTCATCATCTTAAATAAGAAAAACAAAGTTTCCATCTCCATAACCCATGAAAAATAATTAATTAGATTTTATATCTAGTTTATCTCATTTTTCATTCACATTCATATAGGATAAACTTATGAAGACACTGAGATAAGAAATGTTTGGTAATTTACTAGACCACAGTTCTTCTGGTTACTATTGTCCAACTAGTACTAACATACTTCTGTGGATTATGTAAGCTATATTACCCATTTTTTCTGCTCATAACTCCTTATGTATCCCAAAATATAGAAGTATATTTCTTGTTATCACCATCAATTCTTGATTAATTATCTAAAAAATACCAATTTTTTCGTGCATTCCTTGAACATTATTCTAATTCCAGACCCTTATATTCCTACCATAATTATAGAAACTCATTTTGGTAAATTTACCACCATTTTCTAACCTCAAACTTTTCATATTTATTTTTGTTCTGTTTCCTTGCATTTCCTTCTATTGAACAATGATACCAAACACATCACTTTTATGTTTCAAAAAGTATAAAAATAACTCTCTTGTGGAATCATCAATGAAGGTAAAAAATTAATTTTACCTTCCATGAGAAAGAATGTGGGTAGGTCCCCAAACATATATATAAACCAACTATAGATTCTAGATTTTGTTTTCTGATTTTCTAGAAAAATTGAAAGAAACCTTATATTTTTTTCCTGAGTTTTCAAATCTCAAATATCCCTAAATCTAAATGATCATAATTTAGTATTACTTTTTAAAATAGAATCTTCATACCTTTCTCCCTAAGGTGACCATACCAATTATCAAAATGCTTTGAACTTTTGAAAGATGAATTTATATAAAGTGTATCCCCCTTTTCCCTTTTAGTATGATTCAATGAACTAATATTTTCACCTTTAGATATAATAAGATATCCTCAAGTAATATTCCATAATCCTTATATAAAAAAGGTTTTGAAACCCACTTAATCTATATAACCAACTAAAATCAGGTTCTTCAGCTGACCTGGAACATGCCACACTTCCTTAAGTAATGGGAAACATTAAATTTTCAACCAAGATTTTTCTTCTCAATTCCCAAAAATTTCAAGAACTTCATTATCAGTAAGATGAAACCTACTCTAATTTATCGATACATAATTTAAAATGCATCATTTTTATCATATGGAATGAAAATAAGATCCAAAATCTATGATCTAATATTCCACTTGAGCTGATACACTAAAAATTTGATTTAAACTACTCTCTGATATTGAAATTAGTTCTCTAAATATAATACTTTTAGAGGTTTTTTTTCAATCCTTATAATATTTCTTGTGATGAAATTTTTTCCCCTAATGCCAACAAAGAGGTCTGTTTCCAAAAGGCTTCCCTATAATCCTCTCCCTTGATTTACTCTCATTTTTATTAATATTCTTCTAATGAGGTGAGGATCCCCTTACTTCTATATTAAATACCTCACTGAAAGAAGACAATCTTTCCCCCCTTTAGATATCATCATTGAGAATCAAGTTTCAAACATCAGTGAACACTAAGTGATTCATTTTACTTGAACTACTCTTAGCCATCACTATAAAATCCCAAGATTCTAGTAAGGATGATGACAGAAAAATCACCTAAATATAATCTATGAATGTAAAATTTAAAATCTCTATATGGATCTATATTAAATTGAAATTATTCAATAGTTCTAATGTTGATATTCCTTCTGATAACTTCATACTTAACAAAATATTCATCAACCACACTTTATTCAGTGTTGTAGGTTCCCATTCATCTTTATTTGTTGATTTTGGTTTGTAGCTCTTAAACATAATCTAAATATCTTTCTAAATGAGATAGTAATATATCATTATTTTCTAGAAAGTAAAATCTATTCCATTAGATATATTGATCCAGACCTTTCCTTATTATAACACCATGATATTGAAAAAAATGAATCTCTCTAAATGTCACGACCCGTCCTCGGGGCCCATGCCGTGACTACCCCAAGCCCGCCTTCCATAGGCCAGGGGCTGGCGACTAGCACCAAAGGCGTAAAATCCCGATAACTGGGAAGGCATTGCCTTTATAAAGAAAACAAGAACCATAGAGTACAAGCGGAAGTAAAACACTAAGTACAAAGAGAAGAGCTAAAAAGTAAAAAGGGGCCGGAAATACAAGCCCAACTGTAAAGTACAACTCGAAAGGGAAAACAGCGACTGAAAAGTAAAGCTGCTACGCTGAGATGTCCACTGGAAATCCCACCTGAAGGGTGGGTACAGATAGCTCCTCTGCTCCTCGGGTTCCGCCATCCGCTCCGAGTATGTCCCGCCCAGTGGTCCACCTCCGGGTACCGCCTCGTCGTATAGTCCACCTCCAGGTACCGTCCAGTCCTCGAACCTTCGGCTTCTGTCAGCACTGTCCGTCGTCTGCAACCAACACAACGAGGTGCGGGCATAGCCCGTGCAGGGGTGAGTATAACGATACTCAGTAGGGACCCCGAGAACCTCAAGGTCTCACTAAAACCAACAAAGATAAACACAAGAAGATCTCAACAGATAAACTCTACTTAGGTATATGCCCATACATATACCTAAGTTATCAAGTAACCCATCTCAATCATGAGGAAACACAAGGATTGTGAAAACGACGGATAACCACTACTCGGGTATATGCCCATACATATACCAAAGTTAGCAAGTGACCCATCTCAATCATGAGGTAAACACAAGGTCAAAAGTCTCAGCTCAAACCAGGATTTTCATTATCGAAACCGTAACTGCTGAAGAGCTCCGTCTCTAGAGTGTACAGTGGTCCTATCACGACTCCGAGGCTGCCGCTCACTAACCTAGGACTGCTGAAGTACTCCTCCTGTCGAGTACTGCGGGTTTGCGGCCAACTACCTGGCGCTCCGTCCGCTGAGGGTCTGTCGCCAAATACCGGGCGCTACCCAGATAGCCTACTGAGGTACTCCTCCTGTCGAGTACCGCGGGTCTGCTGCCAACTACCAGGCGCTCCGTCCGCCGTGGGTCTGCCGCCAAGTACCGGGCGCTCCGTCCACTGGGCTAGTCGACTCACTCCAAGTCGAGTCGGTCAAGCAGTCGTCAGGTCTCAGCCGGCTACACGGTCTCCGTACTCTGCACGCTCGTCTCCGGGAGGGTCCGCTCCACGAGCTACTGGTCGATACTCCAAGTATCTCAAAGTCCCACGAAGAAGTGTCTCAAAGGTCCGTCTCGTCACAGGGGTCTCAACGCAACAGACGGCGCGTCGATCGGACGCCCGGTCTGTGAGTTATTAGCCTTTTCGTCCCAGGGGCCCGGTTGGTTTCGTGAGCGAAACCAATCCCGGCCGTATCTCAACTGTACCCCGAACTCCCATAGGGTAAACTCAAAGGGACCGTTACTCAACGTAACCACCAACGCCGCTGACGGTTCGTCAAACGGACGTCCTGTCTGAAAGATATCAGCTTTCCCGTTCCAGGGGCCCGGTTGGATTTCGGGTACAATCCAACCCGGCCATACTCCGACTGCATCCAAAACTCGGGCGGAGTATGTCAAAAGTTCCGTCTCATCAAGAGGAAGTCAACGAAACAGACGGCGCGTCAATCAGACGCCCGGTCTGTGAGTTATTGGCTTTTTCGTCTCCGGGGCCCGGTTGGTTTTTAAGGTAAAACCAACCCGACCGTACTCCACCTGCGTCCAAACCTCGGGCGGAGTATGCCAAAAGATCCGCCTCATTAAGAGGAACGAAACGCGACTGACGGCGCTTCAATCGGACGTTCGTGGCTCGAGATATGAGCGTTTCCGCTCCGAAGGCCCGGTTGGTTCCGTGAACGAACCAACCCGGCCGAACTCAAAGTAATCCGAAACCTTGAGTGCGATAAACCGAAACGACCGTCTCGATCCAAGGATCGCGTTGCCGCTGACGGCTCGTCGATCGGAGGTCCGAGGCTCAAGTTATGAGCCAAAAACTAATTCCGGTTCGAAACGGGGGGTCCGGGTCCGGGCCGACCCGGCCCGACCCCCCCCTGGGCGGCGGCGGCGGCCCGCGGCGGCGGTCGGCGGCGGCGGACGGCGGCGGACGGCGGCGGCGGGCGGCGGCGGCGGGCGACGCGGCGGCGGCGGCGGCGGGCCGCGGTGGCGGCGGCGGCGGCGGCGGGCCGCGATGGCGGCGGGGTGCCGCGGCGGCTCGGCCGCACACGGTCGGCACGCGGGGGACAAGCCCCGCTGATAGGGTGGCCGCGCGGCCTTTGTGCCGCGCTAAAAAAAATAAAACACGGCCCCCGCACGTGGGGGCCGGCTGGGAACAAACCGGGGGGCTGCTGCCCCCCCTCCTTTAAAGATCCGCCCCCCTTATTAAGAGGGGGGTTTTATATTAGGTGACCGGGGGATTAATTCCCCCGGTTTTAAAGATATCCGGCCGGCCAGCTGGCCGGCCGGTTTTCTCTAACGGGACCGGAAATTCCGGTCCCCCTTTCGGCTTCTGACGCCGGCGGCCCGGCCGCCGGTCTTATCTTCCGCCGCGGCCCGGAACCGGCCGCGGTCTCTTCGTCCCGCCGCGGCTCGGAACCGGCCGCGGCGTTCGTCGTCCGGCGCGGTGCGACGACACCGCGCCCCTTTGCCGTGCTTTGATAATCATCCAACGCGGCGCGACGACGTCGCGTTTCTGTTGATTCTACCATGGTGCGTGCGACGACATCGCGAAGATATTTGCACGTTCATCCGCGTGGTGCGACGGCACCACGCCACTTGCTTCCTCCCGCAAGATAAAATCAACATAAACGTTGGAGGGGGGTTCGGCCGTGTTCGTGCGGTCCGGCCCCCTCACGTTAAATAAAAACTCAACATGAACATTTCAAGCCTCATGTTAGACATGCCAGATCCATGTTCAAGAAAAGGAATAATTTAAGAAATAAAGAACCAACAACCCCTACCTCGGGTTCAAGATTCGAAGAATCGTCTACGTTCCGCGGAAGACGGTGTCGCGGAGGTCGGGCGTCGCGGTCGTCGTTCGTCAAATCCGTTGACGAAGTGTTATGCCCGAAGAGACACGACGTTGGCGGATCTTCGTTTGCCGACGAAGAAGGTCCGAGGAGGAAGCGGCGTTCCCTTTTGTTGACACCGAGGACGAAGAAGAGAGGCGTCGTTCTTCGTCGGAGTTTGAGCGTTCTTCGTTCTTCGTCAGAGCTTGAAGATGAAGAGGAGCTCTCAAAAAGCTCTCAAGGGAATAAACAAAACAACCCAAAAACAAATAAGATTACATCTTATTTTATTAACACATAACTGAAAATAATTTCAAATGTTTGAAATTCAAAAGAGTTTAACTCCCCAAAATTAAATAAGTAACTTAAGCCATTAAAGAGGGGGGTTAAGGATGTTGAGAGAATTTGAAAAGAAAAAGGGGTTCGTGTGGGCCCCACCACACATAATCCTCCCAAGGGAGGTTAAGTGGGTGTGGGTCCCACTTCCAACCTCCTTTGGTAGGTTTTAAATAAGTTAACATAAAATTTGTCTTACTCAATTTTATTTAACTTAACTGAAAAACCCCAAAACTAACTTTCAACTTGCAACAAACGCAACTCCCGAAAAGGTCTCTTTAAGCGAATATCGGCGCTGCGAGTTCATCGGTGCCCTCGGATTTCAATTCCGAGCACCGTATCAAAAGTTAGAAATTCCCGCTCGTTCGTTCACTGAACGTACCCGAGCCAAACTTCGGAAATTAATTCCGGGCACTCCGGGCCTCGGAATCAGGTGCCGTCTGAAACCGCGCTCTTGTAAAATTCTAAAGAAAATTAAGAAAAAATTTCCCTTGAATTTTACGGGTCTTTACATTACTCCCACCTCAGGGCTTTACGTCCCCGTAAAGCTACATCAAAAACTAGGAAAAAAAAAGAGGGTACTGAGCACGCATCTGAGCCTCCCGCTCCCATGTGCTCTCCTGGAGATTCCCGTGCCGCCATCTGTTGCGCACAAGAGGAATCGATTGTCCATGTAGGACCCGCTCCTGTCGATCCTCTATCTCCACCGGGACCTCCGAAAAAGTCGCCCCATCGTCAAGGATGTGCGTCGGGTCGTGCACGTATCTCCTCAGCTGAGACACGTGTAAGACGTCGTGCACCCGGTGCAACTGAGGTGGTAGAGCCAGGCGATAAGCCACCTCACCAACCCTGCTGAGTACCTGGAAGGGTCCGATGAAGCGCGGAGATAACTTGTCGCCTCGGCCAAAACTCCGAATACCACGTCGAGGTGAGACCCGCAAGAAGACGTGGTCACCATCCTCGAACTCTAGTGGCCTCCGCCTCCTGTCAGCGTATGACTTCTGCCGGCTCTGTGTTTTCCTCATCCGCTCCTGGATGACATGGACCTCTACTGACGTGGCCCGGACCATCTCTGGTCCCACAAGAGCTGCGAGATTTCTTCTTTGCCGATAAGAGAAACCTGTTCTCATCCCCTGGATGAACCACATTCTTTGCCTAAAACAGTCAATCCTAACATGGATGACACTAATCCATACCAAGGATGACGTCGTAAGGCCTCGACGCTACTACTAAGAGATCCAACCGTTACTCTCGCCTACAAGGGTTGAGTCACACTGTCGGCATCAGTGTGTGGTAACTGGTCTCCTCCAGTAGATGTCTCACAAGTGAGGGTCAAGTCAACAGTCAACTGGAACCTCTTAGTAACATCACAAAAGAGGACAGGAATGAAAACATCACAAAGGATGCGTCTTTTATTATTGCAGCTCATAATACAAGACGCTACACAAAAGCAACATCAACATGGAACTAGAAGTACAAAAAGACGTATCCACTAGTTCCTTCCCTGTCCACCTGCTCCCAGAGCTCCATGATCGTAAGCTTCAGCTGCCTGAAGCTGTGCTCTCGCATGTTCACCTACTCCCTGTGGTCGGGGTGGACCTCCTGGTGGTGGTGGTGGCAGAGCCTCAAAGCGTCGTCCACCACCTGCTGCTCGGCCAGCTCCTCTGCCTCGTCCGCCTCCTCCCTGCGGACCGCCACGGTCGAACCTCTGCCTCTGCCTAGGTGGTTCCTCAACCGTCTGCTGCTCCTCCGCATGGCGGGTCGGGCAGTCTCGAGCCATGTGGCCTTGCCCGCCGCATGCAAAGCACTGTCTTCCACTCAAAAGACTGACTCCGCGCTGTGTGCCCTGCACTGCTGAGCCAGTGCCCTGAGGTCGTCTGCCTGAAGGTCTGGTCTGTCTGGACCCCTGAGTCATCTGTCGGCTACCTGCTACCGAAGACTCCGCTACGTGCCGCCCTGCGGTGGGTTGCTGCGCTGGTGAAGACTCAGCAAGGAAGCTCTCAATCAGAAGGGCCCGCTCCAGTACTCCTGTCTGAGTCGGTAAGCTGAGGGAGATCAGCGATGCCCTGATCTCGTGTCTCAAACCCTGCTCGAAGGTCCGGGCCCGGAAGAATGGGTCCCGTACCATGTCGGTCGAGTACCGAGAAAGGTCGGTGAACCTCGCCGCGTACTGAGCGACCGTCATGCTGCCCTGCCGCAGCTGTAGAAGCTCCTGGATACGTACCGCACGAAGGGTGGCTGGGACGAACTCCGAGCGGAAGAGGCTCTCAAAGTCCGTCCAAAGAAGAGATGCCTCATCGTGCACCTGGAGCATCAAGCTCCACCATCGTCCTGCTGCTGCGTGTAGTAGGCTCGCAGCGAGGATCACCATGAGGTCTGCTGGTGTCCTCACTAGCCTAAACACTCGTACCACTGCCTCCAGCCAGTCCTCTGCAGCCTGGGGATCCGTCTCCCCGCGAAACCTAGGCGGTCGCTGGCGCTGAAACTCATGCAGTGCGCTGAGGCGACGTGCATCGTCAGCGGCTGCTGCTGGAAGCATCGGGGGCTCGGCGGGTAGAGCAACCGCCGGTGCCACTGCTGACAAAGGGCCCTGCACCGAGGCCTCGTCGCTCGGTGGGCTGTCGTCACGTTCGATTCTCGGAACCCTAGCTGGCTGTCGTCGTGGGGCCATCCTGAAAGAAACAACGTAACACGATCAAACGATTATACCTGGTGAGCTGACCTGGTTTGAGCTGTTTTTAAGGGGGGAAAAAAAAACTTTTGAAAACACACACGCAATCAGTGTTTTCGTGCACAAAGTCGGAAATCAGTTGTCAGGGTCCTGGTGTATGGATACGTCGGCCGCCCGCACCAACACTGGACTCCCTGAACTGAAAACCACACTCGGTACTCTCAACACTATTGCTTCACAGAAAGAAACATCAGAGTTATAAGTTCTGCGGTAGAACCGAACTGCCTCTGATACCAATTTGTCACGACCCGTCCTCGGGGCCCATGCCGTGACTACCCCAAGCCCGCCTTCCATAGGCCAGGGGCTGGCGACTAGCACCAAAGGCGTAAAATCCCGATAACTGGGAAGGCATTGCCTTTATAAAGAAAACAAGAACCACAGAGTACAAGCGGAAGTAAAACACTAAGTACAAAGAGAAGAGCTAAAAAGTAAAAAGGGTCCGGAAATACAAGCCCAACTGTAAAGTACAACTCGAAAGGGAAAACAGCGACTGAAAAGTAAAGCTGCTACGCTGAGATGTCCACTGGAAATCCCACCTGAAGGGTGGGTACAGATAGCTCCTCTGCTCCTCGGGTTCCGCCATCCGCTCCGAGTATGTCCCGCCCAGTGGTCCACCTCCGGGTACCGCCTCGTCGTATAGTCCACCTCCAGGTACCGTCCAGTCCTCGAACCTTCGGCTTCTGTCAGCACTGTCCGTCGTCTGCAACCAACACAACGAGGTGCGGGCATAGCCCGTGCAGGGGTGAGTATAACGATACTCAGTAGGGACCCCGAGACCCTCAAGGTCTCACTAAAACCAACAAAGATAAACACAAGAAGATCTCAACAGATAAACTCTACTTAGGTATATGCCCATACATATACCTAAGTTATCAAGTAACCCATCTCAATCATGAGGAAACACAAGGATTGTGAAAACGACGGATAACCACTACTCGGGTATATGCCCATACATATACCAAAGTTAGCAAGTGACCCATCTCAATCATGAGGTAAACACAAGGTCAAAAGTCTCAGCTCAAACCAGGATTTTCATTATCGAAACCGTAACTGCTGAAGAGCTCCGTCTCTAGAGTGTACAGTGGTCCTGTCACGACTCTGAGGCTGCCGCTCACTAACCTAGGACTGCTGAAGTACTCCTCCTGTCGAGTACTGCGGGTTTGCGGCCAACTACCTGGCGCTCCGTCCGCTGAGGGTCTGTCGCCAAATACCGGGCGCTACCCAGATAGCCTACTGAGGTACTCCTCCTGTCGAGTACCGCGGGTCTGCTGCCAACTACCAGGCGCTCCGTCCGCCGTGGGTCTGCCGCCAAGTACCGGGCGCTCCGTCCACTGGGCTAGTCGACTCACTCCAAGTCGAGTCGGTCAAGCAGTCGTCAGGTCTCAGCCGGCTACACGGTCTCCGTACTCTGCACGCTCGTCTCCGGGAGGGTCCGCTCCACGAGCTACTGGTCGATACTCCAAGTATCTCAAAGTCCCACGAAGAAGTGTCTCAAAGGTCCGTCTCGTCACAGGGGTCTCAACGCAACAGACGGCGCGTCGATCGGACGCCCGGTCTGTGAGTTATTAGCCTTTTCGTCCCAGGGGCCCGGTTGGTTTCGTGAGCGAAACCAATCCCGGCCGTATCTCAACTGTACCCCGAACTCCCATAGGGTAAACTCAAAGGGACCGTTACTCAACGTAACCACCAACGCCGCTGACGGTTCGTCAAACGGACGTCCTGTCTGAAAGATATCAGCTTTCCCGTTCCAGGGGCCCGGTTGGATTTTGGGTACAATCCAACCCGGCCATACTCCGACTGCATCCAAAACTCGGGCGGAGTATGTCAAAAGTTCCGTCTCATCAAGAGGAAGTCAACGAAACAGACGGCGCGTCAATCGGACGCCCGGTCTGTGAGTTATTGGCTTTTTCGTCTCCGGGGCCCGGTTGGTTTTTAAGGCAAAACCAACCCGACCGTACTCCACCTGCGTCCAAACCTCGGGCGGAGTATGCCAAAAGATCCGCCTCATTAAGAGGAACGCAACGCGACTGACGGCGCGTCAATCGGACGTTCGTGGCTCGAGATATGAGCGTTTCCGCTCCGAAGGCCCGGTTGGTTCCGTGAACGAACCAACCCGGCCGAACTCAAAGTAATCCGAAACCTTGAGTGCGATAAACCGAAACGACCGTCTCGATCCAAGGATCGCGTTGCCGCTGACGGCTCGTCGATCGGAGGTCCGAGGCTCAAGTTATGAGCCAAAAACTAATTCCGGTTCGAAACGGGGGGTCCGGGTCCGGGCCGACCCGGCCCGACCCCCCCCTGGGCGGCGGCGGCGGCCCGCGGCGGCGGTCGGCGGCGGCGGACGGCGGCGGACGGCGGCGGCGGGCGGCGGCGGCGGGCGACGCGGCGGCGGCGGCGGCGGGCCGCGGTGGCGGCGGCGGCGGCGGCGGGCCGCGATGGCGGCGGGGTGCCGCGGCGGCTCGGCCGCACACGGTCGGCACGCGGGGGACAAGCCCCGCTGATAGGGTGGCCGCGCGGCCTTTGTGCCGCGCTAAAAAAAATAAAACACGGCCCCCGCACGTGGGGGCCGGCTGGGAACAAACCGGGGGGCTGCTGCCCCCCCTCCTTTAAAGATCCGCCCCCCTTATTAAGAGGGGGGTTTTATATTAGGTGACCGGGGGATTAATTCCCCCGGTTTTAAAGATATCCGGCCGGCCAGCTGGCCGGCCGGTTTTCTCTAACGGGACCGGAAATTCCGGTCCCCCTTTCGGCTTCTGACGCCGGCGGCCCGGCCGCCGGTCTTATCTTCCGCCGCGGCCCGGAACCGGCCGCGGTCTCTTCGTCCCGCCGCGGCTCGGAACCGGCCGCGGCGTTCGTCGTCCGGCGCGGTGCGACGACACCGCGCCCCTTTGCCGTGCTTTGATAATCATCCAACGCGGCGCGACGACGTCGCGTTTCTGTTGATTCTACCATGGTGCGTGCGACGACATCGCGAAGATATTTGCACGTTCATCCGCGTGGTGCGACGGCACCACGCCACTTGCTTCCTCCCGCAAGATAAAATCAACATAAACGTTGGAGGGGGGTTCGGCCGTGTTCGTGCGGTCCGGCCCCCTCACGTTAAATAAAAACTCAACATGAACATTTCAAGCCTCATGTTAGACATGCCAGATCCATGTTCAAGAAAAGGAATAATTTAAGAAATAAAGAACCAACAACCCCTACCTCGGGTTCAAGATTCGAAGAATCGTCTACGTTCCGCGGAAGACGGTGTCGCGGAGGTCGGGCGTCGCGGTCGTCGTTCGTCAAATCCGTTGACGAAGTGTTATGCCCGAAGAGACACGACGTTGGCGGATCTTCGTTTGCCGACGAAGAAGGTCCGAGGAGGAAGCGGCGTTCCCTTTTGTTGACACCGAGGACGAAGAAGAGAGGCGTCGTTCTTCGTCGGAGTTTGAGCGTTCTTCGTTCTTCGTCAGAGCTTGAAGATGAAGAGGAGCTCTCAAAAAGCTCTCAAGGGAATAAACAAAACAACCCAAAAACAAATAAGATTACATCTTATTTTATTAACACATAACTCAAAAGAATTTCAAATGTTTGAAATTCAAAAGAGTTTAACTCCCCAAAAATTAAATAAGTAACTTAAGCCATTAAAGAGGGGGGTTAAGGATGTTGAGAGAATTTGAAAAGAAAAAGGGGTTCGTGTGGGCCCCACCACACATAATCCTCCCAAGGGAGGTTAAGTGGGTGTGGGTCCCACTTCCAACCTCCTTTGGTAGGTTTTAAATAAGTTAACATAAAATTTGTCTTACTCAATTTTATTTAACTTAACTGAAAAACCCCAAAACTAACTTTCAACTTGCAACAAACGCAACTCCCGAAAAGGTCTCTTTAAGCGAATATCGGCGCTGCGAGTTCATCGGTGCCCTCGGATTTCAATTCCGAGCACCGTATCAAAAGTTAGAAATTCCCGCTCGTTCGTTCACTGAACGTACCCGAGCCAAACTTCGGAAATTAATTCCGGGCACTCCGGGCCTCGGAATCAGGTGCCGTCTGAAACCGCGCTCTTGTAAAATTCTAAAGAAAATTAAGAAAAAATTTCCCTTGAATTTTACGGGTCTTTACATTACTCCCACCTCAGGGCTTTACGTCCCCGTAAAGCTACATCAAAAACTAGGAAAAAAAAAGAGGGTACTGAGCACGCATCTGAGCCTCCCGCTCCCATGTGCTCTCCTGGAGATTCCCGTGCCGCTATCTGTTGCGCACAAGAGGAATCGATTGTCCATGTAGGACCCGCTCCTGTCGATCCTCTATCTCCACCGGGACCTCCGAAAAAGTCGCCCCATCGTCAAGGATGTGCGTCGGGTCGTGCACGTATCTCCTCAGTTGAGACACGTGTAAGACGTCGTGCACCCGGTGCAACTGAGGTGGTAGAGCCAGGCGATAAGCCACCTCACCAACCCTGCTGAGTACCTGGAAGGGTCCGATGAAGCGCGGAGATAACTTGTCGCCTCGGCCAAAACTCCGAATACCACGTCGAGGTGAGACCCGCAAGAAGACGTGGTCACCATCCTCGAACTCTAGTGGCCTCCGCCTCCTGTCAGCGTATGACTTCTGCCGGCTCTGTGTTTTCCTCATCCGCTCCTGGATGACATGGACCTCTACTGACGTGGCCCGGACCATCTCTGGTCCCACAAGAGCTGCGAGATTTCTTCTTTGCCGATAAGAGAAACCTATTCTCATCCCCTGGATGAACCACATTCTTTGCCTAAAACAGTCAATCCTAACATGGATGACACTAATCCATACCAAGGATGACGTCGTAAGGCCTCGACGCTACTACTAAGAGATCCAACCGTTACTCTCGCCTACAATGGTTGAGTCACACTGTCGGCATCAGTGTGTGGTAACTGGTCTCCTCCAGTAGATGTCTCACAAGTGAGGGTCAAGTCAACAGTCAACTGGAACCTCTTAGTAACATCACAAAAGAGGACAGGAATGAAAACATCACAAAGGATGCGTCTTTTATTATTGCAGCTCATAATACAAGACGCTACACAAAAGCAACATCAACATGGAACTAGAAGTACAAAAAGACGTATCCACTAGTTCCTTCCCTGTCCACCTGCTCCCAGAGCTCCATGATCGTAAGCTTCAGCTGCCTGAAGCTGTGCTCTCGCATGTTCACCTACTCCCTGTGGTCGGGGTGGACCTCCTGGTGGTGGTGGTGGCAGAGCCTCAAAGCGTCGTCCACCACCTGCTGCTCGGCCAGCTCCTCTGCCTCGTCCGCCTCCTCCCTGCGGACCGCCATGGTCGAACCTCTGCCTCTGCCTAGGTGGTTCCTCAACCGTCTGCTGCTCCTCCGCATGGCGGGTCGGGCAGTCTCGAGCCATGTGGCCTTGCCCGCCGCATGCAAAGCACTGTCTTCCACTCAAAAGACTGACTCCGCGCTGTGTGCCCTGCACTGCTGAGCCAGTGCCCTGAGGTCGTCTGCCTGAAGGTCTGGTCTGTCTGGACCCCTGAGTCATCTGTCGGCTACCTGCTACCGAAGACTCCGCTACGTGCCGCCCTGCGGTGGGTTGCTGCGCTGGTGAAGACTCATCAAGGAAGCTCTCAATCAGAAGGGCCCGCTCCAGTACTCCTGTCTGAGTCGGTAAGCTGAGGGAGATCAGCGATGCCCTGATCTCGTGTCTCAAACCCTGCTCGAAGGTCCGGGCCCGGAAGAATGGGTCCCGTACCATGTCGGTCGAGTACCGAGAAAGGTCGGTGAACCTCGCCGCGTACTGAGCGACCGTCATGCTGCCCTGCCGCAGCTGTAGAAGCTCCTGGATACGTACCGCACGAAGGGTGGCTGGGACGAACTCCGAGCGGAAGAGGCTCTCAAAGTCCGTCCAAAGAAGAGATGCCTCATCGTGCACCTGGAGCATCAAGCTCCACCATCGTCCTGCTGCTGCGTGTAGTAGGCTCGCAGCGAGGATCACCATGAGGTCTGCTGGTGTCCTCACTAGCCTAAACACTCGTACCACTGCCTCCAGCCAGTCCTCTGCAGCCTGGGGATCCGTCTCCCCGCGAAACCTAGGCGGTCGCTGGCGCTGAAACTCATGCAGTGCGCTGAGGCGACGTGCATCGTCAGCGGCTGCTGCTGGAAGCATCGGGGGCTCGGCGGGTAGAGCAACCGCCGGTGCCACTGCTGACAAAGGGCCCTGCACCGAGGCCTCGTCGCTCGGTGGGCTGTCGTCACGTTCGATTCTCGGAACCCTAGCTGGCTGTCGTCGTGGGGCCATCCTGAAAGAAACAACGTAACACGATCAAACGATTATACCTGGTGAGCTGACCTGGTTTGAGCTGTTTTTAAGGGAAAAAAAAAACTTTTGAAAACACACACGCAATCAGTGTTTTCGTGCACAAAGTCGGAAATCAGTTGTCAGGGTCCTGGTGTATGGATACGTCGGCCGCCCGCACCAACACTGGACTCCCTGAACTGAAAACCACACTCGGTACTCTCAACACTATTGCTTCACAGAAAGAAACATCAGAGTTATAAGTTCTGCGGTAGAACCGAACTGCCTCTGATACCAATTTGTCACGACCCGTCCTCGGGGCCCATGCCGTGACTACCCCAAGCCCGCCTTCCATAGGCCAGGGGCTGGCGACTAGCACCAAAGGCGTAAAATCCCGATAACTGGGAAGGCATTGCCTTTATAAAGAAAACAAGAACCACAGAGTACAAGCGGAAGTAAAACACTAAGTACAAAGAGAAGAGCTAAAAAGTAAAAAGGGGCCGGAAATACAAGCCCAACTGTAAAGTACAACTCGAAAGGGAAAACAGCGACTGAAAAGTAAAGCTGCTACGCTGAGATGTCCACTGCAAATCCCACCTGAAGGGTGGGTACAGATAGCTCCTCTTCTCCTCGGGTTCCGCCATCCGCTCCGAGTATGTCCCGCCCAGTGGTCCACCTCCGGGTACCGCCTCGTCGTATAGTCCACCTCCAGGTACCGTCCAGTCCTCGAACCTTCGGCTTCTGTCAGCACTGTCCGTCGTCTGCAACCAACACAACGAGGTGCGGGCATAGCCCGTGCAGGGGTGAGTATAACGATACTCAGTAGGGACCCCGAGACCCTCAAGGTCTCACTAAAACCAACAAAGATAAACACAAGAAGATCTCAACAGATAAACTCTACTTAGGTATATGCCCATACATATACCTAAGTTATCAAGTAACCCATCTCAATCATGAGGAAACACAAGGATTGTGAAAACGACGGATAACCACTACTCGGGTATATGCCCATACATATACCAAAGTTAGCAAGTGACCCATCTCAATCATGAGGTAAACACAAGGTCAAAAGTCTCAGCTCAAACCAGGATTTTCATTATCGAAACCGTAACTGCTGAAGAGCTCCGTCTCTAGAGTGTACAGTGGTCCTGTCACGACTCCGAGGCTGCCGCTCACTAACCTAGGACTGCTGAAGTACTCCTCCTGTCGAGTACTGCGGGTTTGCGGCCAACTACCTGGCGCTCCGTCCGCTGAGGGTCTGTCGCCAAATACCGGGCGCTACCCAGATAGCCTACTGAGGTACTCCTCCTGTCGAGTACCGCGGGTCTGCTGCCAACTACCAGGCGCTCCGTCCGCCGTGGGTCTGCCGCCAAGTACTGGGCGCTCCGTCCACTGGGCTAGTCGACTCACTCCAAGTCGAGTCGGTCAAGCAGTCGTCAGGTCTCAGCCGGCTACACGGTCTCCGTACTCTGCACGCTCGTCTCCGGGAGGGTCCGCTCCACGAGCTACTGGTCGATACTCCAAGTATCTCAAAGTCCCACGAAGAAGTGTCTCAAAGGTCCGTCTCGTCACAGGGGTCTCAACGCAACAGACGGCGCGTCGATCGGACGCCCGGTCTGTGAGTTATTAGCCTTTTCGTCCCAGGGGCCCGGTTGGTTTCGTGAGCGAAACCAATCCCGGCCGTATCTCAACTGTACCCCGAACTCCCATAGGGTAAACTCAAAGGGACCGTTACTCAACGTAACCCCCAACGCCGCTGACGGTTCGTCAAACGGACGTCCTGTCTGAAAGATATCAGCTTTCCCGTTCCAGGGGCCCGGTTGGATTTCGGGTACAATCCAACCCGGCCATACTCCGACTGCATCCAAAACTCGGGCGGAGTATGTCAAAAGTTCCGTCTCATCAAGAGGAAGTCAACGAAACAGACGGCGCGTCAATCGGACGCCCGGTCTGTGAGTTATTGGCTTTTTCGTCTCCGGGGCCCGGTTGGTTTTTAAGGCAAAACCAACCCGACCGTACTCCACCTGCGTCCAAACCTCGGGCGGAGTATGCCAAAAGATCCGCCTCATTAAGAGGAACGCAACGCGACTGACGGCGCGTCAATCGGACGTTCGTGGCTCGAGATATGAGCGTTTCCGCTCCGAAGGCCCGGTTGGTTCCGTGAACGAACCAACCCGGCCGAACTCAAAGTAATCCGAAACCTTGAGTGCGATAAACCGAAACGACCGTCTCGATCCAAGGATCGCGTTGCCGCTGACGGCTCGTCGATCGGAGGTCCGAGGCTCAAGTTATGAGCCAAAAACTAATTCCGGTTCGAAATGGGGGGTCCGGGTCCGGGCCGACCCGGCCCGACCCCCCCCTGGGCGGCGGCGGCGGCCCGCGGCGGCGGTCGGCGGCGGCGGACGGCGGCGGACGGCGGCGGCGGGCGGCGGCGGCGGGCGACGCGGCGGCGGCGGCGGCGGGCCGCGGTGGCGGCAGCGGCGGCGGCGGGCCGCGATGGCGGCGGGGTGCCGCGGCGGCTCGGCCGCACACGGTCGGCACGCGGGGGACAAGCCCCGCTGATAGGGTGGCCGCGCGGCCTTTGTGCCGCGCTAAAAAAAATAAAACACGGCCCCCGCACGTGGGGGCCGGCTGGGAACAAACCGGGGGGCTGCTGCCCCCCCTCCTTTAAAGATCTGCCCCCCTTATTAAGAGGGGGGTTTTATATTAGGTGACCGGGGGATTAATTCCCCCGGTTTTAAAGATATCCGGCCGGCCAGCTGGCCGGCCGGTTTTCTCTAACGGGACCGGAAATTCCGGTCCCCCTTTCGGCTTCTGACGCCGGCGGCCCGGCCGCCGGTCTTATCTTCCGCCGCGGCCCGGAACCGGCCGCGGTCTCTTCGTCCCGCCGCGGCTCGGAACCGGCCGCGGCGTTCGTCGTCCGGCGCGGTGCGACGACACCGCGCCCCTTTGCCGTGCTTTGATAATCATCCAACGCGGCGCGACGACGTCGCGTTTCTGTTGATTCTACCATGGTGCGTGCGACGACATCGCGAAGATATTTGCACGTTCATCCGCGTGGTGCGACGGCACCACGCCACTGGCTTCCTCCCGCAAGATAAAATCAACATAAACGTTGGAGGGGGGTTCGGCCGTGTTCGTGCGGTCCGGCCCCCTCACGTTAAATAAAAACTCAACATGAACATTTCAAGCCTCATGTTAGACATGCCAGATCCATGTTCAAGAAAAGGAATAATTTAAGAAATAAAGAACCAACAACCCCTACCTCGGGTTCAAGATTCGAAGAATCGTCTACGTTCCGCGGAAGACGGTGTCGCGGAGGTCGGGCGTCGCGGTCGTCGTTCGTCAAATCCGTTGACGAAGTGTTATGCCCGAAGAGACACGACGTTGGCGGATCTTCGTTTGCCGACGAAGAAGGTCCGAGGAGGAAGCGGCGTTCCCTTTTGTTGACACCGAGGACGAAGAAGAGAGGCGTCGTTCTTCGTCGGAGTTTGAGCGTTCTTCGTTCTTCGTCAGAGCTTGAAGATGAAGAGGAGCTCTCAAAAAGCTCTCAAGGGAATAAACAAAACAACCCAAAAACAAATAAGATTACATCTTATTTTATTAACACATAACTCAAAAGAATTTCAAATGTTTGAAATTCAAAAGAGTTTAACTCCCCAAAATTAAATAAGTAACTTAAGCCATTAAAGAGGGGGGTTAAGGATGTTGAGAGAATTTGAAAAGAAAAAGGGGTTCGTGTGGGCCCCACCACACATAATCCTCCCAAGGGAGGTTAAGTGGGTGTGGGTCCCACTTCCAACCTCCTTTGGTAGGTTTTAAATAAGTTAACATAAAATTTGTCTTACTCAATTTTATTTAACTTAACTGAAAAACCCCAAAACTAACTTTCAACTTGCAACAAACGCAACTCCCGAAAAGGTCTCTTTAAGCGAATATCGGCGCTGCGAGTTCATCGGTGCCCTCGGATTTCAATTCCGAGCACCGTATCAAAAGTTAGAAATTCCCGCTCGTTCGTTCACTGAACGTACCCGAGCCAAACTTCGGAAATTAATTCCGGGCACTCCGGGCCTCGGAATCAGGTGCCGTCTGAAACCGCGCTCTTGTAAAATTCTAAAGAAAATTAAGAAAAAATTTCCCTTGAATTTTACGGGTCTTTACACTAAAATTTTAAAAACATATGAGAAAAATAATGTAATCTAAACTAATTTAATGAACCAACTAGGTTACCCAAATATATATAATCTGAGTTAGTCTCGACACAGCTTGAAGGGAATTCTCAATCCCTAGGGGTTGGTGAAAAGAGGCTGGTCATCAAAAACTACCTTTGGGAAAAAAATTCTACAAGAGAGAAAAAATCATGATAAAATGAAGAAAGAAAATATTGGAATGTTAATAGAAGTTCACAATGGAAAAGATACAAAAGTGAGACAAAATAGGTTTCCAAAACCCATAACACAAAAAAAATTACAATGCATTTCTAAAACCCCAACTACACATGATATGTAGTCTCCTATAGACTCCCACAACATGATAATGAGCAAACCTACTACCACCCTATGATGAATTTCCTTTACCTACATAAAAAAAGGTTTACATACACCCAAAGGTGTATGAAGGGTGTGAGAAAAACTTTCCCATTAAAACACCGAAACGTGTTTCATAACTAGAATTTATAAAATAAACCAACTATACTGAAATGAATAAAGATAAGGAATAATATACAATTTACATATTTAAATACAAAAAATGGAAACCAACCATTTTAACAGCTTATAAAAATACACTAATAAACCTAGTTTTCAAAACATTTTCATCACATACCAATCATGTATTTGAAAGATAATAACATAGAAAACTATCCCACTAGTCACATTAGTTCTAGGTTAGCGAGGATCCCTATTTAATTATTGTAATTAGCAATCCATCTGGTGTACATTTCACGAACCAGGCCGGGTTTCCATCAGACCCAGTGCCTGTCCCAGTCTGCGACATGGCCCGAAGGGCGTTCCCGATCCCCACAGGCTGGCACAAGTTCCCAGGTATCATAAAATTGGAATTGGGAATGATTTACCTAAGTTTATAAACATGCAATGAAAAACAAATCCAATAAAACAAATATGGATTTTGAAAAAAAACATCTTTTACAAAATTTTAGAACTGAATTACATAATTTAAAAAAATATTCAAAGACCATTACAAAGGTACCAAACTAAGAAAAATAAATCCCAAGAATCTCCAAATGACAAGAATCACCACCCTCAAGACATCTCCACAACACCGCATCATGATGGACTGCTAAAAACCTGAACCACTACCATAAAAGCTGTACCCAAACCTGTGACAAAAATCACCAAGTCTACCTACACCCAGGGGTGTATGTAGGGTGTGAGCCAAATCCTAGTAGGATACCACCACTAAGAGATTCCATGTGATAAAAATTTATAAGATTAAAATATTGCAAGTTTTCATAAACTTGGAATGCTCGTAATAATTTCTAAAAGATGAAACATTAAATAAAAATAGTTTTCAAGTGGGCTATTCTAAAGAATAAATACTTTTAAAAATAATGATAATGCTACTAAATTTTCCAGAAAACTATACTGTATGACGACGGTAAGAACAAAGTAACTAATGATCACAAGAAACAGGAAGATAACCCCTTGGCACTAGCTCACTGTGGGTCCAAGGTACCTCATATCTCGGTGAGAGTAACCATTACAATATCTGTTCACATGAACATGTGCCACTAGTAGGGATCATAACAATAACCTAGTGGTCCCCCATCATCATCATCATCATCATCATAGTTTAGTTAGTGTTTCCGTCTTTGATATTTCTATGTGAAACTAAGGCCAAACCCCACAGGATCACAATCATACTAGTACACGTCCACCCACCTAGAAACTCGGGTTTCCCTCTTGCCCTCAAACAAGTTCAACAAGCCATGAAATATAATTTTAACATGAAAATACCACTTACACATCAGAAATTCACCAAAAATCCCACATACATGTCACATAAAACTCATTTCACAAGAAAAATTCATTTTCCACATCATACTCTCACAAAACAGGCCACAAACGTGTTTCACACCTTTCTTGCAATTTGATAAAATATTTTAGAAACTTAATTTTTTTTAAAAAAATGTTTGACATCTTAAATCACCACTTTACCTTTCAAAACTCCATTTTAGGTGAGATCACTCACCAAAATAGTACATATAAATCCCTTTCCCACTTTTTCTAACTCAACAAATCATTTACAATTTTCATAAAACAATACCAAGGGGTATAACCATTTTTTTCACACAAAACCAATTTAAAAACCCTTTTTCCAGGCCAAAATAACACTAATAACAATCCGAGATAGGATTGGAAGCCCTATAAACATTTATTAAACCAATCTAATGTGTTATAAAATTACCTCAAATAAAACCATAAAAGATACACATGAAAACACACATTTTCATAAAACACTTTCAAGAAGTATAACACCATTTTACACATAAAAGCCATTAAAAAAACCCCTTTTTAGACCCAAATGACACTAAATAATTTCCAAACTAGAATTGGAAGCCCCTTTCATCAACTAATAAATCAATTACATATTTTATAAAACTATGACAAAAGATATCACATGAGTTACAATTGAAAAGTACATAACTTCTAAAAAAATGTAACTTTAATACTAAATGATTTTCTAATGCTACCAAAAATGGTTTTTGCACCAAAAAAAATATTATGAACATGTTAAATTAATAAATCATGAAAAGTAACTCATCAATAATTTCTTACACATGGAATCACCTACCGAAAGTGTGGAAACCCTCAAATATTGGTGCGAAACATCAACTGCACCACCGCCACACCATAAGGGAGTGAAATCCAACATAAAACCTAAATAATTGACCAAAAAGACACCAAATCAAACCCTAGGTATGAAAACTAACTTCTTTTCATTTTATAACTTCATTAAAGGGGGAGGAAACCCTAAGGAGAAGGAATGAAATTAAGAGAGAAACACTTACATGAAGAAATATTGAATAAATCGGCCCAAATACACCAATATTTGAATATTGGAGTAACCAAAACTGATAGGGAAGATATAAGGGGTCATATTAAGTCAAGTGGGGACTCATTAGGGAAAAAAGAGTGAACATTTAATGAGTTATGAAAGAAACATTTTACCTCTTCAAATATGAAAAATTTGAGAATGATTTATAAAGATCTCCCTAATCCGTGGAAGAGATGAGCTTCAAAGAGGTGGAAGAGAAAATGGGAGAACATATTGGTTAATTGGGATATGGTGAGAGTTATAATCACCTAAAAACCATAAAAATTGAATGAGATATTAAATAATTAAAAACAATATTTTAAAGCAGGAAATGGGCTTTCAGTCGGGCCCATCACCTTAATAAAAACCCCTAATACATCATTATTATGGATTCCTATGGGGTCCAAATTGATATGGTGGTTTTAATATAAAACGGGATTCCAATTGGGAAGTGGAATGGGTGTAAAATGTTGAAAATGAAGGAGTTATAAAACAAACAAAATTTATTTTTAAATCTGGAAATGGGCTCACGGTTTGGCCCAAATTTTGAAAACCCACAATTTCTACCAAAATGACTGGGAAACCCCCAAAACAAAGCAAGAATGAAAGTTAAATGAAAAAATACCATTAAAAGAAATCATGTATGTGAAAATTATCCCCACCACGAAACTTTACACCCTTGGAAAGCCACAATAATGCCAAAGTCAAAAACCAAACCCAACCAAAAAAGCTAAAATGGGCTCCTTTTCCAAGTGTTGCCCACCCCCAAAAGGCCTAAACACATACAATTGATCAATAAAGGAAGAAATAATCTCAAAAAACAAAAAATACGCTACTTCCTAAAATGATCAAGTGTATTAAAACTACATCCCAAAAGAAAACTCTTCAAACACTATTCGAACAAGGCTCAAGTAGTTTACCCAAACGAACAACAACATCGAACAAAGTTACACTGACCTTACTTTAACTAAACCGTTGGGTGATCAACAATACCAAAATTTACCCAAGGAAGATTTTGGTAGTTAGATAGCTCTGAATGAGACTACCTACCACTAAGCCAAGACCAAGTACAAAACTGAGTTACTGATATGGGAGACATAGATGGGATCCCACCATAAGAGGCAACTTTAATTTTCCCAAGACAGAATCAAGACACTAATAGGGGGAGGCCTGTATGGAGTCCCCAAAATAAGGGGTAGAATCTCATTATATTTATCCAAAAGAACATACATGAGATCCATTGTGGGTCTCCCCACCATAAGAACCAACTATCTAAATCGACTAGCACAATCCACACAAAAATACCCCAAAACTTAAAGAGTTGGTGTGGCCGCACGGTTAGTCCGCACAGTTGGGGAATGTCACTACCCATCCTCGGGGCCCGTTCTGTGACTACCTCAAGCCCTCTATCCATAGGTCAGGGGCTGTAGACTAGCACCAAAGGCGTAAATCCTGACAAAAAGGGGGAGGCATTGCCTTTTTATAAAGTAAACAAAAGCACAACAGAGTACACAAGTGAAGTAAGAACTAAGTAAAACTGGGTACAAGTAAGTGATGAAAAGTAAATGGGCCAATATATAAACCCAACTGAAAGTACAATACAACTGAAAGGAAAGTACAACAGCAGTAAGTAAAAATAGCAGCACCGATTCATCCTCCGGGAATCCCACCTGAAGGGTGGGTATAGATAGTCTCCTCAACTCCTCGGATCCAACCGTCCGCTCCGTGTACGTCCCGCCAAGTGGTACACCTACGGGTACCGTCCAGCTCTACAAGCCTCCACCTCGATCAGTGTTGTCCGTCGTATGAATCCAACACAATGTAGTGCGGGCATAGCCCATGCAGGGGTGAGTATACAATACTCAGTAGGGACCCCAAGACCCCCGAAGGTCTCTCAGAATCCACAAAGGATAAACCACAAAGGAAAGATAAAATCATGAAGTATAAACAACACTACTTAGGTATATGACCAAACATATACCTAATTCATCAGTTGCAGTTCATCTCCATTTCTCGTGCCCAAGCACCGACCATTCCACAAAGGATAGCACAACTCAGTCCACACAGGAACAACACAACCCAGTCCACACAGGAAAGCAATTCAATCACATCGAAGATAATTATTGAGAATCAAGACTCAGCTCACATAGGTATACAATTCGTAAGGCGATAGAGATGATCAGATGTAGCCACTGATTCATCAAAGCTGTCGGACCCACATAGGACACAAGACCAGCTAAGTTGTCAGACCCACACAGGATACAAGACCAGCTACTCTGCCGGACCCACACATGATTCAAGTACAGAGGTCAATACTGCCAGACCCACATAGGATAAAAGAACAGTAGTCATCACCATCGAACCCATGGAGGATTCCAGTATGGTAGTCGTTGCCATCGAACCAACGGAGGATTCCAGTACAGAAGTCGATGCAGTCGCAACCATCTCTAGGGTTCCCGCACATAGCATGATCGATTTCGGGAGGATACACTACTCGAGTAAAAGTGATCCGATACATAAACTGTCACAAAGTCCAGAGGTGATGTATCCCAAAGTTCCGTCTCGTTAAAAGAAACCCAACGCGACAGACGATGCGTCAATCAGATGCCCGATCTGAGAGTTATTGGCTTTTCCGTTCCAAGGGCCCGGTTGGTTTCTAAGCTAAAACAACCCGAACATACTACAGATGCATCAAAACCTCAAGAGGAGTAAGCCAAAAGGACTGTCTCAACAAAAGGATCCCAACGCAATTGACGGCAATTCAATCGGATGTCCCGTCTTTGAGATATAAGCGTTTCCACTCCAAGGGCCCGGTTGGTTTCGAGTTCGAACCAACCCGGCCATACACAAACTTTGCCAAAACCTCGAGTGTAATATCCCAAAACGACCTAATCAATCCAAGGGTTCATACGCAACTGACGGTGCATCGATCGGAGGTCCTTAGCAAAAGTTATTGGCAAAAGACCGAAAGCGGTCCGAAGTGGGGGGTCTGGGCCCAGCCCAACCCCCCTGGGTCGGTCCGAACCGGGTCCGGGTCCGGCCCGGTAGGGCGTGACCCGACCCGGATGGGTGCGGGCCGACCTAGCTTGGTGCGTCCCGGTCCGCGTGACCCGCCTCGGCCCGGCCGGGGGGGGGGGGGTGCGATGGCTCGGATAGCGGGTCGAGAAGGGGGGGGACGCTATCCCCCCTCCCTTTGTGCTCTGCAGACGCGATGCCCAGGGCCGTGTCTCCTCCAGATCCCGCGCGACCATCGGATCTAGTCCGCTGCCGCCGTGGCGGCTCCTGCCAGCGGTGCGCCGGGGCGCCGCCGCCTCCGGGTGGCCGGAGGCTTCTGTGGGCCCCCGGAGTCATTCCGGTGGTCTGTTCTTGCTCCTGTCTGCACCTGCGGTCGTCTTGGGACACATATATCATTGTGAAGGCCTCCAATCGTCAAAATGGTCCTACTTATTCATTTCTAATAATTCTGCACAACAAGGACAAAGTAGCAGTGGGTTCAAACTTGTTCATTAGTCCGCACCCACTGCATTAGTGGTTCTTCACATCAAGAAACAAAAAGATACCAAGAACGAGGGTATAATTATCATAATAATGAACATAAAATTTCCAAATTCCCCTACCTCAATAAGGAAGAGAATCGTCGGCGTTGCGGTACATGACGTCGTGGAGAAGAGGATCGTAGGCTTTGCCCGGGCGTGCCGAGGAGGAAGCAGTGTCTCCTCTCTGGCCGCGGGGAAGAGGTTTGGTGGCACGTCGTCGATCTACGAGGAACCGACATTCTTCATCGTTCTTCATCGGAGGCTGACATTATTGGCGTTTCGTCAGAGCTTCCTCCCATGGGTCCTCAAATAGTTTTTCAAAGGGTTAATTAATAAAAGAATTAATCCTCACGTTGTGTTCGTTATTATAGTTCATTAATGAACATTAATTAATGAACCTATTAAACACACGGGTGTTGCTATTACACAACCCAAGGGGCGAGTCATTAAATGGACCTCATTTATTGATCGTCGTTACACTAAGATTCCACCAACTATCGCTCAACGGTAGAAGAAAAAGAATAAAATAACTTATAGTTATTTTATTATATAAAATTCTTTTCCTGAAAGCCTATTAACTTATCTTTTTCGTTTTACCCTTGTCGGTCGATGTTAAGCTTCGCCTAAGAGAAGACCGGCGCTGTGAATTCATCAGTGCCCTCAGATTTTAATTCCGAGCACCGGTTCAAAAGTTAGAAAAACCCGCTCGTTCATTCACTGAACGTACCCGAGCTAAACTTCGAAAATTGATTCCGGGCACACCGGGCCTCGGAATCGAGATCCGTCAGAAGCCATAGACTCATAAAATTCCAAAGTATTTTTAAAAAAAATTTCCTTGAAATTTTAGGGTATTTACATTACTCCCACCTCAGGGATTTACGTCCCCGTAAAGCTACAACATAAACTAGGGAAACAAATGAGGGTACTGAGCACGCATCTAAGCCTCCCGCTCCCATGTGCTCTCCTGGAGGTTCCTTGCTGCCAACGTATGTGCACCAAAGGTATCAACTGTCCACGTAGGACCTGCTCCTGTCGATCCTCGATCTCCATTGGGACCTCCATGAAAGTCGCCCCGTCATCGATTTCCTGCTCCCCATGGTCGATGATATGCATCGGGTCGTGCACGTATCTCCTTAGCTAAGATATGTGGAAGACGTCATGCACCTGGTGCAACTGAGGGGGAAGGTCCAGGCGGTAAGCCACCTTGCCTACCCTACCGAGGACCTGAAAAGGCCCGATGAAGCGCAAAGATAACTTTCCGCCATGGACAAATCTCCGTAATCCATGTCGAGGTGAGACCCGTAAGAAGACGTGGTCTCCATCCTCGAACTCCAGTGGTCTCCGCCTCCAATCAGTATAGGACTTCTGTCTACTCCGTGCTGTCCTCATCCGCTTCTGGATGACCTGAACCTTTTCCGTCGTAGCCCGAACCATCTCTGGTCCTACGAGTGCTGACTCCCCAGGGTCAGTCCAGCACATAGGTGATCTGCAAGGTTGGCCGTACAGTGCCTCCTAAGGTGCCATCCCAATGGTGGAGTGATATTTGTTGTTGTACACAAACTCCACCAAGGGTAGGTGATCCTCCCAACTGCGAAAAAATTCAAGGACACATGCACGGAGCACATCCTCAAGTGTTTGAATGGTCCTCTCTATCTATCCATTCGTCTGAGGGCAAAAGCCAGTACTCAGGCATAGCTGCGTCCCAAAAGCCTCCTTCAACCCCTTACAAAGCCGGGAAGTAAAGCGAGCATCTCGATCGGAGACGATAGATAATGGCACCCCATGAAGTTGTACGAACTCTTGAACGTAGAGGCATCCCAAGCTCTCTACTGAGCCCTGCTCTCTAATTAGTAGGAAGTGGGCCGACTTGGTGAGTTGGTCTACGATCACCCAGATGGTGTCATGTCTTCTGGAGGTATGTGGAAGCCCCATCACAAAATCCATGGATAACCCATCCCACTTCCACTCCGGGACCTCTAAGGGCTGTACCAAGCCTTCAGGTACCTAGTGCTCTACCTTCACTTGCTGACAAGTGAGGCATCGAGAAACAAACTCCGCCACAACCTTCTTCATACCCGACCACCAGTACTGTCGTCTGAGGTCTTGATACATCTTCACTACTCCAGGATGTACCGCTAGAGGGGAAGTGTGGAACTCCCTCAGCACCTCCTCCTATAGTGCAACTGGTACAACGGTACGTCCCCGAAATAGAATGACGTGCTCCCTGCCTTCAGAAAATTCATTGTCTGCTAGCCCTGTGGATATCTGAGCACGTCGCGCCTCACAGTCAACATCCCCACACTGTGCCTCTCTGACCTACTAAAGTAGTGGAGGAGTGACTGTGAGGGAATGAAGATAGACTGCCCCATCTTTATCCATGAAGGGGATTTCTTTATAGTCTACATTTGTTAGCAGTGGTCTTCGCCCTGAAGATGTAGCGACACTACCTGATGGGTGAGTGCTTTACAGTCTACTCTGACCACCAGAGTCTTAGGTAAATTTTCTCATAGAAGGACCTAAACTTGAGACAGCGGCGATGGCTCAAGTTCCTTCAAGTTTATGACTTTCAGATTGTCTATACTCCTAAGAAGGGCAATGTTGTGGCTGATTCTCTTAACAGGAGATCGGGCATTCTGCAAAGCGGCTAACTATTCCGTCGCCTCCCCAAGTAGCTGAATGCCTGATCTCCTGTTAAGAGAATCAGCCACAACGTTCCCCTTCCTAGGAGTATAGACAATCTGAAAGTCATAAACCTGATGGAACTTGAGCCATCGCCGCTGTCTCAAGTTTAGGTCCTTCTATGAGAAAATTTACCTGAGACTCTGGTGGTCAGAGTAGACTGTAAATCACTCACCCATCAGGTAGTGTCGCTACATCTTCAGGGAAAAGACCACTACTGCCAAATCCAGGTCATGGGTAGCATAGTTCTACTCATGCTACCTCAACTACCGTGAACCATAAGCGATCACTGCTTGCTCCTATATCATGACACACCCAAGTCTGGTCCCTGATGCGTCGTAGTAAACTATGTACCATATGCCCTCCTCTAGTATCCTCAAGGTGGGCACACTGGTCAATCTCCGCCTGAGCTCCTGGAAGATCTACTGACATCTGTCTGACCACACGAAGGGTTTCCCCTTCTTCGTCAAATCTGAAAGCGGTTCTACAACTATGGAGAAGTCTGACACAAATCTCCGATAGTACCCAGCCATACCTAGGAAACTCTGCACCTCCATTATGCTCCTTGGTGGCTCCCAAGAAAGAACCGCCTCGACCTTCGCAGGATCCACTGCAACTCCCACCTTAGAGATGATGTGCCCTAAGAAGTGGACCTCTCAAAGCCAGAACTGGCTCTTTGAGAGCTTACCATAAAGATGGTGCTCTCAGAGTGTATCCAGTACATCCCATAAGTGGTAGGCATGGTCCTCCTCGGTATTCAAGTAAATCAGTATGTCGTTAATGAAGACTATGACAAACCAATCGAGATAGGGATGGAAGATCCTATTCAGGAGACTCATGAACACTGCTGGAGCATTGGTCACACTAAAGGGCATGACCAAGAACTCATAGTGTCCATACCGACACCTGAAGGCCATCTTCTACACATCCTCATCCCGAACTCAGATCTAATGATAACCTAACCTGAGGTATATCTTCGAGAACCATCGTGCTCCCTTGAGCTGATTGAAGAGGTCGTCAATCCTCAGAACCAGATACTTGTTCCTCACGGTCACCTGGTTCAAGCAACGATAGTCGAAACACAGTCACAAGCTCCCATCCGCCTTCTTGGTGAACAGAATCAAAGAAGCCCAGGGTGAAACACTGGGTTGGATGAATCCCTTTCCCTGAAAGTTCTCTAGCTGTACCTGCAGCTCACGAAGCTCAGCGGTAGCCATATGATATGCTGGAGTGGATATCGGTGATGTCCCGGGGTACAGGTATACATAGAAATCTACCAACCTGCGAGGTGGTAGTCCTAGAATATCATCAGGAAAAACTTCCACATACTGATCCACCACTACAAGAAAACTCAGACTCTGCACGTCAACTACTCTGAGGATGAGACTAGCCAACTGATGGGTGATCGGCTGCCCTCTCCTATGTGTGAGTCCCTCCTGTGCTGGACAGGTTCCCTTCCCATCGGTGAAGGTGAACCTGGTCCCATTAGTGCGGACACACCACACCTTGCACCTAATAAAGTCGATTTGAGCATGGACTGTAGATAACCAGTCTATACCCAAGATGACATCGTAAGGACTCGACTCCCCTATAAGAAGATCCCAGCCAAAGCTCTCGCCTCCTAGAGTAAGATCACACTACCAGCACTAGTGCGTAATCGTCGAGTCTGCTCCCGTAGGAGTCTCTGACCGCAAGGATCGATCCAACGGCTCCGTCAGAATCTCCGATCTCCCAACAAGGGTAGAGGAAATGAAAGAATGACTCACACCTATGTCTATAAGAACTGCAACAAGGGTGGAGTAGACACAGATAGTACCTCTAATCATCTCGGGTGCACCGTGGTTGTAAGCCTATGATGCCTGGAGCTGAGCCTGCCTCTACCCGCCAGCTCCCTGTGGTCGGGGTGGACCTCCTGGGGGTGGTGGTGGTAGAGCCTAGAAGCGTCGTCCACCACCTGCTACTCAACAAGCTCCTCTACCTCGTCCACATGATCCCTACCTACCACCACGGTTGAACCTATGCTTCTGCCTGGGAGGTCCCTCCACTGTCTGATACTCGTCTGCATGGTTGGTCGGGCTGTCACAAACCATGTGGCCCTGCCCGCCGCATGCATAACACTGTCTGCTCCTCAGAAGGCTGGCTCTGCACCGTGTTCCACGCACAGCCGAACCCGTGTCCTAAGGTCACTGACTAGACAGCCTGGTCCGCTTGGACCCCTGTGTCATCTGTCGACTACCAGCTGCATAAGACTCCGCTCCATGCCATTCTGCGGTGGGTCTCGCTGCTGATGGCTGCTCGGAAAGATAGCTCTGCACTAGCAGGGTTCGCTCCAGCACCCCCTCCTGGGTTGAGATGCTGAGTGGAATCGTTGAAGCTCTGATATCTTGCCTCAATCCCTGCTCAAAGGTCCAGACCCAGAAGAATGGGTCCCGTACCATGTCTGTGGAGTAGTGAGGGAGGTCAGTAAATCTCGCAGAGTACTGGGCAACTGACATGCTGCCCTGCTGCAGCTGTAGTAACTCCTGGATGCGCACTGCACAGAGGGTGTCTAGAACGAACTTTGAGCAGAAAAGGCTCTCGAAGTCCATCCAAAGAATAGATGCCTCGTCGTGCACCTAGAGCATCAGGCTCCACCATCTACCTGCTGCCGTGTGTAGGAGAATCGCAACA
This sequence comes from Viscum album, assembly GCA_963277665.1. Taxonomy (NCBI): domain Eukaryota; kingdom Viridiplantae; phylum Streptophyta; class Magnoliopsida; order Santalales; family Viscaceae; genus Viscum; species Viscum album. Next base: position 379,484,736 of record OY728127.1, on the reverse strand, counting down.
AGGATCACCATGAGGTCTGCTGGTGTCCCTACCAATATAAAGACTCTAACGATAGCCTCCATCCAATCCTCGACAGTCTGAGGATCCGTCTCTACACAGAACCTGGGTGGACTCTATCTCTGAAACTCATGCGACGCGCTCAGGCGGCATGCACTCTGCGTCGCTGGGACTGGTAGAATCGGTGGTTCGGCGGGTAAAGGTACTGCCGGTGCCTCCGCTGTAATGGGGCCCTACACCGAGGCCTCGTCTCTTGGTGGGCTTCCATCTCACACAAAGCTCGGAACCCTAGCTGGCAGCCATCGTGGGGCCATCCTGAAAAGAAACAGGTGTTCCACGATTAATACAGTATACCTGGTGATCTGACACAAAGTAATCACAAAGAAAACTTTTGAAACACACATGAAATCAATGTTTTCATGCCCTGAGTCAGAAATCAGAAGTCAGGGTCCTGGTGTATGTATACGTTGGCTGCCGCACCAACACTGGACTCCCTAGACTGATAACCACACTCATTACTCTAAACATTATTGCTTCACATAGAAGAAATTATCAGAGTCCTGAGTTCTGCGGCAGAACCGACTCCTCTGATACCAATTTGTCACGACCCATCCTCAGGGCCCCTGCCATGACTACCCCAAGCCCGCCTTCCATAGGACATGGGCTGGAGACTAGCACCAAAGGAGTAAGTCCTGAAAAAAGGGGAAGGCATTACCTTTTTATAAAGTAAACAAAAGCACAACAGAGTACGCAAGTGAAGTAAGCACTAAGTAAAAATTGGTTCAAGTAAGTGCTGAAAAGCAAATGGTCCAGTATAAAAAACCAACTAAAAGTATAGTACAACTGAAAGGAAAGTACAAAAAAAGTAAGTAAAAATAGCAGCACCGAGTTGTCCTCCGGGAATCCCACCTGAAGGGTGGGTACAGATAGTCTCCTCAGCTCCTCGGATCCAACCGTCCGCTCCGTGTACGTCCTGCCAAGTGGTCCACCTCTGGGTATCGTCCAGCTCTACAAGACTCCACCTCGATCAGTGCTGTCTATCGTCTACATCCAACACAACGTAGTGCGGGCATAGGCCATGCAGGGGTGAGTATACAATACTCAGTAGGGACCCTGAGACCCCCGAAGGTCTCTCAGAATCCACGAAGGATAAACCAAAAAGGAAAGATACAATCACGAAGTATCAAAAACACTACTTAGGTATATTACCATACATATACCTAAGTCATCAGTTACAGTTTGTCTCCATCTCTCGTACCCAAGCACCAACCATTCCACAAAGGATAGCACAACTCAGTCCACACAGAAACAACACAACCCAGTCCACACAGGAAAGCAAGTCAATCACGTCGATGATAATGATTGAGAATCAAGACTCAGCTCACATAGGTATACACTTAGTAAGGTGATAGAGATGATCAGATGTATCCACTGATTCATCAAAGATGTCGTACCCACATACGATACAAGACTAGCTAAGCTGTCAGACCCACACAGGATACAAGACTAGCTACTCTGCCGAACCCACAAAGGATACAAGTACAGAGGTCAATACTACCAGACCCACATAGGATACAAGAGCAGTAGTCATCTCCATCGAAACCATGTAGGATTCCAGTACGGTAGTCGTTGCCATCGAATCCACGGAGGATTCCAGTACAGAAGTCGATGAAGTCGCACCCAAATCTTGGGTTCCCACACACAAAATGCTCAATTTTGGGAGGGTCCACTCCTCAAGAAAAAGAGATCCAATACATCAACTATGAGGAAGTCTAGATTTGATGTATCCTAAAGTTCAGTCTCGTCAAAATAAACCCAACGTAACAGACGGTGCGTCAATCGGACGCCCGGTCTGAGAGTTATTGTCTTTTCCGTTCTAGGGGCCCGGTTAGTTTCTATGATAAACCAACCCAACCATACTTCAGCTGCATCCAAACCTCAAGAGGAGTAATCCAAAAGGACTATCTCAACAAAAGGATACCAACGCAATTGATGGCATGTCAATCGGATGTCCAGTCCTTGAGATATAAGCATTTCCACTCCAAGGGCCCGGTTGGTTTCGAGTTCGAACCAACCAGGACATACCCAAACTTTGCCAAAAACTTGATTGTAATATACTAAAACGACCATCTCGATCCAAAGGTTCATACGCAACTGACGGTGCATCAATCGGAGATCCGTAGCACAAGTTATGGGAAAAAGATCAAAAGCGGTCTGAAGTGGGGGGTCTGAGCCCGGCCCGACCCGGCCCAACCCCCTTGGGTCGGCCCGAACCGGGTCCGGGTCCGGCCCGGCTGGGCGCGGCCTGGCCCGGCGGGGCTCCACATGACCCAGTCCACATGACCCACCTTGGCCCGGCCGGGGGGGGGGGGGGGGGGTGGGGTGGGGGTGCGCTGGCTCGGCCAGCGGGCCGAGTTGGGGGGGGGGGGGTGGGGGGGACGTGGTCCCCCCTCCCTTTGTGCTCCGCGGATGCGGCGCCCAGTGCCGCGTCTCCTCCAGATCCCGCACAGTCATGAGATCTATTCCCATGCCACCAGAGCGCCGGGGCGCTGCCGCCTCCTGGCAGCTGGCCGGTGCCGGTCACTGGCGACCCACGCTGCCGGAGGCTTCTGCGGGCCACCAGAGTCGTTTCGGTGGTCCGTTCTTGCTCTTGTATGTGCCAGTGGTCATCTCAAGACCCGTATATCACTGCGAAGTCCTCTAATCGTCATAACGGTCCTGCTTTGTCATCGCTAATAATTCCACACAACAAGAACAAAGCAGCGGTGGGTTCAAACTTGTTTGTTAGTCCGCACCCACCGCGTTAGTGGTTCTTCACATCATGAAACAAAAAGATACCAAGCACAAGGGTATAATTCTCATAAGAAAGAACATACAATTTACAAATTACCCTACCTCAACAAGGAAGACGGTCGTCAGTGCCGCGGTAAACGACATCACAAAGAAGTGAATCATAGGCGTTGTCGGGGCGTGCTGAGGAGGAAGCAGCGTCTCCTCTCTGGCCACGGGGAAGAGGTTTGGTGGCGCATCGTCGATCTCTGAGGAACCAGTGTTCTTCGTCGTTCTTCGTCGGAGGCCGGCGTCATTGGAATTTTGTCAGAGCATCCTCCCGCGGGTCCTCAAATCTTTTAACAAAGGGTTGATTAATAAAAGAATTAATCCTCAAATTGTGTCCATTATTATGGTTCATTAATGAACCTTAATTAATGAACCTATTAAACACATGGGGATTGCTGTTACACAACCCAAGGGACGAGTCATTAAATGGCCCTCGTTCATTGATCATCGTTACACTATGATTCTGCCAACTGTTTCTCAATGGTGGAGGAAAAAGAATAAAATAACTTATAGTTATTTTATTATACAATTTTTTTTTTCTGAAAGTATAAAAACTTATCTTTTTCATCCGACCCTTGTCGGTCGAAGTTAAGCTTCGCCTAAGTGAAGCTCGACTCTGCGAATTCATCAGTGCCCTCCGATTTTAATTCTTGGCATCGGTTCAAAAGTTAGTAAAACCCGCTCGTTCGTTCACTGAAAGTACGTGAGATAAACATTGAAAATTGATTCTGGGAACACCGGGCCTCGGAATCAAGCACCGTCAGAATCCACAGACTCATAAAATTACAAAGTATTTTTTAAAAAAATTTCCTTGAAATTTTCGGGTCTTTATAGGGAAATCGTGCACTAACCGTGTAGAGAATTCTGTACAAAGGGGAAACTTCACCTAGTTACATGGTCAAATACATATCGCTGTGCGATAGCTACTGTCTCTTATCACATGGTTCCCTAGGTTGGTGCACAGTTACTACTAACAGTGCACTAACCATGTTGTTTAATGTGCCTAGTCCTAATTTCCAATTTTTCTCCAAAAACTTAAAGGAAACCAAATGGGGAAAGTATAAACTCAGGCTACAACATGGAAACGAGGTCCTCCCACCTCTACCAGTGAACGAGAACAACTGGAATAAGATTATGACAGCAGAGGTTTAAAATATTCCCATCTTTCATACTGAGGAAAGAACATTATACAAGGGTATGAATGACAATAGGATTCCCCTGACTACGCTCCAACTTCACTCCTGGACCTATGGATGGAGCTCAAATGATTGAACCATATTCAACCTCACAGTTAGGATTTTGAAAACCCCAAATAGAATTTCTTATTCCGGTGCCACAAACAACTACACCGAAATCCCAGATGGGTTCATCGAGACATAACACACTCTAAACACACTTTACCATCACCTGGAATTTCATTGAAACAATTTTTTTGAAGATGCACACACATCACCCCTTGTTTCATGAGATGAGAAATGAAAATAGGAAAGGATATATAGAAACACCTTCCTCTAAACAAAGGGTGTTGAGATATCCCGAAAGAAGGAACACTTCTGACAAAACCAAGACTCACAAAATATTTTACAACCTCACCTTTACATTCAAACAAGATCATGACATAACAAGGCATCACCGAACATGACCATTGTGACTAATAAAAACAACATATGGAGAGGGACCTTAGGCAACATTCCCAAACACCAAAAAATTATAGAAAGTGTCCATAAGATCCTCTCATGACCATATTTCCTATGCTGGAGGTTTAACCTAAACCCCTAATTTGAAGAGACAATAAAGGACCCATAGTCCCTCTTAGACACCATCCACACAAACAACCCCAAAATACTTTCACCTTCTTCGAATCAGGTAACTTAAGAAACTAAGGTCTCTTTCAACCTTCCACAAGAACTCTCCCACTACAAGATATCCACAAAACCAAGAACAAAAATGGTGTAGACTCAATCTCCAAATATCGAGAAAAATATTCCTTATATTGATCAACTGGAGGATCTTCCAATGGTGAAACAATCTGGGAAGCACTTAATTAATGCATTAACTCTTAATGGGGGCGTAACTTATCCAATGAGAGAACCCGAGGACCTGAGAAAGATTTTCCACTCGTCAAAACATGCCAAAAACCATAACTAAACACATGATGGGAACTGCTGTAAAGGCTTCCCAAAATTTTCTTAGAAGAGGCCACTAACTAGCCCTTCAACCCAACTTAATGACCAAACACAAACCCAAAACACCATTCAAACAAGATGGGTTCTTAGACTCAAAAAATCCAACAAAAACAACATTTCCAAAAACACATAAGACAAACCATCACAAAATATTTATCAAGACAACATTTTTTCCTTTAAAATCATGTCTTTGAAAATAAATGGTTCGACAGTAAGCGTATCCACCAATGGTACCCCATGGGCCTCACACATGCATGTTTCTATGGAACACTGGGTACCCTCCTCATATCCATCCCAGCACTCATCCAACCATTCCATTAACCATACACCATCCCATATAACCCCATGCATGTGGCTAATCATGGAAATACCAAAGGTTAAAACAAAAAACCATTCCACTTTTTATAACCAAAACATTCAACCGACACTTTTTCTCAAACCTACTAACCACAAAATCAATCCCAATTTATAGCTGAACAAACTTTTTAGAAAAGGCATAATCATTCAAATGAAAACTCACTTTCAAGCTATTCACATAAATTTCAAAACATCTCAACCCTTTTAAAAACAATCTCGGTTTTATGAAAGCTCCCTTTCATAAATCCCCATTCCTTTGAAAACACATCTATTCTTATTTAAAACAAAATTACAATGATTCATAAAGCATTTTGAATTCTCACAAGTTACCAAATAAAAATCCACTTCTAACACCCCAAAAAAAATCAAAATTACTTTATTCCATTCAAAAACATTTTCAATAATTCAAAAAGTTCCACTCGAAACATATTTTCAAACTCCACTTTGTTGTAATTTATACTTTCAAAAGAGTTTAAATAAACCATTTACCATTTAAAAAAAACTCTGAAAATTTAGTTCCACCCTTTCAAAAATCAAACCATTCTCTATTTATTAGAAAATCATTTCACAAAAAAATTACGCTTCTTAAACACAAGTCATTTTTTCTTTAAAAACAAACTTACAAGATTCCAAAACTAAAGGACACAAGATAATGCGGGAGGAAACTAGTTTCAGTGGGTGAGTTGGACATATGGTTTGAGAATATACGATATTCAATTCACCATCATAGAGAGTGTTCTAGGGAAATATCCCTGGATCCACATGGCTTGATATGACCTACGAGATCACTGAGACCATTAACCCAACTCTCTTTTTATTTCCCCTAATCACCACCAAACCAAGAAAACCAAAGGACTCTGATAAAACCCAAATTCCCCAGGAAACTTGAATCACGCCATGAGGTGTGCTAGCCAGACACACTGCCCATAACCAAATTTTCAAGTCCAGACAATCCTAGCTCCAGAATATCCCAACTCTTCCCCAAATAACATGACCCAAAGAGTTAACCTGAACCTGCTCTGATACCATTTTTTCACGAACCAGGACGGGTCGCCATCTGGCCCGGTGTCCATCCTAGTCTGTAACATGGTCTAAAGGGTATTCCTAATCCCTATGGTCTGGAAAAAGTTCTTGGATATTATAAAATGATAATTGGTAATGGTTTACCTGAGTTTATAAACATAGAACGACAAACAAATCCAATAAAACAAATCTGTATTTTTTAAACAAAACCATCTTTTACCAAATTTCAGAACTGAATTACTTAATTTAAAAAAATGTTCAAAGACCATTACAATGTTAAAAAACTAAAAAAAGACATCCCAAGAAACTCCACATGGAAAGAGGCACCACCCTGAATCCATCTCCACAACACCACATCACGATGGACCGCTAAAAACCCGAATCACTGGCACAAAAGATGTACCCAAACCTGCGACAAAAATCACCAAGTAAAATTACACCTACAGGTGTAAGTAGGGTGTGAGAAAAATCCTAGTAGGATAAAACCAATATGAGATTCCATGTGATAAATATTCAAAGATGAAAAGCTTGCAAGTTTTCATAAACATGGAATGCTAGAAACAATTCCTAAAAGATGAAAATTTAAATAAAAATAGTTTTCAAGTGGGCTATATTAAAGAATCAATACTTTTAAAAACCATTCCAATGCTATTGAATTTTCCATCCAACCATACCATATGCTGATGGTAAGCACAAAGTACCTAATGAGCATAAGAAAAGGAAAAATAACCCCTAGGAAATAGCTCACTATGGGTCCCTTGTAACTCGTATCTCGATGAGAGTAACCATTGAAATATCTGTTCTCGTGTACACGAGACACTAGTAGGGATCATACCCATAACCTATTGGTACCCCCATAATAATAATAATAATAATAATAATAATCATCATCATAGTTTAGTTAGTGTTGTCATCGTCAATCTTGCTACATGAAACTGAGGCCAAACCTAACGTGATCACTAGCATACTAGTACACGTCCACCCATCTAGAAACCCGGGTTTTTCAACAAGACATGAAATATAATTTTCACATTAAAATAACACTTCCAAATCACACATTCACCAAACATCCCACATACATGTCACATAAAACACCTTTCACAAGAAAAATTTATTTTCCACATCATACTCACACAAAACTGCCTACAAACGTGTTTCGCACAGTAACGACCCAAATTTTCATTAATGAAAATACATCTTGATCTAAATAAATTTCTCTTTATGTAAAATGTTTATATAAAATGTCAACTTCTTTGGTTTTATGTTAATAATTGTGACCGTTACTTTTATATTTGTTGAACAGTGATCACATGATTAGTATAAGTATAGGACTTTAACAAATACAATTTACTCAGACAAAAGAAGTGATGTCCTCATCCAGTAGAATTGCTCCATACGAAGCCCATTTGTCGGAGCTCGGAAAAGAGGTGGCATCTTTGGGATTCGCTCTTGACCAAGCCCAAGATGAGCTTCATCATGTCAATCTCGAATGTGACCGTCTACGGGAAAAGTGGAAGTTGATAGAAATTACCACTTGAGCGATGTTATCTGAGCCACCCCAAGAGTCTGTCACCATCGCACACCTTACCCTTAGGTCTTATGCAGCAGTTTTAAGGGGTTATGTAAATAATATCTAGTACTATATTCATGTACATTATTTTTTTATATAATAATGAATATACTTTCTTGTCATTATTGATACATTGTAAATAGTTTTTAAAGTGGAAATGGTGTTTTTAGATATTATTTAATTAAGAATTATATTTTATTAAATTAAGGGATTTTTGAATTAAATAATATCTTAATAAAATATTATTATTATTATTATTAAATTAATTTTATTATAAATAAATGATTATATATTTTTATGAATGCAATTGTAATTTTTATTAAGGTTTGAAAGCCATTTTTGTTAAAACCCGTGAATTTTTGATAAATGTCATTTTTTATTTTAGAAGTGAAAATTAACATATTTAGAAAATTATTTAGATAAAATTAATGTTATTTATAGAATCAGGATATCGAAATTATCCAACGGTGAATTTTTCATAATTTTCTGAGATAGTCAAATTTTTGGGTAAAAATTAAATACCGTTTAAATATATAATGTGTTTTATGACATCATAATGACCCAATAGTGATGTAATAAAATACTATAAGATTTATGTTCGGCCAATATATGTTCTTTCATTAAAATAATGCGATTTTGGGTTTGTTTGAATTACTTTTACAAAGTATTAATGGACCCCTCAAGACTTATTAAACATCTTGTCTTTTTAAATTATTTTCCATGGGAGTGTGACTCACCTCCACATAAGCAACCCCATTATTTTAAGAAGTTAGGGCTTTTTAATTATAAAATATTGTTTTCCTATTCCCTTTACCAAAAAACATGGGAAAAAACCATGGGATGGTTTGTGGTTTTGATTAATTTAATATAAGGGGTCCCAAACCAAAATAATAAATAATTCCCTCACCTTTCCTATATAAAACCACACAAGCTCCCACTTACTCCTCACTAAAAGCCTTTTTAGTTCTTCAAACCTCTGCCCTACTCTCTCTATAATCCTCCCAAGTCTCCCCAAGATCCCAAGAATCCTCTCTCAAGCCTCTCTCTAGGCTTTTGAAGCACACTTCCATGTAAGGATTTTTTTCTTCCTTTCTCATTTTTTCCAATTTTTTTACGTTGTTTTGCCCTTTTAATTTCAATTATGAATGTTAGGGTATGGTTTCAAACCTCCCTCATACTACCCTATTTATGTTTGAATGATGGTAGACCACTTTCTCTCTCATTAAATTCCTCCCATGTACACCTGTTACTATGTTGAAATTCCAAAAGGAACTTCTCTCTCCTCATTTACATTCAAGCAAAACTTTTGTATCATGAATCTAAATTCCATTACAATTGTTGGGACATGTATCTATATGACCTAATTACTATCCATTACATGTAAATATGATGAGTAACCCCTTTCTCTCTCATCAACAATTTTTTTATGAATTCTTATGTCACGTCGTTACGCTGCCGAAATCCCACCGATTTTCTAAGCCAATGCCTTTGTGTAGTGAATACCATGCCCATTTCTCTATCAAGGGTATTCACAATTATACACAATTACTTATTGATTATAAATTTTCATGTATTAATTACACATTCCATTATCGTGTAATAAATGATTATGTTTTATGAATCCATGTTTTATGATCCATGTGGCACACTTATGCATGAAATGAAATGTTTAAGAAGGGTGTGCCCTTATAGCGCTTCAATGCATTGGGTAAAGTATAGTATCATGATACATCATGTGAAATAAGTTTTTACTCATGCTAATTCAAGTGTAATAAGGGTTTACTCATTCTTCATGTGCAATGAGCATTTACTCATGCGCTATGTGCAATAGGCCTTGGCTCATGCTAATTCCATGTTAAGTGTTGTAGACACATTTCAATGTTATGATTATAATGATTTATTAGAACTTTATGTAGATGTTTCTCTTGTGATCTATTGATATGCCTATTTTCTAACATGTATTTTACTCCTCATGTATTCCGTGTTTATTCCTTTACTGGGATTTATAGATCACCCTTTTCATATGCATGTCCTCAAGTTATCCCATGCAATGCTAAGTACGATGGAATGTAGTGGTCATGTAATGGAAGTTTTCAATAATGATTTTTTACTTCATGTTTTAAGTTGTTATGTAATGATCCTAAGTCCCAAATACATTAGACCTCTTGATCATCCATGTTGTATCAGGTGAATGGTTTATGTAATAAATCATGTTTAAGTTTGTAATAAAAGCAGGGTTGTCATAGTTGGTATCAGAGGATAGGTTTAGTTATTTTTGGGATTAGGATTGGAAAACCCTAGTAAAGCCTTAGAGACAAGACTAAGTATAATAAAAACATCCCTATGTTTTGGTAAGTACTGAGTAAGTGGTTTATCAAGCAAATACATCCCTGTCTAGATATGAGTAGGTAGAGGTGGCTCTGACACAGATGTATCCTAGGGGTAAAACCTGAAAACACCGCTTTGAGCTAGACTCGAACGGGAACTGGTGCACGACAATGGGCATTGCTACACTCTTGGTTATGACACTCCTGGGGGATATGTTTTGATAAATTCACAAGCTTAGTATGTACCCTTACTAAGGGAATTAAAATAAATTCCCCTAAGAATTTATGTTAGAAAGTAGGTCATGAAAAGCCTAGATTGAATCCTATAGACTCATGAGTTAAGGAAATAAAAGTTTATTTATAAGACATAAAATTTTGTCTTTGGATTACCCTTTATGTGTTACCCCATAATTTTCCTTTTATTCTAGCCAATGGCCAGTAATAGGAGGACTCAGGCTAACAACCGATGTGAAGATCAGTGTGATGACTGCACTAATGAGATGCCCAATCCTATGGGACCGGGAATCGCAAAATTTGTCACGCTTATCTCTCAGATAACTCAAGCTTTGAATAGAAACGCGTGTCAAGAGGAACATTCAAACCCCCCTAAGAAAGAACAAGTTTCTATCGAAAGATTCATGAGAAAAATGCCTCCTACTTTTAGTCGATCATCCGATCCCACGATTGCTGAACAATGGATAAACTTCATTGAAAAGATCTTCTCAATCCTTCAATATTCTGAACAAGAGAAGGTTCTCATGGTGGCTTATCATATGGAGGGTGAATTAGATCAATGGTGGACATTGATCAAAAATACAAAGCCTGAGGAGGAGATCGAGGCATTGGAATGGAAGGATTTCTGGAAGATGTTTTTCGATAAATATTTTCCGCACACCCTCTGGCTTAAGATGGAAAGGGAATTCCATTCCCTCAAGCAAAAAGAAGAAGAATCTGTTGGATCGTATGAGGAAAACTTCACAAGGCTTGAATGATATGATTTTGGCTTTGTCGTTACCCCCGAATGCAAGGTTGATCACTTCTTCGGTGGGCTGAAGCCTAGTCTGCAGAAAGCTTTAGCGATTCGTGACTTCGACAGCTATGAGGAAATTGTCCAATGTGCCCTCAAGGTCGAAATGGAGATCGGAGAATCACAGGGGTATCATGGGGACAAGAAGCATAAGGTGGAATTCAATGTTGGTGGTCTGATGGATAAATCCAACGGTGCTAAGAAGATCCATCACCCCACTTGCCAAAAGTGCGAAAAGAAGCACCCTGGAAATTGCCTCAAGGGGACGAGGAAATGCTTTAGGTGTGGAAGAGAAGGGAAACCGGCTGTTAACTATTGGAAAGAAAGACCCGTGGCTAAGGTAGAGGAGATGAACGCTCCGTTCGAACCAAAACGCGTTGTTCATTGCTACAAATGCAAAGAACCAGGGCATCTTGCAAATCAGTGCCCTAATCCAAGGGTTTTCGGAGGCAACCAACAACCTCCAAGGTAGCAAGGAAGAGCTTTTTTCCATCACTTATACCGAAGTGAACCCTGAAAATGAAGTGGTGACAAGTACTCTAGTTATTCATTCAAGAATAGTGAACGTAATTTTTGATTCAGGTTCTATGCATTCTTTTACATCTCTAATGTTTAGTAGAACAATCCCAGCACGACCACAAATCATGGAAGTGAAGATGTCGGTGAGTATGGAAAATGTGGAAATCATTGAATCCCATGAATATAAGTCCTCCCCTATTATAATATGTGGATTGAATTTCCTAGAGAACCTTTTCATACTACCTCTGGTGGAATTTGATGCAATTATTGGAATGGATTGGATTTCCTTATATAGAGCCAACTTAAATTGTCGGGAGAGGGAAATAACACTCCATATGGAGAATCGACCCCCGATTATTTACAAGTGTAAGGAGGAAGATGAATATACTTTAGCTCCATCATCTCAAACTTGGATATTACTGCCCTATGAGCATGTGTATCTGGATTAGATGATTGAGTCCAAGGAAGAAATCATCCTCGAAGAAATGCCTATTGTGAGGGAATTCACAGAAGTGTTTCCCGAGGAAGTTCCTGGTCTTCCTCCTAGAAGAGATTTTGAATTCTCAATTCAACTTATACCAGGGGATCTATCAATATCCAATAATCCATATAGAATGGCTGTCGTGGAGCTTGAAGAGCTGAAGAAACAACTACAGGAGAATCTGGATAAAGGGTTTATACGCCCAAGTGCTTCACCATGGGGTACACCAGTCCTCTTCATCAAGAAGAAGGATGGGTCAATGCAGCTTTGCATTGATTATCGTGAAATTAACAAAACCATGATAAATAAAAAGTATCCTCTGCCACAGATCGATGACTTGTTTGATCAGCTACGTGGAGCACAATACTTCTCCAAGGTAGATTTGCGGTCGGGATATTATCAAGTAAGGGTGAAGAAGGAAAATGTCCCCATGACTACTTTTCATACAAGATAAGGGCAATATGAATTCATAGTAATTCCTTTAGGACTCACCAATGCTCCATAAATCTTCATGGACTTGATGAATAGAGTCTTTAGATATTACCTAGACAAATTTTTGGTAGTCTTTATAGATGATATTCTAATATACTCCAAAACCAAGGAGGATCACTAGGAGAATTTAAGAACTATACTGGAGACTTTGTGCAAGGAGAAGATCTATGAAAAGTACAACAAGTGTGAGTTATAGTTAAAGGAAGTTTCATTCTTGGGCCATATCATCACAAGAAATGAGATATCTGTGGATCCCTCCAAAACAGATGCAATTGAGGGATGTCCGAGGCCAACATCGGTAATGGATATCTGTAGATTCTTTGGGTTAGCTGGATATTATTGACGATTTGTGATAAATTTCTCATGATTGTCCAACCCTATTACAAATTTAACTCGAAAGGGAGTAAATTTTTCTTGTAGTGATGAATGCGAAGAATGCTTCAAGGAGTTGAAAAGGAGGCTTATCACTGTGCCTGTGCTCACTTTACCCACAAGTGGGGAACTTTTTTTGGTATTCAGTGATGCTTCGAAGAAGGGAATAGGCTGTGTGCTGATGAATAATGATAAAGTGATATCCTATTCCTCAAGGCAGTTGAAAATCCATGAGTGAAACTATCCAACGCATGATCTGGAGTTGGCGGTGGTGGTCTTTACCTTGAAAATCCGGCGGCATTATCTCTATGGGGAGAAATGTGAGATATATACTGACCACAAGAGTCTTAAATGTATTTTCACATAGAAAGAGCTTAATATGCGCCAGAGAAGATGGATAGAGCTCATCAAGGATTATGACTGTTCAATACATTACCACCCTGGGAAAGCGAACAAGGTGGCAGATGCCCTAAGTAGAAAGGACCCAGCGATTCTATCAATGATGAGAATTGAGAAGGATCCAATCTTCTTAGACTTGATGAAGATAGACATGGGAATCATAAAGAAGGGAAAATCATCAATCCTTTCAAAAATTATTGCTCAACCGTCTCTTTTGTAAAGGTTAAAGGAGGCTCAAAAGGATGACATGAGAGTTTAGGAAAAATTAGAAGCTATCAAAAAGGGTAAATCCTCAGAGTTTAATGTTAATGAAGAAGGAATTGTGTGATTTGGGAAAAGACTATGTGTTCCATCAAGTCTGGAGCTGAAGAAGGAACTTTTGGATGATGCACATAGTTCAAATTTCTCAATTCACCCAAGGATCACAAAGATGTATCAAGATCTCTGAGAAAACTTTTGGTGGGATAATATGAATAAGGAGATCACTGAATATACATCAAAGTGCCTGGTGTGCCAGAAAATGAAGGTAGAGAGGCAGAAGTCTAAGGGGATGATGTAAACACCGCCCATACCATAATGTAAATGGGAGAACATCACCATGGACTTTGTCAGCGGACTTCCGAGGACATCCAAAGGCAACAATGCAATCTGGGTTGTTGTGGATCGTCTTACAAAGACTACACACTTCATTTCTATTCGAAAGGATTTCTCATTGGATCAACTGGCACAAATATATATCAGGGAAGTGGTAAGGCTGCATGGAGTGCCACTATCTATTGTGTCGGACCAAGATCCAATATTCACCTCTAAGTTTTGGAAGAGTCTTCAATATGCTCTGAATACTAAACTGAACTTCAGTACGACCTATCATCCTCAAATTGATGGCCAATCTGAGCGGACTATCCAAACACTTGAGGACATGTTGAGAGCGTGCTCAATAGACTTTAAAGGAAGATGGGATCAACATCTTCCTCTGGTTGAGTTCTCTTATAATAACAGTTTCCACTCGAGCATCCAAATGGCACGATATGAAGCCCTTTATGGGAAAAGGTGTAGAACACCGGCGTGTTGGTATGAGGTCGGTGAACGTAACCTTCTTGGACCAGAAATGGTTGAAGAAATGGTGGAGAAGGTGAAAACCATTAAACAACATATCAAGGAAGCCTAGAGTCGATAGAGGAGTGGTGCCGATAACCGTCGACGAGACCTTGAGTTTAAATTTGGAGACATTTTTTTTCTATGCATATCTCCATGGAATAAGGTCATGAGGTTTGGAAAGAATGGGAAGTTAAGTCCAAGGTACATCGGCCCCTTCGAGATTCTTGATCGTGTCAGGGCTATGGCTTATCGACTAGCAATTCCACCTACCATGGCCAAAGTACATGATGTATTTCATGTATCCCTCTTCAGGAAGTACATACCAGACCCTTCACATGTACTCTCTTCTGATGTGGTATAGTTAGAGGATGATCTTTCTTATGAAGAGCAACCAGTGAAGATCTTAGATCGTAGAGAAAAAGTTATACGAAATAAGACAATGACCCTCGTCAAGGTGTTGTGTCGAAACCAAAAGTTTGAAGAAGAAACTTGGGAATCATAGGAAACGATGAAGTTGAGTTACCCACATCTGTTTTAGTGTGGGAAAAGGAAATTTCGAGGGCGAAATTTCTTAAGTGGGGAATATTGTAACGACCCAAAGTTTCATTAATGGAAATCCCTCTTGATCTAATTAAATGTCTCTTTATGTAAAATGTTTATATAAAATGTCAACTTCTTTGGTTTTATGCTAATAATTGTGACTGTTACTTTTATAGCCTTTGAATAGTGATCACATGATTAGTATAAATACACGACTTTAACAAATCCAATTTACTCAGAAAAAGAAGCGATGAACTCATCTAGTAGAATTGATCCATATGAAGCCCATTTGTTGGAGCTTGGAAAAGAGGTGGCATCTTTGGGCTTCGATCTTGACCAAGCCCAAGATGAGCTTCATCATGTCAAGCTTGAACGTGACCGCTATGGGAAAAGTGGAAGTTGATAGAAATTACCACTCGAGTGATGTTATCTGAGCCACCCAAGAGTCTCTCACCATCGCACACCTTACCCTTAGGTCTTATGCGGCTATTTTAAGGGGTTATGTAACAAATCTCTAGTACTATATTCATGTACATTATTTTTTTGTATATAATAATGAATTAAATTTTTGTCATTATTGATACATTGTAAATAGTTTTTAAAGTGCAAATGGTGTTTTTAAACATTATTTAATTATGAATTATATTTTATTAAATTAAGGGATTTTTGAATTAAATAATATTTTAATTAAATAATATTTTTATTATTAATAAATTAATTTTATTATAAATAAATGATCATATAATTTTATGAATGCAGTTGTAATTTTTATTAAGGTTTGAAAGACATTTTTGTCAAAACCCGTGAATTTTCAATAAATGTCGGTTTTTATTTTAAAAGTGAAAATTAACATATTTAGAAAATTATTTAGATAAAATTAATGTTATTTCTAGAATTAGGATGTCTAAATTATCCAATGGTTAATTTTTCATAATTTTCCGAGAGAGTTAAATTTTTGGGTAAAAATTAAATACCGTTTAAATATATAGTGTGTTCTATGACATCATAATGACCAAATAGTGATGTAATAAAGTACTATAAGCTTTATGTTCAGCCAATATATGTTCTTTAATTAAAATAATGTGATTTTGGGTTTGTTTGACTTACTTTTACAAAGCATTAATGGACCCCTCAAGACATATTAAACATCTTGTCTTTTTAAATTATTTTCCATGGGAGTGTGACTCACCTCCACATAAGAAACCCCATTATTTTAAGAATTTCAGACTTTGGCCTTATAAAATATTGTTTTCCTCTTCCCTTTTCGAAAACCCATGGGAAAAAACCATGGGATGTTTTTTGGTTTGGATAAATTTAATATATGGGGTCCCAAACCTAAATAATAAAGAATTACCTCACCTTTCTTATATAAACCCACCCAAGCTCCCACTTCCTCCTCACTAGAAGCCTTTTTAGTTCATCCAAACTCTTACCTACTCTCTATATAATCCTCCCAAGGTGCCCCAATCTCCCAATAAGCCTCTCTCAAGCCTCTCTCTAGCCTTTGGAAGCACACTTCTAAGTAAGGTTTTTTTTCTTCCTTTCTCATTTTTGTCCAATATTCTTTAATTTGTTTTTCCCTTTTAATTTCAATTATGAATGTTGGGTTTTGGTTTCACACATCCCTCATACTTCCCTTTTTATGTTTTAATGATGGGAGACCCCTTTATCTCTCATTAAATGCCTCCCATGTACACCTGTTACTATGCTGAAATTTCGAAAGGAACTTCTCTCTCCTCATTTACGTTCAAGAAATACTTTTGTAACATGAATCTAAATTCCATTACAATTGTTGGGAAATGTATCTATATGACCTACTTACTGTTAATTACATTTAAATATGATGATGAACCCTTTTCTATCTCATCAACCATTTTTTTATGAATTCTTATGTCACGCCGTTACGCTACCGAAATCACACCGATTTTCTAAGCCAATGCCTTTGTGTAGTGAATACAATGCACATTTCTCCATCAAGGGTATTCACCTTTATGCCCATTTATTTTTTGATTATAAATATTCATGTATGAATTACACATTCCTTTATAATGGAATACATTATTATGTTTTATGAATCCATGTTTTATGATCCATGTGGCACACTTATGCATGAAATGAAATGTTTAAGAAGGGTGCACCCTTATAGCGCTCCAATGCACTGGGTAAAGTATAGTATCATGACACGTCATGTGAAATGAGTGTTTACTCATGATAATTCAAGTGGAATGAGGTTTTACTCATGCTTCATGTTCAATGAGGATTTACTCATGCTCTATGTGCAATGGGCCTTGGCTCATGCTAATTCCATGTTAAGTGTTGTTGCCACATTTCCATGTTATGATTATCATGCTTTATCATGCCTTTATGCAGATGTTTCTATTGTGCTCTATTGATATTCCTATTTTCTAACATGTATTGTACTCCTCATGTATTCCGTGTGTATTCCCTTATTGCGCTTTATAGGTCACCCTTTTCTTATGCATGTCCTCAGGTTATCCCATGCAATGCTAAGTACGATGGAATATAGTGGTCATGTAAAAGAAGTTTTCAATAAGGATGTTGTACTTCTTGTTTTAAGTTGTTATGTAATGATCATAATCCCCAAAGACACTAGAACTCTTGATCATCCATGTTGTATCAAGTGAATGGTTTATGTAATAAATCATGTTTAAGTTTGTAATAAAAGCAGGGTTGTCATACGCACCTTTCTAGAAATTAGATAAAACATTTTAGAAATTTACAAAACATTCTAAATTTTTTTGATCTATTAAATCACCACTTTACCTTTCATAAATCCTTCTTAGGTGAAAACACTCACGAAAACAGTACACGTATATCCCTTTCCCAATTTGTTTAACTCAACAAATCATTTACAAATTTCGCAAAAAAATTCCAAGGGGTATAACCATGTTTTTCACACAAAAACCATTTAAAAACCCTATTTCCAGGACAAAATAATAGTAATACAAATAAAAAATAGAATTGGAATCCATATAAACATTTATTAAACCACTCTCAAGTGTTATAAAATCACGTCGAATAATACCACAAAAGATACACATGAAAACACACATGTTCATAAAACACTTTCAAGAAGTATAACAAAGATTTACACATAAAACCCATTAAGAAACCCCATTTTTAGGCCCACATAACAATAAAGAATTACCAAACCATAATTTTCAGCCCCTTTCATCAACTAATAAATCACTTCTATATTTTATAAAACTAGAACAAAAGATATCACATAAGTTACAATTGAAAAGTCCAGAACTTCAAACAAAAATGTAACTTTAATACTAAATTATTTGATAATTCTACCAAAAATAGTTTTTTCACCACAAAACACATATTATAAACATGATAAATTAATAAATCAAGCAAAATAACTCATCAATAATTTCTTACACAATGAATCACATACCGAAAGTGTTGAAACACTCAAATCTTGGTGTGAAACATCAACTGCACCACTACTGGACCATGAGGGTGTGAAATACAACCTAAAACCCATATATTTGACCAATAAAACACCAAATCAAACCCTAGTTATGAACACTAACTTATTTAAATTTTATAACTTATTGAAAGAGGGAGGAAACCCTAAGAAGAAGGAATAAAATGAAGAGAGAAAAACTTACTTGAATAAATCTTGAAGAAATCGGCACAAATCCACCAATAGTTGAATCTTGAAGTAACCAAAGCTGGTAGGGATGATCGAAGGCATAATATTAGGTCAATTGGGGACTAAATTTGGGGAAAAAGAGTGAAAATTGAAGGAGTTATGAAATAAAAATCTTACCTTTTTAAATCTGGACGATTTGAGAATGATTAAGAAAGATCGCCCTAATCTGCGGGGAAGATGAGCTCCAAAGAGGGGGAGGAGAGCATGGGAGCGCTCCTTTGATAATATTTCTTGGGTGAGAGTTAAAATCACAAAAAAAAAACATAAAAATTGAATAATATATTAAATAATTAAAAAAAATATTTTAAATTAGGAAATGAGCATTTGAGATGGCCCAACACCTTAATAAAAAACCCAAATCCATATTTATTATTGATTCATATGGGTAGAAATTGATATGGTTGTTTTAATATACAATGGTATGCTAATTATGAAGTGGAATGGATGTAAAATGTTGAAAAATGAAGGAGTTATAAAAGAAACAAAATTTATTTTTAAATATGGAAATGAACTCAAAGTTTGGCCCAAATTTTGAAAACCCATCATTTCCACCAAAATGAAAGGGAAACCCTAGAAACAAATCAAGAATGGAAGTTAAATGAAAAATAACATTATAAGTAGTTGTGGATGTGACAGTACACGTTACCCTAGTATAATAGTCCTAGGGGGTAAGATTTTACTCCTGAGAGTGTCTCCTTAGTACAAATTAGGCAACCACGAGAACACATTACCCTAGTAGAATATGCCTATGGGTAATAGTTTATCTATGAGGATGGATACTTTCATCATCATAAACCACCAATTTTATTTATATATTAGAATCATACAAAGTAATTTAATCTTTGAAACCATCCAAAACATGCTTTAAACCCATTTTAATTGATAAAACCATGGGAGAAATCAATTTTCATAAATGTTATAAAAACCACCACATTTCAAAAATCATGCCTTTAAAATAATTTCAAAAACCATTTTCAAGATAATACAATAATCAGTATTTTCCAACCATTTTAGAAACTAAATTCAAGGTGAAATAAATCAAGGTTCCTAGAGTAAATCCAATTCACAAAACCACCTAACTTGAAACACTTGGGATATCAACACTTGCATGGGGTACAAAATCCAAAAATAATTAAGGACTTTAGGGATCAAAAAATGACCCTAAACCATGAATTATAAATCAAGAAACTTCAAACTATCACTTTCTAGAAACAAAAATATAAAAGGAATCCCTTACCACTATAATTCCAGATCAACACACCAATAAGATTAGAGATCCATGAAAAATCCCTCAATTTTATGAAAGATATAAGAGGAATAAAATTAGAGACCAAGATTAAAAAAATTCTCATAATTGTCATGGTAAATCCATGGAGAGAAACAAGAAGGATATAAAAAATGATATTTAAGACCAAAACAAAGATAAAATTACCAAGAGAGAACCATAAGTTTGATTGACACTTCAATACACTAAATAATTGAGTTAGGAGATCCAACTACATCCAAATCTATTCTCAAAGTTTTAAAGGATTGATTTAGTATTGAGGGAGGAGTATTGAGAAATAAAATAGGGGATTTAGTGGGCTGAAAATACCATACTCTACTTACTATCTTAACCTAGTTCACTGCTAATGGCCAGCCATTGGCCCTCCACCAGCTAGTTGGTGGTGACCAACTGGCAAGACGATGGGTGTCAGAAACATTCCTATATTCTATATCCACCACTAGTTCACTAGTGATAATAGAGGAATCCTATAGCCACTATCACCCTCCATCAGCTATCCAGTGTCCCTCACTGACTAGTCAGTGGACCCACTACAACCCTATTAGCTATAGGTTTGAGTCCACCTCCCACTAAAATCTCAAGACATACCACCAACCCCTCTTAGAAAACTAAAACCACAAAAAAGGTAGGGATCAAAAAAATTAAGGAATAAAACAATGTGAGTAGGTGGTTTTAAATAGAAAAAATATCGACATGTTATAATTCTCCCCACCATATTTATTTTTACCCCTAGAAATCTATGTCAAAGAAGGCTAGTCCACAAAGTGATGAGGCCACTACACCCTCATTATTGACTCCCAATCCCATGTATCTTGAAATTATGATAGGTTATGCTAAATAAATCAAACAAAAAATATATATACTCCACATATAACCTTCATTTGAAAATAAAAAACATGAAATGGTTGTTCTGTAAGAGAAAAATTAGGTTCTATATCGAGGTCTTCCAAATTTTGAACATGAGATGAGTTATGTCGATATATTTTTATTTAGGACACATGAAATACATTATGAATTAAAGATATTTTAGGTGGTAAAGACAATATAGATTACACTTCTATAACCCTGTAAATGATCTTAAATGGTACCACATACATAAGAGTGAGTTTCCATTACTTCTTGAGCCATCTGTGACAAAACTGGGGTGATACCAATAAGAATACCTGGTCACTAACTAAAAAATATAAAGGAAAATGAAAATGATATGCATAATACTTATACCAGCTTTGACCCATCAAAAAACACTAATGAGATAGCTGGATCATCATCATTTTTTCCCAAACCAAGCTCAATCCCACCAAGGAAGCCTCAGTATTCTCTGACCAATAAACATGTTAGTTTTAGGGTTGTCTATATAAACCATTAAATGGTGCCATCTTGATGGATCACTGGTAAGTATTATTATAAGAAAATTCAACTAGACCCAAGTGGTTATCCCAAGAACCTTTTAATTCCAAGACATAGGAACAAATAATATCTTCTAGAATTTGATTATCATTTTCTATTTTCCTATCCATCCAATTATGATATTTCATTCTCAATGTGACATGAGTTATCATTTCCTCCTAGAGGCCCTTAGAAAAACATATGGTAAAGAAAGGGTCCCTATCTAAGACAATGTTCATTGAAGTCCCATGAAACCTTATGATATATTTCTCATAAAACTTTCCTATATCTTCCACTTTAGTGGTATCATTAATGAATATAAATTGTTCTAATTTGATCAATCTATTGGTCACCACCCAAATGGTGTTCTTAACTTTAGAATTATGAGGAAACCAACAATGAAATCCATTTAAATCACATTCTATTTCCATCTTGGAATAGGGATGGTATGAAGCATACTAGAAAAATTTTGGTGCTTAGACTTTATCTATTAGAATATGTAGCATCGATACACAAAGTTAGATATATCTCATTTCATTCCAGACCACCATAACTGATGCTTCATGTCATGTAACTTATTTGTGGTGACTAGGTGGATAGCCCAAAAATGATGATAATCAACCAACAATAAATTTAACACTGTAGAAATAAAATAAATTGGTTTATGAAATAAAGGAAACCTTATGTGGTGAGAGACCACTCACTGATGGTCTCCCCAATATATAAAGAATATATGATATTTTAGAACTCACTATCTTACTACTTCTCCTAGAGAATCATCTCAAAGAGATAGGATGTAAAACGAACACTATCAGGAACATTTTGAGACTCCTCCTTCCTAAATCCCAAGAGAATATGAGTAAAGAGACCTATCAAGTTCCATTAATCCTTATCTTCATTGACAACATGAGATGGTAACTACATGATAAGGGTTTCAGTGACCACATTACCCTATCCTGGGGTATAGGAAATGTCAATTTCAAACAACTATAGATATTTTAACCAACATATCTATCAAAGGTTTAAATATTTTTGAGAAATATGTAACCTAATATTTTATGTTCAGAGGAAATGATAAACTTCTCCCAAAAAAGACAATTTCTTCAAATTTTAGGGGCATGCACCACAATTATGAGTTCCAAATCATGAGTGGGATAATTCCTCTCATTTGGTCAAAGATGGTGTGAGCCGTAAGACACCACATGACCCCCTTACATAAGGTGTAAACCCAAACCTAATCCAAAAGCATCAAAAGATACTTGAAAAGGACATACATGCTTATAAAGGGGAGCTTTAGAATATCTTTCTCCTTGATTATATGATGATGGTAACAAGACCAACGATCAATCTTAGAAAAGAACTTTTTTACCTTTCAACTAATAGAACAAATAATCAATGTAGGGAAAGGGATATTTATTCTAGACATTTACTTGATTAAAATTGTGATAATAAATTCATAAGAAGAGAGTTCCTCCCGAAATATTAGAAAAGAGCATTGGGGAGGCCCAAGGTGACACACACTAGAATATTAAGACCTTGGATTCCAAATAATCCAACTGAATTTTCAGCTCTTTAAACTCAATTAGAGCCATATGGTAAGATGACAGTGACATTAGTTAAGTTCCCATAACCCGGTAAATCATGAAATTTATTGGACTAGTCTATTAATTTATTATTTTAATAATAAAACATCATATTTATGTGTTTATAATATTTTAAATGTTTTATGTAAGTAAAATTTCTCTCCTGGGAATTTTGGAAAATTTCACAATGTCTTGGAGTGATTGTAAATCCAAAGAAGCCAGAAAACTGACAATGAGTATGGAAAATCTAGATTTCACAAAGTGATTAATTGACCACATAAAGTTTCCATCGACTATATAAAGAAATTTTGGAAAACCAAATTTAAAAAAGTACCAGAGTGACTATACAATAAATAATAAACAATATATGTATCAGTTTTGCCATAATAGAAATACCATAAACTACTAAAGTGACCACACAATTTATCTTAGTGTGATCGTAACTATCAAAGTTTTCTCAAAATATTATATTAGAAAATGCCTAGTGGATCGAATTTGAAGTATTTATCATTAAATATTTTATTGACGACATGAATAGTTGGATTTACCACATGATTAGCAGTGGATCAATCATGTCAAATTTATCACTAAGTCTTGAAGTGATCGAATGATGATGTCATGTGATCGAACAATAGTTCAAGATTTTAATTAAATATTGGGGATATCATAATTAGAAGTGAAGTGAACACATGATTAACTCAAATATATGATTTCTCAAATATCAATTTTCTCACATTGATGTTTTCTCACATAGAAATTTAATCATGTTACAGATTTCTCATGTATCTTATTGTTCACATAACCAATTTCTCCCAAAACTTATTTCACATGTTACTGATTGATTATATATATGATTAGTCTATGTATTAAATTTAACTAAAATAGACAAATTTAGGATGTTAGTGTTTTAGTGTAGATTAGATATACTGGATCAACCATGAAGTCAATAAATCAACCATATGACATTTAAATAAACTCGCTAAAGTTATTCACTAAGTGTTAGACCTTCAATGGATAAGCTAATGTGATAAACTTAAAGATATTGTGTCTAAAAGTGGTTATTATATTTACAAATAATATTTTCCAAACACTTTCTATACAAAATTCAATGTGACATCAAAAACATTTAATGTTCCTAGATTTCATGTTGAGTATGATTATTTATAATGAAGCATTATAGAAGATATTTATGGAGAAATATCTCTATTTATAGAAGAATAAACATAGAAATAAGAGAAAAAAATATATCTAAAAATCCCATTACCCTATTTATGGTAATTCTATCCATTTTTTATCATAATTTGTTTGGGTCTTGTTCCAAGTTTTTTGGAGATTTTTTTGAGTGTTTTGGAAGTTTTTGGGGATTTGAATGGTTGGAACACGGTTAGGGAAAACCATGCGGCTTGGACCAAAAATCCACATTCCATGGAATGTGGTTCTTGAGGGGGGGAGTGCATGGTTAGTTTCAAACTGTGTGAAATTCACCTAAACTATGAGACTAAAGAAAAATGGTATTAAAATGATTGGTGCATGGTTTCCAAATAGTTTGGACAAACTATGCACCATATGTTAGTAGCTTGTGGGTGAGTTCATGGTTTACACATTATTAGTTTAACCATTCTGCCAAATCCGATAACATTTCTGGAACCATATAAAGGGTTCATATTTAGTACTAACCACGCATCCAAACCCAATAAACCATGTGAATGGGTTATTAATCACCTAAATGTTTTAATTAAAATCCTAAACCCCTATTATAAAATCCAATCACCACCCATTCGACCCTACCCCGATCCTTTGACTTTTGGTGGCTCCAAATAGGCAAATTAGATCCTCAAAAATTTTTTCTTCTCAGATAAAAATGACAGGGGATTCAATTTATATCTCTTTGGTAGGTGTTCTATATTTAATTTTGAATCCACTTGTTATCTCTTCTCTCCTTCTTTTAGAGTGATGGATCATCATGTATTTGATGGATCTAAAATTTAATTTGATGGATTATGATTCTAAGGATTCCTCTTTGATCTTACTCATCTTTTATTATCCATTATAGATGACCATTTTTGGGTGATTAATCATTTGATCAGGTGACTAAAAGGGTGGTGGTTCCATAATTCTTTTCACTATAATTGAAACCTTAATTTATTGATTTAATTTTATTTTATTTTCAATTGTTTTCTAAATAATGAATTGTGGTGATTTTGATGGTTGATTTAAAAGTCATATAATTTTGTAATAAAACCCCATTTTCATTGGAATTGAAAATATATGTTGGATTTAGAGAAATTATTAAATGAAATGAAAAATGATTTTATGAAATGATTTTATATTTATTCTTGAGAAAAAAACATTAAATAAAAGATTATTTTTAAAGGCATGGATTTGATGAAAAACCTATGATTTAGTTTTGTAAATTTAAATTTCATGTTGAAACTTGAAATTGGAAAATTGAACCACGATTAATGAATTTTATTGGAAATGAATTATTTTCTTATGATTTATTTATTGAGGCACACATGATCCTGAGTATTTAGTTGGTGAATAGGACAAGCACACTAGGACTCCGAATCCCTAGAAATAGACTGATGATGAAAACTATAACTAAACCTAGTTCATCATGATTACCCCCGATGGGGTGTTTATTGATTCTATCTCAATGACCTGATACTTAGGTAAGTGTTCACACCTTGATCCGTGATCACTTATTGAGAAGTGTTTGGATCCTTGAACCAGGAAATAATAGACCTTAGAGCATATAACCATAACTATTTATTTTTATTTTATTATTACATTCCACTTATTATAGAACTATATTTATTAATGTTCTTTCCATTTATTTAAAATTTTCATTTATGAAAATTTTGATATATCTTCTATCTTCTAGATTTGAAATCATGTTTTTAATAGAAATATGAAATGATTTTCCAGGATTTTTTTTATTTAAAATTGAACCATATATAGTTTTGTTTGTATTGGAGCTGCTTATCGAAAACTTAGTGAGATATTATTGAGTTTTATTTCTTAAACTTTACATTTTAATTTGTTAATTTATAGATTTTGTTATGTTGGGTCTAGGTAAAGGGAATGTTCCACTTGGAGGTGGTGGATGTGATTCATATATGGGACTTTGGGTGATGGAAGTAATAGGCCGAGACATGATCCACTCATTTCATGAAGATATTGAATTGTCATTGTAATGGATATTGTGTCATATTTTGGATGATGTATTACTTTTAGGTGCTTATCTGAATGTTTTTGGTAATTTTCTACTTGAAAAGTGTTTGGAATACTAGATAGACATTGTTTTAACTTCCATTGTTATATATTATTTCCTTGTTCTTATGTAAAAATCATTCCCTTTAATATTTTAGTTGATGTCAGGGCTTGTTTCCAACCCATGAGGACTGGGAACACCCTTTGGGCTATATTAGTACCAGCTCGGGTACCAGTGTACCATGGTATTTGTGTTATTTCATGACAAAATATCATCATAGGATTCAAATTGAGTATCTTTCCTTGATTTCATTATGGAGTCTGGGATGTACTAGTAGACAAGAGGTAGGATTGTCAGGACTTAAGGGGAAGTTACATGATATTTCCTAGCTAGCTCTCATTATAGTGAGTCTTAAGTTACCATGGGTGTTTGGGAAAAGTGTATCTGAGGAATAAATTAACATGGTTCTAGTCTTTCCCAGTTTGACTTGATTACTTTGAAATTCCATAAATTTAAACTCTATTTGATGGAATTTATATTGTCATATCTCTTAATTGATTTAACGATATGAAAATCTCTATTGATGTTTTCTATATTTCTTGTTGGTGTTTTATAGTACCATGATCCTAAGAATATGGTTTAATGGACCATGATAGGGAGATGTAGATGAACCATGATAAGAAAACCCTCAAATTGATTAGAAACCATTTTCATAAAGGATCTAGTAGTGGAACCAAGAAGGGATGAAACTAAAGATCATCCTTTAGTGTTTCTTTAGTAGGAAACACCCAATTTATAAGGCTCGAATGATCCTTAAGAGGTAAATTATTGATTGAAAAATATTGAGTTACATTTTGAGTTCTTAGAAATTCCTAGTTTGATAAAGGTGAAATGTGCAACCATCAAACTCGAAGGTCCCAACAGTAGGTGGTGGGATTCAGTGGTTATTTTGAATAAACATGAGGTATTAGAGTGGAAAGACTTTACTTCTATTTTCATAGAACAATTATATCCATATTAGATGAATTTAGTGAAGTCTGTGGAGTTTATCAGCTTCTAATAGTTCAATAGAATGGTGAATCAATATGAAAACAGATTTTTTGACCTTCCCCAATTTTCTCTTGAGGTAGTAAAAAATGAGAAATTGAAGGCCTAAAGATTTGAGATAGGTCTTTGATATGACATATGATCTCATGTTTTCATGATAAATCTCACTTCTTATGTGGATATTCTAGATAGAGTATTGACGAATTAGTTTCACTTGGTTGGTAAGTCAGGGTTGATAGGAGTTCCTCATGATCCTAGTGGCAGTTATATTAGTTACATTAAAGGGAAGAGGATGTGTGATGAGTCACATAGTGGATCATGATACAAAATATCATTCATACCTTATATGTATTTTCAAAAAGGCCCAATAACCTACTTTCAATGTGGAAATGTATCACAAACTCGTTCAGATATCCTGGTACCCTGATACTCAAGACGATCCTGACATGGCCTGAAGGGCATTATCTATCCCCATGGGTTAGAGATAAGCACTTATAATCATACAAGATAAAGGTGGGAACAATTTTTCTATATAAATAGTAGAAGAAACAGATATAATTAAATATTCTCAAAAGAGAAATCCACATAGTGAACAATACCATAAGTCAAATAGGAATATAAACTCAAAGTACAACTATATATTACTAGATAGTACATGATAATAACCTAAGGTCCCAACAGACATGAAACTCCAAAACCAGAGGATCAATACCAACCACTACCTACCATTGGTGCCTTCCCTTTAGTCGATTGTGGTAGGAGGAAATATATAAACATGTGAAGGAAAAGATACGATGTAAGCTAAAAGAACAATAGGGTCTCACAATGTGTTCCAAAATAAGACACATTAATAATTAAACCAAATCGTTCTTTCAATTTTAAAATAAAACAGGAATGTCATTACAATTTCATATTTAAAACAAAACATGCTTCTCATTTCAATTGATGGAGATATTTCAAATAATGGATTAATAAGCATTTTATATAAAATAATTTATATAATTCACAAGGCATGAGTAAAATAGTTCCATAAAAATTAATATATATATATATATCATAACAAAAACAACAAACAACATGGTTATCTGCACTATGGTATGATAGTTATAGGTTATGGGATCCTCACACACTCAAATATGCAATCACAAAAATGTGCACACATGTCCCTCAACATTGTCCAAATAGGACTCATCTTTATCCCACTGGGGATAAGATCATATAGACTAGGTTTTTGTTAGAGCTTTAAAGCATCAATATATTACTAGGGAATTAACATCATAGGGTGTTTATCCCAAATAACATAATAACTACCTATAATTTCATGTTTAAATAAATAAATCAATCACATGAAAATAATTTCAAAACATTTTAAAATACAATTGCCTCTTTTCGAGTTTCAATTTGCCAATTTCCATTTAAAAAACAAAACATGGGTTTGTAATCAATTCATGACTTTTTTAAAATAGAACCAATCATAGGTACTTATCAAATCATTTTAATCCATTTTTTTCAAAACAAATTCACAAATCAATTTTCACAAATTCCATCAAATTCAAATCTCACCCCAATTTATAATTCCATTGGAATTATGGGTTTTACACAATTTTCCACACCATGTAAAATAAAATTTAAATTTATACCTAATTGGGTCTTCATAATTTATTTGAAAGAAATTTAATTTAAATTAGGAAAATCAGTGGTTTATATCTTAGAAAATCTCAACGGAACCACCTACCTTAACATTGAGATCAGACAACACAATGCCCGTACTGGGAAGAACCATCATAGAATGTCAGAAATGGAGATAAAGGAATAAAACCTAGATTAAAAATCCAAAAAACAAAGGAGTTTAGATCTATTAACAACTAAATTATCTAAAAAAATCTAAGGTGGATGAAAAAGAGAGTGGGATAGGAAGAAGAGGAGAAGATCTCTTATCAGAGAGGAATCAAATTATGTTTACCAAGATTTGATCCACATAAGAATAGATTTGGAGGTGCCAAGATGGGTTCTTAAGAGATCCAAAGACCTAGTATTTTGAAATATAATAAGTTAGGGTTGAGTGGGTGAAGAAATATGGGTTTAGAAATTTTGTAAATAATTTTTAGAATAAAAAACACCATCCGTACGGTTTGTTGGGCAGGGTTGCATAGTTTACAAAACCATGCACCCTAACTATGTTCCCCTATAATGGGGTTCATAGTTTATACTATATGGTCACATAATTTTTCAAACTCTTCACCAGTCGTAAAAACTACCACTATTTTGATTTTCATGGTTTACCCTAGGTGGGTGTATGGTTTGGAAAACCGTGGGCCGACCATTCACAGTACAAAAAATTCCAAAACAACTTCCAATTTTTTTTCCATGTTTTCTTCTAAAACCAATAAAGAAAAACCCCAACTAAATCATGTTAAAAATTATGTCCAATTAATAGCTAAAAATAGTAATAGGATGTTACAACCTTCCCACCATAGAAACTTTCTGTCCCCATAAATCATATCAAGAAGTGTTCATGTCCAAAAGATGAGGCCAATAATCTATAATCAGTGCCCCTCTATCCCATGTCTCACCAGTATCAGAATTTTTATGCCATAGATCTCATACCAAATTTATCATCCTCCTATGACGTACCTTGGTTTCAAAATCAATAATCCTAGCTTTATGGAAAATCATAGAGAAATCGGGCTTGAAATCAATATAACTCCAGATTAGAACGTGAAATGGATTAGAAAGATATTTTTGAAACTATGATACATGGAATACATTATGTATTGATTTCAGGTATGGAAGAAGTGATAAATGGTAAACCACATTCCCCACCTACTCAATAAATTCAAAATGTCCCACAAAGAGAAGATAAATCAGACCTTTCCTACCAAAATGTCGATGACCCAAAAGAGGCACAAATTTCAAGAATACATGGTCAATAACTAGAAATTCCAACTATCTTTGGTGATGATTAGCATAAGGATTATACTAGATTTGTGTTGTAAATATTATTTTATTAATCAACTGAATCATTGTTGTCTTCTCTTGAACCATGCTTGGTCCAACAAAGGAACTATCACCGATATCTAAATAACAGAAGAGAGATTTATAAGGCTTACCATACATGGAATCAAAAGGATCCATCTTGACCATGGATTTCTAACTAATGTTATAAGAAAACTCAACCATACCTAAATGGACATCCCAAGATTCACTAAATTCAAGAATGTAGATATGAAGCATATTCTCATGAATTTGTATAGATATATCTGTCTCACCATCTTTTTGTAGATGGTATGCCATACTAAAACGAACATGAGATCCAAGTTCCCCCAGAAGGCATCTACAAAATAGAGAAGTAAAATGGGGATATATATTATAGACTATAGTAGCTAGAACTACATCAAAAAAATAATCTATCTCATATAGATATTTCCCAGCTCCTCAACTTTGGTTGTATCATGAATGGGTATAAAACGCGCTAACTTATTCAACCTATTGATCAAAACCCATATCACATTATTCTTTCTATGAGTATGCATAAACCCAACAAAAAAGTCTATAGAGATGTCATCCAAATTCCATGTTGGAACTAGAAGTGGTTGTATAAAACCTGAAGGTCTCTCGTGCTCGATCTTGACTTGTTAGAAAATATAACATCAAGAGAAAAAATCATCAATGCCACATCTCATACCTAGACACCAGAATTGTCACCACATGCCCTAAAACATCTTTGTGGTTCTTGGGTGAACTTCCCCATAGGAATTATGTAAATAACCCAAAAAATATTTACTTACCACTAATGGAACAAAAAATGATTTCAAAAACATAGAATACCCTCTTTGGAGAATTAACACTCATAAATAGTTTCCCCACCATAAATAGGGTCTCTAATTCTACAGAACTCATCATCAAGATATTGTTTCTAAAGAATCTTCTAAAGAACAATGAAGTTAAACTGAACACTAGCCAAGAAAAACTCTCCCCCCCATTCCCCATACTCCAATATGCAATTGTGAAAAAAGTTCCATAAAGTCCCACTCTTATGATGATTCTTTCACGACCTGGGTTAGAAATTTTCTGATCAAAACATCTAGGATGAAATTCCTTTTCCCTGAGGTATAGGTGATTTTAAAGTCAATGGATTATAGGCACTCCCCCTAATTACACTAGAGGAGATTCAAATATTTTTTAGAGAAGATATAACTCAAGATCTTATGGTCTGAAAACATGGTAAATATTTCTCAAAAAAGGTAATGCCACAAACACTTAAGTGCATGAATCACAACTAGAGGTTCAAGGATATGGTTTGGATAATTATTATCATTTTTTCCTAAGAAACTAAGAACTATAGAAAATTAAGTGATCACCCTACATAAGAAAAGTATCCAAACCCAAACCTAATTTATCAAAGAAGAACACATAGCCTTGCCCGACCTCTGGAAGAGTCAACACCGGTGGAGTAGTCAATAGATGTTTCATCTCAACAAAAGAAATCTTAATTTTTTCAACCCAAGAAAACTGAACTCCCTTCTTTGTTAGGATAGTCATAATGGAATAAAACTTTGATAAATCCTTTAAAAACTAGCGATAATACCCAGCCAAATCCAAGAAGTTCTAAATCTAAAAAATATTCTGTGGTTTATCCAATGTCATAACAACCTTAATCTTCTTAGGATAAACTAATATACCATGTTTTGAAACCAAATGTCCCAAGAAACATACTCCAAAGATCCAGAAATCACATTTCAATATCATGGAATAAAGTTGGTGATTTCTCAATAAACAAAAACTACACTCAAATGATTCACATGATCCTCATCAAACTTAGATTAAGAAATGATGTTATCCAAAAAGGCCACAAAAAAGTATAAAGATACTCATGGAATATCCTTTTCATCAAATCAAAAAATATTGCAGGATAATTATTTAGTCCAAAAGGCATGAAAAGATACTCATAAAGGACATACCTACTCTAGAAGGTGGTTTTATAAATGTCAGATTCTTTTATTCTCAATTGGTGATAACCAGATCAAAGATAAATATTTAAAAACCAATTAACCCATTTAAACTTGTCAAAAACTTCATCAATCAATGGAAATTGATACTTGTTATTTAAAAAAACTAAATTGTGTTTTTGGTAGTAAATACAAAGAAAAAGTGACTTGTTATATTTATTATCAAAGAGAACTGATGCCGCGTAAGGTGAAAAACTTGGGCATATAAATCATTTCTCTAACAGGTCATCCAATCAAGGTTGAATAGATATGGAACTTCTTATCTAGATTTGATGAAATTAATATCAGTGTCTACCTTTTACCTGGAGATAAAATCCTTAAGAAATGATCTCCATAAGGTTATTGTCGATTTTCCCAATATTTTTACTTATGACTTCTCTGAGTTTCCATAAGTAAGGGACATATATTTTTCTATTGATTTAGTACCTCATAATCATCCAGTATCTACTCATTCTTACTACATTAAACCATATAAAATAAAATATTTAAATACTCAATTGGATTATCTGTTAGAGAAAGGATTTATATGCCAAATTGTGTCACCTTGCATGACATCAGTTCTCTTTACAAATAAAGATAACATGTCATTGTACATGTATCTTCTTCCTCTATAGAGTCTTCCACTGTATGAAGAAGATTCATTCTCGATTCTTATTTCTAGAACCCATTTATTTATGAAGCATCTAATTGAACCATAGTATTTTTTTTGTGATTATGATCCCATGACACAATTTGGAGCTGGATAAACATTGAAAAAACTTCTGTAAGTGACCTAATCATCCACAAGAACCATATATCTTGTTCACCTCTATGAAAAACCATTTTGACTTCCCAGGCTTTCCATAATGGTAGAATGTATAAGGGCCTATTACTGGAACTATAGGAGGTCTATAAGAACCCTATAATCAAGAACTACCACGAGATTTATCAAAATTTTTCTTTCCCTTGAAGGAACTCATAGAACCACCACTGGGAGGAAAATGAACTCCCATCAAACTTGACTTACCCGCCAAATCATGTTCAACCATCAACACTCTATCCAACACCTTTTAAAAATAATAGATCTTCAATAAGAAAACTTGAGAATTAATACCATCTCAAATTCCCATCTCAAACTATCGAGTCTTCATCTTCTCATTCAATATAATTTTAGGTGTAAACTACACAAGGTCAATGAAGAAATTTGCATATCCTGTCATGGTCCTTTTATCCTTCTCAATTTTGAAAAACTCTATAGACTTGGAAAACACCATAGAATCTTGATAGAACTGATTAGTTAAAATAACCTTAAATTCCCTCCGCTCTAATCCATTTTGATTCTCCATTTTCACCATCATGTCCCACCATCTACTACTAGGTAATTCTATCTTTAATGTGGAATATTTCACCTTGATTGAATCAATAATTTCCAAGAATTAAAATAAAATTGTAATTCCTCTCAACCCATCCTTAGCCTCTTCAAGGTCATTTGAGCCTTGGAACACATGTGGATTCTAGATATGGAACTCTTGAGCATGATTTTAAGTCTCATCCCAATGTCGTTACATAACTAGAACATGAATAGGAATGGTTGTTTGTTGATTTCCTAGATCTTGGACAACATGTATGTTAATATCAATCATATTCAGTTCCATGGGAGAATTTGATCGATGTGGTTCATTAGAAGCTTCATAGTAGATCTAATTCACATGTATTCTCAGAGGTATGATACAACACAACATTAGTGGACCACAATAAATACATCCAAATATTACCCGGATTAACACTCAAACAAGATAAATAGGGAAAACTAATACCATCAGATAGATAAACAAGATTTGAATTCCAGCCTATCCAAATAAAAATTAGGGAAAAGACTATTACTAATCCTCAAGAAGCTTTTTCCAAACCACCCCTAGTGAATTAAGACTCATTACGATGAGAGATGATCAAAAAACCAGTCATAACTACCACTTAAGTCTTAACAAGATTTCAAACTATATATTTACATCAAGGAAAGATGTTTAACCTACACCATTGATTCTAATTTTTCATGAACCATCACAAATACCCTATTACCCATGATACTTGAGCTGATCCTTACATGGAATGGAGGGAGTTTCCGAACCCCATGGGTTGGAAACAAGAACCTCAGATTATACAAGATAAATGTGGGAATAGGTTTTCCACATAAACAATAAAGAAAACAGATACAAGTTAGTATTCTCAAAAGAAATCTCTATAGGGAGAAAAATAACAGAAGTCAAACATGCATATAAACCCAAATTTCAACCACAAAGTAGTAGAAAGAACAATATAAACAACCAAAGGTCTCAATGGACATGACACTCTACTACCAAAGGACAACAAAACCACCACCTCTAAGTGGCTCCTTCCCCTAATTCGAACCTAGAAGGATGAAATCTACAAACAGCTAAAGGAAAAGGTAATATGTGAGATAAAATCCAAAAAGGGTCCCACCAAGTGTTCTATAATATTATTCCATAAGAATTAAACCAAACATGATTTCATTTTTCAAATAAAATAGTCGTGGTGGTACTATTTCATATTTAAAACAAAACATGCTTCTCATTTCAATTATTGGATATATTTCAAACAATGTCTTAATAAACATTTTATATAAACTTGTTTATTTAATTCACAAGGCATGAGTAACAAATTACCATAAACATTGGAAAAAATATATCATAAAAAACAATAAAAAACAAAGTAATTTCACTAAGGTATAATAGTTCTAGGTTATGGTGTTGAAATTGAACCTATTACATGCATTTTCATATTTCAATTATATACACTTCTTATTTGAATTTTCTGTATAATTGGTTTATTATAAATTTTCATGTCATATTTCACATTTTCGGTTTGCATGGAATATTTCACGTTTTCGGTTCGGTTTTGTTTCCCAATTCGCTGTGTATGGAACTCGGTTCATTGGATTCCTTACCTATTAGCATGGACCCATTGTGGACCATTAATAACTATTGATCTGACAACTTGGATTACACCCTTTGTGTTTTTTCTAGCTAGCTTCGATCTGCTTTGAGTTGCGCCACACCATTCAGCAAATTCCACTTGTCCTATGCGCTGTACCGGCCTCGATTACGCGAACCGTCCTGATGATATCTGCCGTCCACGTGGCTTCGATCTCGCAGATCCACTAAAACCGTCTGACGCCTTATGCTATGCATTCATTTCACCTAGATCCTTTTGGCTTGACAGTGTGGTTCTTCGAGACTCTGTGTGTTTTTTTCCTCCGGTGAAGCTCAGCTCTACTTCGACTCCATGATGAAGAAGGACATGATGTCGAGGAGTCATCCGGAACCCGCACTCCCCATTACCGTAGCACGAACCACCTCCTGCAACCATAATTCTCATCCGGTGGAGATTCAGTGGTGGTCGTCCCGGTCTTTGGGTTCTTCGATGGCTACGCTTCAAGGGGGTAATAGTTTTTACATTCCTTAGAACCATATCCAGGATCTGGTTTTTAGATCTTGGATCTATTGTGGTTTATCTTTTATTTGATATATATGTTGTTGTATCCTTCCTGCGTGCATGCGTGAGTTTGTCCAGGAGTGGACGGGGCTGAGTCTTCGTGATAGACTTGATCGCTGCCACCTAATTCAACAAGCTTGGCCTCCTTTGATAGTTTCTCTGGTCCTTTACTTTTGCATTTGAGTCTGTTGTGTGCCTATGTTCTTTCTTGATTTTTTAATAAAATTTTTACCCTGGGTGGTGTTCTCTCCATGCACGTAGGCCCCCTTGAGGCCAAAGCACGTTATATCTATTGTTCTTTATATTATTGCATCAGTTAGTTTATCTGTATCTCGGTTGAGATTTTCGTTGTAAATATATCACGGCTCGAACTAATCTGTTAATAACATTTAATCAAAATGTTCTACATTTTGTAAAACAGTTGATCTTGGCTTTTCTTGGGTTAGTGTAATTAACCCCAAAAAGTGTTATCAGAGCCATGTTTTATTATTATGGGTTTGACTAAGTTTCATATTGATAAGTTTGATGGGGAGAATGATTTTAATCTCTATATAATTAAGATGGAAGCCTTGTTATATCACAATGACCTTATTTATTCCATTGCTGGCACTAGGAAGAAAGTCACCACCACTGCCCCTAATGGGCAGTCAGCCACCTCCTTTATAGATGTCCCTGAGGAAACGTTGAGGAAAGCCCGTAGTTTAATCCTTTTGTCTTTAGGAGACAAAGCCTTAAGAGAAGTTGCATATGAGTCCTCTGCCATTGGTATATGGTCTAAATTGGAGTCCCTTTATATTACAAAACCCCTTATTGGTAGGCTATATAAGAAATCAAGATTGTTTACATTTAAAATGCACCCTGGAACTGCAGTCAAGATACACATTGATGAATTCAATAAAATCTTATTAGACCTAGCCACCATTGATATTAAGCTGGATGATGAGGACCAAGCCATTATATTGTTAACATCATTAGATGATTCGTTTAACTCTATTAAATACTCTATGATGTATGGTAAAGACACATTAACTCTTGAGGATGTTAAATCTGATTTTCTCTCTAAAGATCTGCAAAGAAAGGGTATTGTGAAAACTGAGGTTGAGGGTTTAAATGTTAGGTACAGAGGTGAGTCTAGAGGCTGAAGTGAGTCAAGGGGTAGGAGTAAAGATAGGGGTTGATTTAAGAAACATAGGAGCATGTCTAAAAGAAAGATAATCAAGTGCTTCCTATGTAAGAAACCTAGGCACATTAAGAGGAAATATCCTAATAGGAAGGCTAACTATAAAGATAGTAATAATGATCATTCCCTATTAGTTGAACAAGACTTTGACACTACCTATGTGTTAAATGTCACTGACATAGCCATTTAAAATGAGTGGATTCTAGATTTAGGATGCTCATTCCACATGTTTCCTAGGAAGGAGTTCTTTACTGAGTTAAGGGAAGTTAATTCTGGTGAGGTTTTTCTAGGGAATAACAAGAGGAGCCACATTATGGGAATAAGCTCAATATCTCTTGAGCTTCATGATGGGCCTGTTAAGTCTCTTGAGGAAGTTAGGTGGGTACCCAAACTAAAAAGAAACCTAATATCCCTAGGAATACTTGACCAGAAAGGGTAAAACTTCAAGTCTGGATCTGGAAGCATTAGAATAGGCCGAGGATCCCTCACAGTTATGAAAGGAACCCTTCGTAATGGCCTATATGTGTTTGATGGTAAGGTGTATAGAGATCAGTTGAATGCCTCTTCTAGTTCAGGAATTGATTTCACTACTTTGTGGCATATGAGACTAGGGCATGTTAGTGCCAAGGGTCTTAGTGACCTCTAGAAATAAGGGATTTTAAGAAACATCACTCCAAATAGTCTCCCCTTTTGTGAAGACTGTGTGTATGGGAAATCTAGGAGAGTGAGTTTCAGTAGGTCCTTGTATAAGGCTAAAGAGCCTCTCGAATGTGTACATTCTGATTTGTGGGGTCCTTCTAGAGTCACCTCCCATGGTGGAGGCTTATACTTTGTTACCTTTATTGATGATTTCTCTAGGAGAGTTTGGATTTATATACTCAAACATAAGTCTGACACCTTTCAGACTTTTAAGAAATGTAAAGCTTCTGTAGAGAGTGAAAGTAACAAGAAACATAAAGCCTTAAGGAACAATAATGGTTTAGAATATCTATCTAATGAATTCATTGAATATTGTGAATCATAAGGAATTAAAAGCTACTTAACTATTATGGAAACCCCACAATAGAATGGGTTAGCAGAAAGAATGAATATGACTATCCTTGAGAGAGTGAGGTGTATGTTGTACCACTCAAAACTCCCCAGGTCCTTTTGGGCCGAGGCTACTTCAACAATAGTGTATCTCATTAACCATTGCCCATCTTCTGCTAACTCTTTTAATACATCTGAAGAACTCTGGAAGGGCATACCCCCAAATCTTACTCACCTTAGGATTTTTGGATCCATTGCTTATGCACATTCATGGAATGATAATATTGATCCTAGGGCTGTTAATTGTATATTCATGGGATATCCAGAAGGTGTTAAAGGGTATCGTTTATGCGTAGATAAACTAGGTTACCAGAAATGCATCATTAGCCACGATGTTGCCTTCAATGAATCTGGTATGCCCACTAATAAAGAGCTTGAACCTGTTGGATATTCTGAAGAAGATACTGAACCCCCACGGGTTACAACCCCTTTATGTGTTGAAGTCCCTTTAAGAACCAATGACCAACCACGGTCCAGTGCTGGTTCAGCTCCAATGGTAATCCAAACCCAACCAGAAACAGATTCCAGTTTGGAATCATAACCTGAGGGTCAAGAACCTGATGAACTGAGAAACTATCAGCTTACTCAAGATAGAGAGAGAAGGGTTATTAGGCCCCCAACCCGTTTCAATCAGGCATACATTGCTACCTATGCTTTTAATGTGGCTCAGTACCTATTTAATGATGAACCCCAAACTTATAAGCAAGCTGTTAAGCCCAAATAAGCCCAAAGTTAGCAGAGAGCAATGCAAGAGGAGATGAATTCCCTTCTTAAGAAAAACACTTGGGTTGTTGTCCCTAGACCCCATAACTAGAAAGTTATAGGTTGTAGATGGATTTATAAGAAAAAGGAATACAATGTAGGAGAAACTAAAATCAAATTTACAGCCCAAATGGTGGCTAAGGGTTTTCTACAGTGTGAAGGGATTGATTATAGTGAAATTTTCTCTCCTGTTGTTAAGCATTCATCCATTAGAATCCTGCTTTCATTTGCTACCAAATTTGATATGCATGTTGAACAACTTGATGTAAAAACTTATTTTTTACATGGTAGCCTTGATGAGACTATTTATATGAACCCTCCTGAAGGATTTTCAAAATTGTTCAAACCTAATCATGTTTGTCTTTTATAGAAGTCCTTGTATGGGATTAAGCAGTCTTCAAGACAATGGTAAAAAAGGTTTGATTCTTTTAGGATTGAAAATTTGTTTTCTAGAAGCAGATTTGATGCATGTGTATATTTTAAGACTGTTAAACATGAGCATGTTTATATTTTATTATACGTTGATGACATGTTGTTAATCTACAAAAACCTGAGGGTTATTAATATTTTTAAGCACTAGCTGAATTGTTCTTTTGAAATGAAACAGTTAGGCCATGAAAATCAAATTCTTGGTATGGATATAATTAGGGATAAGAAGGATAGAACCTTGTACTTATCCTAGTTTTCCTATATTAGGAAGGTATTAAAAAGATACCTGTTTGAATATGTTAAACCTATTAATATTCCCTTGAGACAACACTTTAAGTAGTCCCTAAATAAATCCCCTAGGAATGGAGACAATACTCCCTTTACGAATATGATTCCATATGCAAATGTTGTAGGAAGTCTTATGTATGCCATGGTCTGTTCTAGATTAGATTTAGCCTTTGCAGTTTTTACTTTGAGTAGGTTTATGGGGAAACCTGGTAAGGATCTTTGGCATGATTTAAAATGGTTATTAAGGTATGTTTCTATGTCTAATAAACTGTGCATTCGATATGGATTGAATACTAATTTTGACGATGACATAGTTGGTTTTTTTGATTCTGACTATGCTGCAAATATTGACACCTAAAAGTCTATCACTGGTTTTGTTTTCCTTGCATATGGAGGATCGGTCTCCTGGAAATGCAACATGAAATCAGTGGTTTCACTTTCTACTACCGAGGTAGAATATATTGCATTGACAGAAGCTATTAAGGAAGCCATTTGGCTTATAGGTTTGCTTTCTGAGTTGTCATTATCTGCTAATAATATAGTAGTTCAATGTGATAGCCAATCTGATTTGCATCTATCTAAAAATTTTGTATTCCATGGTAGATAGAAGCACATAGAAATTAGGTTTCATTTTGTTAGGGATATTATAGAATCTGGGAAAGTTAGTGTCACAAAGATACCCACTGGTGATAACCCGACCGATATTTTGACTAAGGCTGTTCTGTTATACAGATTCATGAATTGTCTTAGGCTTATGAATTTAGTCCCTATTCTATAATGTAGGTTATGAGAACATCAAACCTGAATCCCTGAATTGTATTTGATTGCAAGGTGGAGAATTGTTGAAATTGCACCTATTACATGCATTTTCATATTGCAATTATATACACTTATTATTTTTATTTTATGTATAATTGGTTTATTATAAATTTTCATGTCATATTTCACGTTTTCGGTTTACATGGAATATTTCACATTTTCGGTTCAGTTTTGTTTCCCGGTTCTCTATGTCTGGAACCCAGTTCATTGGCTTCCTTACCTATTAGCGTAGAACCGTTGTGGACCATTGATAACCATGGATCTGATGGCTAGGATTACACTCGTTGTGTTTTTTCTAGCTGGATTTGATCCTCTTTGAGTTGCGTCGCCCCATTCAGCACAGGCCACCAGTCCTATGCACTGTACCGACCTCGGTTACGTGAACCCCGATGATATCCACCATCCACGTGGCTTTGATCCCGCTGATCCGCTGAAACCGTCTGACGCCTTCTGTTGTGCATTCATTTTTCCTGGATCCTTTTGGCGTGATGGTGTGGTTCTCTAAGATTCCATGATTTTTTCCCTATGGCGAAGCTCGGCTCTACTTTGAATCCGTGATGAATAAGGACATGATTTCCAAGAGTCATCTGGCACCCGCACTCCCCATTACCACAACACGAACCACCTCCGAAAACTGGACTTCTCATCCAGTGGAGATTTAGTGGTGATCATCCCGGTATTTGGGTTCTTCGATGGCTACTCTTCAAGGGGGTAACAATATTTACATTCCTTACAACCATATCCCCGATCTGGTTTGTAGATCATAGATCTATCACGATTTATCTTTTCTTTGATATATATGTTGCTGTATCCTTCTCGCGTGTGTGCGTGAGTCCGTCCAGGAGTAGACGTGGCTGACTCTTCATGACAGACTTGATCGCTGCCACCTAGTTCAACAAGCTCGGCCTCCTCAGATTGTTTCTATGGTCCTTTACTTCTGTATTTGAGTCTGTTGTGTGTCTGTGTTCTTTCTTGTTTTCTTAATAAAATTGTTACCTTGGGTGGTGTTCTCGCCTTGCACGTAGTTCCACTTGGGGCTGAAGCATGTTATATCTATTGTTCTTTATATTTTTGCATCAGTTTGTTTATCTTTATCTCAGCTGAGATTTTCATTCTAAATATATCATGGCTCGAACTAATCTGTTAATAACATTTACTCTAACTATTCACCATTTTTTAAAAGAGTTGTTCTTGGCTTTTCTGGGGTTAGTATAATTAACCCCAACATATGGGATCCTCACACACTCAAATACGTGATCACTGTAATGTGCACACCCATCCCTTGGCACTGGACAAAGAGGAATCATCTTTATCCCACTAGGGATAATATTTTCCAAACTAGGTGTTTTTAGAGTTTTAAATCATCAATCCGTTGCTAGGGAATTACAATCCCCGTGTTTTTATCCCAAATAACCCACTAACCACCTAGGCTTACTTATGATGAATAAACTAATCAACCATGGGAAAATAATTTCAAAATAGTTTAAAATAAAATTGTCCCATTTCAAGTTTCAATATTCCAATTTCCATTCAAAGACCAAAACACAGGTTTTTAATCAATTAATTCCTTTTTCAAGATAAAAAAAATCATAGGTTCTTATCAAATAAATTTAATTAATTTTTCTCAAAATCAATTCAGAAATCAATTTTCAAAAATTCCATCAAATTCAAATCTCACGCCAATTTCCAATTCCATTTGAATTGGGGGGTTTCCCAAAATTTTCCATATCAAGTAAGATTAAATTACAATTCATACAAAAAATTTTATTCAAAATTTAGTTGAATGAAAGTTAATTTAAATATATCTAATCAAAGGTTTATAATATGGAAAATCATAACAAAATCACATATCTTAACACAGAGATCACCAAATAGAATGCCAAAAATAGTAAAAACCAATGGAAAAAATCAAAAATAAAAACGAGGGAATAAAACCTATATTCTTGATCCAAAAAAGGAGTTTCTATCCATCAACAACTATATGATCTAACAAACCCTAAGGATGAGAGAAAGAGAGATCAGTAGAGGAAGAATGAGAGAAAATCTCTTACTGGAGAGGAATCAAACAACGTTAACC
This sequence comes from Viscum album, assembly GCA_963277665.1. Lineage (NCBI taxonomy): Eukaryota > Viridiplantae > Streptophyta > Magnoliopsida > Santalales > Viscaceae > Viscum > Viscum album. The sequence continues at coordinate 379,442,165 of OY728127.1, read as the reverse complement.
AAGATTTGATAAACTTCTGAATAGGTTAGGAGGATCCAAAATGGGTTCTTAGGAGATATAAAGACCTAATATTTCAATATATAGCGAGTTAGAGTTGACCGTGTGGATAAATCGGGGTTTGACATATTTTAAAATAATTTTCAGAATAAAAAAACACCGCCCGGACATTTAACTGGGTAGGGCCGCACAGTTTACCAAACCATACACCCTAACCATGAACCATTATAATGGGATTTATGTTTTATTCTAGATGTGAACATGGATTATCAAACCATTTTATATCCGTGAAAGCACCCACTTTTGGGGTTTTCACAGTTTACCCGGGGTGGGAGCACAATTTGGGTAAAAATTGTGCCAACTGTTCATAGCCCAGGAACTTCCAAAAATTCCCAGTTTTTTTCCAATTTCCTTCCAAAAACACCTAAAGAAAAACCAAAATAAATATTGTTCAAATTGAGGGTTTAGGAATACCTGAAAATAGTAATAGGATGTTACTCAAGGTCAAACATTCAAAGTGAACTTACACTGATGCTTCAAATATCTATAGTCAGTACAGTCATTCAGGATACCTACATAAGTTATGTAATATCTTTTCTATCCCACATAGTGGTACAAAATCATCATATCATAAAGGTACTATGTTTAAATTAGATACTTAAATAACAAATGTGTTCTACCTATAGGAATCTGGAGCGAAGCTTCTTCATGTAGTAGAAGAGTATACAGTGGAAGCTGATGCAAGTCCAGCGATAGTGAGAGGTACCATCACTATTGCTTCATATTTTATAAATACTTTATTTGATACCAGTGTAGCTCACTCATTTATATTAACTCATATTGTGAACTTTCTAAATCTACCTATGGAGCTAATTTCTTATGTGATGGATATTTCTGTCCCCCTAAAAAGAGATTGAGAGAAAGCTCTCTAATTCCATTATTGAGCCTTCTATTCATCAGAGACCAAGATAACATAGAATTTTCTATTTCTTGATATGAAATATACAGAAGTCATTCTAAATATGGACTAGTTTATTTCCCATAAATTTGGGATTGACTATTGTCTTCATTAGGTATCCTTTACTACTCTCATAGGCTGTGTCCAATTTTCCAAGAAAAACGGGACTCGAGATTGAGACTATTAAGTCCTCTACTTCTAGAGTTAGGAATAGTGATATCTATGATTTCCTTAAATACAAAGAATGAATATTTGAGTGGTGATCTTCCTCGAGTGGTCATTGAGTTTTGTAATGTGTTTCTATCCTACTTTTCTAGATTTCAACTGGTAAGGGAGGTAGAGTTTTCTATTGATTTGGTACCAAGTACCCAACCTATCTCTATTAATTATTCACATATGGAACCAGCTAAAAATAAAGATTTAAAGACTCAAATAGATGATCTATTGGATAAATGATTCATACACCCATATTTATCACCTTTGGTGGAACCCATCCTATTTATAAATAAATTTAATATAACACTTAACATTTGTGTTGATTATTGAAATCTCAAATGAGTTTTGATAAATAATAAGTATTTGTTTCCTCAGATTTATGATTTGATTGATTAGTTAAAAGGGATGAAATGGTTCTTGAATATTTTTATTTGGTATGGTTATCACCAATTAATAATCTAAGAATCTGTCATCTAGAAAAATACCCTTTAGAGTAAGTATGACCATTACGAGTACAATGCTATGCCTTTTGGTCTAACCAATGCTCCTATAGTTTTTATGGAATTTATTAATAGGATATTCTAGGAGTATCTTGATTCATTAATAGTGTTATTCTTGGATGGAATATTGGTTTACTCTAAAACCAAGGAGGATCATATGCATCATCTGAGAGAAGTTCTCTAAATTTTGAGAGATCATAGAATCTATTACAAGATATTAAAATATAATTTATGGATTCAAGAAGTGAATTTATTGGGACATGTGGTCTCAGAAAATGGTATTTATAATGATCTTAATAATGTGAAGGCTATTATGAAATGGGAAAAACCATGCAATTTTCTCAAGATTCATATATTCTTGGGTTTAACAGGGTATTACCTCTAGTCTGTTAATGATTTATCAAATTTAGCTTCTCTAATGTTTTCTCTCACTCAGAAATGAGTAAATTTATTATGGTATGTAAAATGTCAAAGTTATTTTGATGAGTGAAAGTGTATTTCGAATTCTACACCAGAGATGAAACTTCTAGAGGATGGACAAGGCTATGTGTTCATTTGTGATGCATCAGGTTTGGGTTTGGGATGTGTTCTTAGGCAGGGTTTTCACATGACATCGTAGTGGGTGATACACCTTAGAACCAATAATAAGTTTTATGAGATGTTAATATGATTTTGGAGGTCAAACATGAGACAAGACATTGATGGATTTGTTTCTCATTATTATACCTATCAGTAGGTCAAGGAAGAGCACCAAAAACCTATGGGTTTTCTTCATATCCTTCCCATTCCAAATTGAAAGTGGGATGTAATTTTTACAGATTTCGTGGTTGGGTTTGCATGTACCCCTTAACCAAAGAATAAAATATGGGTTGTGATCGATCGGATGACCAAATCAGCTCACTTTATACCCATTTGTGATATAACCGAATTTGAGGACTTGGGAAGCCTGTATATGTTGGAGATAATCATATTTCATGGAGTTCCATCTATTATAGTTTCATATATGGATCTCTATTTCACTTTATATTTTTAGAGAGGCCTCTAGGAGGAAAGAGGATCCTAGGTAAGTTTGAGAATGACATATCATCTGTAGATGGATGGATAGAAAAAATGATCTTATAGATTCTCAAAGAAATACTATGTGCATGCATTCTCGACTTTAGTGGATCTTGACATAGCCACTTGGGTCTGGTTGAATTTTCCTATAACAATAGTTTCCAGTAATCCATCAGAATGGAATCCTTTGAAGGATTATATTCCTGATCATGTAAATCTCCACTATATTGGTGGGAGAATGGTGAAACTTCTTTCACCGGTACTAGTTTGTTCCAAGAGATGATGAAAAATATTCAGTTGATTCACCAGATAATGGTAACATCATAGAGATGATACATAAACAAATTCTTATCATTTTCAATTCCCATTGGACTTTTTTTTCATTGGTAACTAAGTGTTTTTGAGAGATCCACCATAATTAGGTTGATGGTGACTTTGAAAATAATAAACACTTATGCCGAGATACGTTGGACAATTTTTGGTTATTGAGTAGATTGGAATGGTGTCATATAATTATGATTTTCCACCTTAGTTATTGTATTTTTTAAATGATGTTCACATTTCACATATCAAAAAGTATCTCTCAGACCCATATCATGTTTTGAGATGGGAGGAACTTGATGTGGAACCTGATTTATTCTTTATAGAGTAGCCAGTTTAGATTGGTGATTCTAAGATGAAGGTTCTTCATGAGAAGTCCATACCTTTGGTTAGTGAGATATGGAAACATGGTTTTGATATTCATGAAACATGGGATTATGAGGCACCTATAATAGAGTAGTGGCCTCATCTCACTGACCTAGATCCTTCTTGGTAGGATTTCTGAGGATAAAAATCATTTATGGGGGGGGGGAGATTTTAATTCCTCATTACACATATTAAGGTACTTTTATACCTTGTTTTTATTATAATTTTTTTGTGTCTTTTTCTATGTTGTTTTTAGAGACTTTTTGAGATTATTATAAGTTTTTAGGGTTATTCATGGTTGGCACAAAGTTAAGGAAAATCATGTGTTTTGGACCAACAAACCGTGTTCCATGGAATGTATTTATATAGGGGGAATGGTTTGTTTTAAAGCATATGGGATTCCCACAAACCATATAGCTATGGAAAAAGGCGGATTGCACAATTAGATCATTATTTCCAATCCGTGTGTCCAAACTGTATATCTTATGTCTGTATCCTAGGGTAGAGTTCAAATTTAGTGCATAATTAGTCTAACCATGTAGTAAAACCATACCCCTTTCTAGAATCCCATTAAGGATGAATGGTTATGTGCATAGTTATTACTAACCATGATGAGTAACCTAGTAAACTATGATAATGGGTTTTTAATATCCCTAAAATTTTAATTAAAATATTAAAACCTCCATTTTGAATTCTCATCACCTCCCATCTGACAATAATATGATACTTTGGATTCTAGAGGCTCTCAAGAGTCAAATTTCCTCCTCTAACCTCTTTTATTCTTGGATTTAAGTGTTAGTGAATGATATAGATCACTCTCAAATTGGTGTTGTCTCCTTAATTTTTAATCCTATTTTATCTCTTCTCTCCTACTTTGAGAGTGATGGAATATCTTGTAATTGATGGATCTAAAATTTTATTTTATAGATTATGATTCTAGGGATTCCTCTTTGAACTTCCTAATCCTCAATTTTCTACTGGTGATCCCCATTTTAGGTGGATGATCATTTTATCATGTGATAAAAAGGTATATGGTTCCATAATCATTTTCTCTATAATTGAAACCTCTATTTATTTCTTGAATATAATTGTATTTTCAATTGTTTTATAAACCATAAATTATGTATATTTTAATGATTGATTTCAAAGGCATGGAATTTTGAGATAAAACCCATTTTTCCAAGGTTTTGAGAATATAGGGAAGATTTTGAGAAAATATGGCTTGAAAAGAGAAATGATTTGATGAAATGAGTTGATGTTTATTCTTGAGAAAAATGGACTTAAAAGAAATATGATTTTGAAAGGCATAAATTTGATGAAAAACCGATGATTTGGTTTTGGAAATTTAAATGGAATATTGAAACATGAAATTGGGAAATTGAATTGTGAATACTGTTTTTGATTGAAAATGATTGATTTTACCATGATTGGTTAATTGATTTACTGAATAACATGTGAGATTAGGTAGTTAGTGGATGAATAGGATAATCATGATCAGACTTTCACTCCCTAGAAATGTATTGATGATGGAAACTCTAATTAAACCCTGTTCGACTTGATTTCCCCTAATGGGGTTTTGATTGATTCTATCTATATTTATTAATCCTTATAGATTTGTGAACACCTTTATCTATGATCACTGATTGAGAAGTGTGAGGATCCTCGAACAAGGAACTAACTGACCTTAGGTCATATGACCATGGTGCATAGTTTTGATTTGATGATTACATGCTAGTGATTATTGAACTACTTTTATTCATGACCTTTCCATTAATTAAAAATTCTAATTTATTATGATTTTGATATATCTACCATCTAATTTATTTGAAATAATTTTTTTGACTAGAAATGTGAAATGAATTTCAATGTATTGTTTTATATAAAATTGAAGAATATATGTTTTTCTTGTATTGGAAATGATTATGGAACACTTGGTGAGATCCTATTAGGATATTCTACTAACACCATACCTTTGACTTTGGTCATTTATAGATTATGTTATGTTAGTTATAGGTAATGGTAATGTTCTAATTAGAGTTGGTGGGTGTGCTTGATACATTTGACCTTAGGTGATGGTGGTGACAAGTGGAGATGTGATCAACTCATTACATAGAGATATTAAGTTTTCATCTTGATGGATATTGTCTCATTTTTTATATGATTTATTACATTGATACATTTATATGACTTCTGGTGGTCATTGTTTCCATGAGGAGCATTTGGAAAACCAACTATCAATTAATTTATCTTCCACTATTATGTATTGTTTCCTTGTTCTTATGGAAAAATAATTTCCACCAAACTTTTAGTTTATGTCAAGCACTTGTCTCCAACCCACAAGGATTGATAACTCCCTTTGAACTACGTCAGTTCCATCTTGGGTACTAGTGTACTAGGGTATTCAGGTTGGTTTATGAAATATATACATGAAAAAGCATCTTTTCACAAATAAAAAAAGGTGAAATTCATGATACTTTATTTTTATTAGAATTCCATTTAAATATCTATGAACAAACTCAAGCCTTTAGATCTTATCACCAAACCTAAAATTTAACTTCTAGAAGAGAAGAAACATATAAAGAACAATATAACTGAATCTTCTTCTACATAAAATTATTTATTCTTATCTTTATATATTTTTAGCTTACTTTAGAGCTATGCTTGTTTTACATTATACATTTATTATCAATTTCTCCTAAAATATATTTGAGAGTATTAGATAATATCTCCTTAGTTATTTATATTTTTACTCCTATGGAAAATGTGGAAGAGACTATGTATAATAAGGATAACCCTGCTTGATGTTGTTTTTAAAAACCCAATCCATTATGTGTTTTGTTTATTTAGTAATAAAAATTCTTGATAGTTTTTTGATTTCTAAGTAGAGAGGATTAGTTATTGAATTGAGACTAAATCACTTGTTTTTAATTCCACTGTGTACTTAATGTTTTTCTTCATGTGATTTAAATTTTTTCTTAATATCTATTTTATAAAACTATACATTATTAGTTAGTTTTTACAGGTGATATTTCTTCTTTTTAGTGTGGGTATATTAATCTCAAAATATTAGGATAATCATATGATTATTCAAATTGAGTTTGGATTAATTTTTTTAGAGTTTTGTTAAAATAATTATATTAGATATATATATGGTATTAATTAACTGTTCTATACTTTAAATTAGGGGATTTTATTTTAATTCTTTTTAAATGGAAATTTTAATTTGAAACTCAATTCACCCTCCTCTCAAGTTGTCCATTATGACCAACATTTGGTACTGGTTGATTTTTTTTATACTTCTCTTTTATTACCTTCAACTTCAATCAACATTTTAGAATGATCTTTAGAATTTATATTTATTATTTAATTTGTAGTGATGGATGTTAAGTCTGAAGGTTATAAAACCAACAGACCACCATAATTTAATGGTCAAAATTATGGCTGGTGGAAAATAAAATTAAAAATTCATATCAAGAGTATGAGTTTTGACACTTGGGGATCTATTAAATATAAATATAGAAAACCCAAAAATACTAGAAAAGAATGAGATTATCCTACTAATTCTGCTCATGATTTAAACTACAAAACTATGAATGGTTTGTTTTGTGATTTAGGATATGTAGAGTTTAAAAGGATATATTTATGTGATAATACATATGAAATCCAGGAAACCCTTTTTATTTCTCATTAAGGAACTTATAATGTTATTTAAATGAGACTAAATACTTATACTACAAAGTATAAAAATTTTAAAATGAAAACAGATGAATATATCTATAAATTCTATCTTAGGTTCAGTGAGATCGTAGACACTATGAATACACCTAGACACATAATGAATTAAAAATCTCAAGTGATGAGGATCTTGAGATGTATTCTAGATCATTAGAGAGGTACATTAGTATCAATTTAGGAATCATGTGACATCATAAAAATAAATGCTAATGAATTATTTGAAAAAATATTGATGTATGAAGAAGAGATAAAGGTGAAGAATGAAGGGGATGAACTAAAAAGAAAATCTGTTGCCTTTAATGCATCATAGTCAAAAGATAGCGAAGTCAGATCTGACAGCTCATGTGGAAGTGAATATTATATTGATAGTGATGAGTAAGTGTCTTAGTAAGCCAAGATATTTAAGCTGTTTTACAAAAATATGTTTTTTTCAAGTCAAATTATAAATGAAAATATTAAAACTGATGAAATCGGAGGAAATAATAGAAGAAATATGATTCCCTAAATAGGATTACTAGGTATGAATATAAAAGGAAAGGTCATATAAAATTAAACTGACCAAAGAAAAAATATAATAAAATATATTAGGATAAAGATAAAATACCAAATAAACTAATAAAGTACACTTAGAGTTCATCTGAGGATAACTATAGCAACTTAGATTCAATCTAAGGAGCAAGAAATGAAAAATAAGATATAATACTTATGGATACTACTTCTGAGGTGCCCCTACTTCTTCTATTCATATTTTTAAAGATTCTGAAATGTATAATATGAATAATTGCAATTCTATACTAGAGGTCAGCATGAAAAAGATAAAAGATAAATGAAAAATACTTAAAACTTTTCATGTGTTATGTGTTGTAGATAAGGCTTCTCTCAATATAGAAAAAGGAAAATACTTCCAATATAATAAATAAAAATATATATTTTAAATTGGTAAATAAATAGATTAAAAAGTATTTATAGAATTTTTTTGATTGTGTAAAAACCCTAAATATCATTCTAGGAGAACAAAAAAACGAAAATAAAAATATAGAATTGGCTATTGATCTATATAGAAATGAAAGCTATATAAAAATTATTCCACTTCTAGTTCCCCCCCCAAAAACATTTTTTTCCATGAAAACTACTATCTTTGGAAATAAATCTATAAATGTTTTAAATAAAAAGGATTTTTTGTCTAATTTTTTTTATTTATATTATTAACAAGCCTATGTAACAAATATGGATTGAAAAATATTTTATTTCTAACATATATAGACCCAAAACGATCTAGGTACCAAAATCAATGTGAATTTAATTTATTATAGGGAAAATTTATGAAAATCTCCAATAAAAATCTATGGTAACTGGATAGTAGATGTTCCAAACATATGACCAGATACTTTTAAATATTCAAGAATATTATAAAAGTAGATGGTGGACATATAACTATCAGTGATAATTAAAAAGGAATGATTATTTTAATTGGTAAAATTTGTAACTATGAATATATCATTATTTATAAATTTCTATGTGTTCATGGTTTAAAATATAATATTATTAATATTTCATAGCCATGTGATGATGTTTTTAATGTTAAATTTGAAAACAATTCTCATAGGATTTATGTTTCCAAACATGCTATTTTATTTAATTCTTTTTGAAATGATAATGTTTATGCTGTTAATTTCGATTCCTTGTTTCCTCAATTTTTTTATTTTTTTAGTGTTTTTTATAAATAATATTGGTTGTGGAATAAAATTCTAGTCCAATTAAATACACACAGACTTAAGAAACTAAATAAGAAAGGTTTAGTCAAGGATATAACTAAGCTATAATTTCTTAAATACAAAGTGTGCAATCCTTGTCAAAAGGTAAATAAACAAAAAGTTTATTTCAAACCAAAGAAAGAGGTATCTACCTATAAACCACTAGTGTTGGTTTATATGGATTTGTATAGAACATATAGAGTTTCTAATATTAAAATAAAACACCATAATTATATTATTATTATTGATTATTCAAAACACACATGGGGGTTTTTCTTTTCTCACAAAAGTGAACCTTCTTCCTATTTTGAAAAATATATAAAGTTAGTAGAGAACATTAATGGACTCATCATCAAGACTTTTAGAAATGACCATAGTTGAGAGTTTGAGAATCAATAATTTGGATCAATCATCTCATGACTTAATTATACTCACAATTTCTATACAAATTAAATTCCTAAGAAAAATGAGGTTGTTAAAATGAGAAATAAGACTATTTAGGAAATTTCTCAAACTATGATTAGTGAATATGACTTACCTGTAATTTTTTGGGATGAATCTCTTTACACAACTTGTTATGTAATTTATAGAGTTCTTATTATATTTATCATAAATAACACTTCATATGAATTGTGGAATGGTAAAAAACCAAAAGTAAACTAATTTATAGTTTTTGTATGCAACATCTACATTATAAATATAAAGGATAATCTTAGAAAGAATTCACTAAAAAGATATAAAATATTTTTTATTAGTTATTCAACCACTAGTAAAGATTATGGAGTCCTTAATAAGAAATATAAAGTTGTGAATGAATATGTTCATGTAATTTTTGATAATATAGACCCATATAAACTCAAAACTTCATTAGAAAACCTAGAGGAAGATATCTCAAAAATTAATATTAATAATACCTCTTCAACTTATTATATTTATGTTTTATTCCTGAAAAATATCTTAGTAGTGACCTTTAAATGCTTCCTGATCTAGAAGAAGACTTGAAAAAACTAAGTACAATGTTTCCTAGAACCATTAGAAACCTTAAAAACCATCCCCTTGATGATTTTTTTAGAGACCTAAACAAAGGAAATCATACCTGATCCCCACTAAGAAACTAGGTTGAAAATCAATTCTTTTTTCATAGATTTATCCTAATAACACAAATTAATAAACCAATGATTAAAATTTGTTAATATCTATGCAAGGATAATTGAATCAATTTTAATGAAATGATATCTATGAATTTGTAGATAGACCTATAGAGAGTCTAATTTTTTGAAATAAGTGGGTGTATAGAAATAAGGTTGGTGATTCTGGCATTATAATTAGAATCAAATCGAGAATCATTGTACAAGGATATAATCAAGAATATGGTATTGACTATAAAGAAATTTTTTCACTAGTTCTAGACTTGAGTCCATCATAATACTTATTTATTATACCCGAAATATACATTTAAATTTATATAAAATATATTTTATGAGTTAATATATAAATGGTTACATTATTAAGGATGTTTTCGTTTAACAAACCTATTGCTTTTCAAATACTTATTTTCCAAATAATGTTTTTAAATTCACCAAATCATTGTATGGTTTAAAACGAAATCCTAGATCTTGATATGATAAGATCAATTTTTTTTTTATTTTAAATGGTTTTAAAAAATGGGTTATTGATCCTACCTTATCTATAAAAATAATTTCAAAGGATTTTTTGTTAGTTCAGATAAATGTTGGGGACATTATTTTTGGATCTTTAAAAAATTTTGTATGTACTGAATTTTCAAAACTTATAAAAAATGAATTTGAAATGATTTTGATGGTTGAACTAAAATTATTTCTTAGTTTTCAAATATTTAAAAATAAATAAGGAATTATTATAAATTAATTTAATTATATTAAATGTATTTTAAAATTCTTTGTCTTGGATAACCCCAAAGGAAGTGATACTCTAATGAGTACCACCTATAAACTGAATCTTTATGAAACCAGAAAACCAGTTGATCAAACCACATATGGAGGTATGATAGGGAGTTTAATTTAGTTGATATATAACTGACCTGATATTATGTTTATTGTGTATGTGTGTGCTAATTTACATGTAATCATCAAGGAATTTAATTTAATTGTAGTTACAAGATTTTTTGAAATACCTCAAAAGTAGAACCAATTTTAGACTGTTATATTCTAAAGGATATTATATTGATTTAATTAATTATTTTAATGCTAATTTTGGTGGAAGTAAGTTAGATAGATAAAGAACCACAAGAACATGTTATCTTTTGGTAAAGTCTCTAGATCATGGTGTAGTAAGAAACAAATTTTTTGCATTATCTACTGCTAAAGATGAATACATAGCTACATGAAGCAGTTATTCATAATTTTTTTGGATGAAACACACATTAATATATTATGTACATAAATTCAGACATTTGCCTATAAATTGTGACTATATAAGTGCTATTAATATTTTAATTAATTTTATGTCTCACTATTGGAAATAACACATTGATATATGACATAAATTTTTGAGAGATCATTTTTAATAAGGATATATCACTCTTGAATTAATTGGAACAGAACATAATATTGCTGAAATATTTAAAAATACTATGAATTATTAGAGATTAAGTTATATCAAACATGAGTTAGGAATGATTAACCATGTCTGATATATTTTTGTGTTTTAATTATTTGGTATATATTTTTTCATATTCATTCAACTACTCTAAAATGATAATTTCAACTTTTTAGTAATATTTTCAAAAAAAAAATAGTTTGTGTATTTTAAGTATATTTTATTTTTGTTCCCATGAATTACTATAAAATAGATCCTTGTTCCGCCTCCTAGGTGGCACGTTTCAGGTGATGAGGAAATGGTTTGATGAGAATCATCACCTGTATATTTTTCTAGAGATGGTATTGTGTCAAATTACCCAATTATTTTGTTTTGAACCATTAAAAATAATTTTACTTTAAAGGAAGGTTGGATTAACCCTAGAGGGACTAGGTAATTCACCCCTTTTGTATTGCAATGAAGATTCCATAGTCAGATGGTCCCAGTGGGCGATTGCGTGGGGTCAAGTACTTTTTCAATTATTCCTAATCGTATATAACTTCCTTAGATGGTCTCCAACGAGATTATTCATGGAGCTAGAAATACCCAAAAACCCTACTATCCATGATTCATGGGCCTTCTTTCCAAAGGAATGCACTCGTTGAACAATATTTTGGCCAATGAAACTTAAGGACTCCATTGGTCAAGAGGATGTGAAGTCGGGCTCAATGCACCCCTTCTGGGGGAGGATTATTTACTATTCTGGGACTCTATTATATATTTAAGTCATGTTCATATGTTCATCAATCCTTGGTTAATTCCCAAAGAGTGTGCCCATGGGCTACACTAGGTTTTCCAGATCGTCATAGGCATACATGGACTTGATACTACAAAGGTGATGTTGACTTGAGCCATGAAATAGGGAACTATAGAGTTTATCGTCATCCAGGGGGATGAAAGGTGACATGATGTTGGGATCAGACCCATAATATGGGTTTCCTATGTATCATCAGGAGAGTAATCAGAAACCATGTAGTTCAGATTTGTTCGGGATTACGCATGGAAGCTTCCTATTTGAGAGGACATGATTGGGTGAACACTTTTGGAAGGGTACCCTTTTGAGGTCGGGCCTTCAAGAAGGCGTCCTACGTATCCTGGTTTGATAAAGAATCAGAGTTCTCATAGTTCATAATTGTGTGGATTTTTTAATCATCATGAACCTCTAAGACCACATGAGTCATGTTTGGTGTGAGAAACAAGATGATACAAGAGATCCAACCAACCACATGCTTTATCTCCTGCTGGTGGGATATGGAGAGCCTATAGTGGAAGAGGCCAGGGTGACAGTGAGAAAGGGAACAGAGAAATGATCATTTTACTGTGAAATGACATTAAAGGTCATGCAACTTTTCATAGGAAGATTGGGGACTTACCTCAGTGGGAGTGCCCCATAATGCATTCCGGGATGTGTGAGAGTGCCATCCTCATCAAAAGGAGAAGCGAACATAACTCCTTCGACTGATAACTATTCCTCATTGAATGGAAAAGTATGTGATCAACCATAATCTCTAGAATGGGGACGTTCACATTAGCATCCCAAGGTTGGAATCCAGGTTACCATGGGAATGTAGACCCCCAGACATTCCCAGAGCCCAAACCTTTGTGGGGAGATCCTTCGTGACTCTGCTTACCATGGGAATGTAGACTCAAATGGGTGCAATGATGCACCCAATGGTCTGATCATACAGGTCTGGTGGTTTTAGAGGAGGCTTTGTCCTGATCCCAAGGGACTAGTTTTTGGATATATTATAGAGGACTAGATGGTAATGAAGGGGTGAGATTGAAACTAGAGGAAAGAATACCTGAAAACACCCCATTCCGCATACTGATTTCTTATGCAGGACAGGGGAAGATCTATATATCGTAGATGTATGTGGGTAGAGGGGTCATCCTCATACAAATATGGTACATAGGCATGGTTATGGACCACCTCCCACCACAGTGGTACGCGGTCCATCATTCCACTTTGGGTTCCATCTGAACACTGGTGTAGTATGCGGTGCCAAGTTAAATACACATAGTGATACACTACGTAGAACACCATTTTGAAGAAGGGTACGGGGGATTATCATTCATGGGGAGTTCATCCATGATAATTTTGTGGTTTTTGGTTTCACCAATTAGGTTCCTAGTTCACTTATTATTATTATGTTCCCCCATTTTATGGTTCATGGCTAGCTGGACCTACGGAGAACGTGATTCGCAATCCAGGCTTTACTGATGAATCAAGATTGAAGCCTTAATCTTCTCTGAGTTTTTTCTTCCAACCTTTGGGCTACTGTTTAAACTTTATTCATCCATTCTTTCCAAATTCATTCTGTGCTCATTTTTTAGAACACTAGGGAAATCATATCTATGGGCATGCCACACCATTTGCGGAGGCCCATGAAGATATATCTTGACCCACAAAAGACTCGGTCAACTAGGGTTTGTGGAGGCTGTTGGTTTACGATGATTTTATGTGGAACCCTGCAAGTTTGTTTTTTCCTCAAAACATTGAGTTTGTGAGATGATATGCAGATGGATTTTGAGCGCATGAGTCCTTTGGCGACGCGGTTCATAGTTCACTGTGTTCGATGGCCATCGCTCCACGGGCCAGTACCACATGGATCATTCCGCATACTAGTGGTTCACGATCTAAGTGATCCATGAACCCTTACTGATGATGGTATGCGAACCATTTTATATCTTTGGAAAACTTGAATTTCTTTAAGTTTCTTCTAAAATTTTCAACTCAATTTGAGTCCATTCACCTTATTAAACTTGCGGGATTACTTTCTTCATTTTTTAAAGTGATTGTGGGACTATTTTCTTCCCTTGGTGGAATTTTTAGGACCCTAAAAATACCCCATCAAAATGGGGTTCATTCGGAACGAAAAGGGGACTATTCTAATGTAGAAGTGGTCCTGAACTGAAATGGTTCATAATAGAACAGATAGGCCCAACAGGAGGGGACCACACCTATATATAGGTGTCCATTTCATTTGTCTTTTACTTTTTCTCATTAAAAAATGTTCTATCGACTTCCCTGGCTTCCTATGCATTTACGTACCGTGCTTCCTATGAAAATTCATCTCACAAACCGCTTCATACGTGCAGTGAACTGAACTTTTCACCATTTATCTGCCCATGAACCAAATTTTGGATTTCACAAATGGCATTGTAGAATTTTAAAACTAAAATCTAGATTCCATGTAGAAGAAATCTTTGCTACTTGTGTGTCTTAATACTAATCTTGAACTGTAAAACCGAAATTTAAGTCTTATTAATACAAACTTAAACTTTCAATCTACAAACTTCAAAAACAAACTTAACGATTCCTAGGTTCGTGGTATCCACCCTCCGTGAACCCTTTTGTTCACCGACCAATGCTCCATGGGCCAGCGCCTCATGGTTGCTTCATGTACCATGGGTTTACGGGGTATAGAAATTCTGAGTACCATGCAGTATGAGGGGTTTTCTTCCCACATATCATGCGGTATATGGGATAGGGATACTTCATACCATTCTCAAGAAAAGTATGCTGATCCTTATACAGATGTATTTTTAGGTCCTTTATCCATTCCTTTATAGCATTTATCCAACAGATTTTATTGGAATGAATTTTTATTGGCTTTTGGATCTTCCTGTGCAGTCTACAATGGATGCTTCACAGGCTGTGATAAAATCGACAAAGACAAGGGCCACCATGGTGGGGTATTGTGAGGATCATCTTTGATCCAACATTATTTTTCATGACAGCTTCTTGAAAGAACTCTTGATGCCTGAGCTCCTAGATTAGACACTATTTGTACAGTTTCCACTTTATGGATTTGGTCTCCCTGATGATGTTCCTCTACCATTGGATAACCCGGACACCCCTTTTATCCTCTTAGAAGAACCACAAGGAAATTATTGCATTGAAATTTCCCCAATAGGAGAAGCCATTGCTACTCAGATTCATGAGAATGTATTCATATTAAGAGGTTTAGCAGGGATTCAGGGAAATTTGGGGGGGAACAATGTTATCCTGAGACTAATAACCTAAGAGTACCCATCCACTATCAATATCACCTGGGAAAAACCTAACGACGGGTGGAGCACCAAGTTGGATCCTGAGGCCGGAGGATGTTTCTCCGACTTGTGGGCCTATGCATTCTAGGTACATCAGAACTATTTGGAGTCCCCTGAACAATTGAAGGTGATGAGATTATATCAGGCAGCCTGGGTTTCTCAGTTCACAACCTTTTCCCCAGGAGAAATCCTTCATGAGTTGTTGAGTCTCTTGTGTTCAAGTACCAAAACCTTCTATTTATCTCATGGGGAGGTGGGAATCAGTTTATGGGATATCCACTAGCTTGGATGACTCCCTATCCTTGGAGAGATGTATGACGAGTTTCTCCATGCAGCCTCTACATGGAATGACATTGAACACGTGTCTCCTTTGACCAATAGTTTACTGGATATGGCAGAGGGATTACTTGATCATTCCCTCCAGGCTCACTCTCTTATCCCATTCGAGGCATGGATAGGATTAGTCTTTCATGAAAACAGACCCAAGATGAGGGCTTTCCGTAGTCGAACTCATCCATCCTGTCAGTCCCGCCAAACTCCAGGGTCATATTGTGCTACCCTTGAAGCGGGATGATATACCACATGGGGATATGAACTTCAACTAGACATATCACCTGCACTTAGATTAGTAGGTTTCTTTTCCATGTTTTTGAGTGGATTTATTTTCCCATCCCGTGATGTATATACCGAGGTTTGGGCCTGCACTTTGATGATGGTGGACATGCTGGTAGAGGGTCGATCCATTAATTTGGCCCTTTTTACTCTTGCTCATATTTATGACATATTGGAAAAAATATAGGAAGGTAGGCCCCCACATCATCTTAGAAGATTGTTTCAATTCCTATATGGGTGGATAGAAGAATACTTCTCTTGTTATGAATATAAAAATACTGTAAAGGTTCCTCATTCTTAATTTCAACATTCACTTCTCAATATCTTTGTTATTCGTCATAGGACTCTAAGTGTTATTGATGTGGTTGGGCTGCTGAATGATGCTTCTCTCTTTTCTTTTTCACCACATCCTACCCCTCATGGGTCGTTAAGTGGTGAAAGGGGTGGTTCATTGGAATAATGTTCATATTTCATTGTGCTTCAGGATGGGATTCTTACTGCTCGTATGGATTGAGTATCCATTTGTGAGCCATACCTCCCTTACTAGTTTTCCAGACAATTTGGGTTCCTTCAATAGACTGCGCTTATTCCATCTATTCAGCTAAGGGGAGAATCGCATCCGATAATTCTTCACCAATTATAGCTCATGTTAATGCTGTAATGTGCTGCTATGGAAGTTATCATCCCTAATACAATAGAATCAACTTTTCTATCATTGGAATATGCCCAAAAGTGGTCGGACTATTACCTCGATGGGGTGCTGATAGAACCTGTTCGGCGGGTGTAGAAGCCTCTAACCATTATCCTCCTTATCCTTACCCCAATGACCATGCCACACATTCCTTCTTCTACGATGAGCACGACAACTACACCTTCTGTTCTTTTTCCTCCAACAACCATGATGGATACACCACCTATTCCTTCCCTTGTGGTAAGGATACACCCAATTCACTACCATAAAAATTTTTAAGGGGCTTCATTGGTACAACATATCTCAGTGTGGAGTGATTCACACTGCTCCCCTCTTGTTGATACTACTCATGACTTTAACGAGGCTAGCCCCAAAAGAGTATCACCGGCCACCCCAGAATCCACAACTAGCCCTCCATGTCCAGCTCTAGTGGTCAAACCATCCAAGGTAAAGGAGAGTCCCCCATCTTGGGTGACCTATCATAGGTCACTTCTCACTCCTGTGAGGATGCTTCATATTTATAGACACATTTTGGTGGGGGAGGATCAAGGTATTGGTGCTGTGATGAGGTACCTAGTAGTGTGAAAAGAGGCATGACACCAGTTATGTGCTCTTGCTGCAGAGACACCTATGACCAATTTTTCAGATGATATTGACAAATTTCGGCGATTATTCACTGAGATGGGTTCGGGAGGCTTCAATTATCAACACATTCACCTCCTCATCTACCAAATCATTATAGCCTGATAAGACCTTGAATCTTCTGAGGGCAATCTTTCCAAGTTCAATTCTTTCCATCATCAGTTGATGACCTTCTGAGATGTTTCAGAGGAACTCAATCACTTAATGGCTGAAGAGGCAAAGGCTCATTATTTAGTGGTCTCTCAAAGGGAAGAGTTGATAAAGTGTGAGGCCCACACATCAAGTTTAATGGATCAACTAGCCTCTTCGCATGGAAACTACTAAGATATCCATAAGAAAGGGAAGGGCCTTAAATTCGCTGTAGAATAGATGCATCCAACGGTCAAGGATAAAGCGGAGGAGATAGCTTCTTTGGAGAAAAATCTTGATGGCTCGTGAGAATAACTTGTCATCTTTCTAGAAAGGGAGAGTTGAGCCTTGTTGTAGTTCCGTCCAACATCATGATATGTACTCCCCCCCCCCATTTTTTTGATACTTTGTAGAGACTCCAAACTAGGGATGTTCCTCCATTTTTTTGCTGAACTCAATGCAAATTATTTTCCTTCAAATAATTCTTCTCTATTCTTTTCTATCATATCAATTAATGTATTTTCATTATTACCCTAATTTTTTCCTAAGCCTTCTTGACACAGGATTAGCAGGAATAACTTGACTTTTTATTAGGCCTCCCTTTGTGGGTTTTCATCCTAAAAAGATTTACGTCTCTTTTGATGGATCAATGTTTTTTAATGAACCAATACTCAACTTTTACCGAGAGGCGCCTTTTGTGGATTTTCCCAATGGAAAGTATGGAGTCTTTTTCATTGAATGTTCATATACCTTCCAATTAAACTGATTAATGATGTTCTAGGTTGAACAATTTTGACCAAACTTAATAGGGAAGGGGGCTTAATTCAGGATTCATCAGCCGAGAATGCTCTAATATCTTTTAGACATGGATTAGGGATTTTTCATGACCCTAAATTTGTTGATTTTGGACATTCATGAGGCTTAGAAGCTGTTTTAGGTGTACAGAGGTATGAAAGGACTCTCCTGGGAACAAATTTTCCTTTGATTGATGACTGTTTTGTAGGTGAAATATGAAGACCCACCAGGGAATGATGTGCATTGTCAAAAAAGGTGTCCTCAAGACATTGACCTTCCATATCTGATGTCTTGTTAGGGTTTGAAACACTTTGTATTTATTTTGATGTTGTGGGCCATAATGGATGGCTGGTCTAAGTAATGGTGTCCAAAAATATTTGGGACATTCATATCAGCTTTGTGTGGGAAACTATTCCCGCTTGTTTTTTTACTTGTGTAAGGGGAACTAGTGAATGGTTTGTTAAGTTATAAATACCTTTTATGTTAGGGGAATTTGGAAAGATGAAGGTATGTAAGCCATTATCTAGAAGTTTTCTAAATCCAGGGTGTGAAAAAACATGAATGTCATCCAAGCATACAGAAACTAGAAAGGACTCTCCTGAGAGAGAATTTTCCTTTAATTTATTACCATTTTGTAGGAAACATATGCGAAACCAATGGGGCATGATGTGAATAGTTAAACAAAGGTGTTTTCCGGACACTGGCCTTCCATCTCTGATGGATATGAAGGATTATAGTGATTGGGATGTTTCTGAACATGATATACGATCTTTTACAAGGGGTTCACCTGAATATGAAATGATAATTTTTAACTAAACTTCTCCTAGGAACCCATAAATGAGTGGGTGGATTCTTATTTTTGTATGCAGATCAACTTCACACATATGGATGGGGTATCTTTAGAAACCATAAAAGAGAACATAGATGAATTGAGCCTGCATGTTTTGATATATCCAAAATGTGTGTAGAGAGGAAAATGTAAACCATGAATTTGAGGGACCTTGAATTAGGAGGGATAGAATGAGGCTTGGAATCCATTGGGCATACTAAGATAGAAGAGGAATTTCCTGGGGACAAATTTTAATTCTATAGACGATCATTTTTGTGGGAAACAATTGAAAATCAACCAGGGAATGATGTGCATAGCCAAAAAAGGGTGTCCGTAGGATAATGGACATCCATATCAGATGGACATGGAGGTTTATGGGGATTTAAGATCACTCAGAGAATAGAGTTTGAGGTATGAAAAGAGTGTATCCAGACATATTGGAAACATTTGGGCTACGATTTACTCATGGAATTAGGTATACCTTATGTAGATCTGACTCACATGCAGGGTGAGGCATTCATCCCATTTTTTGGGTAACCTATCATTTAATGTCATATGTCCAAGGCATAAGGTTTCTTAAGAGGAAGGGAACTATGACATGCCTTTTAGTGTTGTGCTTCTAGGACCAAATTCATGGACTATTTTGATGTAATGTCACGATGGATCTCTTACTCGGATCCCTAAGCTCACGTGAGATATGATCGGTGTTAGAAACAAGGGATTAATACAATTACATATCATTACATAAGAATATAATAATCAACATCAGAGGGAAATTTAGGCTTAAACCATTTCTATGTAGTTTAGCATCAAAAAGAGAAGATGATTTTGGTCTTGCAGTTTAATGTCATGCAGTGAGGACATGATGCCGTTCAGTTTAGAGTCTTGTTGTGAGGACTATTACGCTATAATGAAGATCATTAATAGATTTTATTTAATCACAATCAGGACATTCTGGCATTCCTTAGATGTGAGTGATGATAGAATGTGTAAACCATAGTCCCGAGTGAAACTTGAATCAGGATGGATGACATGGGTCTTGGAAGCCCCTGGGCATACTGAGATAGGATATCGCTCTCTTGGAGATTAATATTCCTTTGATTGGAAGCCGTTTTATAGGAAACATATGCAAAGCCACCGGGGAATGATGTTCATAGCCAATCAAATTTGTCTGCAAGACACTGGCCTTCCATCTTCAATGGCCTTGAATGATTATGGGGATACAAGTTTTCTTAGAATATAGATTTTGATAAATGGGAGGGATGTGTCTAGGAATGGAGGAAATATCCAGATCATGATTACTGATGAACTACTGGATCTTCCACATAGATCTGACTCATATGTATAAGGGGATGTGGGATATTTTGACTTCTCATTAGTGGGGGGCATGTGTGGGATCTCATGAAACTGAGAATTGGGCCACACATAATTATTAAAGAATTTCATAGTTTATTTTCATACTGTTAGGACCTTTAATGGAATCCCCATATAAGTATGACCTATGCATGGGGAAAGGGGAATTTTTTGATGGTGGTGGCTGGGCTGGGATACCAGATTCAGGCATTACGACGTATCCTGCAAGGGCAGGTGTCAAACCAAACATAGTTTTGAACATTCCCTGTACTAATCTGACTCGGTCTATGTGTAAGGACATATGCGGTGTTTTTCTCAATGGATGTGCCAGGATACTAGATTCGGGCATCACTACGTATCCTGTATGGGTAGAAATCATGCCGCACATGGTTTTGAATGTTCCCCATACTGATCTGGCTCAAACATGGGGGTAGGAACATTTTTGTTTCATTCGCTATGGGTGTCGGGTTTACCATACTTCTCTATCACTTGTTTGAGTAAAAGAATCCTTACCACCGATCTAAAGCTCATGTGAGTTATAATCGATGTGAGAAACAAGGAGTGATAAGGGTTTCCTGTGCCAGTGTGGAAAAATAGAGGATATGGTAGAGGCTTTTTTTGTCGGGGGATGGACCAAGATCAAGGATCGAGGTGTCACTACGTATCCTATGAGGGAAGGAATCCAACCAAATGTAGTTCTTTGAGAGATCATATAGTTTATTATCATGCAATTAGGAGGATTTATTCCAGGTAGTTTAATTTCTTATAGTGAGGACACGAGTCTTAGTTTAATGTCATGTTTTAGGGATGAGTTTCATGCAGTTTAAAGTCATGTGGAATGGATTATGACTCATAGTTTAAGG
Source organism: Viscum album (assembly GCA_963277665.1). Taxonomy (NCBI): domain Eukaryota; kingdom Viridiplantae; phylum Streptophyta; class Magnoliopsida; order Santalales; family Viscaceae; genus Viscum; species Viscum album. The sequence continues at coordinate 379,420,679 of OY728127.1, read as the reverse complement.
TCTTAGAGTTTGGACCATAAATTCATGACATTACTACTCATTGTTTAAGGTATTAGAGTTTGGACCATGGGGATAATACCATACATTTTAACATTATGTTGTTCAGGAAAATAACTCATAGTTCAGGGTCATAGAGTTTGGACAAGGGCATTGGCGTTGCTATTATGCGAAGTACTTCTTCAGGAACTTTGCATTTGTGGGAGTCATGATGAGCTGGCTGTCCATTGATATCAGGGAGTATTCTCCCTTGGAATAGACCTTGTGTATGATATATGGTCCTTCCCACATTGGTTCAAGAATTGGGGGCTTATTCCCAAGTATCATCGTGGTTCTGAGGAATAAAACCATTTCTCCTTCGAGAAAAGATCTAAGGTGAACCTTTTTGTTGAAGGCTCGTACGATCCGATTTTGGTAGATTTTCAATGGTGTAAAGTGTGCATCCTTTTTTCATCTAGCTACTCCAACTCATCAAATAGTCTCTGGGATTTATCATCCATGGAAAGTTGATCGCAAATGGCCACACAAAGTGATGGCACTTCAATTTTGATAGGCAACAATGCCTCTACCTCATACACTAGTGAGTACAGGGTTTCCTGGGTGTTAGTGAGGGTTGTGGTCTGGTAAGCCCAAAAATAATGAATTCACTTGTTTATACATGATTTTTTATCCTTATCAACCATATTTTGTAGTATGTTGGAAAGAGTTCTATTTAAATCCTCTATCTTCCCATTGGCCGCTACATGGTAGCGGGGTGAATAGTTGGCTTTGATTCCATACTCCTAGTATAACTTTTCCAACTCAGCAGAGTAGAAGTTGGTTCCATTGTCCATCAATATTGTACGAGGGACACCAAATCTAGTAATGATGTTGGCCTTCATAAAGATAATGATTCTTTTCACCCCGACCTCTTTAAGGAGTATGGCTTCAGACCATTTGAAAAAGAAATCGGTCATTGTGAGTATGAAATTGAATTTTTTGACTTTGGAGGGGGGGATATGGTACCACAACATCTATCCACCAAGAAAAAAATGGGAAAGAGTACTTTTATATATAAAGTAACTCAAGGGGTCAGTGTATAAAATTGGCATGAACTAGGTAGGAATGACATCTCCTGGTGAATATGGAACAATCTGGTATCATAGTGGGCCAGTAATACCCAAGACTTCGGATTTGATGAGAGAGCATGGTTTCTGATTGGTGCACTCCACAAGCTCTGACATGCACTTCTTTCATGACAACATCAATCTCTTATCCATCAATTCTTCTAAGAAGGGATCTATCAAGGCCTTGTTTATAGAGAAACTTTTCTTGGTTTACCCCATTGTAAAAAGCAAAATTGACTGCCCATATTTATAATTTTTGCCTTCTAGCCCTATCTAGTGGTAGTTCCCCCTTATGAAGGTAATTTAAAATGGGTGTCATAAAGCCGGTGGTGTGACCATAAGGCTCATAAATGGGGATAATTTCATCGATTTCCTCAGTATTTATCTAGATAAATAACAAGACCATCCAGTGGTGAGCAATGCTAACAACCGTTTCATCTCGGTTTGGATTAGCCAAGGCCATGGATGTATTTTCCAAATAATCATGTTGAGAATTTTGAGACTGGGGGACATAAGTCAACGTTGGTTCTATTGGGAATTCTTCCATCAGTTCTCAAACATGGTCCATTAAGGGGTCCAATACTTCTTTCTTAATGACAGAGTCACCATTGAACTATTTGATGACTAGCTCTAAATCACCCTTTATCTTTAGGTGTTTGGATTGAACATGAAGTGCTAGTTCTAGGCCCACAATGAGGGTTTGATATTCTACATTATTATTTGTACACCCTTTTGAAATCATAAAAGAGTAAGGCATGATGACCTTTTCAAGGGATATAAGTATAATTCCCAACCCCACTTTATTGAGCTTGGGATCCTCCACCCTTTTACCTATCAGGCTTCTGGAAGCGCCATCCAAGTTAATTTCCCATGTTTGGGGTTCCTCTTGGATATAGAACAGTTCTTCATCCAGAAGTTTGGCATCCAATGGTTTTGTTTCTTCCGAGGGGTGACCTTCCAGGAAGTCTAGTAACGTCTGGCCTTTGATGGGATTCTGGGGTATGTACCATATGAAAACTATTATAGGATGACTACCCATCGTGATAGGCATCCAGTTAACATATGACAGTTGAGGATAGATTTTAGTGGGTTGTAGAAAGATACTAGGTATACTTCATGGTGTTGCAGGTAATGCCTGAGTTTTTGAACTGCAAAGATTAGGGATAGGTAGTTATTTTCAATTTTTGAATATCGAGTTTCAACATCAATTGTTGTCCCACTGAGGTAATAGAGGTCGTTCTCACTGCCGATATCATTCTTCTGAGTGAGGAAGGTGCCTAATGACCATTCTAGGGTGGTTAATTACAAAATGAGTGGTCTCCCCTCAACTGGTGGCATTAGTACCAGTGGTATTAGGAGATATCTTTTGAGATTGTCAAATGATTCTTGGAAATCATTACCCCACTCATATATAACCCCTTTCTTCATCAGCCTGGTGAAAGGTAAACATTTACCCACCAAGTTGGCTATGAAGTGATGAATATAGGCGAGGTCCCCCTAGAGACCTCTCAACTCAATGAGGTTGCAAGGTGGGGACTTTACAAGGATGTATTTTTTCTTCTCAGGGTCTACTTCTATGCTGTGATGACGTACGATGAAGTTAAGGAATTTTACATAGGTAACACGAAAGGTGCACTTTAGAAGATTATTCTTTAAACTATGATATCATAGTTTTTTTAAGATTGTTTCAATATTGACCAGGTGGTTTGAGAACTATTGGGATTTAACCACCAGATCATCGATATAAAACTCAATAGATTTTCCCAATAAGGGAATGAAGATATGATTCATGTCGCACTGATATGTGGCACCGTCATTTTTTAGACTAAAGGGAATCACCTTATAATAGAAAACTCCCTAAGGGGCCCTAAAAGAGGTAGATTCTTTATCTCCTCAGGCCATCTAGATATTGTTACATCTAGAATAGTCTTCCAATGAGAGGGACTCATATACGATGGTTTCATCGATCAAAAATTTTGTGATCGGAATTGAGAAATCATCTTTCAGGAATTATTGATTGAGATCCCTAAAGTTGATGAAAATTCCAATCTGTTCGTTCTAATTTTTGACAGGGACTATGTTCCCTAGATAGATCAGATACTGGAATTCCCATATAAAGTTTTATTTGATCAACTTTTCAACTTCAGCCACTATTCTGGCAGCATGTGTTAGGTGGGTTCTTCTGGCTGCCTACTTATAGACCCAATGATCTTCTGGTAACCCTAGATGATGAGTGGAGACGCCAGGATCAAGGCCTATAATTTCTATGTAATTCTAGGAAAACAAATCACTATACTTATTTAGGAAGGAGGTATATGCCTCCTTCTCCTCTCCAGGAATAGCTACACTACTCAGAGTGGGGTGTGAGATGTCTTCAGTGCCCATGTTTATCTCCTTAAGTTCATCGATTGTGGTGGAGACACCTTCTTTGAATGCAGGAGGGGCATATTTGAGGTATTTTTCTCTTCATCATCATCATCATCATCATCTTTATATTATTCCTATTTTTCCACATCTGATAGAGAGAGGATTCTTGAGATGAACTCTCTAATATTGGGAGAGAAATCATCTTTTTCCTTAGTGAGTAAGGCAAAAGTAGTTAGGGGTCTTGTGGATGGGTCGGGAGCATCACTGATAGGTCTTTTACTATTATCACAGAAGTCAGCTCCTTCCCCCATGTCTTTGGACTTGGTGGCCATAGCGGAAATCATGTAAAAAATTGAGTCTTCCAGACTTGAACTTGTGCATTCAACTTGGTTGATGAATAATACATACTCTTCCCCAAGCTGTAGGAGGGGGTCAGCGGGAGACATCTACAATCCATTTGGGGTAGTAATCCAATCAATGTTGTCGGCCATAGAATGTTTTTATTCCAATTTATAGAACCCTACGTTGATATAATGAAACTCATAGGAATCAACTGAGGATTTATCAGAATTCAATGTCCCTTTTTTCCCATTAGTTCAATATTTGACGCACTGATGGTATGATGACAGAATTATAGCATGATGATGTAGCCAAGGACTCCCTAACAAGACGTTGAAGGTCATACATTTCCGCACTACCAGGAACTCAGAATCTGACATGAGGTCTCCAAGCTGAGTTTTAATATTTAATCTTCCTATCAGCTTCTGGTCACTTTTCTCATACCCCAATAGAGTAGTGGTGCAGGGTGTGAAGCTGTCTTCATTGTATCTTAATCAATGAAGCATTCTCAGTGGGAGGAGGTTGACTGCAGAGCCATTTTCATTGAAGATCCTCTAGACATCAATTCCATTTATCTTTCCAGACACATATAAGGGTTTGATGTGACCTTTAATGATGACATCTTCATTCCTGTCTGTGAAGGAGATGAATATGTGACATTCTTTTGAATTAGTCCTTGTCCTATAGACTTCAGCTATTGCCACTTCGAATTTGAATTCCTGGGGACTTAGTATGTCTTTGATGAGTGCCTCTCTAAGATCTATGTATAGACTTAATGCATCCAGGATTGAGAGTTTTTCTATTACTAAAGCCAGCTACTTTGGAATATCATATTTTTTCTCTAAAGGTTGGAACTTCTCGGCCGGGGTTTTCTCTTTCAAAGACACTTTTGGGGCTTGGTCTTTGGATGTAGAGGGTTAGGCCTCTGGGACAGGAGCTGGTGGCGCTGTGGTCCTTTTTAGGTTTGGGTGAACTGGTATGCCTGTATTCCTTATGAGATTTGATGTTTTTTCTTTCTCAAATGGATACTCTAATATAACTAGTCTTGGATTTACTCGAGTGGGGGCAGAGGAGAATTTCTTTTCTTGTTGTGTCTTTGGGATGGTCCTTCTGCGAGTTTATGCAATGTTAACAATTTGAGTTATGTCTTGGATGGGAATTTGACTCTAACCATGATCATTCCTTCCATTAATCCTTCGGCCTCTATGGTCTCTTCCTCCAGCTCTCCGGTTGGGTGTGGTGAATTGAAGTTCATGGTCATAGTATCTATCCGAGAAGTGGTCCATCAAGTTAATGACATTAATGAAGCCGAAGATCAGTTCTTGATCTGAAACTATTTTTGTCTGTCTATTTCCTTCTAATGGTACTATTTGGTGGGGAGGATCCTGTTGTAATGTTTGGTGGGGCAGTGGCCATTGTACCATGTTTGTTGGTATAAAATCTATAAGTGTCAATACTGACTTCAGCTTTAATGTCATCCCATCTTCTTGCTCCTACTTTCTGCCCTTTTGGTATTTAGAGGACTTCATGGTTGAGAAGAATAGCTGTGTTGTATTAGGAGCTTTTGGGGGCATGGTTGGTTGTTTCAATTTCACATGGATGATTCCATGGACTCAGTTGACTATCTTCCGGGTCATCCAACATTCAAATTTTTTCTTCTTCTTACTTGTGACTATTTTTCATTCCTCTTCCTCTCTTGAGTTTGAGGTGGAAACATACACCACTTGTGCGGGAGGCGGGCCCAACTTGACTTGGTCGGAATCCACCATCCTTGGTAGGAGATCTTTGAAGACGAATCATTCCTGGATGGTGTTCCATAGTATCCGGTGATATGTAAAATAATTTTAATGGTCATTGAAACCTACTTCATCGGCTCACTTTGGTTCTGATAACTTAAGAAAGTTGCAATTCAGGGTGGCTATGAAATTGCCGCAGACCTGGTTGTCTTGGAATGAGTAGAATTATTTTTTTCATTCTTCAAACTGATTTCTCTTAGAACCCTATTTCTCATCTTGACAAGGTGGGAGTTTTTGTCGTCATCCAGGGGGTCCCTCACGGTTTGACGGAGGCCTTAAAACTAGAGCTGGTGCTAAGGGTGGCTTAAGCATGACATAATCCACTTCATCTTTTCCTGCTCGTTTTCCTGGGACTAATGAGGCCACTAGGGACTTGATATTGGTCTGTTGCATGGATTCTTATATACATTGGGAAATAGAAGATAAATCTTGAAACCCACTCATGTACTTCATCGGGATGAGCGGTGTTCACAATTAATCCCGAAGGTTATCGATGCACATAGTGAACAATTCATCCTGGGGGGAGTGGCTAGTTTAGGAAATAAATCAGGCCTTCCCATCCATCAATGAAGTTTGAGACTCTTTCGTTATCTCACAGCTTGAAGTTCATGAGATTAATGACCTTTGTTTTGGGAAACGTTGAGCTAAAATGGAAGAGAAACTATCACCGAAGGTCCTCCCAGTCTGTGATTGAATTAGATGGAAAACTAGTATACCATACGAAGTCTAATCCCTATAGGGTTCACATAAAGCACCTGAGTTTTACTACTTCTTGCTGCTCTGGAGTTCCCATAACAGGGTCAAAATAAGAGGCGTAGTGAATTATATGTTGTTTCGAGTCCTCCAATCCATTGAATTTGTGGAATACGAGGTTTTTGAAATTTGGATGTAGTGGAACATCGCTTACCCAATCCGAGTAGGGTTTGTACTCTGGTTATATTGGAGCACGCCGTCCCTCCATGGCTTCTAGTCAAGCTATTAGTTTCTTGATGGTGTTCAAGATCCCTTGATGCATATCCTTCTGGTCTTGAGATTGAGTTGGTGTGGTAGTGGCTAAAGTTGGGTATGCCGGTGCTACTAGAATTTGGTGTGGATATCCAGCCAGAGGTATTATTTTTAGGTTTATCTAAGTATATTCTGGCTTCCTTCCTAGTGGGTGAAAGTATTGATGTCCTTCCAGGGCCAGGTTTAAGTAGGTTGATGGTCTTGATGCTAGATTGAATAGGTCTCCGAGCTTGTCTTCATTCACCAGGATGAGTGCTTGTGGCAAGGTCACCTCTTCTAGGAATACCTACTGACATTCCACAGGGGGAACACATCTGGCTAGGTAGCTCCCTTGACGTATCTCAACATTAATTCACCCGATCTCTCTCATTTCTTCCTCCTTAATGGCAAAACTTTTCTCAAGGGAGAGGGATGAATTCTTAGGGGGATGAAGAGGTGGGTTATAGATGACCGTGGACTTACTCTTCTCCTTGTTGGGGTTTTCCATGGGAGGTAATGACAGATTGACTAAGGGGGAGCCCAAATTTAGGAATGCTCTCTAGTTCCAGGCATGTACAACATCAGGATTGACATGGGATACATCTGGGAGGGAACCATATTCCCTTTCTTCCTCTCCCTATATTCCATTTCCTGTGAGATCTATGGGGTTGATGTTTACCATGTTCAGTAATACATACCACATTGGGGGTGATGTACGTAGTGCAGAATGGTAGGAAGTCTTTCTGTGTCCTTTGTTGGATTTTCACCTTCTATTCTGCAGTATTATTCATGTTTCATGGCAATGATTGACCCGAAGTGAGCCATGATCTGACCTAATAATGCACCTTTATCTGAGAGGGAGTGAAACGTGAGGGGGGTGGGGGGGGATGGGTGACTCCTCTACCCATCATTCTTCCTAGATTGGAGAAGATAGATGTACGCTATGTGGGGACTTGAGGTAAAAATTCCTCCAGCCCTGTGGTCTGGGGTTGTTCCCATTCTTCCGTTGATGCGTTATGGCCTATATTTTTTGGTCTTAAGGGGGGATTTTTTATTTAAAAATGCCCCCATCCCTATGGGATGGGGTTGTTCTTGCATTGCGGTATTATCCATCGCTATTTACACCTTTTAAATTTTATGTACTCTCGCGTGGGTGTGAGCCGTGTATGCCATTGAGCCTGCACAAAGTCTATGGTATTTTTAAGACATGAGCACTGCTTGCTGGTTGGATTCCCTTAGGTGGGAAGCCTGTTGGATATTCTTGGATTCCCAACTTAGAAGTTTTTTTATTGCTTGATCTCTTCGGTCCTGATGATTTTGAGACTTACTTCAGGCCGATTTTTGTTGAGTATCCCATATTTCATGAGTAGAGGTTTCATTTGATTGCTAACTTTGGTTGATGACATTGTGAGATGTCATTTCCAATGGGGCCTGCTAGATGGGATGAGGGGTGAAGTGTAGATCTCCATGTTCTCTCCATCCCCAAATGTGAACTCCATCTAGGGTGTTTCCAATGAGGCGACACAACTTGTGAAATGTATGGAGGCATGATAGTTCAAGGTTTTTATTTTTTCCTTTATGATTTTGGATTCCATGTATATGGGAGGGCTTCTAGGGTGATTAGATGGAGAAGCTACCCTTACGTGTTGACATGGTCCGCATACCCTTTGTAGGGAAGTAATTTTTCTTTTAGCTGATGAAGAGTTGTCCATATATTGAGGCGAATGTCATGTATACATTCCCAAGACATATCTCCAGGTATGTTGAAGTGAGAAGTGTCCATAGGCCAATACATCACTGGTATATTATCCTTAGTTAGTTTTCTTCTCAGAAGAAACATATCATGCCATTGATCTTATGGAGGCTCCTCCACTTGATATTCCCAGCTCAAATATTTCTTAATAATTTCGTTCCAAGAAACCGGGATGGTGGGAGCCTCATTGATATGTGAACGACACGGGGGTGGCTCAGAATATAATCATGCCCTTAGGCTATCCTCTGGTTGAGAAAGGACATCACTCATTATAAACGGAGCACCTGATATGTATGAATCCTTTCTAGGCACCTCAACATTTGTGGGATTTCTCATATTTGTTCTGAAAAGGGGAGGGCCTTCTCGCTAGTATGAATTTTGGTTGCGGGGAAGACCATCACAATTGGTGCTGTAGTTGTGAGGGATACAATTGAAACTTGATTCCCGACCACATGAAATTTCATTACGGTGTATATGCTGGGGAGGACCTTTAGCGTGGGATACCATGAGGGGAGGACCTTATTTTGCTTGATTTATTTGAGGGGAAGACCTTCTCAATAACTACTGTGATGGTGAGGACTACTCTCACATCTTGATTCCTGGCTGTAGGGATAATTTTTTCAGTGTGCTCCCTGGGGAGGGCCTTCAAGATGTACTCCAATTAGAGTAGGACCTACTCATTTCTTGAAATTACTATGGAGAGGGCCTTCATAGAAACTTCTATTGTGGGGAGGTCATTCTCAATTAATTTTCTCATAGTGAGGACTACCATCATGACTTGATGTCCGACTAAAGGGAGAAGCATATCTGCAGCGTATACCCTTGGGAGGAGCATTAGGGAAAATGAAAACAAGGGAGAAACTTCTTACTATCTGATCTTCAGGTTGAGGGGAGGGCCACCCCGAAATACATCAGAAGATAGGCTATCGTGATCTATCATTCCTAGACCACAGAGTGAGCCCCCATGGGTGCTTTGTGGAGGACCATCAGAGCTGCTGGTAGAGAAATTACGGGGAGGGACTTCCCAATAGATACTACCACTTCCATAATTTGGTAATGGACTGAGAGGGTATTGAGACTTCATTGATATATGTTTGAGGGAATAAAGAACCCCAACTTACAATAGAGTGGGATTATATATGCACTCTTCATTTTCTGGTTTCCTTTGGTGCATTTTATCTTTGATCGCTCTCTTGCAGGTAACCGGAGCTGCCTTCTGTTGGTAACAGGCTTCATATATGGGTCCCTATTTTTTTTGGGTCCCATGATGTCGTAGGGATACGCCTACAGATATCATGGGTTTTGGAAGGGATGTATGCCTGCCCTGGAGTGTCCACTATGTTGGATTGACGTCACCCAACTAGAATGAGTTTTTGTTGCCGATCCGGTTGTTTGTGTATCCCATGATATTTTCATCAACCCTCCTAGACTGGAGGAGGAATGCATGACTACTCCTGAGTGACTGACCCATTTTGTGAGTACGTCATTCTGTTTGAGGAAACTGGGTCAGGGGCCCAGTTTCTCCCCTTTTCTACTGATGCAATAATGTCATTTCATGTTTGGAAGATATGGTATGGAATCGACGTCTGATCTTCCATCATTTCCAGAATATGTTGAGATACATCTTTTTTCTAGAATGGGTATAAAGGCCCATTCCGATATCAGAGTAGGGGTTTATGCCTACTATGATCCTCCATGAGTTTCCAGTAAATACTATAAGTTCTCTGGTGTTAGGATAGATGAATGAGTCTGCTACTAGTTGTCTTCTTTGGTTGACACTGTATTTAACTGGTGGGATTTAAATTCACGAATGAGGATTTTGATTTGCTCACTTGAAGCTATATTTGTCTCACGAGCTTTGTATGCATCTACAAGAATTTGACTCTGCTCATATTTTCTTTCCACCCTATTTGGATGATAGGCTTGATATGTATCAGCAGGTATTTGTGCCTACATATAGCTGGATGTTGTCTTATTTGGATGATGGGCTTCTTGTGCATTGGTAGATATCTGCGTTTGCCTGTATTTTTTCTCTATCAACATAGAGGGACCGTCGAGCACTAGCAAGAACGTTCATGTTCTCATATTATACAACCCTATTTCCGTGGTGGGTTTAATGGAGGGGGAAAAGTCATTTGACTACCCATTGGATTCCACCACATTAGTATGGTGGAGTTTCTCTTTAGGAACCAGGGTGATAGCATGTTCCTGATTATATATTATCCACCCTTGGAGGGAAGCTCGAGGGACCCATGTCTCCTAGACTTCAACAGGTGCCCTCGGCAGAAGGTCCTCTTCAGCGGGAGGAGGTATGGTCATCTGGTGTCGGCGACAACGCTCTCTGATGGGGGACTGGGAGTAGGGCCCCAATGCAGTTGAGATGAAGCTGTCAACATTGACTTCATCTAACTCCCTAATATAATGGAGGTACTTGTTTCCACATTTAGGGGATAGGATCCGGAAACAATTTGAGATGACCACTGGGTCTTCCTTGTGCTGGGGTACCAGCCGCGACTGAGGAGGCGACTGGCGAGTCCTAATAGACTAGAGGGCATGTATCACAGCCTCCACCATGGGTATATTACCATTTGGTGGAACTCTTTGATCAGTGGGTTAGATACCTAGCGTTGAATACGTTGGGTAGGTGAGGGGGTCCTTCTCTTCATTAGGGCCCCGACCACCTGCGGGACCACTGATGCACATTTCTACATAGGTTGTCGGGATGTCATTTGGATCAAAGGTTGCTATGCGGGAACCCAAAAAAATTATATATGGAATACAGACCACAAAACCTCATCAAAGTAGAATTCTTTTAAACATATGCATATCTGATGATTCAGATTGGCCTGCTTCCCCTCTCTATTTTTTGTTGTGGGGAAAAAGGGATTGAGTGGGGTAAAATTGCCTCCTTGGTTAAGGATTCATGTCAGGTTAACCATTTTTATCCGCCTTTTAGGTGACTCATTTGGCACAAACAGGGGAGAAAAAAAGTTGTGACATGCAACATCCTTTTGTCTATTATGATTGAGTTAGACCCGCCACCTTGGTTAAGGATTCACATCAGGTTCGCCATTTTTTTCTACCTATATGGTGGCATGTTTGGTATGCACAGGGGAAAAAAATGGTCCAACATGAAACATACTTTTTTATATTATTATTGGAGTATAACTACCACCTTGGTTAAGGATTCACGTTGGGTTCACCATTTTTGTTCCTCCTCTGAGGTGGAGCATTTCAGGTGATGAGGAAATGGTGAGACAAGAATCATCACTTCTCTCTTTTTCTAGAAATGATCTCTTGTCAAATATACCATTTATTTTGTTTTGACCCATTATGCGTCATTATACTTTAAAGTAATGTTGTATTAAAACCATGGGTATTGGGTAATTCACACCTTTTGTATTACGAAGGATAGGCCACAGTATGATGGTCCTAGCAGGTGATTGCATGGGGTCATGTACTTGTGCAATCGGTCCTCCTCAGATATAACATCCTCAGATGGTCTCCAACGATCTTATTCGTGGAGCCAGAAATAACCAATAACCCTGGTATCCATGATTCATGGACCTTATTTACAAAGGTATGTGTTCGTTGAACAATGATTTAGCCAATGACACTTAAGGAATCCATTAGTCGAGAGGATGGGATGTTCGGCTCACTACACCCCTTTTGGGGGAGGATTATTGCCTATTATGGGAATCTATTATATATTTAAGTTTTGTTCATATGTTCATGAATCCTTGGTTCATTAACAAAGAGTGTGTCGATGGGTTACCCCTAGTTTTCAGGATCTTCATAGGCATACATGGACTTGATTCTACAGAGGTGATGCTAACTTGAGCCATGCAATAGGGAACTATGGAGTTTATAGTCATCTAGGGGGGACCAGAAGGTGACATGATGTTGAGATTAGACCAATAATAAAGGGATTCCTATGTATCCTCAAGAGTAGAATTAGAACCCACTTAGTTCAGATTTACTGGGGCTTATCCATGGAAGCTTCCCATTTGAGAGGGCATGATTGGGGGACCCTTTTGGAAGGGCACCATTTTGAGCTCGAGCTTTCATGAAGGCATCCTACGTATCATGGTTTGACTAGGAATTAGATTTCTCATAGTTTATAATTTTGTGGATGTTTTAGTTGTCAAAAACTTCTAAGCCCATGTCAGTGATTCTCGGTGTGAGAAATAAGAGAATGTGAGAGATCCAACCAACCACATGTTTCCTCTTCTACTATTAGGAGAGGGTAAGCCTACAACAGATGAAGTCAGGGCAACGATGGGTGAGGGTGCGGAGCAACGAGCCTTTCAATGTGAAATGACATTAAAGTCCATATAGATCAGCCTCAAAAGATTGGGGACTTACCTCAATGGGAGTTCCCCAGAATACATTCTGGGAAGGGGAGGAGTGTCATCCTCATCAAAAGGAGAAGCGAACATATCTCATTCGACTAATAATTATTCCTCATTGAATGAAAAAACAAGTGATCAACCTTAATCCATAGAACATGGAATTTCACATTAGAATCCCAAGGTCATACTCTGAGTTAACATGGGATTGTAGAACCACATACATTACCAAAGCCCATACCATTATGAGGATAGCCTTTGTGGCTCCTCTTACCATGGGTATGTAGACTCAATGGGGCGCTCTGATTCACCCAATGGTCTGATCATATGGGTTTGGTGGATTCAGAGAAGGCTTTGGCCGGATTAGAAGGGACTGGTTTGTGGAGATATTATAGAGGAATAGATGGTAATGAAGGGGTGATATTGATACCAGAGGAAATAATACCCGAAAACACCCCATTCCAGGTACTGATTTCTTATGCGGGATGGGGGAAGCTCCACATACCGTAGAGGTATGTGGGTGGAGGGGTTGTCTTCATACCAATTCATTATGTGGTCATGGGTATAGACTACCACACCCCACAGTAGTACGCGGTCCATCAATCTTCTTTGAGTTCCATCTGCATACTGGTGCAGTATGCGACACCAAGTTAAATCCACATAGTGATACACTACATAGAACACCATTTTGAAAAAGGGTCCGGGGGATTATCATTCGCGAGGATTTCATCTACGAGACTTATTTAGTTTTCGGTTTCACCAATTAGGTTCGCAGTTCACTTATTATTAGTAAGGTCCCCAATTTTATGGTTCGTGGATGGCTGTACCTATGGAGAATGCGATTCACAATTTGGGCTTCATTGATGAATCAGGATTGAAGATGGAATCTTCCTCGAGTTATTTCTTCCAACCTCTGGGGGTCCCCTTTAAGCTTTATTTGTTCATCCTTTCCCAATTTCTTATGTGATCCTTTTATAGAGCATCAGAGAAAGCGTATCTATGGGCATTGGACACCATTTGCGGAGGCCCTTGAAGTGATATCGTGACCCACATAAGATTTGGTAAACCAAGGTTTATAGAGGCTATTAGTTTGTGATGATGGTACACATAACCCTTCTATTTTGCTTCATTTGTGAACCATTGAGTTCATGAGACTGTATGCAGATGACCTTCACACACTTGAGTCCTTCGGTGATTCAGTTCACGGTTCACTCTGTTCACTGGCCATCGCTCCATGGGCCTGCGCCTCCTAGATTATTCCACATTCCGATGGGTTGTGATCCCGGCAGTCCACAAACCCTTCCCAGTGATTGTATGAGGTCCATTTAAAATCATTTGAAAATTAAAGTTCCATCAAATTTATTCTGAAATTTGGAACTAAATTTGAGTCCATTCACCTTGCTAGACTTGTAGGACTACTTTTTCCTTTTACAAAGTGATTGTGGGAGTATTTTCTTCCATTAGAGGAATTATCAGGACCCTACAATCCCAAAATAATTTTAATATTCTAAATTGGAATCTGAATCATCATGTATATTTTCACACTCAAACCGAACCCTTTTTTCATCTCTTCTTATCGAATATTGAGAATTTAAACCTTCATATATCTGTTGAAAATAGTGAATATAAAGTGATATATTGAGAAATATGTTATTGAATCTTCTAATGGTTCCAATAAATCAATGGTGAGATCTAGTAGAACAAGAAAGCTTCAAAGCCACATCTTATACTGAGAGAAGTCACACATAAGAAAGAAGTTGATACTGAATGATTTAGATCAATCCATTTTATTGTTTAAATAGATATACTTTACCAAGTATAAAATGAGTGATTTTTGCACGAAATTATCTATTTATATACCTAATTAGTGAAAAAAATTGCATGAATATGGGTTTTGAAGCTGGACATGAAGCATATATCATAATATTGTGGACAATCAAGAATTTGAGCTTTCTTAAATTCATTGGTCTTAAGGCTTTTGAGTACCACATCAAGGTGAGTTCAATTATTACCAAATATCATATAATGTAAGACATTCACATTTCAATCTAGGAAATTCCCTATAATATTTAACTAGTGAAAAAATCCTCAAAGGACTTGTGATTTAGAGATAATTGGTTAATGTAGGCTATTGTTGAAGTTTATACGATGTAATATCTTCTTAAGAAAGGAAGATTTTATTACCATTAGAAATCAATAACTCTTCCTCATATACCCAATGGTTCATATAATTAAAAACAATCTATCTATATTTTTGATGAGGCATATGAAAGAGCTTATTAAGACATCTTCAAGGTTTCATAAATTTCATTACCCAAAGTTCATTTTTACTATGCTTATTTTTAAGAGACTGATTCCCATAGGATTAGGAAGTCAAACTGTTTTGGTGGTGTATTCCTGATTAAAAAAACATGTAAAAGGATAAAAATCAATTAAAATCCTGGAAGAAAAAATGTGGTTAGCTGATGAAGATAAACTGGATGAGTGGTTCAATCAAATGAGAAACCCGACTAGACCTAGATATACCATAGATCCAAGATTGGATCCTGAATAGATAGTTGAGGCTGATTATTACTCTAATGCAGATGGTTCTCAAGATATGGTGGATGTAGCTGAAGATGATAGATAAACATATGAAGTGATCTTGTGGAGATATTCTGATCATGAAGTTACAAAGGATTCTAAGTTCCATAGTTTGGATGATCCTGTAAAAGGAGTGACTCTTAGGGGGGATAAGTCAAAGATCTCTACTATTTGGACCTATTATCATAAATTCTGAGAGTGAAAAAGAATCAAATACTATATAAGAGAGTCCTAAAATGTTTGGGATAGGAGGAGCCCTTATCTTTGATTCCATACCTCCTCAGGAAGATTCATCCCCGGATATTAACTTATTTTATTTGGATTTATCTATTACTATTGGTTGTGGTGATAATAATGGTGATGATAATAATCATGATTAAAATATTCCTAATCTAGAAGGGAATTCCCTTTCAGTTTCTTCTAAAGTTAAAGAATCTATTGTTCCTAGACACTAATCACTATTTCCAGAGGAAAAAGTTTGGTTTGATCCCTTTGATAATATACTAACAATTTTGGCAACAATTTCTTCTCCTAGATAAGGATTAGACAATCTCTTTGAAGGTGATCCAGTTTATGATTCTTCTCCCAAAATTGAGGTGGTAGTTATGGAAGAATCTGAATTTTCTATCCAAAAATTTGACTAACCTTTGGGTATCATTTTAGATAATTAAGTATCTATAAAGAAACCATTAGAGTATGATTTGAGTTACTTTTGTTCAACCTCATCTGTTAAGGTTTCTCATTCTCCCCACAATCATTTCTACATTAACATGCTGATCTTACATATTTTCCCTCTTTCATGATCACTTATGATGACTTTATTTGGTTTAATAATGATCTTCTAGAGGTGCTAAAATATGCGTTTTTGAGTTTTAATATTTACAATGAGTATGAAAGGAAAGAATATATTTCCTATACCATTTAAAGCATAGTATCTCACAATATCCTAAGTTGTTTCTAAAGTTTGGTCATATGGAACATGAGTTTGGGAGTTTTAAAAAATCAAATAGAATATTTCAGTGATCAAGTAGGTTCTCTTTAAGCAAATATATTGTATATTCTTACTAATATGGATGGAAGATATTTTTTAGTTATTAGAATTCCTTCCAAGCCATAAAATTCCAATCATCCATCTATTTTTATAGAAGGGGTTCTTATCTAAAGGCGTGTACATGAAAAAGTTCATAGTATGGAAGATAGTGTGAAGGATATCATAAATCAAGTTCCAATGGATGTGACTATACATGGAGAGAAAATATTTGACATGGTTGAAGTTGAGACTATTACGTATTCCAAAGATAATACTATAATCAAGGGATCCATCAAGTATTATATTAACCAGATCTACACTAAGGATGATTTGAAAAACTAGTTTCAATAATTTGAAAGGGATATTAATATTTCTCCACTGATAGCTACTTTCAAATGGATTGCCAAGAATTTATTGATTATGGAACCCCTTTTGGATAATTTCATTTCAAAGAAGGAAGATGTTTTTACATTATCGAGCATGGGTCCAGCTTTATAACAGACATTACCTAGATTCTCAAGCCTTATACATGTGTTGAAAATTATCCAATTCTTATACATCTAGCTCTGTCTATTCCAATCACTTCTCTGAATCTCAGAGCTATCATAGTAGTGACTAATTCAGTTCCTAAAACTATCTCATCACTAGTATTATTTTTAGCGTCTAAAACTACCCCACTTATATTTCTTATAATCCTCACACTACACCATCTACTCGACCCTCTGGTCTTAACCTTCCTTAGACCCTTGGTTTAATTAGGCCTATTACCAAATGCCTCATGATTGCCAGAGTAACTAGTACACTTTTCTTAGCAACTATTTATCTTATCATTATCAAAGGAAAATATACATTTGATTCCTCAAACCTTCCATATTTGAATTCAGATTCATATTAAGGATTCTAATAGGGACATGTTCTAAACACTTTTGAAATATCAACGAAATATTTTTTATTTATTTGATCGTATTTTTATTTTATGCAATATTTTTTACTATCTCACCCTTTATATATTATTTTTGATAATATTATAATGTGGAGTGAAGTATGTTATGTTAGAAAATTTGTTTTATCCTATTAGTTCTACGATTAATTCAGTATATGTGTTTATTAGTGGCATGATTTTTTATCATAAAAAGGGAATATTGTTGGATTAGTCCAACAATTCCAAATTTTAATAATCACAAATCGTGTTGATATGTTTCCAATATTTTTTGTGTTTTTTGGAAATAAAATAATTCTTTTGGAAATTCTTTAAAATTTCAAAAAGTATTTGAATGACCATAAATCCAAATGATCTAGACAACCGACCATGAGTTGGAATGACCAAGATTTCTTAAAGTACTGAATTGACAACATTAAGTGTCCATCGACTGTATGAAGAAATATAGATGATATGGACTTGAATATGTACCAAAGACCACATGAAAAATGATCAACTATATGTTTATTAGTTCAAACACAACAAAAATATCACAACAGACTCAAGAGACCACATGCTTTATCTCAGAGTGATCATAGATAATAGAATTTTTGAAAATTATTTGATCAACCACACACCTTGTTGATCGATTGTGGAGATTTTATCACTAACTATTCGATCAATAGCATGAATAGTTGGATCAACCACATGACCAATATTATATTTAAAATGGAAGATTTATCACTATATCTTGAACCTACCACATGAAGAATTAAAGCAACCAAACAACATTTTGATATTTTGATTAACTATTGGAGCTACCATAAGTAGAAGTGAAGTGATAACATGATCATCTCACATAGCTAATTTACCATGAAGATATTTTCTCACATAGTTATTTTCCCACATAGATAAGTGTTCATATAGTTTATTATTCATCTATTTTATTTTTTATATAGATGGTTGCTCATACAGTCAATTTCTTAAATAGATGATCAGTATGTGTATCCAATTTCACACATGTTTCTAAATCTACAATGTAGGTGATTCAATGTAGATCATATAGTTAGAATAAAATCTAATTAATACATCAACTATGAAGCTAAGTAATCGAAGATACAACATTTAATTCAATATAATCAAGTTATTTACTAAGTGTTAGACTTACCCGAAATAAGATTGAAAAGAAAACTTAATGAGACCATGTCCAAAAGTGGGTATTATATTTAAATAAAAAATTTTCCAACTACTTTATGTAAATAATTAATGTGACTTAAGAAGTATTTAATGATCCCAAATTTCATGTAGGGTATGAGGATTTGTAATGATGTGTTTCCAATTGGTCTTTTTGGAGAAATCTCTATTTTTATTTAATAATGAACATATAAATAAGGGAGACACATATATTCCCAACAAAGTGTCATTTTTACATACAATAAATAGAAAGCTATATGATAATCTATTTTGATCATAACTTAATTGAAATATCTAAGAACAACCTCACACCTTTAGATATTATTGTTGAACCTAAAGATGAAATTCTAGAAGAGAATAAACATCTATAGAACAATAGAACTCAATCTTGTTTTGAATCAAATTATTTATTCTTATATTTATCTTTGTTTTAGATTAATTTTGATCTATTATTTTTTTATGTTGTACATTTAACATAAATTTCTCCTCTATTGTATTAGAGATTAATATATAATCTCTCTTTATTTCTTCATTTTTTACTCATATGAAAACTAAGGAAGATGTTGTGTATAGACTAGATATCCATGTGCACTGTTGTTTATAAAAAGTCAATCTAGTTTGTGGATCAATTTATTTATTAGTAAACATGCTTGGAAATGGGTGATTTACAAGTAGAGAGGATTGGGTATCAGATTTAGAATGACCCTCTTGTTTTTAATTTCAATGTGTACTTTTAATTTTAATGTCTCGTGTTATAAAACTATTCTTAAAATCATGTTTTTAAAACTATACTTTTATAGTTAGTTTTTACAAGTGGTGTTTATACTATTTAGTGTGACTAGATTAATCATAAATGATTAAGATAATTATAAGATTATTCTAAATATGTTTTGATTAAACTTATAAGATATTAGTTAAAAACATTAAATTATATCTACCTACTATATTAATTAACTATGCAATATTAAGAAATGTGCAGTTTTATTTTAATTTATTTTAAATAGAAATTTTAACTAAATTTTTTAATGAGAAACCCAATTCACCCCATCTTGAGTTTTCCACTCCAACCAAGAAACTCCACTTCCCTCTCTAGAGGAAAACCCACGAAATCATATTGAAACACTTCAGGATACTCACTGACTACCAGAGTAATCACAACACTAAAAGATTATTCTCCCATATTGGTTAAAAAAAGACATCATCTTACCATGCTCATGAAGATGCAATCTCACTTGAATAGAAATTGAGTCCCACACACCTTGAAACATATATTATTTCCCATCATGAGAAATAAAATACATCTATCGATAATAAAAATTGATTTGAGCCTTGTAATAAATTAAACAATGCATCCCAATAATAACAATAAAGAGGTCTAAGTCAAGAACTAGAAAATCCTAAACCATTTCATTTTCTTATATAAAGAATGAGCACACTGGACATCAAAAACCCCACCTTTTCTTCTTCCATAGAGGCATATCCAATTACATAATTAATGACATGAGATCAATTATAATTTTTAAAAGATACTCTATACAAGTAAATATAAAGGACTGAGATACACCTTTATCAAATAAACCAATCTCCAATATAGAAGCAATATAAATGGTACCTCTAACAGTTATAGGACCCGCATCAACTTCCATTAGAGACTCTTCCACTGTGTGTAATAGATTCACTCTAGAGGCCTGTAGTGGGAATCCTATTGTACAGGAATAATATGATTTCATTATATAACCTCTGAGTTACAACTATCCTATACTAGAGCAAGGAGAAGAAAAATCCCAATATAACCTTTGCAAGTGACCACAACATCCACATGAGTTTCTGACCTACTAAGGAACAAATTAAAATCACTTTGTGTGTCATGTATGAAAAAATTGGTAAATTTTTTTTCCAATAACTATAAATTGTGATGTTGGAAAAGGATTCCAAGAAGCACCAAAACTATTTACTATGTGAAACATTCTCCACTTACTCTCCCCATCAAACCTTTGAGCCTTCATCTTCTCATTAGACACAACATCATGTGAAAACAGGGAGAGATCATAGAAGTGGTTAGAATACTCCATCATCATATGATTCCCTTGATCAATGTTGTGGGAATCTATATAGTTCACCCAATTCATAAAATATGGGTATAATTTCTTAGGGAAGATGGAATTGAAGTATTTCTACTGAAACCCCCCATGATTCTTTAAAAAAAATCGAGTCCCACCCCTATCTACTCGAGCCCTATAGTTAGAAAAAATACACCTCGCCTTTATATAATTAAGAGTCCCCAGGAATTCAAAGAGTCTTTCAATATTTAATAGACAATCCTACATCTCCCTAGGATCATTAATACATTATAAAGATGGTGGTTTCTAGTGAATAAACTCTTGTGCTCGATTCCTACCCTCACCCCTTTATGATTCTGCTTCTCTAGATAGAACATGAGTAGGTTCCACACTATGGTCCATAGCTCAGACCATGCACACATCTAATTTGATGAGATTTTGATAAACTTGAGGGTTTCTCTGTTATTTTTCTTTGGTAGAATCCTATTAAGGGTTCACTATCAGTATTCTAAGAGGCATGGTATTACACATCAACAGATAAGAATAAATAAGAAAAATAAGATCGAATAATCAATTCTGACTTAAAATAATATAATTAAATGTAACTATAATGAGGCATATAAAAAATTAAAAATGAGATTAGAACACTCTAAATACCAAAAGACACATTTCCCAACCCTTTGTGGAAACTTAAGTCTAATCATACAGAAATACGACCAAATTTTTTTCTAAAAACCAACCCATGAAGTCCCCAAACTCCAATCTCCTCTCTACCAAGATATCCCAAATTAAATACTAACAATAGAAACAACAAATAACCATTTTATATCAATTTTTCACAAACCAATCTTGAATCCGAGTGGGTCCTAACATGATATGAAGGGTGTTCCCAATCCCTACGGGCAAGAGAAAAGCACCTGGTCATTAGAAATTAACATTTGGAATACTTTTTCCACAGGATTAAAAAAATTAGGATAACATGGGGAAAGAAAATTTTGATATGCCAATACAAGTAAATAATGTTAAATATAAAAAAGTGAGGCAAAACAGGCACACAAAACCCATAATGGAAAACCAATGGACAAAGTACTATAAAACATAACTCCATGTGACATATAGTCACCTAAAAACTCTCACACCCTAATAATAGGTAAACCCACTGCCACTATAAAGTGCCATTCCTTTACCTACATTAGGCCAAACAAGATCTACACACCCCAAAATTTGTATGTAGGGTGTGAGTAAAACAATCCTAGTAGGATCCCACTAAGTTTTTCATAAGAAAAATTTATAAAATAACCCAATTAAGATAAAATGAATAAAGAAAAGGCATGATATAAAATTTACGTAGTTAAATATGAAATATAGAAAATCACCAGTTTTCATAGATTATAAAACCATACCAACAATCTCGGTTTTCAATGATTTTGTGTAATAAAAGAACTATAAATGTATATAACTTAATTAATCATATTTTATTATTTTGTGATATATTTTATATAATTGTGATCTCACCTATCCTAGAAATAGTTATGAAGTATGATAATTTTTTGTTTTTTTGTGACTATATTGCATTAGTAATTAATATATCCTACTTATTTATTATTATTAGTGTATTTTTTAATGATATGATATATTTGTGTTTTAGAATTATACCCTTTTTCATTTAATACCCTATCAATGTTATGTTTTGTATAACATAATATTTATATATCATTTCATTAAAATTTTATAATATTATGGTATTGGGACCCTTAATATTATAATGATTCATTGTTTTATAATTTATGTCAACATCAAAAAACCACATCAACATGAGATATTGCATTGAATAAAAAACATCATAATATTATGTTTTTTTAATGGGACCATTATTATTATTATTATTTTATTTTTTATGATTTATAGTTTATGTCATGTTCAAATTACCATCAATATTTAATTTAACATAATGTAAAATCAACACTTCATAATATTTTAATTTATTTATTATGGCGTTAAATCCTTATTATGATGATGGTATATATGTGTTTTGTAATTTTATTTGATATCTAATACTCTATCAGTATTATATTTTGGGGGACATATAATTCATACATCATCACATTATAATTTTATTATTTGGGGACCCTTTTGGAAGATCATGAAAAACAAATATTTCAAAAAATACATATTAGTTGTGTATTTAGAATGATTTATTTTGATTGTATAAATATTTCACAAATTAAGTGATTAAATTATTGAATAAATGTGAAAAAAGCATTTCATACTTCCATAAAAATATCAATTGGGATTAATTTTGAGGATTGAAAATAATCCTTAGATATTAATTTGTCTTTATATTGAATTCTTTAGATATGTGAATTTGACCTGGACTTGTGATAGATCATTCACCTGGATGTGTTATGATGGTGAAACATCATTCAATTAATATATTTAATGGTGATATCTCATTAAAATTTATTAGTTGTGTCATATTGAATGCCACAAATATGAAAAAACTATTAAAAAATCCTTTAGGAATATTGTATCTTATCATATATAAATATCATAAACAGGCTGCATTGACAAATTGTATTGTAAAATATATTAAATTTTTAATGCTGAGTCTCTAATGGAATGATAATATTGTCATCTCCATGATGAATACAACCATAAAAACATTAAGGAGTAAAAATTCGATACTTCATACACATCAGATATCATTTATAATGCACAAAAGTGGTATGTTTAAGAGTTATATGTGATATAACTGAATCTATTAATTGTAAATTTATGAAACTTATAGGTAATTTAATAGAGTATATTAATTGATTCAGATGAATCCCCATAACCTATATAATGGATTATTGGTCATGGGTATTGATGTGTGCAATTCTTTAATAACCTCTTGTCCAAAACCTCCCCTCCCAAAGCTCAAACATTATACCTTCTTTTCATTTTAGATACTAGAATATTGTTAAGGTTGCAGTATCCCATCCAAAGTGTTTCGATGATTCATTGAATATCATGGACACACTTTAGAGTGAATAGTCATTTTTTATTCCTTAGTGATCATCATTAAATATAGAAAGAAAGTATTGATAGAATAATTTTATGGTGATAGGTACATTTTTTTTGTTTTCATGCAGTTTTAGTTTCAAATTCATGGTTTTCTGGGGTTTATAGGTTTCATTGTGATTTAATTACTTTGATTAACAGTTAATATATTCCAATAATCCTTTCAATTGAATCAATCATGTCTTAATTCTATGTCTCCAGTTCATCTATGAAATTAAGAAGATGAATCATAAAGAACAATGATGTTATAGAACCAATAACAGGGCTCGTGGGATGGGTAGAATTCGATATAATGAGTGTGGTTCATGAATATCTGTGCTTGGGTGATGGTGGATTTCATGAAGGAACATACTCACTGATATAGATTAATAGAAAGTTTATAGTTCTGAGGAAATCATTTCAATTTCTTGGTTTCGACCCATATTTCTGGTGTGATATGGGTGAGATCTAGGTTTTATGCATTTGGAAAACATTGACTGGTAGTGGTTAATGTTTTTTCCTAGAACATGAAGGAAAGTGTGGTGATTATATTTGGTAAATGAGATATACCTTGATATAGGTATTGATCGGTGATAATATGATAAGTTAGTACATTTAATAACTAACATATGTGAGTTGTGGGTTATGATACGATGAAATGAATGGGTATAAATATTAGGAAACAAACTGGTAGGGTTACTAGGTCTATGGAATTTCAGTACTAATGGGAGGAAATGTAAGGGCTCAATTCCATATAGTCTAACCCTTCCTGAGTTTTCGAAGCACATGGTGATTGGAGGAGGCCTAGAGCGGGTTTTGATATATTTTTCTTCTAAAAGATAGAAGAAGGGAGGATTCAAGATGTGTAAAAGTTTTACGTAGTGAATGTGAGGTTCATGGATTGTGTGAGGTTGGTTTACAGGGTTCTTCACGATGTGAATTAAATCAGGATTAAATGGTTTGAAGAAATGATTTTTTAGAGGAACTAAAAACCCAATACTTACATGACGTGAAAGGGTCTCATGTCATGAAAATATTCTATCCAACATGACTTTATAAGATACAATGCCTTAGTTTTTCTCAAACCATGAGGATATCCTTTTATTTCCAGGTAATCCATGACACTCACTCTAGGAATTTTGGAATCCCATTGGTTGGGATTGATTCCCAGCCTTCAATATTTGATTTGTGGTGATCCTAGGTTTGTTCTAAATCTTCTCTCATGGTTCTCTGATCTAGATCCCCCTATTTCTTATTTCCATGTGATGGTAATTTCTCTTCATCCTTCTAACATATTTTTCTAGTTTTTTGTTGGTGCAGTTTTGGCGCGACATCCTTGGAAGGCTGCAACTCTTATGAGAGGGGTGATTAGGATATACACCCTGATTCCATTATCATGCAAAGAAATTTGATGTATTCATGGTTGGGGAATAATTTATTCTCTTATTTATTTACATAAAATCATAAAGTTATCAGATTTTATCCCTTTTAATGGAAATGAAATTAACCAAATAATTATTGAACCAGATTAATAAAGAAGTGGTTGTAGAAATCCCATGCTATTTGTTTTTACTGTGATAACATTTTGACTCTTGATTTTATTGATAGTGTGCTATCTATATTATGGTTGTTATAAAGTATTGTTATGATATGGATTAGAATTATATTATTTATGGAAATTTTTAATTGATATAAAAATTTAATTTAATTGATTAATTTTCTTAACAATTAAAGAAGAGACATGTTTGAATCCGGTGTTTCTTTTAATTTGATGATAATAAAATTGACGCAATTCACATGATTAATTAAATATATTATTCTATGAAAATGTAATTGATAAAGAATCTGAAGTATGATAATTCTTATTGGGAATGTTGATAATAATAAAAATCAATGTTAATTTAGAATGGTTCTTCTCATAGTTTGATGAAACTAGTTTTAATTTCAAGAGCATGTTTAACTTTTGATATCTTGTTATATGTTGATGCATTAGGATGCCTGTAGTTGGAACCTATGAATAAGGAATCAGTTAATTTAAGATATAATAAGAACTGGTTGTGTGATAAAGAAAATTTCTAGGTTTCGAGTTACCCATCTACTTGAGAAGGATGAGTTCCTTGATTTTAGATCTGTGAGATATTGTTTGTGTTTAAATGCTAGATTCCTTGTTTTAGGGCCTAGATTTTAATTTCGGATATGTTTGTTTTTTCCTACTACTTTTGTGATGTTCTGTAGACATGATCTTCACTATGCTATGTGATATGAGGTGGGGAGGCCCATATGTGATATGATCCTGGAATGGATGATGTGATGTGGGGGGGCTAGTTTTTGTGTTATAAATTGATGCTTGTTATGGAAAGATGCCCTAGGATATGCATGTGGGTTTTGGGGATGACACTAGAGATGATAGAAAGGTTTGAAGATGGAATTACACATTGATCTGTGTAAAGAGTTGGGATGCTTTCTTTTGAATCTATTTAATTGATGCTGGATGGGTTACTTATTTTATCTATATTCCTTTCCCCACTTCTTAAGCTGATTGGATGCACTTGGTAGCATGTTTCCTCTTGGTTCTAGATTAGGATGGTTTT
Source organism: Viscum album (assembly GCA_963277665.1). Classification (NCBI taxonomy): domain Eukaryota; kingdom Viridiplantae; phylum Streptophyta; class Magnoliopsida; order Santalales; family Viscaceae; genus Viscum; species Viscum album. Next base: position 379,394,572 of record OY728127.1, on the reverse strand, counting down.
CCTATAGTAGATGGATTATAGAATGATACTAATTATGAATAAATAATTATTAACCCATGGTTTTGGTGTTAATGGAATGAAAATGTTTAAAAGATGTTAATCTTGATAAATCATGGGCTCAATTTGGATTATGCCTGGATGGCATGGACTTTACATTGGTGGTTAATGAATGTAACTTGAAATAATGTTAATGGTTAATTTAATGGATAATAAATTAATTTATGAAAGGAAATGATAAAAATTAATTAATTAATTAATTAATTAATGCATATATTTAAATTCTTGTGTGGTTATAGGATATCTAGTCTTAGCAGTGGCAATAGAGAGTCCAAGTGATGTTACCTGTAGTTGAGTCTAAGTCTAGGTTATGCAAAAATAGTATGATTGTGATATATATTATATCCTTTATATTTTATGATTTAATACACTACCCCACCCATTTTGGTTAGAGATACTAACACCCATGGGACTCTAGGATGGTGTTTTGCAAAACATTTTGATGGGAGTATAGATTGCTGACTACACCCTCCAGCCTACTCTCTTCTACTTCTAGTTACTTGTTTTGTTATGAACAATAGTTAGGTTTCACATATATGTGTATATAGAGATGTTATGTATTTTGGTTATTCACACACACATATTCATCCCTATATATAATACTCAAAGGATTATTATAGGTTTTATGTGGATAGGCTATGATGGATTGATGTAATTACTCAGTGTATGGGTTGTGATATCTTGAGGTACAATACCCAATGTATGAAACATTCTGTATGGGATGTGGTGGATTCCAGAAACTACTTTGGTTACTATATATGGTTATGTGATATGGGATGATGTGATGATGTGATGCACATGTTTCATGTTGTGATGCATTGACCAGGTATCTTTGATCTGGCTTATTTTGGAGAGTGAAAGCTCTTTACGTGTGATGTTGGTGTAGAGAAGAAAACTTTTGGGGAAGCGGGAGTGGTTTACCCCTGATGTTTCATTTCTATATTATATTCTTTGTTTTATGTGATACTTGGTGAAAGTTATCCTTGTTGTGGATGAGAACATAGTATACTTGCTTAGGTAATGATTTTGTTTCACTATTGTTCACTTTGATTTAGCAAGATTTCTTTATCTTTAGCACGAGAGGATCTAGGGAGGATCCTAATGAGTATACTATTATACTCAACCCACATTTATATAAATAAATTTTCAAGTCATCTGAAACATGTTATAGATTTGGAAAGATATTACTAGCTCATGGTTTTTTTTTGAGTTTTTTGGGTTTAGTGGTTTCTACCGTCTTTCCCTTTTGGTACATTCCGTTTTTATTTCAGTTATTACAGTTATGTATGGAATTTCATGTTTACACTTGGGATTTATTTATATATATATATATGTTTTATTAGGTGTTGATTGGTGTATCTGTCCTATATGTATCTTCCAAATGTTTTGTTAGAGGGTAATGGCTCCCATATGCATTTTTATTATACCCATAGTGCTAGTTTCTAACCCTGGACCTACTGAATGTGGGACTCGAGAAGTCACCATATCCCTTATCTCAATGCTAATACATGAGGGGTTCACTTGGGGGGGGGGTCATAATAGAGTGGTATCAAAGTTTCATGTTGAGGGATATGATGGAGTTTGGAGTTAGGAATAGGTGATATTTCATGGGTTTGTAGGGAAATAGTGTGGGCTATGTTAAGTAAGAAACGTAAACATGGGATACTAATTGAGACATGAGTATTTATCCCCCAATGATATGATTTATATACCATTAACTTTATAGATCTTTCTAAATGAGGCGATATTGGTTTTTGTGTAGATTCCTAGGAACGAATCATGAAAAATTCTTCTTTGAGCTAGTGTTTGAAATGGGAAGTCCTTGCGATAGGTTAAAACCATAAAAAGATAAAAAATAAATAAATAAATAAATAATGTTAAGTATTCCATATTCCATGTTTAAGAGATCTAATAGTTTTTTATTTTGTAATCATGGCTCTAGGTCAACATCCTCATGAGGTTCACAGTGAAGATGTTTAGTAGGATATATCAATAGATCACCAAAGAGTGGAGGTCGACAATGAGAATAATTGGAGGAGGAAACTCTGAGAGTTTTATTGAAATATTATATATATTTATGAGGGATATATTTCATACTCAGTCATACAAGACTAGTTGGAGGAGTTTAATATTTCTTTTAGTTCGATATGTGCTCAAAAGGAGATCTGAGATTACTTTTTGTGATGTTTCTTTGTGGGGCAGTGAGTTAGCGGTGGTTCTTGTTCCATAGGGATCACAAGGATTCTTTAGTGTCATGGGATAAGTTTTAAGAATAGTTTTGAGAAGAGTTAATTTCTTTGAACGTGATGGAAACCATTCGTTGGGAGATGCTTACCCCTCAACATGGGAGTTACAATATGAAAGAGTTTGGGATCACTTTCTAGATCCTTATACGATATGATAAATAGCTATTTCCAGATGAGGAGGCTAGGGTGAGGCATTTTGAGGAGGCTTTACATCAAGATATCTTGTTATAGGTTATCCCATTTATGATGAAGACATATCTTGAGGTTCTAGTGAGAGAATAGGTTATTGAGAGAACACTGGGTAGAACCAAATCTTCATGTGTGTGGAGTCATCAGGTTTCCTCATAATGTAGATTTTTGGTATTGGGTTCCCAGTTATCTAGACATGAGTGTTTTTGGTCATCCAAGGGTAGGTCACATACCTCATCATACTGTTTCTTTGGGGGAACCTACTCTCATACCTATGCGAGGGGATAATATTCATGGGTTTCCTATGGAGGCTGAGGTCATCCTTGATGAAAGTGCCTAAAATTTCTGAGCAGTTAGTGTGTGCCAGGTGTTCAAATTTAGGTTCCTCCATTGAGGTAGTTTAATCTGAGGAGGAAGCAGTAGGGTGTTCTAGTTTGGGATCAATAGAGAGGATAAGGGTAGGCCGAGTAGAACCCTAAGACACTCCTCATCCTCAGAGAGTATATCATAGTCATGGAGGTGGTCATTATTAAGGTCAAAGAGGTTCTGGAGTAGTTTGTGGTCAGCTTCATGATTTATCATTACCAACAGCAGTTGATCTAGATATCGTTCGAGGTACACTTTTTTTTACATGGGTGCATTATTTGTTTTATTTAGGAGATACATACTCCTTTATATCATCTATCCTCATCCATGATTTGGGACCTAAGGAAGAGAGGATTTCAGTAACCTTATAGTCAACTACACTAGTTAAAGGTCAAGCTGACTTGTATTAAGTCTATAGAGACTATGATCTAGTGCTGGGGTAGTAGCTATCTTGGGATGAATTCCTATGTTTATGGATACTGCTATATTAAATCATGAACAATATAAATTGGATATATTTGGTGTATGATATCATGGATTTCTTCAAGAGTCAGGTAATTTTAGAGAATATTCCTTTCTAGCTTGTTAAACTTCTAGTTTTGGTGGTTGGATGTGTTCGTGGGAGTTTATGGGAGTTTTTGGTGAATGCTTGGACTGTAAGAGTGATACATCATTAAATTCACATCGTGTAAAGTTAAAATGACATGAAATGATTATTCATCACTTGTGTAAACATCTAGTTCATGGATTTTATTTGAATAAGGGTTAACCCATGAAATGAGTAAATTTCGTGTAAGCGGACTTCAGGATGTGTAATATATAAACGCTGATGCGATGATTTTTTTGGGAGAAAGATGGATTTTTTGTGGAAACCGTGGATTGTAGACCATGTAAAGTTTACAAAACTTAAAACTGAAAGGATTATATTTTTTAATTCCGTTTATTAGATGATAATTTATATTCATCCATGGATTATCTTCCTCTCTTGTTCAAGAAAAGACCTAGGAACCTCAAGGAGGACTTCTATCCCTCTTCTCCCTTGTTTGGATCCATTGGTTCTGATGGTTGTTTGTTTGTGTTCCACTGTAACGACCCAAAGTTTTTCAATGTAAAATTCCCTTCTTATATCTATGTCATAAAAACACAAAATAATGAACTACTAAGTGATAAGTGACCTTTAAACATAATTTTGTCACCCCTATATTTGGAATTTTAAAAATCCAACATTCACGGTTGTGTTCAAGATAGTTTTTGGAGTCCACTGAAACAAAAATAATTTTTGGTGAATAGTAACCTACCCTTATGAATAGTAACCTACCCTTATGAATATTAATATGACCCTTATGAATAGTAAATAAGATTAACATAACCTATGAATAATAAAATAAAATTTAGACATCTTAGAAAGTGACAATTTGACCTTAGTAAACATTTTTTGTATTTTATAAGTCATAAATAATTAATTATAATTAATTAATTTAAAAGAATATTTACTTTCCTGAAATATATTCATAAATTATTGAATCAATATCTAATAGTTTTTAGATAATTTTATAAGACCCTATGTAATTTTTGAAATAATTTCAAAAGCAGTTTTAATTTTAAAAACAATTTTTTAAGTTAATTATGATTTTAATTAAATATTAAATTAATAATATTTAGAAAATTATTCTTGAAAAATGGACTTCATTTTTGGATTCTACATGTCGAAAAATGGTTGGGGTAAAATTTTGGGATTTTTCTGAGATACTTGAATTTTTGATGAATAGTAGAATACATTAATTTATCATATAAATACATTTTAATTAAAACCCACTATTCCTGACATCACAAGTGATGTAAGCACCCAAATCCCGACTTCAAAAGTCTTATTTTCTATTCTTAGTCATCCAAGACTCACTATTCCTTGTCTTAGGTGAAATTAATAAACTAATCAATTTTATATTAAGGAAACCCCTTTCCCCTCCACTATAAAAGCCACCCTTCACTCCCTCTTTTCCTCACACCTCTCAAACTCCAAGCCTTCTCTAAACTCTGCCCAAACACCTTCCCTATCCCCTCCCCCACTTCCAAGAGCTTCTGGTCTCATCAAAAGACCAAGATTAGGCCTTTAAAGAGATTCTTAAGAGGAGGATTCTAAAGGTAATTTCTCTCTCTCTTCTCCTTTAATTTCCTTTCAAGTTCAAGTTCCTTTCTTGATCTCTCCCTACCTATCTTCATCCAAATTGTTCTGTAAATCTATTATTATATATATACTTTAATATTATTATTCTAATGTTATATTATATCACCCCACACCCATTCCCCCTTCCTTTTATTTTATTAAAGAGAACGTTGTTCATGTGGTGATAATTTATCACCTTCAAAAACGACATGCTCTCTTTTTCCATTTCTACCTTCAAATCTGGTCATGAAACCATTTTTATGGCTGAAACAGAATATTTTATATGTATTATGTTCTATTTTATGTTCTGTAAATAACGTATGGCCATATTACTAAGTTAAATGTTAAAACGAGTTTGTTGTGATCCAAAAACCGCCCAAATTTACCCAAATAACCATCATTAAAATCTTATCTAATGATTCGTCCACATGGATATAATATAACTCATTATAAAATAATTCAAGCTTCTGTAATATCATTAATTACATTTAATATCAATTCTGGATGTTTACCCATGATCTAACCAAACATTAATTTATGAATACAAGTGGACCGCTCAAGAAAACCATAAAAACGAACATCCCCGAACAATGTTTTTAAACTCTATAAGTCATCCAAAGGAACATAATATGAAATAATGAAACCAGAATTAACCCTATTAATGTATAAAAGATTCTGGAGTTTCTAATTTATTAATATAATGTCATTATACAGGACATTAAAGAGAAGGAGGCATTCGAGTACAAGGTAAGGGGAAATCTCGAACCCAATTTTCTTCCTTCGGGTTATCCCTCATTCACTCCATTTTTGATATGGTTACTCCTAAAAGGTATTTTGTTCATCATTTCCTTTACTTTTCTAGCATATACATGTTTTTCAATGGTTTTTATGTCCATCAAAATGTTTTCCAAAAGAACTCTTCTTTCAAGATCTCACCTTTTACCTCCCATTCAAGGTTGATGGTTCTTATATCAAGTATGTTGTTCCCTCTTTCTTTTGGGAACCCAAAGCTTATGAATGTGTTATTATGAGATGAAACCCATTACTTTACATGGGTTATATATGTACATGTTTGATATGTGTTCTATGTGGAAATCATGATAATGATAATGTTATGATGTGACGGGTGCGCCCAGAATTATATAGCGCAATATGAAAGTTTAAATGTGATGGGTGCGCCTGGAATTATATAGCTTTCCAATGCATTGGGTAAAGTGATGAATCTCATGAGTAAATTTGAAATGATGCGTGAACATGATGCTAGCTTTGTTCACAAGTATGTGTGTTAGTTAACCACTAAGACATGATGTTTCATTTTTTATGCTTTGCCACATTTCAAGTTTATTGTTTATGCTCCTCTCATGTTCAAGATCTTCTTCCTATGCCATGATTATGCTCAACCCATGCTATATTGTTCTTATCTATCCTCTTACTGGGATTTTTGATCACCCCTTTTGATGTATATCCTCAGGTGGCTACATGTACTAAGGAGAGGACAAGTGCTACTAAGAATCTATAGAAGAAGAGATTAAATGAATTTTTATGCTTGATGTTGTATTTTCTATGTATGATCCTAGTTTTCCCAAGACACTAAACCTCTGGATCCTCCATGTGTAATACTATTACGTTGTTTGTCTTTGAAATTATGTAATAGTAAAGTAATAAAAGGCCGGGTCGCTATAGTTGGTATCAAAGGAAAGGTTTAGTTAATTTGGGAATTAGGATTAGTGAACCCTAAAGAAAACCTCTAGCATGAGACTAAGTACAAATATGCACACAAGGATATTTACCTAGGGATCCCATATGTTATGTTTTTGGTATAATTGTTTAAATGAATAAGTTATTCAAGACTTGTTTACTTATGTTTTGTTCTATCCTTTTCTATTTTAGAAAATGGTGGGAACCAGGAGAAATCAGGCCAACAACTCTTGTGAAGGACAATGAAACGATTGCCCGAACGACATCCCCAATGATTTTGGAGGTGGAGTTCAAAACTTCATGGCGATGCTTACCCAGTTATCCCGGGTTATGAATAATAACCATAATAATGGGGAAAGTCCTCCTTCACCAAAGACGGAGAAGCTAGCTATCGAATGTTTTATGCGGCAATGACCACTGACGTTTTGTGGATCTTCTGATCCACTAGTTGGGGAACAGTGGGTCAACTCCATGGAGAAGATATTTTCTGTTCTTCACTATTTCGAGATAGAGAAGTTGACTCTAGCCATTTATCGTCTAGATGGAGAAGCTGATCAATGGTGGGCTTTGATTAAGAACACCAAGCCAAGGGAGGAAATTGAAGAGATGGAATGGGAAGACTTCAAGATAATGTTTCTTATTAAGTACTTCCCAAGAACTCTTCGCACGAAGATGGAGAGAGAATTCATAGAGCTCAAGAAAAAAGAAGGAGAATCTGTCACAACCTATGAAGAGAATTTCACAAGGCTCACAAGGTATGCTTCGGGTTTTGTTATGAACAATGATTGAAAAATTGATAGATTCTTTAGTGGATTAAAACCACATCTTTGAAAGGCTCTTGCAATTCGAGACTTTGGGAGTTATGAATAAGTTGTTCGGTGTGCTCTCAAAGTGGATATGGAGTTTGGAGAATGGTACCATGGCTATAGTGATAAGAAAAAAAAGATGGAGTTTCAAGCTGGTGGGTCTAGTGAAAAGATGGGAAGAAAACACAACGACCCACTTGCCAAAAATGTGGGAAGTTGCACAATGGGAACTTCCTGAAAGGGATGGGGAAATTCTTCAAGTGTGGGAAAGAAGGACACCAAGCTCACGAGTGTCGAAGAGACATGAAAAGGAAGGATAATGTAGCCGATGAAAGGAGAGAACCACTCGTGGTTCAATGCTACAACTGTAAGGAGCTAGGTCACTATTCAAACCAGTGCACTAAACCTCGAGCTCTCGAGGGTAATCAGCACCAACAACCACCAAAGCCAAAGGAACAAGGGAAGGCTTATGCCATCACTACTGTGGAGGTGGAACATGATAATGAAGTCGTACATGGTACACTTCCTATTCACTCAAGAATGGAAAAAGTCTTATTTGATTCTGGTTCGGTGCATTCCTTTATATCTTGAAAGTTTGCTAGAACTATAGAATTGAAGCCCTGAAACCTTGAAGTAGAGATATCTGTAAAAACAGCAAGTGGTGCAATCATTACAACCCAAGTGTTTGATTCTTCTCCTGTTGGCGTATGTGGGAAGATTCTTCCAGCAAATCTCGTAATACTTCCCTTGGTGGAATTCGACGCTATAATGGGAATGGATTGGCTCTCGTTATATAGAGCACATATCAACTGTCGGGAAAAGGAAATATATTTTCATATTCCGAACCATCCCATGCTCCTCTACAAATGTAAGGAAGATCATGAATATCCTTTGAAAAATCCTTCAATGGTGTGGGTGATGATTCCCTATGAAGAAGTATACCTCGCCCAAATGCTTGAGTCAAAGGAAAGTTCCAACCTTGAGAAAATGCCCATCGTAAGGGAATACAGTGATGTATTTCCCGAAGAGTTACCTGGAATTCCCCCGGATCGTGAGGTAGAGTTCTCAATTGAACTCATACCCGGAGCTACTCCTATCTCAAAGTGCCCCTATAGGATGGCTCCTATAGAACTGGAGGAGTTAAAGAAGCAGCTGCAAGAGCATCTGGACAAAGGGTTCATACGCCCTAGTGCATTACCTTGGGGTGCGCCAGTGCTCTTTGTGAAGAAGAAGGATGGAACCATGCGGCTGTGTATCGATTATCGGGAACTCAACAAGATCACCATAAAGAACAAGTATCCTCTCCCAAGGATTGATGACTTGTTCGACCAGTTAAGAGAAGCTCAATACTTCTCAAAGGTGTATCTTCATTCTGGATATCATCAATTAAAGGTGAAGAAGGAAGATATTCAGAAGACTGCCTTCCATACAAGGTATGAGCACTATGTGTTTTTGGTGATGCCCTTCAGACTTACTAATGCCCCAGCAATCTTCATGGATTTGATGAATAGAGTCTTTAGACATTACCTCCACAAATTTGTGGTAGTGTTTATCGATGATATTCTCATCTAATCCAAGAGAAAGGAGGAACATGAAGAACATCTAAGACTTGTGTTGGAGACATTGAGAAAGGAGAAGTTGTACGCCAAGTTCAGCAAGTGTGACTTTTGGATGAATCAAGTCACATTCTTTGGACATGTGATCACAAGAGAGGGAATTTCTGTGGACCCTTCAAAGACAAAGGCGATTGAAGAATGTTCTAGGCCCTCTCGTGTCACAGAAATCCGTAGTTTTCATGGATTAGCTGGGTACTACCGACGTTTTGTGAGAAACTTCTCACGATTGTCAAGCCTGCTAACTAAGTTAACAAGGAAAGGGGTAAAGTATGTATGGACAAAAGAATGTGAGGGAAGCTTCAAGGAGCTAAAGAGAAGGCTGATCACTGCACCATTACTCACACTACCAAAAAGTGGAGAAAGTTTTGTGATATACAGTGATGATTCAAAGAAAGTCTTGGGTTGTGTACTCATGCAAAATGATAATGTGATAGCCTACGCCTCACGACAGTTGAAGATCCATGAGCAGAACTACCCGACGCATGATCTAGAGCTGGCAGCCGTGATTTTTGCCTTGAAAATCTGGCAGCACTACCTTTATGGTGAGGAGTGTGACATATACACCGACCACAAGAGCCTAAAGTATATATTCACACAAAAGGAGCTCAACATGCGTCAAAGGAGATGGTTAGAGCTAATCAAGGATTACGATTGCTCTATTCACTATTATCCTGGAAAGGCGAACAAGGTAGCTGATGCTCTAAGCAGGAAAGAACCTGCTACTCTATCCATATTGAGGATTGAAAAAGACCCTATCTTCTTGGATATGCAAAGGATGGATTTGGGAATCGTAAGGGCAGGGGATACATCCTACCTTTCCCAAATGATTGTGCAACCATCCATCCAACAGTAGGTTAAGGAAGCACAAAGGGATGATGTGGAGATACAAAAGTGGGTAAATGCAGTAAAGGAAGGGAAGCTGCAAGAGTTCCATATCGACGATGATGGTGTGATTTGGTTTGGAACGCGGATTTGTTTGCCTTCATCACCCGGAATAAATAAGGAGCTATTGGATAATGCACATAGCTCAACTTTCTTAATTCATCCTGGAAGTACCAAGATGTATCGTGATCTCCGAGAACAATTTTGGTGGGATAACATGAAGAATGAGATTTTGGAATATATATCAAGGTGCTTGGTATGTCAGCAAGTTAAAGATGAGTGGCAAAAGTCCAAAGGTATGATGCACCCATTGCCTATACCCTTGTGGAAATGGGAAAATGTTACTATGGACTTTTTCATGGGTCTCCCGAAAATGTCAAGAGGAAATAATGCGATATTGGTTGTGGTTGACCGACTCAACAAGACTGCCCATTTTATCTCTATTCAAGAAGACCTCTAACTTAAACAACTTGCAAGGATATATGTGAAGGAAGTAGTGAGATTGCACGGCGTTCCGCTCTCGATTGTCTCTGATCGTGATCAAAGGTTCACTTCTAAATTCTGGAGAAGCCTTCAACATGCCTTGAGTACTGAATTAAATTTCAGCACGACCTATCACCCCCAAACTGATGGCCAGTCTGAAAGGACTATTCAGACACTTGAAGATATGATAAGATCCTGCTCTCTTGATTTCAAAGCTGGTTGGGATCAGCATCTCCCATTGGTTGAGTTCTCATACAACAATAGCTTCCACTCGAGTATTCAGATGGCTCCTTATGAAGATCTTTATGGGAAGCGATGTAGAACTCCAACCTGTTGGGATGAAGTTGGAGAATGAAAGCTACATGGTCCCGATCTTATTCAAGAGATGACAGAGAAGGTTCAAGTCATCCAGAAACATATCAAAGCTGCTCAAAGTCAGCAAAAGAGCTATGCTGAAAATCGTCGAAGGGACTTGGTGTTCGACGTTGGAGATAAATTCTTCCTTCGAATATCTCCATGGAAGAGAGTCATGCGATTCGGGATGAAAGGGAAGCTAAACCCAAGGTACATTGGCCCCATTGAGATCCTTGATCGTATAGGAGCCGTGTACTATCGTCTGACACTTCCACCGAATATGGCTCAAGTTCATGATGTGTTTCACGTATCACTATTGAGGAAGTACATTTCAGACCCCTCACATGTAATAAAGTCAGAGGTGGTACACCTGGAAGATGATCTCTCCCATGAGGAGCATCCGGTAAAAATTCTGGACCGAATTGATAAGGTTCTACGCAACAAGACAACCCGCCTTGTCAAAGTGTTGTGGAGGAACAAAAAGTTTGAGGAAGCAACTTGGGAACCGGAAGAGGCAATGAAGGAGAAGTACCCTCACCTGTTTGTGTAAAGTGAAATTTCAGGGGCGAAATTTCTTAAGGGGGTAAGAATGTAACGACCCAAAGTTTTTCAATGGAAAATTCCCTTCTTATATCTATGTCATAAAAACACAAAATAATGAACTACTAAGTGATAAGTGACCTTTAAACATTATTTTGTCACCCCTATGTTTGGAATTTTAAAAATCCAACATTCACGGTTGTGTTCAAGATAGTTTTTGGAGTCCAATGAAACAAAAATAACTTTTGGTGAATAGTAACCTACCCTTATGAATAGTAACCAACCCTTATGAATAGTAATATGACCCTTATGAATAGTAAATAAGAGTAACATTACCTATGAATAATAAAATAAAATTTAGACATCTTAGAAAGTGACAATTTGACCTTAGTAAACATTTTTGGTATTTTATAAGTCATAAATAATTAATTATAATTAATTAATTTAAAAGAATATTTACTTTCCTGAAATATATTCATAAATTATTGAATCAATGTCTAATAGTTTTAAGATAATTTTATATGACCCTAAGTAATTTTTGAAAGAATTGCAAAATCAGTTTTAATTTTAAAAACTGTTTTTTTAAGTAAATTATGATTTTAATTAAATATTAAATTAATAATATTTAGAAAATTATTTTTGAAATATGGAAATCATTTTTGGATTCTACATGTCGAAAAATGGTTGGGGTAAAATTTTGGGATTTTTCTGAGATACTTGAATTTTTGATGAATAGTAGAATACATTAATTTATCATATAAATACATTTTAATTAAAACCCACTATTCCTGACATCAAAAGTGATGTAAGCACCCAAATACCGAATTCAAAAGTCTTATTTACTATTCTTAGTCATCCAAGACTCACTATTCCTTGTCTTAGGTGAAATTAATAAAATAATCAATTTTATATTAAGGAAACCCCTTTCCCCTCCACTATAAAAGGCACCCTTCACTCCCTCTTTTCCTCACACCTCTCATGCTCCAAGCCTTCTCTAAACTCTGCCCAAAACCCTTCCCTATCCCCTCCCCCACTTCCAAGAGCTTCTGGTCTCATCAAAAGACCAAGATTAGTCCTTTAAGGAGATTCTTAAGAGGAGGATTCTAAAGGTAATTTCTCTCTCTCTTCTCCTTTAATTTCCTTTCAAGTTCAAGTTCCTTTCTTGATCTCTCCCAACCTATATTCATCCAAATTGTTCTGTAAATATAGTATAATATATATAATGTAATATTATGATTCTAATGTTATATTATATCACCCCACACTCTTTCCCCCTTCCTTTTATTTTATTAAAGAGAACGTTGTTCATGTGGTGATAATTTATCACCTTCAAAAATGACATGCTATCTTTTTCCATTTCTACCTTCAAATCTGGTCATGAAACCATTTTTATGGTTGAAACAGAATATTTTATATGTATTATGTTCTATTTTATGTTCTGTAAATAACCTATGGCCATATTACTAAGTTAAATGTTAAAACGAGTTCGTTGTGATCCAAAAACCTCCCAAATTTACCCAAATAACCATCATTAAAATCTTATCTAATGATTCATCCACATGGATATAATATAACTCATTATAAAATAATTCAAGATTATGTAATATCATTAATTACATTTAATATCAATTCTGGATGTTTACCCATGATCTAACCAAACATTAATTTAAGAATACAAGTGGACCGCTCAAGAAAACCATAAAAACGAACATCCCCGAACAATGTTTTTAAACTCTATAAGTCATCAAAAGGAACATAATATGAAATAATGAAACCAGAATTAACCCTATTAATGTATAAAAGGTTATGAAATTTCTAATTAATGAATATAATGTCATTATACAGGACATTAAAGAGAAGGAGGCATTCGAGTACAAGGTAAGGGGAAATCTCGAACCCAATTTTCTTCCTTCGGGTTATCCCTCATTCACTCCATTTTTGATATGGTTACTCCTAAAAGGTATTTTGTTCATCATTTCCTTTACTTTTCTTGGATATACATGTTTTTCACTGGTTTTTATGTCCATCAAAATGTTTTCCAAAAGAACTCTTCTTTCAAGATCTCACATTTTACCTCTCATTCAAGGTTGATGGTTCTTATATCAAGTATGTTGTTCCCTATTTCTTTTGGGAACCCAAAGCTTATGAATGTGTTATTATGAGATGAAACCCATTACATTCCATGGGTTATTTATGTACATGTTTGATATGTGTTCTATGTGGCAATCATGATAATGATAATGTTATGATGTGACGGGTGCGCCCGGAATTATATAGCGATCCAATGCATTGGGTAAAGTGATGAATCTCATGAGTAAATGTGAAATGATGCGTGAACATGATTCTAGCTTTGTTCACAAGTATGTTTGGTAGTTAACCACTAAGACATGATGTTTCATTTTTTATGCTTTTCCACATTTCAAGTTTATTGTTTATGCTCCTCTCATGTTCAAGATCTTCTTCCTATGTCATGATTATGCTCACCCCATGCTATATTGTTCTTATCTATCCTCTTACTGGGATTTTAGCTCACCTCTTTTGATGTATATCCTCAGGTGGCTACATGTACTAAGGAGAGGACAAGTGCTACTAAGAAGCTATAGAAGAAGAGATTAAATGAATTTTTATGCTTGATGTTGTATTTGCTATGTTTGATCCTAGTTTTCCCAAGACACTAAACCTCTGAATCCTCCATGAGTAATACTATTATGTTGTTTATCTTTGAAATTATGTAATAGTAAAGTAATAAAAGGCCGGTTCTCTATAGTTGGTATCAAAGGAAAGGTTTAGTTAATTTGGGAATTAGGATTAGTGAACCCTAAAGAAAACCTCTAGCATGAGACTAAGTACAAATATGCACACAAGGATATTTACCTAGGGATCCCATATGTTATGTTTTTGGTATAATTGTTTAAATGAATAAGTTATTCATGACTTGTTTACTTATGTTTTGTTCTAACCTTTTCTATTTTAGAAAATGGTGGGAACCAGGAGAAATCAGGCCAACAACTCTTGCGAAGGACAATGAAACGATTGCCCGAACGACATCCCCAATGATTTTGGAGGTGGAGTTCAAAACTTCATGGCGATGCTTACCCAGTTATCCCGGGTTATGAATAATAACCATAATAATGGGGAACGTCCTCCTTCACCAAAGAGGGAGCAGCTAGCTATCGAATGTTTTATCCGGTAATGACCACCGACGTTTTGTGGATCTTCTGATCCACTAGTTGTGGAACAGTGGGTCAACTCCATGGAGAAGATATTTTATGTTCTTCACTGTTCTGAGACAGAGAAGGTGACTCTATCCATTTATCGTCTAGATGGAGAAGCTGATCAATGGTGGGATTTGATTAAGAACACCAAGCCAAGGGAGGAAATTGAAGAGATGGAATGAGAAGACTTTAAGATAATGTTTCTTAATAAGTACTTCCCAAGAACTCTTCGCACTAAGATGGAGAGAGAATTCATAGAGCTCAAGAAAAAAGAAGGAGAATCTGTCACAACCTATGAAGAAAATTTGACAAGGCTCGGAAGGTATGCTTCGGGTTTTGTTATCAACAATGATAGCAAAATTGATAGATTCTTTAGTGGATTAAAACCACATCTTCGAAAGGCTCTTGCAATTAGAGACTTTGGGAGTTATGAATAAGTTGTTTGGTGTGCTCTCAAAGTGGATATGGAGTTTGGAGAATGGTCCCATGGCTATAGTGATAAGAAAAGAAAGATGGAGTTTCAAGCTGGTGGATCTAGTGATAAAGATGGGAAGAAAACACAACGACCCACTTGCCAAAAATGTGGGAAGTTGCACAATGGGAACTGCCTCAAAGGGATGGGGAAATTCTTCAAGTGTGGGAAAGACGGACACCAAGCTCACGAGTGTCGAAGAGACATGAAAAGGAAGGATAATGTAGCCGATGAAAGGAGAGAACCACTCGTGGTTCAATGCTACAACTGTAAGGAGCTAGGGAACTATTCAAACCAGTGCAATAAACCTCGAGCTCCCAAGGGTAATCAGCACCAACAATGACCAAAGCCAAAGGAACAAGGGAAGGATTATGCCATCACTACTGCGGAGGTGGAACATGATAATGAAGTCATACAAGGTACACTTCCTATTCACTCAAGAATGGAAAAAGTATTATTTGATTCTAGTTCTACGCATCCCTTTATATCTTGAAAGTTTGCTAGAACTATAAAATTGAAGCCCTGAAACCTTGAAGTAGAGATATCTGTAAAAACAGCAAGTGGTGCAATCATTGCAACCAAAGTGTTTGATTCTTCTCCTGTTGGCGTATGTGGGAAGATTCTTCCAGCAAATCTCGTAACACTTCCCTTGGTGGAATTCGACGCTATAATGGGAATGGATTGGCTCTCGTTATATAGAGCACATATCAACTGTCGGGAAAAGGAAATATATTTTCATATTCTGAACCATCCCATGCTCCTCTACAAATGCAAGGAAGATCATGAATATCCTTTGAAAAATCCTTCAATGGTGTGGGTGATGATTCCCTATGAAGAAGCATACCTCGCCCAAATGTTTGAGTCAAAGGAAAGTTCCAACCTTGATGAAATGCCCATTGTAAGGGAATACAGTGATGTATTTCTCGAAGAGTTACCTGGAATTCCCCCGGATCGTGAGGTAGAGTTCTAAATTGAACTCATACCCGGAGCTACTCCTATCTCAAAGTGCCCCTATAGGATGGCTCCTATCGAACTGGAGGAGTTAAAGAAGCAGCTGCAAGAGCATCTGGACAAAGGGTTCATATGCCCTAGTGCATTACCTTGGGGTGCGCCAGTGCTCTTTTTGAAGAAGAAGGATGGAACCATGCGGCTGTGTATCGATTATCGGGAACTCAACAAGATCACCATAAAGAACAAGTATCCTCTACCAAGGATTGAGGACTTGTTCGACCAGTTAAGAGAAGCTCAATACTTCTCAAAGGTGGATCTTCATTCTGGATATCATCAATTAAAGGTGAAGAAGGAAGATATTCAGAAGACTGCCTTCCGTACAAGGTATGAGCACTATGTGTTTTTGGTGATGCCCTTCGGACTTACTAATGCCCCAGCAATCTTCATGGATTTGATGAATGGAGTCTTTAGACATTACCTCCACAAATTTGTGGTAGTGTTTATCGATGATATTCTCATCTAATCCAATAGCAAGGAGGAACATGAAGAACATCTAAGACTTGTGTTGGTGACATTGAGAAAGGAGAAGTTGTACGCCAAGTTCAGCAAGTGTGACTTTTGGATGAATCAAGTCACGTTCTTGGGACATGTGATCACAAGCGAGGGAATTTCTGTGGACCCTTCAAAGACAAAGGTGATTGAAGAATGGCCTAGGCCCTCTTGTGTCACAGAAATCCGTAGTTTTCATGGATTAGCTGGGTACTACCGACGTTTTGTGAGAAACTTCTCACGATTGTCAATCCCGCTAACTAAGTTAACAAGGAAAGGGGTAAAGTATGTATGGACGGAAGAATGTGAGGGAAGCTTCAAGGAGCTAAAGAGAAGGCTGATCACTGCACGTGTACTCAAACTACCAAAAAGTGGAGAAAGTTTTGTGATATACAGTGATGCTTCAAAGAATGTCTTGGGTTGTGTACTCATGAAAAATGATAATGTGATAGCCTACGCCTCACGACAGTTGAAGATCCATGAGCAGAACTACCCGACGCATGATCTAGAGCTGGCAGCCGTGATTTTTGCCTTTAAAATCTGGTGGCACTACCTTTATGGTGAGGAGTGTGACATATACACCGACCACAAGAGCCTAAAGTATATATTCACACAAAAGGAGCTCAACATGCGTCAAAGGAGATGGTTAGAGCTAATCAAGGATTACGATTACTCTATTCACTATCATCCTGGAAAGGCGAACAAGGTAGCTGATGCTCTAAGCAGGAAAGAACCTGCTACTCTATCCATGTTGAGGATTGAAAAAGACCTTATCTTCTTGGATATGCAAAGGATGGATTTGGGAATCGTAAGGGCAGGGGATACATCCTACCTTGCCCAAATGATTGCACAACCATCCATCCAACACTAGATTAAAGAAGCACAAAGGGATGATGTGGAGATACAAAAGTGGGTAAATGCAGTAAAGGAAGGGAAGCTGCAAGAGTTCCATATCGACGATGATGGTGTGATTTGGTTTGGAACGCGGCTTTGTGTGCCTTCATCACCCGGAATAAAGAAGGATCTATTGGATAATGCACATAGCTCAACTTTCTCAATTCATCCTGGAAGTACCAAGATGTATCGTGATCTCCGAGAACAATTTTGGTGGGATAACATGAAGAAGGAGATTGTGGAATATATATCAAGGTGCTTGGTATGTCAGCAAGTTAAAGCTGAGCAGAAAAAGTCCGAAGGTATGATGCAGCCATTGCCTATACCCATGTGGAAATGGGAAAATGTTAGTATGGACTTTGTCAGGGGGTCCCGAAAATGTCAAGAGGAAATAATGCGATATTGGTTGTGGTTGACTGACTCACCAAGACTGCCCATTTTATCGCTATTCGAGAAGACCTCTCACTTAAACAACTTGCAAGGATATATGTGAAGGAAGTAGTGAGATTGCACGGCGTTCCGCTCTCGCTTGTCTCTAATCGTGATCCAAGGTTCCATTCTAAATTCTAGAGGAGCCTTCAACATGCTTTGAGTACTGAATTAAATTTCAGCACGACCTATCACCCCCAAACTGATGGCCAGTCTGAAAGGACTATTCAGACACATGAAGATATGCTAAGATCCTGCTCTCTTGAATTCAAAGGTGGTTGGGATCAAAATCTCCCATTGGTTGAGTTCTCATACAACAATAGCTTCCACTCGAGTATTCAGATGGCTCCATATGAAGCTCTTTATGGGAAGAGATGTAGAACTCCAACCTGTTGGGATGAAGTTAGAGAACGAAAGATACATGGTCCCGATATTATTCAAGAGATGACAGAGAAGGTTCAAGTCATCCAGAAACATATCAAAGCTGCTCAAAGTCAGCAAAAGATCTATGCTAACAATCGTCGAAGGGACTTGGAGTTCGACGTTGGAGATAAAGTCTTCCTTAGAATATCTCCATGGAAGAGAGTCATGCGATTCGGGAAGAAAGGGAAGCTAAACCCAAGGTACATTGGCCCCATTGAGATCCTTGATTGTATAAGAGTCATGGCCTATCGTCTGGCACTTCCACCGAATATGGCTCTAGTTCATGATTTGTTTCAGGTATCACTACTGAGGAAGTACATTTCAGACCCCTCACATGTAATAAACTCAGAGGTGGTACACCTGGAAGATGATCTCTCCTATGAGGAGCATTCGGTAAAAATTCTGGACCGAATTGATAAGTTTCTAGGCAACAAGACAACCCGCCTTGTCAAAGTGTTGTGGAGGAACCAAAAGTTTGAGGAAGCAACTTGGGAACCGAAAGAGGCAATGAAGGAGAAGTACCCTCACCTGTTTTTGTAAAGTGAAATTTCGGGGGCAAAATTTCTTAAGGGGGGAAGAATGTAACGACCCAAAGTTTTTCAATGGAAAATTCCCTTCTTATATCTATGTCATAAAAACACAAAATAATGAACTACTAAGTGATAAGTGACCTTTAAACATAATTTTGTCACCCCTATGTTTGAAATTTTAAAAATCCAACATTCACGGTTGTGTTCAAGATAGTTTTTGGAGTCCAATGAAACAAAAATAATTTTTGGTGAATAGTAACCTACCCTTATGAATAGTAACCTACCCTTATGAATAGTAATATGACCCTTATGAATAGTAAATAAGAGTAACATTACCTATGAATAATAAAATAAAATTTAGACATCTTAGAAAGTGACAATTTGACCTTAGTAAACATTTTTGGTATTTTATAAGTCATAAATAAATAATTATAATTAATTAATTTAAAAGAATATTTACTTTCCTGAAATATATTCATAAATTATTGAATCAATGTCTAATAGTTTTTAGAAAATTTTATATGACCCTAAGTAATTTTTGAAAGAATTGCAAAATCAGTTTTAATTTTAAAAACTGTTTTTTTAAGTAAATTATGATTTTAATTAAATATTAAATTAATAATATTTAGAAAATTATTTTTGAAAAATGGACATCATTTTTGGATTCTACACGTTGAAAAATGGTTGGGGTAAAATTTTGGGATTTTTCTGAGATACTTGAATTTTTGATGAATAGTAGAATACATTAATTTATCATATAAATACATTTTAATTAAAACCCCCTATTCCTGACATCACAAGTGATGTAAGCACCCAAATCCCGAATTCAAAAGTCTTATTTACTATTCTTAGTCATCCAAGACTCACTATTCCTTGTCTTAGGTGAAATTAATAAAATAATCAATTTTATATTAAGGAAACCCCTTTCCCCTCTACTATAAAAGCCACCCTTCACTCCCTCTTTTCCTCACACCTCTCATGCTCCAAGCCTTCTCTAAACTCTGCCCAAAACCCTTCCCTAGCCCCTCCCCCACGTCCAAGAGCTTCTTGTCTCATCAAAATACCAAGCTTAGTCCTTTAAGGAGATTCTTAAGAGGAGGATTCTAAAGGTAATTTCTCTCTCTCTTCTCCTTTAATTTCCTTTCAAGTTTAAGTTCCTTTCTTGATCTCTCCCTACCTATCTTCATCCAAATTGTTCTTTAAATCTAGTATTATATATATACTGTAATATTATGATTCTAATGTTATATTATATCACCCCACACCCTTTCCCCCTTCCTTTTATTTTATTAAAGAGAACGTTGTTCATGTGGTGATAATTTATCACCTTAAAAAACGACATGCTATCTTTTTCCATTTCTACCTTCAAATATGGTCATGAAACCATTTTTATGGTTGAACCAGAATTTTTTATATGTATTATGTTCTATTTTAAGTTCTTTAAATAACCTATGGCCATATTACTAAGTTAAATGTTAAAACGAGTTCGTTGTGATCCAAAAAACCGCCCAAATTTACCCAAATAACCATCATTAAAATCTTATCTAATGATTCGTCCACATGGATATAATATATCTCATTATAAAATAATTCAAGCTTCTGTAATATCATTAATTACATTTAATATCAATTCTGTATGTTTACCCATGATCTAACCAAACATCAATTTAAGAATACAAGTGGACCGCTCAAGAAAACCATAAAAACGAACATCCCCGAACAATGTTTTTAAACTCTATAAGTCATCCAAAGGAACATAATATGAAATAATGAAACCAGAATTAACCCTATTAATTATTAAAAGGTTCTGTAATTTCTAATTAATGAATATAATGTCATTATATAGGACATTAAAGATAAGGAGGCATTCAAGTACAAGGTAAGGGGAAATCTCGAACCCAATTTTCTTCCTTCGGGTTATCCCTCTTTCACTCCATTTTTGATATGGTTACTCCTCAAAGGTATTTTGTTCATCATTTACTTTACTTTTTTGGGATATACATGTTTTTCACTGGTTTTTATGTCCATCAAAATGTTTTCCAAAAGAAATCTTCTTTCAAGCTCTCACCTTTTACCTCTCATTCAAGGTTGATGGTTCTTATATCAAGTATGTTGTTCGCTCTTTCTTTTGGGAACCCAAAGCTTATGAATGTGTTATTATGAGATGAAACCCATTCCTTTACATGGGTTACTTATGTACATGTTTTATATGTTTTCTCTGTGGCAAGCATGATAATGATAATGTTATGATGTGACGGGTGCGCCCGGAATTATATAGCGCAATATGAATGTTTAAATGTGACGGGTGCGCCCGGAATTATATAGCACTCCAATGCATTGGGTAAAGTGATAAATCTCATTATTAAATGTGAAATGATGTGTGAACATGATGCTAGGTTTGTTCATAAGTATGTGTGGTAGTTAACCACTAAGACATGATGTTTCATTTTTTATGCTTTGCCACATTTCAAGTTTATTGTTTATGCTCCTCTCATGTTCAAGATCTTCTTCCTATGTCATGATTATGCTCACCCCATGATATATTGTTCTTATCTATCCTCTTACTAGGCTTTTAGCTCACCCCTTTTGATGTATATCCTCAGGTGGCTACATGTACTAAGTAGAGGACAAGTGCTACTAAGAAGCTATAGAATAAGAGATTAAATGAATTTTTATGCTTGATGTTGTATTTTCTATGTATGATCCTAGTTTTACAAAGACACTAAACCTCTGGATCCTCCATGTGTAATACTATTATGTTGTTTATCTTTGAAATGATGTAATAGTAAAGTAATAAAAGGCCGGGTCGCTATATCCACAGTGAATACTTATCTTTTCCCCATGGTGGTCATTCATTATTCTATTAGGGATTCATTTAAGAAATGTTTCATTGTTTTAAGGTGTGATTTGGGATTCCTTTTTATGATTCTCAGGTGTAGTGCAGGTTGATCCGTAGTTCCCCATGTGCGGTTGTGGTTTGAGGGAATTTTTTCTTTTCTCTATGGTGTGTGAGAATTTGGAAAGGCTTCTTTGAGTAAGTGAATCCCCAATTTATCTTTATTTTGTATCATTTGGGAGGGTTTAACTCTTGTTTTTCTATGAGTTAGGATTGTGCTAGTTTAATAAAAGATAAATAATTGGATAATTAAAATTGAATGGGTAAAGTTGGAATTATTCACATTATTTGAAAGATTTTATATTATTTTTATATGATGGATTGTATGGGATTGATTCACCACTAAAAATTATGGCTATTGGGGTTCTTTTTGTGATGGATGATATGTGTTGTGACTGTTGTGTTCGTTATAATTGTTGTGATATCATCCTAAAATGAAAATTTGATAACCAATTATACTTGGAAAATGAAATGGTTACTCTAGGATTATATCTTGTGTGATAACACCCCAAAAATAAACAGAAATGTGATAAACATCCCTTTTTTAACTCTATAAAATTATCTTTGATGTGTGACAATTATTTTATGGTCATGATGTGTGTTTGTGATGTGATGTGGGGTTGATGGGTGAGATGTGGCTATGATTTTGGGGTGGTGAGGTGGTGGTTGTTTGGCCATGCTTTTGGTTTGATGAGGTGGTAGTTTTTTGGACATTAATTTGAGGTGGAAAGGTGGTGGTTGTTTGACCATACTTTGGGGGTGGTGAGGTGGTTGTTGTTTGGTTGTGCTTGTTGGGTGGTGAGGCGATGGTTTTATTGGAATGATGAGCTTCTTGCGATGAATGATTGCATTTTAATAGATGTCTGAGTAGTGATGGAATACAGAATTATTTAATAATGATTGGAATGGATGGGTTTTGGTTCGGTTAATGGTATGAAAATGGATAATGAATAAATAAATTAATGGTTTTTTGGTTTAATTTGGTTGATGATTAATAATTAAATAAATGGAATGGTTACTAGAATTGGTTGGAAATGTGAAATATGGCTTGTGGATTGTATGGGGTTTTTCATTTAGAGGTGTCAGTGAAAGTGGGGATGTTGTGAGTTAGTTAGTGTTTGTTTTTGAACCCATAGGTTAAGTTTGTGTGTGTGTGGCTATATGTATATACTAGTATATTACTTGTGATTTCCATCCACACCCCATGCACATCGATCACTATGTTATGACACTTATATATTCACAACGAGGGGGGGTGTTTTCCCCAATATCTTGATGATGAGAATAGGTATATGGATAATAGATCATCCCACTCAATCTTCTAGGTGATTAGATATGCATAATATGCGATGGTCAGAGGTATGTTAGTTCACTAGGTGATGGCCCAAATATTTTTAGGTGAGATGTGATATGACCATACTATGGGGCGATGGTCTAGGTGTTTTTAGATGGGATATTATATTATCATGTTGTGTGGATGATTATAGTTGGGGGTTTTCATAGTAGAAGGTGGGAATGATGTTGATTTCATTCATTGTTATGATACCTTACTAATATGGTTATGGTTGTGATGCAATGACCCATGTATTTTAGGGTGAGATGAGATGTAACTCTGCTTTGGGGTGGTGGACCAGGTCTCTATAGGCGTGATGCAGTGTGACTAATCTATAGGGCAGTGGTATATGCTATTCATAAGAGATGGAAGAACTGAGAAATAAATCATTGGGGGTATGAGAGTGGAAAATTATTGGGAATGTTGTGGGGTAGACTTTATTGATATGTTTCTTATCATGTTATTATACATGGTTTGTATTATTTGGTGACAAAGCCTTGGTGAGTTTTGGATGGATAGTTGACCTATTTAGGTGATGCGGGTTTTTCTGTGTTCTCATGGGTGTAATAGTATGCTTCTTTTACATGTCTAAAATAGACTTTGGTTTTCTTAATGAGTATATTTACATTATCACCCTACCTATATAAATTTATTTTTAGGTTTCATGGAGGATTATTTGGACCATTTCAGACATTACTAGATCAAACATTTGTATAGCATCCATGTTGCAGATTTAGCTTTTCTTTTGGGTATTTACTTTGGGGAATTTTATCTATATCTGTTTTATTTATATATTCATTTTGGGTAGGTTTTGGTTTCATTTTATATTATTTCATGGATTTACATGTGAATGATTCATATTATCACAAAATACAATATTATTATAGAGGTTAATGCCTCCCATTTCAAGAATATTTTTATACCCTCAGTTCTAGTCACCAAACCAGGGCCTACTGGAGTTGCGACTTAGGGGATATTATCTCTCTCCCATCATTATATTATGTTTGGAAGGTGGGGGTCTTGATAGAGTGGTATTAGAGGTGGCGGTTGAGAGATATGTTGACATTTGGAGTTAGGTACAACGAGGATTTAATGTGTTGGTATGAAAAAAGTGCCAGTTTAACTTAGTGCATCACATAAGCCTGGTATACTAATTAGGAAAAAATATTTTAGGCCCCCCATGATCTAGTGCATAAGATATAAGCTTATTGAATAACCAAGTGATGTGGTCCTATTTGTAGGGTAGAGACCTAATAGAGGTTCATGAATCATGATGAACTATGTTCTTGTTTGAATTGGTTTTCTTTGGGAAGGTTAAAATGGATAAAGTGAATTAAAATGAATCTAAATAAAATTTCATACTATTGAGATTAGGAAATTCTTGTTTTATTTTCAGCTATGGCTCATGTTCATTGTCTTCATGTGGCTCAGGAATTAAAGGTTTAGAAGGATAAACTAGTTGATCAACAAAGGGTTGATCTAAATGAGGAGGATGATCAGTGGTAGAGGATGTTGCATGCTTTCCAATGACATGATTTGGGGAAGTATGAGGGAATTGTTTCAAACATGGAGAAAAAGATATTTGTGGAGGATATTGAGATCACTTTTAGTTTGATCCAAGACTCGATGGGACATTGGATCCCTTTGGTAGTCAGTAAGATGTGGGTATCTATGTGTCAATGGTGGGAATTATATTTGGGAGAGAGTAAGGAGGCTGATGTTTCATTAGTTAAATTCCAAAAAGAGTTTTGGGATAAGTTCCTTTCACCAACCATGAATGTTATGAAGATGCAAGAGATTCATTAAATTTAGTAGGGGATTATGTCAGTGTGAGATTTTTGAATCAAGGTCATGGGCTTTCTACATTCTCCCTATATGTTTTTCTAGATGAGGAGTCTCGTGTAAGATATCTTAATGAGTCACTTTGTCCTTCTTTCCAGTTTGTTTTTACTCCTTTTATGCTGCCAAAATATCAGGAGGTTCATAAAAAGGTAGAGGTGACCTAGTAGATGAAATTATGAAGAGGTTTTACATGAGAGGGGAATTAATATGGTTCCTTAAGGAGAATAGTTTTTAGTGATAGGTCTCATGCATTAAGACCTTTGAGTTTTTGACTAGTGGGGAGTCGACCTCTGTAGTTTCCATTTCAGCCTTCTGGGGGTAGTGGTTTCCATTATTTTCTTATAGACTTTAGGATAGTGTATTTTTATTGTAGGGATAATGAAAATTTACAGAACCAGTTCGCAATTATTGCATGATATCTTTTGGGTGGAGGTAGATAGGTTCAGTTCCATCCTCAGTTGTAGTTTCTAGTGATATCATTTCAGCAGCAGGGGAAAAATTCCGATGCTCTTCCGATGGGAAGTTGAGAAAGTAAAGGCCAACCTCATGATGTTCCTCATGATTAGAGACCTTTACCTGAGCATGGTCGTGGAGGTGGAATTCAAAAAAGAAGTAGATGAGATGTATGTAGTATGTTTTAAATAGTGGTGGTAGTAGTTATGAGGGTCTACAGATCATCAGATGTATGATCAGTTTGTTTAGTACATTTTTAATGTTTTTTTAAATTTAGTATATTCACACTCCTTTGTTTCACCAACTATAGTATATGCTATAGGACTATACATAGAGAGGTATCCTTTTCCCATGGTATTGACTATGCCTGTTGTATTACATACCATCTTTTTTGATGCGTGCCAGTGGTGTAGACTGATGATGGGGATACATCAGTCCTATGGGGATATTTTAATAATTAAAATGCATTTATACGATGGTATTCTAGGAATATTTTGGTTTTATTCTATACATAAAATTATCGACTACTTCTGGAGGAGAGTCGTGTTCTCAGATATAGATGGACTTCATGTTGTTTTCATTGGTGAGTAGGGTTGTCAAGTGGGTAGTCAGCATGTGGATCCATTTATTTGTTTGATGACTAAGTTTTTCAGTAGAATTATTGGATGTTGGGATAGTGGAGGTCCCCAGGGTCATTGGGTAGTTTATTTATGTTTTTCCCAAGGTGGTTGTGATGCTACCCCACCCACGTGATGTTGAGTTCGGGATAGTCTTAGAGCTGGGTGATTATCCAATTTTGATATATCCTTATTGGATGAAACCTTATGATTTGTAGGATTTGATTATTCAGATTGATGATCTGATGTAGAAGAGTTTTATCCAGCCGAGTGTGTCACCATGGGGTTCTCTATTGTTATTTTCCAAGATGGAGGATGGTAGTATATGATTTTTTGTAGAATACTAGTGGCCAAATCAAATTAAAGTCAAGAACCATTACCCTATTCAGAGAATAATTGATATTTTAAACTAGCTGGGAGGGGTAATTCAGTTTTCAAAGGATGATTTGTGGTCAAGATATCACCAGTTGAGGGTGAATGAGGGAGATATTCTAAAGACTACCTTCAAATGCTGGTAGGAGCTCTTAGAGTTCTTAGTCATTCCATTCAGTGTTACAAATGCACCATTCATGTTCATAGGGATTATGAAATCCATGTTCTGTGAGTTACTAGAACGGTTCATCATCGTGTTCATCAATGATATCTTGGTCTACTTGAGGTCAGAGTAGGAGCATGCCAAACATCTCAGAGTTATTTTATAGGTTCTTCGAGACCACCTTATTTATGGGAAGTTTTCCTTGTGAAATCTATAGATGTGAGAGGTGTGTTTTCTTTAGACATGTGTATCTTAGTAGAGTGTGGTAATAGAACTATATAAGGTTGAAACAGTTTTTTCTTGGGAAACACCCAAGAATATAGAAGAGGTTCATAAGTTTCTTGGTATTGTAGGCTATTATCAGAGGTTTGTGCCTAATTTTTCTAGAGTTTCAACCATGTATAGAATGTTGAACTAGAAGGACCATAAGTTTTTTTTGGATTGATCTGTTCCAAGAAGCATTCAGTTACCTGAAGGGGAAGTTGGTCAATACTCTACTACTTTAGTTTCCTAAGGAGGGTGTGATTTTTGAAGTGTTTTTATGATTCTTCCCATATAGGATTGATATTAATATTGATGTAGTAGTTAGTGATCTATTATGGGTCTAGGAAGTTACATACCCATGAGTTTAACTATTCATTCCAAAATCAAGAGATAGAAAATTTCATATTTTCATTAAATTTGTGGTGGAATTACCTCATTGGGAGTGATTTTTGGTTTTCATGGATCAAAATTTCTTGATGGATATATTTTTTAGCGTAATATGAATTTTTAATAGTGGAGGTAGATGGAATTTTTTCAGGATTATGATTTTTAGATTTCCTACACCTTGAGAAAAAGGAATATTCTGGCCAAAACATTGAACATAAGGTCAAGGAAGAATGTTTTTCAGGATTTTGGGGATGCTTAGAAAGAAATAGAGGTCTTGTAATCCTTTCAAATAGATTAAAGGGTGTTTTTTTAGATGGTTTTTATTTAATATAATGGTTCAATATTCGATTATGTGGTAGGTGGAGGAGTCTCAGTGGGGAGACTCATAGAAAGATGTGACGCACGATCATGTGGTCCATGGTGATGCTCCGAAGGTATGTTCAGAGGATAGTCAGAACCAGATGTTGTCTCTTGGGAGGTTTTTTATTTCGATAGTGATGTATGAGGGAGTCCTTCATGAGTTTTGTATCTCACCTTTATCAATACACACAGAAGTTTCCAAGATATACCATGGTATGAGGATACAATTTTGGTGGCTCGGTATAAAATATGAAGTAACTGAGTTTGCGGTGAAGTGCTTAGTTTTCTAGTAGGTAAATGTAGGGTATTGTCTTTTTTGGTGGTTTGTTACTATCTCTGGATGTTCTTAAGTAGAAATGTTATGACATATCAATGGATTTCTTCATAGGGGTACACTGAGCTTATAGAGGTTGTGATGCTATTTGGGTGATTGTCGGTTTTTTATGAAATCAGGTCACTCCTTATTGATTAAGGAGTTGAGAAAATTGGATGCTTTGGATAAGAGGCATGTGGATGAGGTGGTATGGTTTAATGGATTTATGAGGTCCATTTTCTCAGATCATGATACATGTTTTACCTCGTGAGTCTGGAGGGGATTAAACTATTATTTTATGACTTAATACACCTCAACATTTCTTTCCAACCTCATAAGGACAGGAAGACAGAGAGGACCATCCTGAAACTATAGGATATGTTTTATGCTTGCATCTTGGACTTTGGTGTTTATTATGTATGTAAATTTCCTTTTTTAAGCCTGGGTATAACAAAAACTATTACCCATCCATTATCATGACCCAATTTGAGGCTTTTTATAGGTAACCATGTACTTCTATATTGTGTTGGACAGAGGTTGGGGAGACAACAATTCTCGGTCACAATGTGGTGTAGATAATGATTGATATGGTTTAGTTGGTTCAAAAAATGTTGAAAGTAGTGCATGACCGACATAATTCATATCTCGATCATAGGAGTATTCCATTTTAGTTTGAGGTTTGGGTCACATTTTCTTGAAGGTTTTCCCTCAACATTGATAGTAGAGGTTTAGAAGGGGGATTAAAATTTCTCCTTGGTTTTTCGGGCCCTTTGATGTATTGTGGAAAGTTGGTGAGGTGGTGTATCAGTTGGAATTTCCACCACAGTTGAAGAGGATCCATGATTTCTTCCATATGACTTAGCTTCTTCCGTATCTTCATGATGAATACTAGTTAATTTACTAGGGAGAGTTGGATATAAAGGATGATATGACATTCATGGAGCATCCAGTAGAGATCCCTGATCATCAAGATAATGTTTTGCAAGGATGAACCTTACCCATTGTTCATATATTGTGGAGGCACAGTCTCCTGTAGAAGAGTAATTGGGATTGATAGATGCAGATTTGTTCCTAGTATCTATAGTTATTTTGATAATTTTTTGATCTATTTTTTATTTGTGATGTTATGTTTGGATCTATATGTTTCATAACATGAGTTGTTTTTATTGGTTTGTGATGTATGATGTGTGATGGATTTGTAATATATGAAAAGGGAGGAACTAATTACTAATCAAGACTCATTATACTACGATGCAATTAAACCCATGTAGGCAAGTTAGTGTTTCCCAAAGCTAATAGTATATTTACATAAAGGATATAATTTTCTGATTCATGTGTTTGGGGTGGTGAAGTTATATGGTTGTGGTGATGGGGCTATGTGGTGAGGAGGTTGTGTGATATGTTTTATTTTTATTTGGATTGAAATGTTTGGATGTTATTAGTGTTTGATGTATGACAACATACTTGAGATATATTTCATGGGTTGGTTGTACATACCCTTTAACTTTTGGGTTTGGTTTTGGATTCTTGGGGAAAATTATCATTTGAGAGGTATCTAATGTAATGGACCATTCATTCTCCACATGTTACTTTTATATTTTTGCTATCTAGAGGTGTTTAGGGGAGTTTCCAGGAGTTTTTAGTGGAGGATGGGCCTAAAGGAGTGTTGTAGTAGGAAATTCACATTGTGTAATGTTTACACGATGTGAACTAATGGTTCACAGCTTGTGTAGCCTACCAGTTCATGGATTGTACATGTATATGGGGTATCACTTGAAACAGTACACATCATGTAAGTGTTATTCATGATGTTTAATAAATAAAAGATCAGGTGAAATTTTTTTTCATGAAAACATGATTTTTGGTGGAGCATGTCAATTACACATTGTGTAAAGATTACCCGATGTGAAAATAGAATGATTCTAATTTATAAGTCATTTTATAGGATGATTCTTTTCATTTGGCTTTGGAATATCTTCTTCTATCATTATATAAAGAGATATAGGTAGCTCAGGGATACCTTATAGACATATTATCCCTTGATTTGATCCATTGGTTCTGATGGTTGTTTATTAGTGAATAGAGATGAGTGATTCTCCTTTCCGTATGGTTTTATTTCATTCTTATCTTAGGGATTCACTATAATAATTTTTTTTAGTTTTGGGTGTCAGTTTGGATGCGTTTTGATGATCCTTGTTTTTTGTATAGGTTGATCTATGGTTTCTTATGTGTGGATATGGTTTGAGGGCCTTTCTTATTCTCCATGTGGTGTACAGAAAGTTGACAAAGCTTATTTTAGGTAGGAAATCTCTCATTTCCTTTTATATTGTATCATGCTCTAGGAGTTTAATCTTGTTTATTTATGGGTTATCATTGTGCTATCTTAAGTGAAGATAATGAATTTGTTAATTTAAATTTAAGGGGGGGGATTATTAACATGATTTTACATCTTTATTATTATTATGATATGATGGATTGTATGGGCCTGATGCCCTGCTGAAAATTGTGTCCATCAGAGTATTTTTTTTCACTAGATGATATGTGTTGTGAATTCTACATCTGTTATGATTGTTGTGATATCACCCTAAAATGGAAAATGGATACCCACATATATTTGTAAAAAGAAGTGGTTTCCCAAGTATTATGTTTTATGTGATAACACCTCTAAAATAAATAGAAACATGATAAAATACCCTTTTTAAATTTGTAAAATGATCATTGATGTGTTGTGATGTGTGGCCATTATTATAGGGAAGTGATGTGTGATTGCAATGTGGTGTGGGGTTGATGGGTGAGATGTGGCCATTATTTTTGGGCATTAAGGTGGTGTTTGTTTGACTGTTCTTTTGGGGTGGTGAGGTGGTGGTAGTTTGGTTGTGCTTTTGGGGAGGTTAGGTGGTTGTGGTTTGAATGTTGTAACACCTCGATATTTTTATGAGATAAATTTTCTTAAATTTATTTGATATATTATGTTATACACTACACCAAGATAATTCTTCACTACACACAACACCATATTAACTTGTGGTAAATGCAACACTATGCTTGTCTTGTGTTACACATAATTTCATATTGTTTTGATAGAATTCGTTTCACACAAGACCGAGTTTAAGCGAATAACTAAATATTATTATGTTACCTTATAACCTAGCTATTATAATGGTGGATATTAATAGTATTAAATAAATTTTAAAATAATTCCATACATATGTATATATATAATTTATTCTTTGGTGATAAATTAATTACAAATGAAAATAAAACACTTTTTAAATAAATGGAAATGCTTTTCTGAAAAACTGTTAAAATGAAAATAAGCGAGTCTATAAAATAATAAAATCACCCTTGATGGATTTTATTTATAATATATATATATATATATATGTAATATATAAAATATATTATTTAAAATTCATCTTATATGATATCTAGAGATGATATGAGAATAAATTCATTTTTCAGATAAAAGAAATATTTTTAAAAAAATGTTGTTTTGTCGTCTTTTAATGGATCACCCGTTTTAAATATAGTTTTTGACACTTTTTATATTATATTGTACAAAATAAACTTATTATTTTAAATAATAATATAAAAATTTTCTTGGTTTATTTTTTTTATTTTTCTAATAAGTTTCACATTTTGATGAATTGTAAAAAATAACACATTTTAATTGAAAACTACTTTTTCTTAAAGTTAATTTATA
Source organism: Viscum album (assembly GCA_963277665.1). Taxonomy (NCBI): domain Eukaryota; kingdom Viridiplantae; phylum Streptophyta; class Magnoliopsida; order Santalales; family Viscaceae; genus Viscum; species Viscum album. The sequence goes on along the minus strand of OY728127.1, from coordinate 379,363,005 downwards.
GTGTTAAATTACATATTTGAATGGTTTTAAAGCATAAATAAATTTTATTTTTATCATTTAATATAATTTAGGTAATTGGAATTAATTTGATATTGAATTTAGATGTAAAAACATTTCAATGTTTTTAGTATTTTAACTTTTAAAAACCATTTTCTCATTCCAGTAAGGGGATTAATTTTAAATTAATTACTAAAAATATTGTGTTTTTAATTTTTAAAAATGGATTCCATATTTAGAATAAGTGGGTCCAAATTATTTAAATATATTTCTTTTATTTTTGGGCATTTTAATAGTTACTTCAGTTAATGTTTATTGATACTTTCAAAAGGTAAATCAGGTAATTAAAGGTAAATATAATATTATAAAATTATCATAAAAACTTATCCTAATATCATTGGATTATTTTTTTCTACATAAATCATCATTGGGTATAAATGATATCAATTTTTAAGCCACTTGGATGAGATTAGGACATAAAATATATTTTATTTAAATAAAAGATAAATATGTCTTATTCAAATTTTAAAAAATATATCATTTTTAATATAAGGTTATACAGAATATAAGTTCAACTATAAATACTCATTTTAAATCTATAATGTTTTTATTTATAATTTTAATTTTTAGGTTACAAAAAAATTACCTTAATGTCTTATACAATGAGGACGAAAAAATTATTTAATTGATGAAAAACAATAAAATAATAATAACTAAAATTATAATAAGCATTAAAAGACAAAAATCTTGACCAAATATTAAATAAAAAGTATATATAGACCATAATCATCCAAGGGTATAATTATTTACCATTTTTAGCCACGTGGAAAGATATTTACATTTATAATATTTTATTTAAAGTGATGTTAAAGTTGTCACATACATGTTTTAATAAATATAAAATTTTTAATATAATATTTTGTAGATGTTATATTAGACTATAAATATTCGTCTAAAATATAAAATAGTTATATTAGTCATGGTATTTTATTTTTAAAATTTTCCTAAAAGATAAGTATATTAAATAATTACACAAAACTGTTGTAGTAATTATTTTATTAATAGAAATATCAAATTAATGTTATTACCAATATTAAAATAAATAAAATTTTGAATAAATAATATATCCAACCAATTTCATATATTACCTTAACCCCTTAATAATATAATAAAATAATATTTTCATGGTATAAATCTTATCTGGCTATTTTTAAAAATCCAAGAAATGGATAGTGTCAAAATTGACACTATTTATATTTTTTCCAAATAATGTTTTATTAAATTACTTAAAAATGATAAAATATTTTTAAAAATAGAAAACAGTTATTATATGGTATAAAATATTTTAAAATTTTCCTTTATGATATAATTAACAAAAAATTAGTGAAAAAACACTCTTTTAATATTGAGTCATTTGTCACCTTAATTAAAATTAAAATAGAATAATTAAGGGTTAATTAAAATGACAAGGTTTAAATTGATATAAAAACTGATATAGAATTTATTAATTAATGATATTAAAACCATATCTCATCAAATATTATAAAATATTACAATTTTAAGGTTTTTGTATGGGCTTTAATTTTATTATAAATTAATATTTTTGGAGATTCCAAAAGTTCCCTTCACTTCAATTATAAAAGGGAACATCCTCCCTCAATTATCCACATCACTTTGAGACATTAATCTCATCTATCTTCAGACAATGTCCCTCATCAAATTCCCTAGAAACATTCTAGAGGTGTTTTTCTTCTCAAAATTCCAACTCTAGTGCCTTTAAGAGGAGATCTTAAGGGATCTCTTATTAGAAGAGGTAATCTCCTCTACCGAATCTTTCAAACTAGTTTCTTATTCTAATTCCTCTTCATGAGTTGTTTCCAATACAAAGTAATAAATAAAATATAAAATATATTATTATATTTTATTATTACTATCGAACAACTATATTCCACCTTGTATCCATTCTATGAAAAACAAAATTACCATGCATGCGTACGCACGACTTACCATATCCACGTCTTGGTGTAATCTGTTTTTCATCACCACTTTATGTTATTGGATATAATGATGGAAATAATATACATATATATTGATTATAACATGATATTGATTATGTAACAACAAATATAATATCCATTTCCATACTTTTTTACTATTAATGAAATGATACCATCGCTTGTGCGTACATACGACTTACCGTCTCCACCACCCAATGTGATTCATTTCTATATCAACCATCCATGCATGATTATATAAATGTATGTAATAAATAAATATGATATATATTACCTTAATATGTTTATTTAATTTATTTAACTATATCCTATTTATAATAATTGGGACTTATATGACAAAACATGCATGAGAAAATAAACCCGTTAACACTAAAAGAAGATTAATAATTAAATATTGTTAAAATGGTGATAATATGATCATGTATGATATAATAAATATAAATATGATTCTGGAATATGTTTATTAAACTCATTAATATATTATATAAAAGTTTCTAATACATATTAAGGAACACATACCTAAGGTAACAAATTATTTTTCAATCTCATTATTATCCGAGATTTTTTATACATAAGTATTTTTTGAGATATATTTATCATCCCTCCTAAAATTTCATAAATATGTATTATAAAATATTATTTTTATTCTTATAAAAATTTTTAATTTAATTTTACCCATTGGTTAGTTTTCACTAAATGTTATGAAAGGAATCTTTTTTTTTGTTTTCGATACGAAGTACTTTTTGACTTATTTTGAAAAAGTACGGGAAGAATGATTTCTTTTAATTTATACGATATGAATGGGTTTTTATGTTTTCATCTCACCTTATTTCCTTGAATCTTACAATATTACAAGGTTATCTTCAAATAATGTTTTTCCTGTAAAATTTGACAACATTTTATGTGAAGAGAATTTTTTAAAAGAAGAAAGTATATTTTCCTCAAGAATTATTTTCAAGTGATATCTCAGATGTTACTTTTATTTTATAGGGATTTTTTTCAAGGTTGTTATCAATAATTTACCAATAGTTGATTTATATTTGTGATATTTATGAAACCCAATTATTTTTCATTAGTTATGATTATTATTTAATGATTTTTATGAAACTCGTTTTATTTCATGGAATTAGTTATGATTAATTAATTATGTTCTTGTGGAACACATATGTATGGTCTTCATTATTTGATGGGTGGGACCTGTATGTACCTCCAATTCATTGGGTAAATATTTATATCTCATGATATATATAGTACTGGAATGAGAAATGATAGTGGTTCAGTAATATAGGGCTGGAACATTACTTGATCTCGGTTTAGTAATACAAGGATAAAACGAGAAATAAACCTGATTCAGTAATACTAGGCTAGAAAGTGGAGTGAACTTAGTTAAGTAAAGGACTTTTTCGAATATGGTAGTCACGGTAATGACCCTTGACTAATATGGAAATGATTTTCTATGCTTATGTGTTTTCCAAAATTCCATGTTTTATACCAATGCTATTTTCTCATGGCTCAGGTTCCTTTTTGATTTATGCATTATGAACTTCCAATATTTGTTCCATGACTCAATATTTTTATATATGTTATACATGGTATGATTTTAAAATGACATTTTCATGCTTTTACATTATTATTTTCATGGTTTGTATGATATTGAATGTGTTCTAAGTTTACAAAGGCACTAAACTAATACAGTCTTTGGGAATCTATTTGTGTAATGTATCAAGTATTCCAAAAAATTAATGTAATTTGCATGTACACCAATATTGGGTAATTAAAGTTAGTATGAGAGAAAATTTTTAGTTAACCATCAGAAATTATGATGATAAAACCATAGTGATAACCCTAAGGAAATGTTTAAGGATAAGTCTAAGAATAAAGAAAAGTATAGGAAAATCTCTTGGAATTTTGGAAAAGGATGGAGCTAGTTGTTTCCTAGAATTATATCCCTCTCTAGATACCACAAGTTTATATGTATCTAGCACATATATACCTTGGGGTAAAAATGCTTACATGGTGCATCAGGCCTGACTCGATCGTAACATGGTACACGACAAAGAGCCTTACTACACACCTAGTTTGACACCCGTGGTGGATATTCTTTGGGAATTCATAAACTCTTCATGAAACATCATGAATAATTTAAATATAATTTTTCCATGAATAACCATGGATGAACTTGAGGAGTCATAGATTAAGTAAGGTGTCATAATTTGGACATCTTATAAGTGACTTTTCATGATTATGTGATTCCTTGTTATGAAATCTATTTCTTACTCTATGATTTTGGTTTTAATCAATGGATGGAACTCGAAGGAACCACCTTAATTGTGATTGTGATGGAAAATGAAACATTTTTCCTCTAAAGAAACCAAATTTTATGGGAGATGGAATGCAAAATCTTGTTTCTATGACCAAAAAACCTTATCAATCCTTGAATCCTACTATTCTTCCAAATGACCAAAAGATAGAACAACAATATCTTGAATCCTTATTAAGTAATTTTCCACCTTATTTTAGTTGAATGGTCAATCCAATAGTTACTAATAAATGTATTTGTTCCATTTAAAGGATATTTTTCATTTTATGTTGTTCAAAACGTGAAAAATGTTAAGTTGGGAAATTATCACTTGGAAGGTAAAGCAAAAATGTATTGGAAAATTATTTATAATACAAGGAAACATGATAATATTGAATCCATGGATTGGGATGAGATCAAGAACTTATTTTTTAGTATATACCTTCCTCATATTATTCTTACAAAAAATGGATATTGTAGTTACCCATATATCTCATGGTTATGATAAGAAATGATGGATATAATTCAAAGAAAACTCTAAAAACTATAGAGAATAGAAGACTATATTTTATTTATGCTCAATGTGTGAAAGGAAATATGGATGAAATTTTCTTAAGGGGACTGATAAGTGTTTTATGTGTGGGATAGAAAGCTATCACACATTTTACTTCTGATGTAATGGGAATAAATAGAATGCTCCAAAGAGTGCACCTCCCACAAATCAGTGTTTCAAGTTCAATGAAAATGGGAATTATCATAACTAGTTACCCAATCCAAGGGTTATTGATTATTATTGATGAAAAAAACCTCTTAAGGATAAAAGAAAAGGAAAATCTCATTCGATCACCATTGGCGATATGGAGTAAGACATCGAAGGTGTGGAATGATCGAGTGTTTATGTATTGGAATTCAAGAATAATGTTACTGAATTAATTTTATGGTATTATGGAATAATGAAAAATCTATACGTTGGTCCACTATAGTGTTTACATAAGGATTTAAGAGAATATACTGAATGGCACTAGTAACTATGAAAAGTGATTGAGGTATTTAGTTGATGTTTTTGGAAAAAACATGATTAAGGGATTCATAAACCTTAATATGAGCATGATGATGAGATAATTATATTTGGATAAAGATATGTTTGATACAAATAAGTAAATTGGATGGTTCTGATTTCCTTGGGACTGATTAAGGTTTTTTTGACAAGTGGATTATGCTATCATGGATGAAGCTTAAAACTTTTTAGACTTAAACCCTAGAATAAGGAAACATGCATGTTTTCAATAAGGATGTATGGTAAATTTGGTTATTTCTATATTTCATGAGAATAACCAATTAAGTTATTAACATATTTGGAATGTGTCAACCAAGAACTACCTTATGATATATGGGAGATAAATGTTAGGACAATTTAGTGCAATTATTTCTAAATTTTAAGATTTTAATATTTTGGAACGATTTTAGGATTATCCATTTATGGAGTATATAAGTTAAACTTCAAATGAATTATGTTAGATTAATTCATTATCTCACTATAGGTGGACTTATGAATATTTGAAAACTTGTGTAAACATTTTTTTATGATAAAGATTGATGGAATGACCTATTATTCTATTTATAGATCTCATGATATGCTAAAACATCAAGAGTAATAAATTAATCTTTATATCTTGGAAAAATATATGAATTGGATATTAATCAACACACAACAATAGGGTGAGATTTAGCTAAAATCAAGTAAGTATATCTTCTCATGAAAATTATTCAACATTAGGAAAAGGGATAACGATCTAAAAGGTTTTCCTATTGTCAACATTTTTTATGATAACATTGACCTCTTTAAAACATATATAGTTTATTTTTCTGTGAATTTTAATGTTCTCTGGATCATCCACTTTCTGGTGATTAGTGATCTTTATCAATCTCTATGATTATTTATGCTTTTTCTCTATGCTCAATTCTATACCTATGTTCTCCATATGTTGAAACCTAGTTATTATTTCGATGTTCCTTAACAAAAATATGTTTTATTATTAATTTTTATGATGTGGGTTTCCATGAAATAATCTTTCAATTATTAATCATTTAATAATCGAGATGAATTTCGAGGGAAAATTTCATTTTAAGGGGGGTAAAATGTAACACCCCAAGATTTTTATGAGATAGATTTTTTTAAATTTCTTTGATATATTGTGTATTATGCTACACAAATATATTTTTTACTATAAAAAACACCAAATTAGATTTTTGTATTCAAAACATTATTCTTGTATTGTGTTTTACACAATTTCAATTTCTATTGATAGAATTCATTTCATGCAAGACCGAGTTTAAGCGAACAACTAAATGTTATTATGTTAGGTTATAACCTATCCATTACAATGAAGGATATAAATAGTATTAACTTAATTTTAAAAATATTATTTAAACATGTATATATATAATTTATTCTTTGGTGAGGAATTATTTCTAAATAAAAATAAAACCCTTTTTAAATAAAAGGAAATGTTTTTCTAAAAACTATTTAAATGAAAATAAGTGATTTTATAAAATAATAAAATCACTCTTGAGGGATTTTATTAATGAAATATATATTTAATATATTCAATATAATTTTTAAAATCCACCTTATATGTTTTCCAGATATAATATAAGAAAAAATTCAAATTTTTAGATAAAAGAAGTATTTTTCCAAAAATATAGTTTCACTTCCTTTTGATGATGCACCCATTTTAAATATTGTTTTGAAACTTTTTTATATTATATTTTACAGAATAAAATTTTTATTTGAAATAAGAGTATCAAAATTTATTTTGTTTTAATTTTTTTTTCTAATAAGTTTCACGTTTTGAGGAATAGTAAAAAATAATGCATTTAATTTGAAAACTACTTTTGTGTAAAAATTATTTATAGTGTTAAATTATATATTTTATGGTTTTTAAAATATAAATAGATTATATTTTTATCTTTTAATATTATTTAGTTCATTGGAATTAATTTGACATTGAATTTAGATGTAAAATCATTTCAATCTTTTACATGTTTTAACTTTTAAAACATGTTTTCTCATTCCGACAATGGGATTAATTTTAAATTAATTGTTGGAACTTCTGTGATTTGATTTTCAAAAAATGTACCCATAATTGGAATTAGTGGGTCCAAATTATTTAAATAGGTTTTGTTTTTATTTTTGGGCATTATGAATAGTAACTTTATAAATTTTTTATTAATACGGTAAAAAGGTAAATCAAGTAATTAAAGATAAAAATAAAATTATAAAATTACACTGACACTTGTAATAATGTCAATTTATTTGTGTGTTTCTACCTAAATCATCCTTGGGTCAAAATTTTATCCTTTGGAAGCCACTTTCATGAGATTATGACATTTAATATATTTTATTTAAAGAAAAGTTAAATATGTCTTACTCAAAGTTAAATAACTATATCATTTTTAATATAAGGTTATACAAAAGATAAGATCAACTATAACCACTCATTTGAAATCTAATTTTTTTTCTTTATTATGGTAATTTATTTGTAAATTTTGGGATATATAAAATTACACTAAAGTTTTATACAATGAAGATGTAGAAATTTATTTAATAGATGAAAAATGAATAAAATATTTTTAATTAAAATGTTAATAACCATTAAAATACCAAAAAACTTGACCAAATATTATTGGTTAATTATATCTCTACTGTAATAATCCAAGGTTCAAATTATTTACCATTTTTAGGTACATGGAAAATATTATGACCTTTATAACATTTTATTTAAAGTGATGTTAAAGTTGTCCTATTAAAGTTTTAATAAATATAACATTTTTAATGTAGGATTTTATAGAATAAATATTATAATATAAATATTAGGTATCTTCTTAATGGTATTTTATTTTTAATTTTTACTAAACAAATAATTATATTAAAAAATCACCCAAAATTGATGTAGTAATTATTTTATTAATGGAAATATCAAATTAATATTATTAAAAATATCGAAATAAATGTTATTTGGGATAGTTAATATATACAAATAATTTTATAGATTACCTTGACCCATTTGGGATATAATGAAATATTTTTTTATAGGTTAACATCTTATCTTCATATTTTTAAAAAACCAAGAAATGAAAATTGTCAAAATTGACACTATTGATATTTTGTCAAAATAATATTTTATTAAATAATTTAAAAATAATAATTTATTTTTAAAATATAAAATAATTATGATATGGTCTAAAATATTTTAAATTTTTTATTTATGTTCTAATTTACAAAAAATTATTAAAAATTACACTTTTCTAATATTGGAACGTTTGTTACCTTAGTTAAAATTAAAATAGAATAACTAATGGTTAATTAAAATGATAAGGTATAAATTCATAGAAAAACTTGTCTTAAATTTATTAATTGATAATATTAAAACACTATATCATATCATATTTTAAAATATGACATTCGGAAGTTTGTTTTGATGTGATTTGATTTTATTATAAATTAATATTTCTAGATATCCCAAATGTGCCCCTCACTTCAATTATAAAAGGGAACCTCCTCCCTCACTTCTTAACTTCAAATTGAGACTTCATGATTTGATATCCCCTACCCATTTTATTTATCAGATTCCCTAGTTAGTATATAGATGTTCTAGTCTTCTCAAATGACTAACTCTAGTTCCTTTAAGAGGAGATCTAGAGGGAGATCGTCGAAGAAGAAGTAATCTCCTCTACTGACTCTTTGAAACTAATTTCTTCTTATTCTTCCTCTTCATTAGTTTTTTTACATTAAAAATTTATAAATATAGTATAACATATATTATTATATTTTATTATGATTATGGAACAACCATATTACACCTTCTATCCATTTTAGAAAAAACGAAATCACCATGCATGCGTACATATGGCTTACCATCTCCACACCTTGGTGTAATATGTTTTTCCTAACCACTTTATGTTTATGGGTATAATTATGGATATATATATAAATATACAGTTATTGTAACATGATATTTATTCTAGAACAACAAATATACCATTCACTTCCATACTTTTTACTACTAAGTAAATGATACCATTGCTCGTATATACGTACAACCTACCATCTCCACAACATGATGCATTTCATTTCCATTTACACCATTCATGAATGATTATATAAATGTATATAATGAATAAATATGATATATACTTCCTTAATATAATTATTTAAATGATTTTACTATATCCTTTTCACAAGAATTTGGACTTATATGAAAAAACATGCATGAGAAAATAAAGCAGTTAACACCAAAAGAAGAGTAAAAATGAAATATTATTAAAAGAGTGATAATATGATCATATAATATATCATGAATATAAATTTGTTTCTGTATAATGTTTATAACACTCTTTAATCCATTATACATGAGTTTTTGATACATACAAAGGAACGCAGACATAAGGTAATGGATAATTTCCCAATATCACTATTAACCAAGATTGTTTATACATAAGAATTTACTGGGGTATATTTATCATCTATGTCTATGTTTCCAAAATATATATTATAAATTATCCTTTATATTATTCTACAATTTTCTAATGTCAATTTTACCGACAATTGAATTTTTACTAAATGGTATGGGAGGAATCTTTTGTCATTTTTGATATGAGGTACTTTTTGAATTATCAAGAAAACGTATAAGAAGAATGTTTTATTTTAACTTATATGAAATGAACAAGATTTTAGGATTTCAAGTTTCCTTGTTTCCTTAAATCTCCCCTTACAAGATTACAATGTTATTTTCAAAGAAAATGTTTTCTTTTAAAATTGCATGAAATTTTATGTTATGAAAATGTTTTCAAAGAAGAAAGGATATTTTCCTCAAGAATTATTTTCAAGTGATATCTAAAATGTTACTTATGTTTTAATGGGTATTTTTCAAGGATTTTATCACTATTATACCAATGGTTGATTTATATTTACGACATTTATGAAACCCATTTATTTTCCATGGGTTATGATTATGTTTGAATGATGTTTATGAATCCCATTTCATTTCATGGGCTCAGTTATGATTAATGAATTATGTTCTTATGGAACACATAAGTATGGTTTTCATTAGGTGGTGGGTGGGACTTATATCTCCCTATAATTAATTTGGTAATGATTAATATCTCATTAGATAGACCATATTAGAATGGTAAATGATCTCGGTTCAGTAATACAAGGATGTGATGGGAAATGATATTGGTTCAGTAATAGAGGGATAAAATGGGAAGTAAACTTGGTTCAGTAATACAAGTTTGGAATGAGAAGTGAACATGGTTAACTAAAGGACTTTTTCCACTATGATGGTCTGTTAAATGATCCTTGAATACTATGGAAATTATTTTCATTGATTATGTGTTATCCCTAATTCCATATTTTATACCGACGCTATTTTTTCATGGCTCTTGTTATTTTATGATTTATGCCTTATAAACTACCATGATTTATTCCATGACTCAATATTTTGACATAGGTTATACATTTTATTATTTTAAAAGGTTATGTTCATGTTTTTACATTCTTATGTTCATGTTTTTTTGGATATTTTCCTTCTTTATCCTTAATGATCATTTGATCTCACCCTTTTCATATGTTTTCTTTTCCCGAGGATATAAAGAAAAATAATCGGTAGGAAAACTAAAGGGTAAGATCTTTATGGGAGATGTGGAGGATTTTGCATCAAATTAGAACAATGTGTTCAAAGTTTCAAAAGGCACTAAACTAATACAGTCTTTAGGAATCTATTTATGTAATGAATTAATTATTCCAAAAAAATTAATTTAATTTAAATCTACACGAATAATAGGTCATTATAGATGTTCTATTATGGAGGTGATATGGTGGTTGTTTGGTTGTGATTTTTGGGTGGCATGGAAATGGTTTTATAGGAATGATGAGAAACTTATGATGAATGGTTTCATTATGCTAGATGCCTGAGTTGGGATGGAAGAAATAATTATTTAATAATGATTGATATGGATGGGGTTTGGTCCTATTAATGGTATAGAAAAAATAAATAAATAAATAAATGAAAGGCTGTGTGGTTTTATATTTTTGGTTCTTTAAAATGAAATTAATGGGATGTTTAATGTAATTGGTTAGAAATTTGAAATATGGTCTATGACTTGTGTGTTGTTTTTCATTTAGAGGTGTAAGAAAATGTATGGACCATTTTAGTTGGTTAGTGTTTAGTTGTGAACCTATATTTTGGGCTTGTGTGTGGTCATTTGTATATAATTTTTTATTCTTTATGATTTATATACGCACCCCACCCACTTCAAGCACTATTTTCAGACACCTGTATATTCACACATGGTGTATTTTTCTAACATCCCGGTGATGAGGATGGATGGATGGATATCCATTATCCCACAATATCTCTACTAGGTGAGTAGATATGCATATGGTATGATGGTTAGATCTATTTTAGGGAACTAGGTAATGACCTATGTGTTTTTTAGTGAGTTTTGATATGACTGTGCTATGGGGTAGTGACCCATTTGTTTTTATGTGGTATATGATATGACCATGATATGGGGAGGCATATGGTGGGGGTAATGCATTGTTAGAGGAGGGTATGAGGTTTAATTCCTTCATGTTCATGATACCTTACTACTTTTCTTATGGTTGTGATGTGATGTCCTATGTGTTTTTGGGAAAGATGAGATGTGACCATGCTATGGGGAGGTGGTCTAGGTATCTACAATCATGATGTGATGAGATCGTGCAGTGGGGTGGCAATATATGTTATTTAGAGGATATGGGAGCTCCAAGACATACATTATTGGGGTGTTAAGGTAGAAAATAAATGGGAAAGTGGTGCTGGGTACCTTTTATTGATATGCTTCTTATTAGGTTATTATACATAGCTTGCATTATTTTGCGAGCATGCCATGGTGAGGTTGGGATACATATTTGTCCTGTTTAGGTGCTGTTAGTTATACTATTTTCTCTTGGGTCTATTAGTATTATTATTTCACATGTTAATGAGAGAATTTGTTTTTCCTACTGAGTATATTTGTATGCACACCCTACATATATAAATGGATTTTCAGGTTTTTAGAAGGAATACGTAGACTGTGCTGGACATTTCTAGCTTGGACCTTTGGATATCTCCCATGTCACTACTTTATATTTTATTTTGGGTATTTACATGATAGGATTTTATCTATATTTTTTTAATAATACATACATTGTGGGATAGTTTTGGTTTTTCTTATATTATCTCATGGAGTCTCAGGTGGAAGATTCATATTTTCTGAAAATCATACATTATTTTTTAGGGTAATGACTCTAATTTCTTGATATTTTTATACCCTCAATTCTAGTTGTCTACCCAGCGCCTACAAGAGTCAGGAATCAGGGGTCATTATATATCCTCCCCCATTATGGTATCTTTGGAGAGAGGGGGTCATGATAAGTTGTTTCCTATGATGATGGTGGAGATCCATCAGTGTTTATTGGTGAGAGGGACCCTCATATTGTTTAGAGGTATGTTTAATCCTTGTCTTCCTTGATAGATGATATGTTATTGAGTTCATCAAAAGTTCAACAATCAATGTTTCCTAGGGTTGTAGAATAATATTATGATGCCTTTCTAGAGGAGTTCATAGTGTTATCCCCTCGATGGAAGATCAATATGGGATCAATCTATTTGCAGGCATGTCTCCTATCTCAATGTCTCTATATAGGATGAAGCCTTATGAGTTGTGAGATATGTCTGTAAAAATCAATGATATGTTACAACATGGTTTTATTTGGACGAGTGTGTCACCTTGAGGTGAACCAGTTTTGTTCGTGAAGAAGGAAGATTATGGTTTGTGACTTGATATCAATTATCAGGACTTAAGTAATGTGATGGTGAAGAAGTGATATCCACTACTATAGATTGATGATTTATTCATCAGTTAAAGGGAGAAAGTTTCTTCTCAAAGATCGATCTATGATTAGGATATCATTAGATTCAGGTGAACTATGATGATATTTAGAAGGCTGATTCCCATTTTCATCGTGGGTATTATGAGTTAACTTTGATTTTTTTTGGTGTTATGAATTATCTAGCTATGTTTATGAGGATGATGAAGTCAGCATTCAAAGAGTTATTATATAAGATCATGGTGGTTTTCATAGATGAAATCCTTGTGTACTCTATATCTGAGGAGGAGCACGAAGAGTATCTATGTTCTATTTTGGGGTTTATTTTTAATGATAATCCATTCATGCTTTTTTTGAAGTGTGAGTTCTGGGATCGTGAAGTCTGTTTCTTGGGGCATGTTTTGTCCTAGTAAGGAGTAGTTTTGAATACTTAAAAGACAACAGAGATTGTTTCTTGGGCTGCCCCTAAGATAGTAGAAGAGGTGGATAGTTTTCTTCGTATTGTAGGATATTATAGGAGGTTTGTATCTGGTTTCTCTTAGGTTTCAACTCCTCTGATAACCTTGTCCCAGAAAGACTAGGTGTTCTTTTGAACTGACCAATTTCAAATAGATTTTGAGTACTTGAAGGAGATGTTATTCAGAAATCCCATCCTTTTTTCTAATAAAGGGAGTTCAGTTTGAGGTCTTCTATGATGATTTACATATTTTATTAGGTTGTGTTATGATTTATTATATATAAGTTGTTTCTTATGGGTCTTGTAAGTTACATCCCCATGAGCGTAAATATGCCACCCATGAACTTGAGTTGGTGGAATTTGTGTTTTATTTGAAATTGTTGTGACCTTACCTCATCAGAGAGTATTTTGTGATTTTTACCAACCGTATAGACCTAAGGTATATCTTCTCCAAGTGTGAATTGAACTTGCATCAACATTGGTGTATGGAATTCTTACAAGATTATGAATTTGAGATTTCATATACCCTAGTAAAGGGAAATTTTGTATCCAATGAACTAAAAAATAAGTCACATAGTTATGCCATGCATGAATTTGTAGATTCATAGAGGGTGATGGAATAACTCTTAGTGATTCATCTAGATATCGGATAGGTTGGAGGCATAGGTTGACTTTTCGAGATAAAAGTGTAGTTGTCTTTGGTGCAGTAGGTGGAGGAGTCCCAATTTGAGGATTCTGAGGTTGAGGTATAGAGAGATCGAGTTGTTTTTGACTATGTACCTTATGGTTCATATGAGGATGAACAAAAATGGGTGTTATTACATGGAATGGTTTTTATTCCCTCAGCAATGCATGACATGGTTCTCCTTAAGTTCCACATCTCCCCTTTGTAGTTACATATTGGCATGGAGAGGATGTACCAAGCTATGACGGGTTAGATTTTGTGTCATGGTTTAAAACATATAGTTGTAAAGTTTTTTCATGATTTTTGGTTTTACATTGGGTGAAGGATGAGTATCATGTACCCAGTGGTTTGATTCTACTGTAAGATGTTACCTAGTTGAAGTGGGAGGGCATCTCGATGGACTTCATTACTAGTTTACCTTGATCTCAAAGTAGATATGAATCTATATGGGTTATAGTGGACCATTTTATGATATAAAACCACTTTATAGTGATCATGGAGTCAAGATAAATGGTGTTTTTGTTAAGTAAATATCTAGATGTGGTGGTGTGAATCCATGGAGTCCCAAGGATGATCATTTTTTATCAGGATTGTCCTTTTACCTCCAGGGTGTGGAGAGGTATCCATCATGACTTTGGATCTCAGTTATGCCTTAAAAAGTATTTTCATCCATATATGGATGGTTAAATATATTAAACAATCCAGACTCTTTAAGACATGTTGCACTCTTTTGTGCTAGATTTTCGAGGTTCACGGACGAGGCAGCTCCCTCAGTTGAGTTTACTTACAATAATAGTTTTCACTAAACCATTGATATAGATCCATTAAAATATTTGAATGGATGACCTTGATGTTCTCTGTTGTGTTATACTGGGGTTGGAGAATCAATAATTCTCAGGCCAAAACTAGTATAGAATATGACATAGAGTGTTCAGGTAATTCAAAAAAGGATAAAGGTAGCACAAGATTGTAAAAAATACTATGAAGATCATAAAGGATACCTATGTATTTTTTTTGGAGATCCCATGTTTTTGAAGGTTACTTCTCATCATGGGAAGTGATGGTTTGGTTATAGAACTGACCTTTCCCCCCAATTGTTTGGGAATTTCAAGGTGTTGGCTTGTGTTAGAGTCATGGAATATCATATAACACTTCTCCCATAGATGAGTAGAATACATGATGTTTTTCACATGTCACAACTCTATCATTATCTTAATTATGACTCACATGTAATCTATTGGGGTGAGATCAATATTGATGATGATGGGAACATTATGGAGAAGCAGGTAGAGATCTTGAACCATTAGGAGAAGGTGTTGCATGGGTGTGATATTCCCTTAGTTCATGTCATGTGGCTACATGGTGGCATTGATGAGAATACCTAGGAATGTGAGTTGTTGATGAAGACTCAGTACATAGAGTTGTTTGATTTTTAGATCTTCTATTTTAATGTTGTTATCTTGTGAATTTTGACCTTTTTGGATTTTGAGATAATTCCCTCTCATTTCTTGTTAGTATACTCACTATTATTTGAGAGGTATCTCCCTTAGGAAAATATTTATGAGTTGGGTGTTTCTGTTTTTTGGTTTCATGCTATTCATATGATTTGATGATTGATCTCATGTGATGGTGAGATCCTTGAGAGGTATCTTGTGGTTGGCTGTTCAGATGACCACCTATTTCATTTCCTCCCTCGATTTGGATTTATATTCTCAAGGATGATAATGTTTTGATAGGTATCTAATATAAGGGTAAAAATCCATTTAGTTTGACTCTTATTAAGTTTTCAAAGCATGTGGGGGCTCATAGGAGGCCTAGAATAGGTTTTGAGGCGTTCGACTGCTAAAAGCTGGATGCAGGGAGAATTCATGATGTGTAAAGATTTCACATCATGAATGTGAAGTTCACAGCTTGTTTGAGGGTGTTTCATGGGGTTCTTCATGATGTGAATTAAATCAAGGTTAAATGGTTCAAGGTGACACATTTCAAGGCAGAACTTTAATCCCGATACTTACATGATGTGAAAATACACTTTGTAGTGTGACTTTATAAGGTGTATCTCCTTGAGTTTTCTTAAACCCTATGGATCTCTATTGATTTATCATCAATATATGGTGATATATTTAGTTTTTTTGAAATACACTAGATGGGGATTGATTATTAACCTTACATCTTCAATCCATGGTGATCTGAGGTATATTCTACCTCTTCTCTCATGGTTATTCTTTCTGGATCCTACTTTTTCTTATTTATATGTAATAGAGGTTTCTCTTCATCATTCTAAGGGAGTTTTCTTGATTGCTTGTTGGTGATATTATGAAATGGAATACTTGGAAGGATGCAACTCTTCTAGGAGGGGTGATCGTGATCTATGATGTGGGTCCATTCTTGTGCAAAGAATGTTGATGCATTTGAGGTAGGAGATTATTTTCTTCTCCTATTTATTTATGTGAAATCTTAAAGTTCTCACTCTTTATCAGTTTGGATGGAAATAGAATTACACTAATAATTATTGAACCAGATTAATAAATAATTGGTTGTATTAGTCTCATGCTGTTTCTTCCTACCATGATAATGGATTTCCTATTGATTTTATATATAGTGTTATACATATGTTATGCTTTTTATCATGTCTTTTTATGAAATGGATTAACAAGTTGTTCTTGATGGAAATTGGTAAAGAACATAAAGGTACAATTAATTGATTAATTGTCTTAAGAATTAAATAATAGCATGTTTGGATCCAGTGTTTCTTATAATTTGATGATAATAAAATTTATGCAATGTGAATTCTTAATTAAATGTGTTCTTCCTTTATAGAGGAATTTATAATGAATGAAAATCTTGATAAAATATTATTGAGAATGTTGATAATAATAAAAATACATTTTTATTGAGAATGGTTCTTCTTACTATTTGATTAAACTTGTTTTGATGATAAGAGTGTGTTTAAATTTTTATATCTTGTTATAGAATGACACCTTAGGTTTCACATATTTGGAACCTATTAATTATGAATCGGTTAATTCATGATAGAAAAAGAACATATTTTATGGTAAAGATAATTTCTAGATATTAATTTTATCATATTCTTGAGAAGGCTGAGTGATTTTATTTTGAAACAGTAAGATCTCATTTATGTGTGAAGGATGGATGCATTATTTCAGAGACTAGATTCCGCTGTTGGATATGCTTGTTTGCCTCCTATTACTTTTGTGATGTGTTCTAGATGTGATATTATCTATGTGAAGTGATATGGGTCAGGGAGGCCTGGATGTGATATGATCCTAGGATGGATGAGCCTGGGATGACTGATATGATGTGGGAGTGGAGGCCTAAATATAGCAGAAGTTGACACTGGTAATGGAGAGATACATAAAGATATGCATGTTGGTGTCTGGGATAGAACTAGAGATGATAAAACAGGTGGAATTTGGGATTACCCATTGATGTGATAATGAGAGTTGTGATACTCTCTTATGAATATATTAAATGGATCACGGCTAGGTTTCTTATTTTATTCTTATTCCTTTCCACACGGCTTGAGGCAGGTGAATATTCTTAGTTACATGTCTCCATTTAAAGGTATCATAGGATTGTTTTCCTAGAGTACCTGGATTATAGAATGATTCCAATAACGAATAAATAATTCTTAACCCACATGGTCGGTGTTCATCTAAAAAAATGATAGAAATATGTTAATCTTGATAAAATGTGGACTCAATTTGGATTATTTATGGAGGGATTGGACTTCACATTAGTGTATAATAAATGTTACTTGAAATAATTTATTAGTTAATTTAGTGTCTAATAAATTATGTAATGGAAGTAAGTGATAAAAATTGAATTAGTAATTAATGTATCTCTTTAAATTATTTTATTATTATAGGATATCTAGACTTAGAAGTGGTAGGTGAGAGTTTGAGTGATGTTAGCTATAGTTGAGTCTAAGATTAGGTTATTCCCATAGTGTGATTGTGAGCTATATTATATCCTATATATTCCATGATTTCAGGGAACTAACACCCATTGGACTCTAGGAGGGTGCTTTCCTCAACATACGATTGAGAGGATGGATGGTTGAATACCCCCTATAGTCATACTCTATTCTCTTGGTAGTTACTTGTGATGGTATGCACAATGGTTAGTTCCCCATATATGAGTGTAGAGGGATATGATGGATTGTGGTTATTCATTAACATGTATCCCCATATATATTATCCAAAGTATTATTATAGGTGTGACATATATAGGTTTTGATGTCTTGAGGTACTTACTCGGTGTATTAGATATGATGGATTGGGGTATAATACCCAATGTATGATAAAAGTCATATGGGATATAGTGGATTCCAAAATCTACTTGGTTACTAGATATTGTGATGTGATATGGGATACTGTGATGTTGTGATGCACGAGGCACATGTTGTGATCCCTTGCCTAGGTATCTTTGGGATGGATTATTTTTGAGAGAGGGATAAAGTCATGTGACACTAGGGAAGAGTAGAAAAAACATTGGGGATATGGGAGAATGGAACCCTTGATGTTTCATTATTATATTTTATTATCTCCTTTATGTGATACTTGGTGAAAGTGATCCATGATGAGGTTGGGAACTTAGTATACCTATTTAAGAGATGAGTTCATTTCACTTATATTCACTATGATTTAACATGATTTATTTATCTTTTACATGAGAGGATTTGAGGATGATCCTACTAAGTATACTATTATTCTCACCCCAAATTTATATAAGCTGTTTTTTATTTCAGTTAGAGTAGGTTGGAGATTAGGCTGGATATTAATAACTCTTTGTCTTTCAGGAGCTGTTTGGGATTTGTGGTCACTTTCAACTTTACCTTTTGATACTTATAGTTTTCCTTTACATTGGAATATTATTGTATTAAATTTCATGTTTTCACTTGGGATATATATATATATATATATATATATATATGTTTGAGCAGGTTTTGATTGGGGAATCGGTCTTATCTCTCTCTTATGCATGTTCTTTTAGAGGGTAATTCCTCCCATTTATATGTTCATTATACCCTCAGTGCTAGTCACCAACCTGTAGCCTAAAAAAGGTGATACTTGAGAAGTCACCATCTACCTTCTCTCACTTCCACCCTAGGAGGGGTACACTTTGGGGGGATGGAGTTGTGACATGCACAATGATGTATTCAATAAATAAAGTCTTCCTGTGTTTGATCAAGTCTCAGGAATGAGGATGAAAGTTTGAGGCTTAGAGGTCATGGAGGTGCTTAGGTGTATTGTTCAGTGGGTGATTGTTTAGTTTAGAACAATGAAATAGACTAGTGGTGTATGGAATTAGCAAATTTATAATTCAAAAATGTCTTCAGGAGTGGGGAATCATACTAAAATCAGGGGAGATGATCTGTTCGGTGATGCATGTGCCATCGTGTTTTTTGAGATTATTAGTGAAGTGAGGGTATTAGCTAATGTACCTCATATGAACTTGTGTATTATGTCTAAAATAAGGAGATACATGAACCATTTGGTTAATGACTACAATTTATGATGGTCATGAGCAGGTGGTGTCAAGTGTTTAGGTGGTTCCACTAGTTTGACTGTGAAATCGGAATGGTCCTAACTAGTGTGATATTGGGGTTGGAACATGCCTCTAGTATCAGTGGCTATTTTCATTCATGAGAGACTAAAGTGGAGAATTTTTGGGGATGAAAAGTGTATGGTGTATAGGTTTCAATGACTCATATTGGAGGGTGCTGGTGAAGTCTTCCAATGAAGATAGAATTGAGACCATTGTTAATTTTCTAATTTGAATTGGGAATTTATAGTTATAAATGTGTTTGAAATGATAGAGAATATTTTTTTTGAGGTGATAACTTTGGTAGATGAGGAACAAGGATTTATAGGGGTTTATGAAATTTTGTTTTATACGAAAGTGTCTATAGAGGGATTCTAGGCACCTAATCAGGTGGCACTGGGTACCCGGTGAGGTTATTAGGGGTATAGGGCCACTGAGTGGGATCATTGGATGGATAGTGAAGGTGTATTAGGTACTTAGTAGATCCCTGAGCCAATTTTTTGATATGGACAATTTTTAAAATTTAAGGGGTTTTGTTTTAAAACCCCCATGGTATTTTCCAACTTTATTTGACCAGAGCAAGGGGAGGGATCCATCATGACTCCTCTTACAGTTTATCTTCATTACCCCTAATTCATGGTGATTAGAGGTCTTAGGTTCATTAATTAAGGTGATTCATTATCATCTTGGTTTCTCAAATCATTCTCAAGTTGATTCCTTTGGCTTGGGATAGGGATTTGAGATATGATTTCAGCAGAGTATGGAAAAATCAAATTTTCACAATAAGGATTTTGTATGCAAGAGAAAGAGGAGGCTAAGGGAGGTTGATCACATGAAATGGTGCATTGTTCCATTATCAATAAGTTTTTTCTTTATTTTTTTTTTCCATTGAATAGGGATAGAATTTGTTGATATTTAAACATAAGATGCCGGGGATTTTAATGGAAGTGGGTTCAAATTATGTTGGGAGTGATCTTCACCCTATTGAATGAGGTATTGGTATTGTTATATTGTCCAGTGATATGTTATTCATCAATACCTAATTTAATCAATATGGATTAATTATGTTAACTAATTATATTTATTTTATAATAAATAATGTGGGATTTTGATAGATTTAGGACATTGAATGGATGGTTGATGGATCTTATGGCTAGAGATGAGCATAGACGAGAGTGGATAATGCTTGCTTGAGGGGAAACACCATGATTTAGGTGGGTGGTCCACTTCTTTCTCAATGGTATTTACTCATGTATCTTGCATCATATGAAATACAAGAAGTTCTAATTTGTTATAATACACTAGATATTGTTTTAAATTGAATTATTCACCACCTATGATATAAATTGAACTTGATAGACCCAAAATAGGTCCCTTAAGTGGTGGTAATTGAAACCATGGTCACTAATGTCTATTCTATATGTGATTTGGAATGTGAAACCTTGAATTCTGACAACGAGAATGTGTCTATTCTTGATATTTAACCCTAGAAGCCTTGTGTGGTGTCCTAGGATATCCCTTGGTGATAAATATCTTATTAATGTGATACTATAGGGTTGATGTCACATAGGATTAAAAAATTTAGTGTGGTAGTTCATTGAGAGAAATACACCTTTATGTTTTGTGTAATGATAAATTCTACGTGATTATTTAAAATTGATAAACCATTTATTTTTGTGATTTCTTGGTGGTACCTATTCCATACTAGTTACACTAGTGGTAACTCGTCCACCTAGTGAGTTATGTTCTTGGTACCTCACGAATCTAGAGCTAATAAGTTGATGGTACCCCATCCATCTTATGACATGATATTGATGGTGTTTTTTCCACCAGAATGGTTTCCTTGGTTGTAAATCATCAACATTGAGATTTTACATGGTGGTTCATCATCCACCTAAGTATTCATGTTGGTGGTATACCATCCACCCATGGGAGTTGTCTTGGTCATTCTCCCTCCACATAGGTATTGGTTCTGGTGCACCTAGATATTTTCATCAGTAGTGCCTTTTCCACAGAGAGACTTCTATTGGTGGTGCATCATCCAATGAGAAATTAATGATGGTGGTATATCATCCATCTAAGATGTTTATAAGTAGTATATAATCCAACAAAGTATGGGTAATGGTGGTTTATTTTTCACCCAGAGTTGGAGTTGCCTCATTCACAAGTTGACGTCTCATTTTCCTTTGACATGGATTTGTGATAGATCATTCACCTTGATGGATTATGAAAATGATGCATCATTGAACTAGAATATTTAAAGGTTATAATAGATTAAAAAACTAGTGAGATCAATTTTATGTTTTTTTATGTTGATGATATACTTATGGAATATATTGACATTAACTTTTGGCTGAGACAGAATTAATAATCAACTTGATATGAAATACCTTTGGGATTTTTTTGTTTTTTAATGCATCCAAGTTCATTGTGATTATTAATGTGGTATTATTGGATTTTTTAAAATAGGATATATTAACAAGATACTTAATTAGTTTTATATAATTTTTATATTCCACTTGTACACTACTAATTTTTTAAAGATATAAATGAGATAAAAAAGGTCTCATATGATTCTGCTATGGGAAATTTTATATATTCTAAAATTTTTATTTTCCTTGATATTTATTTTTATGTTAATGTCTTGGTGTTATGATTTAGTAATATTGAATCCAACTAACTCGGATTAACATGATACACCATCCAAGATGGGTCATCATAAGGCTAGAATCATATTCCCAATCACCATTGGCTAGAGACAAGAACCTGAGTATCAACACAAAAAACCATGGGAAAAATTTCATTATAAAATAAAAACACAAAATTTATCTTGTTTAACAAGATAAAGATAAAAAACCATAGTATATAATAGAAGAAGAGGTACATGTCAGACCCAGTTTTTCATGTCTTTGTTTTGATATGGTATATTGGAAATCCTAATCATTTTCTTGGGTTTTGGGTGATATTAATGTTGAGTTTTGTATTTAAAAAATTTTATAATATCCTTCTTTGGGTTCCCCATTTCTTTTTTGGGAGTTTTTGGAGAAAAGGAAGTTACTTTATGATTTGAGACAAACCATGAGCCCATTTCCAGATTTAAAACAAATTTTGTTTCTTTTATAACTCCTTTATATTTCAAAAATTTTCACCAATTACACTTCCCAATTAGTGTCAATTGACATATTAAAACCAACATATCCTTTTTTTACCCTTTAATAATTCTTAATAATGGTGAATTTGGGTTATTTATTCAGGTATTGGGCCACCCTGTGGGCCCATTTACTGTTTTAAGAAAATAATTTGTTTCTTTAATATGTAATTAATTTTTTAATAATATTCAGTGATTCCACCTCACACAAGATACCAGGAACCCTAGGATAACCCCCATGTTCCATTTGTCCTTTTTGGAGCTAATCGTAGTCGCAGATTAGGGAAACACATCTCAATGTTTCTCAAATCGTCCAGATTTTCCAAAGGTAATTTGTCTCATTCATAAATCATTATTTATTCACTCTTTTACCACAAAATATTCTTCCACTTGTTATTTCAGACCTATGGAGACTCTCTAAGTAGTTTAAATCCATTAAATATCCTATAAGGGTGTGGATCCAATGGAAGACAAATATTTTTCTAGATTCCTAGGTGAGATTCCTTCTCCTTTCTCTTCCCTCTTCCTCCTCCTTCCATTATTTTTTGATTATATCTTCTCCCCTGGTTATTATAGACATATGGTTATTTTATACCATGATTTTTTATGGAGTTTTTGTTCATTTGGGTATGTTTTTCATATGTTTAGGGTTTATAGAACCTCATATGGTGATATCGGGTGTGCGTTTCCAATCCACCAAGAATTTGTGGTAGGATATCATATTATAATTTAAGTTTAATCATTTTATTGATGTTAAAACCTGATATATATATATATATATTTTGTATTTTTTCCATCCTTTTGATGATTTTATTGGTGTAAAAAACGGTTGTTTAAGCCTTGTTTTGTGAAAATTAATGTTTTTTTGTTATAAAAGAGCACACAAAGTGTTTGTTTATATGTTCTGTTATCTTTCAAACCTATTTTGTGATGTTTTGAAACTATTTTTGAGTATTCTGAACATTTTTCAATAAATTTAATAAATTTATGGCATGTAAATGGTATTTAATCTGTTTTCAATTGCTTAAAATAAGTTGTTTTGGTTAAAAAGTGCATGCTATGTGTTCGGTAAATTGCCCAGTTGGTTTTTATGTGCCTAGAGCAATTTAAAATGATTTTTTGAGATTTATAAATACATTTTAAGCATTAAAAATGGTATTTTGGGTCCTTTTATGGATTTCCAAAGTAGTTTTGGTTTTATAAACAAATTATTTTTTGGTGGTAAGCACGATTTGGCCCGAGTTGCCGAAAAATGGCTCGTTTGGAATCTTTATAAAAATGGTCATGCTTTGGATGTGTAACCTGAATTTTTTAAGGGAATTATGAATTTGGTTTGATGATGTAGATGGTGTGTATACACCACTTTATTAATAGTGAAATTTGTACCTTTGGAAAAATTTAGTTTTGAGAAACGCTTAAAGGCCCGTTTGGAAACCTCATGAAAAATGGTGAAATTGTTTATTATGAAAAACTCCTATGGATGTTTCTCATGAAAGACTTGTATTTATATAATGGATGTGATTTCATTACCTATGAATCATTTTTATCCACTATGATAGTGCCATAGGTTTGAATCTTTAGGTTCCTTTTGATTAATGGCATGATATCGATCATTGGAGTGACTAAGGGTGATGTCTATTGTAAATTATTATATATATATATATATATTGTGATTGGATGATCAGATGGAATTATTTGGCTCACCCCATTAGATAATTGAGACATGTTAACTTTTATTATTGATAGAATATTATAAGAATGATTTCTACACTCTTTGGTTATGGTACTACCCAGTGGCCCATAATAGGTGGATATATTGGGTTTATTGCTGTGGGATTTTCCCTTAGGCTAGCTGAGAAAGGATATCCGAGTGTAATGAGCATTTTGATTTCATCATGTGTGAGATGTCAACAGGGATGAGGTCTCACATATTGGTGTATTTTGGATTATTCTTGATCTCTTAGGTTCACCCATGTCTCTTTGGATTTCAGTTTCTTGCAATGATGAATATGATACTTGTATGTACATTTATATTTCCCTTATTATGTGATTACTATCATGACTTATTATGTATTTTTTTCTTGTAAAGTGGTCAAATGGTTTTGATAAGGATTATGAAAATGGTCTTCAAATGATTTTTTTATCCTCTGGTACAAATATGAAAATTTAAACATCACTTTCCCCTTTAAAATGCTATTGTCACACTAGTTGAACGAATCTAGTTTTGGGGATGATGGAAATGGGTTGTACTTTGTTTTTAATAATCATGTAGAAAACCATAATTTTATATATTTTAGTTAAAAATTTAAATTAATTTTTCTTTTATTTTAAATAATGTGTATTGGTAATAGATTATCGGGCTAACCTACTGAGTTTTAATACTCACACCTATAGTTATTTTTTTTATCCCTTTTGAAGGTTTTATCTTGAGTTTGATCACCTTGATCAATGTATGATCATTGTGTTGGAGAGTGAACAGAGGGTTCACATGAAGTTAGTTGGTCATCAGGTCTGGTTGGTTTAGTTGTATCATTCTGTTGTACTCCATGTTTTGTTGTATTCATGATGATTAGTTCCGTTTTTATAAATGCATATTAGGATGCCCTTTTATTTACACTGTTGATTTTATTATTTATATTTGGGAAAAATCATTCCCTTATCTACTATAATAATTCCATCAAAACTTGTATCCATCCAGGGAGGATCGGGAATGCCTCTCGGGACATGTCACAGAGTGGCCTGAGTGACCGGTTTAGGGTCGAGCTGGACTGGTTCATGATAAAATGGTATCAGAGGAGGTCAGCTCCTAGAAAACCATTCTTTTTAGATAAAACTTTATTATTTGGGGATTTTAATGTATATGGAGTAGGATTGTCAGGAATTGAGGGGTAGATTTTGGAAGAGCGTTGTGAACTCTTTCTCATTCTGATCCTCAGGTTTCCATGGGAAGTCCGATTTTATTAGTGTATTTGGTTCTTATTGATTGTTTAGTGTTGGGATACGATAAGGGGAGTTGGACTAATGGTATCCATGAGATCACAGGTCCTAGAAATCCAAGTGGAGCTGGGGCATATTCCTAAGAAGTCTCTTTGTGTTGGTGGTGTGTTTGACATATGGCCGTGAACCATATAGTCAAGTCACCCATCGACACTAGTTCCCTTTTGTTGGTCTCTTAGAATTTTCTTGAATTCAGAATTATGTTTTGAATATCACTATGTGAGAATTGTGAAAATGGGTTTTAAAGGAATGGTTGGTTGTTGAAAAGTGAAAAATGGGTTTTTAAAATTTAGTATGATAAAGGTTTTGGAATGTTGTGTTTTGTGAATCAAATCTTTTGGATAAAGAGGAAATGATTTAACAGGATTGAGATTCCTTGATCTAAACATATGGTTTGTTGAAATGAAATGATTGGAAAGCATAGATTATTTTAATGTGATTCTAGATTTTGTTGTAAACATGATATGTTGGGCTATTGAAAAGTGTATGAATCTAATGAATTGGTTTTGTAAAGTGGTTTTTGAGTGGTTTGTGTTTTTTTGAAAAGGGTTTTAGTCTTAGTGGATATCAGATTTTGAAATAAGACCATGCTGAATTTTTGAAAATGATTTTTTTACTTGGTGGTTAGTGTTCCTTTCTATGGTACAGGATTTTCAATGTTGTTTTAATGGGTTGGTTTAAAAAATTAGGTTGTTTTTTAGCCTTTGGTGTCTTTATGAGTTATTACATTCATGGTTTTATATGGTAATGTGGATAAATTACCATTACAGAGTGGAGGATGGGTGCCTGGGGTAGCATTGAAACATGAATGTGAGTGAGACTCTAATGAACACCAAAGGTGAGTGTTTAACCAACCAAGTTTGTTTAAAATTGAAGATGTTTTCAAAAGGAATGTTTTGATGTTATAGTGTTGTGTTTTCTTGTGTTAAAATATTTTCAACTATGTAGTATTTGGTCATGAGGGTTTTTGTTATTGACTTAGTCTTGATTTGGTTCTTGGTTTTTATTGTTTATTAGGTGTCCTTTTGAAGCTTCTATGGGTGATTGTATTGCGATTGCAGATGATTCCCCATTACTAGAATTTCCAGCTGATCAACCTATGGATTTAATTCTTGAGTTTAATAGACTAAATACACCTCTCTTTTATGGAGAAGTGTGTAGCACCCCCGGTTTGAGGTATGTGGAATTGTTTTATGAATATTTATGTGTTTGAAGTGTATTGGATGAGTTGGGAAGTGGCTGGGAGAGTTTGGAATGGTTTTGGATGAGTTTTGAGGGATTTAAAGGGGTTCACAGTTTGAGCACGGTTAGTAGAAACTATGCAGGTTCCCCAGGAAACCGTGCATACCCTTGTTCTCAAGACAGTAGGCCTCACACGGCCTACACATGGTTTTCCAAACCATGCGAGGAAACCATGCGGACCCTTGCTTCCAAGGCAGTAGAGTGCGCATGGTTAGCGCACAATTTGTCAAACTGTGCAGGCTAACCATGCGACCACTTAAAATCAGGGTTATAAAACCCGAGCTCACTCGAGATTGCCTCATTTCCCACAAATCCTCCTCCTACTTGAACCTCACTCTGGATTTTTGGTTCTCAAGGGTTTGAGGGGCTCTCCCACATGTTTTGGAAGTGATTTGAAGGGGGTTCAAGGTGGTTTCTCCTGGGTAAGTCACTCCTCTTGGTTTCCTTGTGTTTTACTCTAGATCTACTTCCCTCTCTTTCATGGTTTTATAGATCAACACTTGTTGTGTGTAGATCTAGGTTTGGAGTTTACTTGGATGTTAATATTAAGGCTTGTGGATGTTAGGGGATGTGCTCTAGAGAGGTTTTAATGGCGCATTCACCGGATTTGAGGCACGGTTGTTCGTGGGTCGATTTCTCAGGAACCCTAAAGATAGGTGGATTCTCTCTTGAGTCCACTTGGTTATATCTAATGGTTTTGGTTACAATTAATTTGTTGTGATTGAAATTAATTGTGTTTTGATGTTTAAAATTGGTTGAAAATCCCTTGGGTGATGTTTTGGGGATTTTTGGGAAAAAGTAGGTTTTGTGGTGAAATGATATGGTTGTGGATTTTAAAATGAAGATTTTAAAATGGGATGATATGGTGGATTTGTGAAAATGTTTGATATAAAGAGTTTTCAAAAAAAGGGTTGTTTTATTGAAATGTTGTTTGGCATGGAAAATTGTTTTAAATAAATGGGTGATTTATTGAAGTGGATTGATATGCAATGGAATTGGTTGATTGCATGTTGTTGTGACCATGGTGGTTTTTATGCTTGGTTTGGATTGATTGAAATGTTGTGTGGAAGTGGGAGGGAAGTCTCACTATAAAAAGGGGATGGATAGTGGTAGGAAGAACCACCATATAGTAGTGTTCGGGAAGTACCACTAGTTGTGAATGGGTGAACGAGTTGGGTGGAAGTCCCACCATTTTGATTATTTTGGTGTGAATGGGTGAACGGGTTGGGCGGAAGACCCACCATTTTGGTTTCTTGTTGTGCATTTCTTTGGAAGATGGAATCGGTGTGCTAATGTGTGAATGTTGGGATGATTGTGGCTTTTTTGGTTGGATCTCCATTGGTTTCTTGGTCTGGGTGTGATGGCTTGGTAAGAGCATGGTTGGCTTATAGTAATGGTTGCACTTGTGATTATTTTATATAAACTGTTTTATATAAATGTGCTAATGGTTTTACCCTAGTGGCGCATGTACGGAAGTCATTTGGGGAAATCCTACTGATTTTTAGTTCTCACCCCCTGCTTTGGCACTATGGTGTCTTTGCAGATGTCATGTACCATGACGTGGGCAAAGGTAAGGCATCACCCAACTTTAGTGGAGCATTGTGATCCCTTGGTGGAGCTTGGAGCTTGGTGCTTGGCGTGGAGCTGTGGTGGTGTCATAGCTTTTGGTGTTTGGTTGTTTAGTTTCTGCAGTGTACTCTGATGTTGTGAGGACATGTCTCGTTTTATGGGTTTTGAGTTGTGTTGTGGAACAAATTGGTTGTCTTTTGGGAATGCATGGTTGGGTAATGGAATTGATGTACATCATATAGTGGCTGTTAGTGGATGGTTTGGTTGGTTTTGTCTTATGGAAAAATTGTTCCCCAACTTGTTCTTGAAGCCCACGACATTTATTTCCAGCCTTTGGCGCCTTGGGAACATCGCTTAAGTCCAAGTATCCCTCACCGCCTCCTCAATACAGTGAGGTAGGGGCGGGGTGTTACATGTGGTATCAGTTTGTTCGGTCCTTTAGAGTTGATTATCGGGTTTGGTGTTGACATTCGTTGTGTTACATTCCTTGAGTCGAGATGGTATCAAGGGGTAGGAATGTCAGAACATGGAATGTATAGCATAAAAGGACATAGCTAACCATTTTATGTTGAAATTCAAGTTACCAGGGAGTTGGGTACATAAGTGTTTTGAAGACACTTATAGGCATTGGATATCTCATTGTCGTGGGTGTAGCCAATGAGATGAGAATGGCTTGCGTGGTAGAAATGACTTCCCCCTAGGATGCATATTTCATTAGGGGTATAATGATTTATGATGTGATAATAATATGTGAAATTGTAATGTGAATAAATTGGTATTTTGAAAATGGTTTGGTTTTCAAAATGGTGAAACATGGCACATGAGGAAAAATGTGAACTGGTGGAAAGCCTTGTTGTGATAGTATTGTGTAATGTGATTTGAAATGGGATTTCATGATGTCTAAAGAAGTGATACTCATGGTTGTTTGTTTTCTGTTTATAAAAATGGCACTGGGTAGGCGTTGTAGAGACCAACTGGAGGAGGATGCTAAAAATGTGGTAGAACCTGAGCCTCAGGTGAACTAGTAGCTAGTGCAAAGTATAGTGCATGCTTTCCAAGCTATGGGAGGTGGAAATAAAACAGATGAACCAAGGCATAAAAATCATACAGTTCAGTTTCAAAGGTGGAATCCACCCATCTTCAGGGGTGATTTAGAGCCAGAAATGGTAGAACCATGGTTGAATCGAATGGACAAGATCTTTGAGTTCTTGGGAACTCTGGTAGAGCTGAAAGTGAATTTGGCCACATATATGTTGGAAGATCTTTCCCTTCAGTGGTGGGAGTTGGTATTCCATGCAGGGAAAGAAGAGGGTATGATATTGGAGGGTTTTCGGGAATTTTTTAATAAACAATTCTACCCCCATACGTTTAGAATTTAGTGTACGAGTGATTTCTTCAGTTTGAAGTAAGAGCTTATGTCGGTGACGGAGTATGCAACTAAGTTTATGCACTTAGTGCAGTTTGCACTCAAGGTGGAGGGTAGCACATCATTGAAAGAAAGGATCTTTGAAGCGGGGTTAAGGCAAGAAATCCATTCAAAGATAGTGGTGCTGTGTATAGATGATTACACAGAGATGGTGAATAGAGCCTCGGTGGCTGAGCAGGATTTGTTGGGCACTCCAGGCGGAGGAAGCGTTGTGGTACCCATGGGGAATAGTGGGAACTCTAACACTGGGTTCAACCGGAAGAGAGACACTTATTCCTAGGGTGGGAATATGGCATATAATCCAACAGTAGGATCAGTAAATCTTCCTCCGAAGCCCCAGAGCAAGCCAAGATGTTTTCAGTGTGGTTCGATGAGCCACATAAAGACGGATTGTACGACACAACCTCGAGCATGTCATAATTGTAAGCAGATGGGGATTATGAAACATTATTGTCGGAATTCTCCAAGGTCGGGTGCACCTGACACTCCTCAGGGATCGTAGATGTCGCATGCTTTGATGGGATGGGGACAGTAACACACCCCTCGTCAGCAGAGTAAAGTGGGTCATGGTGATTCTTGGAATACCACGATACCTCAGCAGAGAAATAAAGAGCTGAGTGTGGTAAGAAAACATGTGTTTGGAGATGAGAAGGTTGTGGTGGATGGTCAGTCTGGAACATCCATGGTGCAAGGTACTATTCTTTTAAATTCTACCTTGATGCAAGTGTTTTTTGATACGGGTGCTTCACACTCTTTTATTGCTGCACGTGTGGTCGATTTGCTGGGTTTAAGGGTAGAAATGATGCCCACAGTTTTGAAACTTCAACTCATTTGGGTCGAAGAGAGTGTCGAGACTTCTTGTATAGAGAATGTTATATCATTGTGGGAGAGTTTGATATAGTGTGGCATTTCTCAATATTTGAAATGGATGGGTATGATGTAATCCTGGGAATTGATTAGCTGGTGGCATTTAAGGCCCACATCGATTGTGATGTGAGAACAATGGCTTTTAAGACACACAATGGCGTTAGACATCTCTTTAGAAGAAAGAAGCATCTAAGGCAGGGTGCAATGGGTTTGTTGGTACCAACAGTGGGTATGTTATCGTACCAGTTGGCGGTTTTTTCGTCGGAATCGGTAGAGGGTGTTGAGCAGAGTGTTCCTCCAGAAGTGGTGGATCAGTTCATGGATGTTCTTCCAGAAGAATTATCTGGGTTACCTCCCATAATAGAAGTGGAGTTTACAATTTATCTCCTTCCAGGGAACATTCCTATCTCACTTCCGTATTATTGGATGTCACCTGGTAAATTGTGGGAATTGAAAATCCTGTTGGAAGATCTATAAAGAAAAGGGTTTATCCGGCCTAGCACATCTCCGTGGCCAGCACCGGTGTTGTTTGTGAAAAAGGAATATGTAATTTTGAGGCTATGTGTTGATTATTGTAGACTTAACCATGTTACGATAAAGAATATATACCCACTTCCACAAATTGATTATTTGTTCGACCATTTGAGGGGAGCCCAATGGTTCTACAAGATCGACCTGAGGTCGGGATATCATTAATTGCGGGTGAGGAAGGAGGACATTTCTAAAAAAGCTTTCAGAAGTAGATATGACCATTATGAATATGTGGTTATTCCCTTTGGTATAACGAATGCGCCAGAAAAGTTTATGACATTGATGAATCAGATATTTCAGAGATATCTGGACTCATTTGTGGTGGTGTTTGTCGATGATATTCTGGTGTATTCAAAGACAAGGGTGGAGCATGAGCAGCACTTTGTGACAGTGCTGGGGATCTTGAGGGATCATCGGTTGTATGCCAAGTTGTCAAGGTGTGACTTTTGGATACAGGAAGTTCATTTTCTTGGCCATGTGATTTCTGAAAGGGGTGTTTCAGTGAATCTAGAAAAGATAGAGGCTGTTGTCTCGTGGCAACCGCCAAATAATGTGGTTGAGATACGGAGTTTTCTTGGTCCATCTAGGTATTATCGGCATTTTATTCATGATTTTTCACGTTTGGCTTCGCCGATGATAGATTTGACTAGAAATAATGTTCCATTCTAGTGGAATTAACAGTGTCATCAATGTTTTGAAGAGATAAAGGGTCGCCTTACATCATCACCAATCCTGGTTTTTACAGAACCAGGAAAAGGGTTCGTGGTGTATTGTGATGCAACGGGATCAGGGTTGGGGTGAGTTCTCATGAATGGGAATCATGTGGTTGCGTATGGATCATGACAGTTGAGGGTGAATGAGAAGAACTACCCAACTCATGATTTGGAGTTGGCATCAGTGGTCCATGTGTTGAAAGTGTGGTGTCATTATCTATTCGGTGAGAAATTCATGGTATATAGAGATCATAAGTGCTTGACGCACATTTTACCACAAAGGGATTTGAACTTGAGGCAAAGGAGATGGATGGAATATCTCCAGATGTTTTATTTTGACTTAATATACACATCAGGTAAGGAAAATCTGGTGGAGGATGCATTAAGCATAAAATAATATGCTCATATGGTGAAACATGCATCAGACCAGTGGCAGTTGATGTCAGTTATAACTGAGATGTGGTTGGAATGTGAGGACCAAGGTGATCGAGATGTCTTCTTTTCTGTTTTTTTGATTTCGGACTTGGTTGGCCTGGTTAGAGAGGCATAGATATCCGATTCGGAGTGTGTGACCAAGGGGTTGAGACTCAATGGTGGGGAGACCATTGAGGGTTGGAAACTGAATGGAGATTCAGTTTTGTGTTTTCAGAATCAGATGGTTGTACTAGTTTCTTGTTAGGAGGATCTTCTTAGGGTGTATCATCATTCCAGGTTGGCTGTTCATCTTAGAATTAAGAAAATTTATAAAGAATTGAAAGCACAGTTCTGGTGGGCTGGTATGAAGAGAAGTGTGGCTGTGTTTGTTTCGAGATGCTTGACTTGTCAGCAGGTCAAGGAATAGCATCAGAGGCTAGCAAGAATGATACAGTATTTACCAATCCTTTTTTGGAAGTGGGATCATATAGTGATGGATTTTTTCATAGTTCTCCCAAGAATGGTCAGAAATCACGATGCCATCTGGGTGATAGTAGATCAGCTAACAAAGTCGGCCCATTTTATCCCGATTCGTGAATCTCAAACGGTGGAGGATCTATCCAAGATCTATATCATAGAGGTGGTAAAGAGGCATGGTGTTCCATTTTCGATTTTATCAGATAGAGATCTGAGGTTTACATATCATTTCTGGAAATCTTTACAACAAGCCCTTGGAATACAATTGACGATGATTATGGCTTATCACCCTCATACAGATGGTCAATCTGAGAGGAAAATAAAAAATTTGGAGGATATGTTGTAGGCTTGTGTCATGGATTTTTGTGGCTCGTGGGAGGAGAACTTGTCGTTGGTTGAGTTCTCATACAATAATAGTTATCAGGCATCCATACAGATGGCTCTATTTGAAGTATTTTATGGGTAACCATGTCATTCTTCACTATGTTGGGTGGAAACGGGTGAGTCCTCAACGGTTGTACCGAGCCTTGTCCAGGAGATGACAGAGAAGATCAAGTTAATCAAGAAGAGAATGAAGACAGCTCAGAGTTGTCAGAAATCATATGCAGATCATCGTCAACGGCCATTGTCGTTCTAGGTGAGTAATAATATGTTCTTGAGGATCTCTCCTAGGTAGGGACATCGTCATTTTGGGAAGCAGGGAAAGCTATCTCCAAGGTATATTTGACCTTATGAGGTTGTTGAGTGGGTTTGTGAGGTGGCTTATCATTTTGATTTCCCACCAGGGTTTAGTGTGGTGCACAATGTGTTTCATGTCTTGTAGTTGAAAAAGTATCATTCGGATCATGACCATGTGATTCAATGGGATCATGTTGAGCTAGAACCAGATGCGTCGTTGGTGCTCGTGCCTGTAAGGGTTGGGGATAGGAAAGAGAAAGTCTTTTTTGGTAAAAGAATCAGTTTAGTTCGTGTTTTGTGGCAACATGGTCGGATTCCAGAGGAGACTTGGGAGTGGGAGAAAGAGATGGTCGGGCAGTGGCCTGAGCTCTTTCTTCAAAGGGCAGGTTCACTACTTTCCAAGGATGGAAAGTCCAATGGTGGGGAGAATGTAGCACCCCCGGTTTGAGGTATGTGACCCTTTTTATGGATATTTATGTGTTTAAAGTGGATGAGATGAGTTGGGAAGAGGTTGGGAGAGTTTGGAATAGTTTTGGATGAGTTTGGAGGGATTTAAAGGCGTGCAAGTTTTGAGCACGGTTAGTGGAAACCGTGCGGGTTCCCCAAGAAACTGTGAAGACCCTTGTTCTTGGGACAGTAGGCCTCGCATAGCCTACACACGGTTTTCCAAACCATGCGAGGAAACCGTACAGACCCTTGCTTCCAAGGTAGTTGAGTGTGCATGATTAGTCCACGGTTTGTCAAACCGTGCGGGCTAATCGTGCGGCCACTTAAAATTAGGGTTATAAAACCCAATCTCACACGGGATTGCCTCATTTCAGTCCAATCCTCCTCCCACTCGAGCCTCACTCAGTATTTTCGGTTCTCAATGGTTGGAGGGGCTCTCCCATACGTTTTGGAAGCGATTTGAATGGGTTTAAAGGTGGTTTCTCCTGGGTAAGTCACTCCTCTTAGTTTCCTTGTGTTTTCCTCTAGATCTACTTCCCTCTCTTTCGTGGTTTTCTAGATCTAC
Source organism: Viscum album (assembly GCA_963277665.1). Classification (NCBI taxonomy): domain Eukaryota; kingdom Viridiplantae; phylum Streptophyta; class Magnoliopsida; order Santalales; family Viscaceae; genus Viscum; species Viscum album. The sequence continues at coordinate 379,327,996 of OY728127.1, read as the reverse complement.
AATTTATGAGTGTAGATCTAGGGTTGGGGTTTCCTTAGATGTTAACATTAAGTCTTGTGGATGTCAGGGGAAGTGATCTAGAGATGTTTTCGTGGCGCGTTCACCGGATTTGAGGCGCGGTTGTTCGTGGGTCGATTTCTCAGGAACCCTAAAGGTAGGTGGCTTCTCTCTCAACTCCACTTGGTTAGAGATAATGGTTTTGGTTACAATTAATTTTTTGTTCTTGAAATTAATTGTGTTTTGATGTGTGAAATTGGTTGAAAATACCTTGAGTGATTTTTTGGGGATTTTTTGGGAAAAAGAGGGTTTTTTGGTGAAATTCTATGGTTTTGGATTTTAAAATTAAGATTTTAAAATGGGATGATATGGTGGATTTGTGAAAATGGCTGATGGAAAGAGTTTTCAATAAAAGGGTTGTTTTATTGAAATGTTTTTTGGAATGGAAAATGGTTTTCAATAAATGGGTGATTTATTGAAGTGGATTGATATGAAATGGAATTGGTTGATTGCATGTTGTTGTGACCTTGGTGGGTTTTATACTTGGTTTGGCTTAATTGAAATGTTGTGTGGAAGTTGGCGGGAAGTATCATTATAAAAAGGGGAAGGATAGTGGTTAGAAGAACCACCATATGGTAGTGGTCGGGAAGTACCGCTAGTTGTTAATGGGTGAACGGGTTGGGCGGAAGTCCCACTTTTTTTTATTGTTTTGGTGTGAATGGGTGAACAAGTTGGGTGGAAGACCCACCGTTTTTGTTTCTTGTTGTGAATTGATTTGCAAGATGGAATTGGTGTGCTAATGTGTGAATGTTGGGATGATTGTGGCTTGTTTGGTTGCCTCCCCCTTGGTTGCTTGGTTTGGGTGTGATGGCTTGGTAAGATCATGGTTGGAATATTGTAATGGTTTCACTTGTGATTATTTTATATAAATGTTCTAATGGTTTTATCCGAGTGGCGTGTGTAGGGAAGTCATTGTGGGAAATCCTACTGAGTTTTAGTTCTCACCCCCTTCTTTGGCACTGTGGTGTCTTTGCAAATGTCGTGTACCATGACGTGGGAAAAGGTAAGGCATAACCCTCCTTCAGTTGAGCATTGTGATCCCTTGGTGGAGCTTGGAGATTGGATCTTGGCGTGGAGCTGTGGTGGTGTCATGGCTTGTGGTGTTTGGTTGTTTAGTTTCTACAGTTTACTATGATGTTGTGTGGACATGTCTTGTTGTATGGGTTTTGAGTTATGTTGTGGAAGAACATGGTTGTCTTTTGGGAATGCATGGTTGGGTAATGGAATTGATGTACATCCTATAGTGGCTTTTAGTGGATAGTTTGGTTGGTTTTTTCATAAGGGAAAATCATTCCCCAAATTGATCTTGAAGCCCTCGACATTTATTTCCAGCCTTTGGTGCCTTGGGAACATCGCTTAAGGCCAAGTATCCCTCACCACCTCCTCAAGCCAATGAGGTTGGGGCGGGGTGTTACAAAGTGGATCCTCTCGAGGCAGAGGAGTGGATATGTAATATTAAAAGGAACATTATCCATATCAGGTTTCCTATGTTATTGAAGGTTATCTTTTCAAGTTTCATGCTTGAAGGATCACAATGGAAGTGATGGAAGTTGGTGTCTTGGAACAAGCCCTAGGAAGATCTTACATGGGAGTTCTTCAAGGCTCTATTTATTCAACAGTATTTTTCATAGAGAGAAAGGGTGAAAAAGGGGATGGAGATGGGATGTCTATAGTAAGGTGATGGATCCGTGTTAGACTATTTCCTTCGTTTTATGGACTGTGTACCTTATGATTTAGTGTGTGATGAAAATGATTCCATGAAGGCTCGGCATTTCGAAGTTGGGCTTCATACCGATTTGTAGTCAAAGGTGTCATAGTTCAACTTCACTTCATTTTCTGATGTGGTGAGGCAATCTTTTCATGTTGAAGACACTATGGAAGGAGTGCTCAAGTAATTCCTCCCTCCTTCTATCCTTAGGAGTAGTGGGGAAGATTCTGGTTAGGAGATGAGAAAGAGTATAACTTTTGATGGAGTGGGTTGTGGAATCCAAAGGCCTCAGGATGCTTCATCAACCTCCTATGGGTGTGATGTCTTTGTGTGTTAGCATTGTGGTAGGTCAGGACACAACATTCCATTATGTCCAAGTACTCAAAATACCTTCCAGGCCTGTGGATTATTGGGTCACTTGCTATGATTCTGTTGAGGTGTTGCTAGAAATCCTCATGAAGGAAAGTCCCAGAAGTGAGGTGTTGTTGGGTAGTTGTTTAAAGTTTCATTTTGTAAGATTCATTCTAGTGTAAGGGATATTTTTTTGTGGCAGTTGGGCTGATTCTATTTTGGTTTTTGTGATGTAATGGATGTGGTGGGTCATCCATGAACTCATGTTTTCAATGGATGTGTTGTTTCTATGCGACAAGTTTCCAATATTTCCCTTTTATCTAATCATTTGATGTGTGATTTGGTTTGGTATTAGAAATTCCAAACTACAAGGCCGTAGATGACTCATACTTTAGTGCTCCAGCCATAGTCCATGGAGTGAAGTTGGAGAATAGTCAAGAATCTCATAGGTTTAAGCAGTTTATCTAGGCTTGTGCCTCCACCCTTGTGGTGAGGAGTTTTAATCCATGCAAAAAGTGTTGGCCCAAATCCTGTACCCTCCATGTGAGATTGGGTGGTTTAAATTTTCACATTTTAACCCTCTTAACTTGGGTTGGTAGGTATTTGTTGGAGAGTTTTGGCGGACTTGTGAAAGTGAGGCCTAATTCTAGTTAATGTTTAATTCTTTTTTGTCCATTTCTAGTTGGTTTCTAATGGTGGGGAGACCCACTATGTGTCTCTTTGATTTTCATCCTAATAACTTGTAGTGATAGTTGTTTCCTAATGGTGGGGAGTCCATTACAGACTCCCCTATAATCTTTGGTTTTCATGAGTTCTCTTTGGTTTGGGTGATTTTTGGGTTCATTGGGAGAAGGCCCAACAATCAGGTTCTTGGCTTAGTTGTGTAGGCGGTGGCTTTATCTTTCCGTTGATTCTCAGGAAGTGGTTGTGAGTTGGTATTTTTTTTGATATAGAGGATTAATTTCCATTGATGGTGGATGATATTTTCTTTTCTTGTGAGTATGGAACTGGTTGATAAGGAATCCTTAGGTTTTGATCTTTCAACTGCAAAGTGTTATGGTTTTTCGGGGGTGGAAAGCTTTAATGGTGGGGAGAATTGTCACACCTGGTTTTTCATGTCTTTGTTTTGATCTAGTTAATTGGTAATACCAAGCCTTTTATAGGTTATTGGGTGAGATTAATGTTGATTTTTTAAGTTACATCTATTTATAATCATCCTACTTTGGGCTCCCCATTGTTTGTTTGGGGGTTTTTGGAGAAAGGTTGGTTACTTCATGATTTCGGCCAAACCATGAGCCCATTTCAAGATTTATTTTTTTTTTCTTTTTTAACTCCTTAGTTTTTCAACAATTTTCTCCCATTATACTTCCCAATTATCCTCAATTGACACATTCAAAACACAATATTCTTTTGGACCCCTTAGGAATTCATAATCATGGTGAATTTTTGTTTTTTATTCAGGTATTGGGCAAGCCCATGGGCCCATTTCTAGTTTTTTTTAAAAATAATTTGTTTCTTTTATATATTATTAATTTTTAATAATTTTCTGTGATTACACCTCCCAAACGAGGCCAAGAACCCTATGCGCACCCCCAAGTTCTATTTTCCCTCTTTGGAGCTCAACTTAGTCACAGATTAGGGAAACACTTATCAATGTTTCTCAAATCATCCATATTTTAAAAAGGTAATTTGTTTCATTCATAAATCCTTATTTTATTACAATTTTCTCCCTAATTATTCTTCCCTAGGTTCTTTTATACCTATGGAGCCTATACAAGGAGTTTTAATCCCTTAACTCTACTCTAATGGTGTGTATCTAAGGAAAGATGAAGAGTTTTCTAGTTTCCAAGGTGAGATTCCATCACCTTTCTCTTCCCTCTTCCTCCACCTTCCATTATTTATTGTTTATATCTTCTCCCCTAGTTATGATCGACCTATGGTTATGTTATAACATAATATTTTATGGGGTTTTGTTTTTTTGGGATGGTAGTTATAGTTTTAGTGTTTATAAACCCTCGGGTGGTGATATCAGGTGTGCGTTTCCAATCCTCCGAGAATTTGAGATAGGATATACCTTGGACATGCCTTTATAATTTAAGTTTAATAATTTTCTTGATGGTAAAACCTGATATATATTTTCTTATTATTTTTTAAATCCTTTTTATAATTTTCCTGGTGTGAAAAATGGTTGTTTACGCATTGTTTTGTAAAAAGTAATGTTGTTTTGTTATAAAAGTGCACACCAAGTGTTTTTTTAAATGTTATGTTATATTTGGCACCTAGTTTGTTATGTTTTGAACCTGGTTTTGGGTATTTTGAACATTTTTTAGTATATTTAATAAATTTTGGCATGAAAATTGTATTTTATCCATTTTTAAGTGCATAAAATAAGTTGTTTTGTTAAAAAATGCATGCTACGTGTTCGGTAAATTTCCCGGTTCGCAATTATGGGCCTTGAGTGATTTAAAATGATTTTTTGGATTTATAAATACATTGGAAGCATGAAAAATGGTATTTTGTGATCCTTTCATGGATGTCAAAATTATTTTTGGTTTTATAAACAAATGGGTTTTTGTTGGTAAGCATGTTTTGGTCTGAGTTGTGGGAAAATGGCTTGTTAGGAATCCTTATAAAAATGGTCATGATTTGGATGTGTAACCTGAATGTTTTATGGTATTTATGAAACTGGTTTGCTACTATAAATGGTGTGTATACACCTCTTTATTAAAATTGAAATTTTTACCTTTGGAAAAAGTTTCTTTTTGAAAAACGCTTAAAGGCTCGTTTGGAAACCTTGTGGAAAGTGGTGAAATTGTTTATTTTGAAAACCTCCAGTGGATGTTTCTCATGCAATGATTGTATGTATATAATGGTTGGATTTTGTTACTATGGAATCATTGTGATCCATTATGAGAGTGCCTTGGGTTGGACTCTTTATGTTCCTTTTGATTAATGGCATGAGATCAATCATTAGAGTGACTCATGGTGATGTCTATCATGAATTATTATTATATATATGTTGCGATTGGATGATTGAATGGAATCAGTTGGATCACACCCATTATATTCCTGAGACATGGTAACTTGGATTACTGATATAATATTCTAATAATTATTTATGCACTGGTAGGTTATGGTACTGACCATTGACCCATAGTAGGTGGATATATTGGGTTTATTGCTATGGGATTTTCCCTCACCCTTCTCGAGAAAGGATGAACGATCGTATTGAGAGTTTTTATTTCATCGTGTGTGACATTTCAACAGGGATGAGGTCTCATGTATGGGTGTGTTCTGGATTATTCTTGATCTCTTAGGTTCACCCATGTCTATTTGTTTTTCAGTTTCTTTCAGTGATGAATATGATGCTTGTATGTACAATTACATTTCCCTTGTTGTGTGATTATTATTGTGATTTATTTTGTATTGTTTTTCTTAGAAATTTATGGGTTGGTTTTGGTAAATATTATGAAAATGGTTTTCAATTGAAAGTGTTTTATCCTCTTTTACAAATTTGAAAATGTAAACATCACTTTCCCCTTGAAAATGCTATTGGCACACTAGTTAAAGAAATATAATTTTGGAAATGAATAAGGGAAATGTGTTGTACTTTATTTTGAGTAATCATGTATAAAACCATACTTTTATATATTTCAGTTGAAACATAAAATTGATGTTTCTTTTATTTTACATAATGTGCATTGGGAATAGTTTATCAGGCAAGCCTACTGAGTTTTAATACTCATGCCTATAGTTTTTTTTTGTTTTTATCCCTTGTACAGGTTTCAACTTGAGTTAAATCACCTTGAGTGATGTGTGATCGTTGTGTTGAAGAGTGACCAGCAGGGTCACATGGAGTTAGTTGGTCATTAGGTCTGGTTGGTTTAGGTGTATCATTTAGTTTTAATTCATGTTTTGTTGTATTCATGATGATTAGTTTAGTTTTTAGAAATGTGTATTGGGATGCCCTTTTCTTTCTGCTATTTTTGTATTGTTTATATTTGGGATAAATCATTCCCTTAGCTACTCTACTTATTCAATTGGTACTTGTTACCATCCCAGGAGGATCAGGAACCCCTCTCAGGATTTATCATGGAGCAGCCCAGGTGACTGGTTCAGGGTCGACCCAGACTGTTTTGTGATAATACATAACCATGATACATAAAAAAAATAATTCAAGAAGTATAATATTAGAATGAAACAAAAAAAATACTAAAACCGAATCTCCATGTGACCATCCATCATCACCATGACAAACCACCATGAAGAAACATCAACCAAGAGAATTCATCAATCTACTTGACACCCTTCCCTTTACCTAGATCCCAAAAAACCAAGTCTTCTTACACCCAAAGTCATATACAAGGTGTGAGGAAAATTCCTAGTACGATACCCCCATGAATGTATATAATGTATGTCACCTTTCAACCATTATTTTTAGCTTAAAAAAGTTTCTTAAATCAATTTTATTTGATTTTTTTCATAAAAAAATTATTTTTGTTTACTGTTAACCATTTTATATTAAAATAGACCAAGAATATAAAAAAATATCATGAAAGATAAATAGAGGGAAATTACCAAAACCATCCATAGAAAATCATGAGATAAACATGTGAGAAATCAAAGAATGAAATGTCAAAATCATGAATAAAACAAAGTAGAACTGAAATCTAGCCTATGTGAATACATAACTAGAACATTCAAGGAACATTGTCCAACATAATGTGAATCATAATGATATCGAGTCCTACGATATTTTTTCAATATCACAACTATAAGCCCTATTGGTTCTATACTGACTAAGGTTTGCATATGCCTATAACCCAATGTAATGAAGGTTCCTATGTTCTATGTTTTCTCAATTAATTCATGTAAATAATTACTAAAATTTAATAAAGAATTTATATAGGAAAATCATTTCCGCTCAAATGATGGAAAACCCATATTAGAGTTAAAACCATATTTGAGGAATTTTATTGAACAAATGAAGTATGTAATACTATTTTTGAAGAAAAGACCATTTAAAACCATTTTCTATGAATCTAAAAATGAAACTACAAAAAAATATCTCAATGATATCAAATCAACTATTTTCATAATCCAAACCAAAGGGAAACAAAATAACTATAAAGTGTTCCATGAGAAAGAACCATTGAATAAAGATACCTACATACCCAATAAAGGAAATATAGTCACCTTAGAAAAAGGTTTTTGGAAACAAAAAGATTAGGTCCTCTCAAGACTAGATCTATAAAAACATCATCAATTCCCCATCAATCCCTCTAGATATGGCCATCACATTCTATAAGTGTTTCAAAATTTGAAGGAGAAGAGAGATTGAGGAGAGATCTATAAAGAGAAGGAGAAATCAAGTGAAAATATAAAAATACCTCAAAAAAATTCACCAAAACCGAATGATAATTTATAGGAGACCAAAGGAATAACCTAATATAACATCAAGGAAATTATGTTTTGAGTTAATGAGATATTAGCAAGAGATTTGGGATAAAAATAAGCAGGGGTAGTGGGGTAATTTTATGATTTTATCAACGTTTTATGGGTATCATTGTTAGTCTATACAGTTAGAAAAATTATGTACTAATTGTGCATTATTTAGTAACCCTTGAAAACTAAAGTAAAAAATTTCCTCGGAATAGCCACATAGTTATAAAATCCATGTGAAAGATGTGAAACCACCTCTATATGCAAACTCAACCTTCTTCATGTTTTACCTAGAGATATCTCATGGCTAGGAAATATTTTCTCAAACTGTGAAAAATATCAATGGAAAAAATTACACAACAACACAAAATTTCCACATAGTTACTACTAACCATGAATAGACCATTAACCTAGTACGTTTCTTCCAAAATACTCATATTTTATCCCTTACCCAAAAAAACTTTTAAAACAAAAAGAGAGAATAAATTATCCCAAAATAAAACTTACCTATTACCCAATGGGTGTCATAATTATCCCCACCATTCCAATTTTTATACCCAAAAAGCACATAGGATTAAAAAATCATAAATAGATAAGGAAACTTATAAAATATCAGTAATTTATGATTCTGTATCTCATGGTTATATTATCTGAACTTCTATAGTACATAGACTAATGGAATCATTTTACCAAACAACACCTTATTTTGATGGTGCATAATCTAAAATGGTTGTTCAACAACCATGGTTTTGGGCTCAAGATCAACATATTCTCATTATATCACATAAGAATGATTTGGTTGATACTTACTCTGTTGGGAAACATGAAATAAATCATGAGTCTATGTCAAATGAGATGGTAATTCTAACCAAAATTCCACATTTTCATGATGTTTGTTGATCTCGAATGGTCAAATAAATCTCAGAGCCAGCTTACCATGTCTTCCCAAATGAAGATTTCCCAATCATGGTGAAAACCTGATAAAATCTCGATCACCTAATAAAAAATCTAGTTGGGGATGAAGATGGTTCTATTATGATTTTTGGTAACTCTGAGTTTTCATTAACCTCTTTGGGATCAAATTCACCCTTTCCTTCATATCTTGAACAAGAATCGGTCCAAAAAATGACTACTCTCCCAAATCTTACCAACAAAATGGTGATTTACATGGATACCCATAGTGTAACAGTTCATTCATTCTCAGACCATTACTTTTCCAGGTTTTGGTGTTGTAGTTTCTTTGATGAGACATAGAGTGTGCTTGGAGGATTTTGGTTGTTAAATACTAGAATAAGGATGAATACATGACATGTAAAGCTTACATATTGTGTAAGTTTGGTTCATGAATTATGAATGAGGGTTCATGGGGTGTTATATGACTTGCAGATTTTTAGGGTTAAATAATAATAAGGCAACACAATTTTTGGTGAAAGATAGAATTTTTCGAAATAATTTACTTACATGTCATGTAAGTATTACATTAATTGAAAATTGTAGAATTATAGGTGTTAAATCAATTGATCTTTCCTAGTTAGGATTCGAGTATCACTGATAGGGGGAGGGGATGAAATAGTGATATCTTTCCCTTTTATGTTTCCTTACTTATGAAACAACCTTAAACTCCTATTAAATATTTATTTCCCTGCTGAACACAATCCAAACACACATCCACAAGAATACAACAATTTACAAGGTTTAATACTCAAAAAGAGTGGTTATGTCCTTAGTATGGTTTTGAAACAATCTATTAACACACAATAAAATATAAAACAACCCATTTGTGTGGAATACAAGGATTTAGATATGCCCTTACACTCGTGTAGCACTTTAAAAACAATCCAATAGTGTGTGTTCTTATTATAGCAGAAAATGATGGAATACAATGTTATAATGCTTATTTGAAAACATTCACCAATTTAAACTTTAAAAACTATTCTTATATTTATTACCCATAATCTGGTAGGAACTTCCTTCCATCCTATGTGAACTATCATTTTTCCTCCACAAACTACCTCTATCCTATGCAAACTATGTTGCACCGCATGGTGCATGTGCTTTGCGGACAAATTCTTCTTCCATAGACTATCTCTACTCTGCGAGTGGAAGCTGCCTCATGAACCTCCTTTCTTACATGGAACCTTTTCCTTTGCGAGCTATAGATCCACACAAACTCCTTCTACAAACTATCCTCACAAGCTGTTTCCTTTGCAGAAATCCTTCATACGAGAACTATTTTCCTTCATGGAATTATAATTTACAAACTACCCCAAACCCCAAAAAATTACTCCCACAATGACAACCATTTATTATAAAATTATCTCATTCTTAATGATGGGATTAGGTTTCTTTATGTTGGAAAATAAACCTGCAAATCCCACTAATCCAATTTTCCAAAATTTTGACGTGGGGAATCCTTCACTATGGACTATTCTATGAAGTCCAAAAAACACATTTTCCCTTTACAACATTTGATTTCTTTCACAAATAATCACCACCTAATAGACAGAAATGAAATCCTTCCTATGAACCGAAAATCCTCCCATAATATCTGATCCTCCCATGAACCGTGTTTCTCTATGCTGTCTTCATAGCATGCTTCACGTTTCATATAGTGACGTTATAAAAAATCCCTCTTTTTTCAATTTTCCATTTCCATTCCGCATATCTCTTATAAGTAATATGAAATGTGCATTGAAATCCCCATTTTAGAAAAACCATTCCTTTTTTCAAAATAAAAAACCCAACATTGAGACCAAAAAATTTGGAAAATACTGGGAAACAATTCCACCATAAAAATATGCTTCTGTAACACCAACCGTACTGATTTTTGGTCATCTTCTTTTATCACAAACCTTATCTATAATGATTTTTAACCGTTTATTGATCATCTTTATAATCATTATATTTTCAAATAAAAGTAATGTAACTTCTTTATCTTCCAATAACATCATTATTTCCATTCAAACCTAGATATGATTGGAAACACATTTAATCTCCTTTCTCTTCATAAGGATTTAATCACAAGTTCTACCAACAACATATGATATTTAATAAATAAAAAACATAAAATCCTCATAATATTTACCAAAATATTTAAAAAGTGTATTGATTTATCCTTTTTGATAACAAAAGACTAAACTCTTGAAAAATTTAATTTTCTTACTTCTAAGAACCTTCTCTATCCAACTTGGTCCCAAAAATCTCCCCTTTTGGATTTTTTTATCAAAAAATACTCAAAAATAACTTAACATTGTAACCTAAATATATGGATTACTTATCAAAAATTCTAATCCTATGAAATATAACTCATTGTAGGAAACAAGAATTATTGACAACAAAACATTGATGTTCAAAAGCAGTGACTATGAAATCTCTTGGTATTTTCTTCCTCATAATTTCTTCATAAGATTATCTTTTCTTCATAATATTTCTTCCTCAACCTTATTCCATAGAATAAAAAAAATATTTTTCCTAAAACCACTCCAATAAATAGTTAGAATAGTTCAGACTCTTACTTGTGTGATTCACAGCTTACCCACTGCTCCCCCTTTATGAATTCTTCCATAAGGATATATTTATAAAATAATTCCCCCCCTTTATGACACTATACAAAGATAAGATGATAAAGAATATAGAAATAAATACCTTAACATTGATGAGGAAGAGGTTAGAAACCCATCATCAACCTCAATATATAAAATGGTTCCTTTGGTAAAGATTTTGTGAATATGTCAGTAACTTGTTCTGATGTAGGAACATACTCCAGCTTCAATTAATTCTTCTCCACATGATATTTGATGAATGGGTAGTTTATGTAAATATATTTTTAATGAGAATGCTATACCATATTTCTTATAATAATTATTTCACTTTGATCATCACACCCCAAGAGAAAGTGTTACTTTAATTCAATAAGTATGTCTTACAACTGAGTTTTTGTCCACATAAGTTGGGTAGAAGTTTGAGTGGTAGAAAAAAACTCACCTTTGTGTGTGGTAAGAGTTATAGAATTCTATTTCTTTGTACATAAAATAACACAAAATTTTTCACAGAAATTAAACTCCACCATATATGGATATTTTATCATCAATATTTCCTACCCAATCAACATCTAAATACCCAAACAAGTGAATACTTTATGAGCTATCAAACCTGATTCCAAATTTTTTTGGGCCTTTGATATATCTGAGAATTATTTTTCTAGAAATTAAATGTGATTCTTTAGGATCACTCTGAAATATTTCACATAAGGTAACAACATAAACAATGTCAAGACTCGAGGTAGTAAAATATAAAAAACTTCCAATCAAATTTCGAAACTCTTTCTGATCAATTTCATTGCCTTTGTTATCTTTAGAAAACTTTTTCCCACTGAAATTGGTGTGGAAACTAGGTTAAAATTTTCCATGCCAAAATTCTTAATAAGTTCCTTTGCATAATTTTCTTGAGAAATAATTTTTTTTTTTTTAAATTTTACAACCAAAGAAAATATTTCATTTCTCCCAGCATGGACATTGCAAAAAAGTTTTCCTTCTCTTACCCAAATATTTCACAAGATCTTTTATCATTTACAATAAAGAAATGTCGTCAACATAAACAATTATAAGAAGGGAAAACTATTTAATTTATTTTATGAAAAGATTAATATCAACTATTCCTTTCATAAAACTCATCTTCCTTAATCAGGTATCCAATTTGGAGTACCATGCCCTTAGAGCTTGTTTTATCCCTTACAAGTTATTCTTTAACCTACACACATGACTTTAATCGTTCCAAACAACAAAGACACATTATTGTTCAATGTAAGATTCCTCATCAAGATCCCCATTTAGAAATTAGCACTTCACATCCATTTGAAATATTTTGTAACTTTATTTTCTAGAAATATAAAGAAAGATTGTAATTGTTTCCAACCTTTCCACCGAAGAAAAAGTCTCAAGAAAATCAACACCTTTAATTTGTGAGTAACCTTTTAACACTAATTTTTCCTTATTTCTTATCAATTTTTCTTATTCAATTAACTTTTTCCAAAAAACCCAATTTGTACCAAAAACGTTTTTGTTATCTAGATTGGGTATGAGTTCCAATGTATCATTGTTTCATATCTGACCATTCTATTAATTCATAGCATGATCCCATTCTGGATTCTTAAAAGCTTCATTCACATCATTCAGATTGACTTTTGAATAGAAAGAAGTCTGTGTAATAACTTTTCATGTTTTAATGTTTTGAACCTTATGATTTTTTTCACCAATAATGTCTTATGTTAACATTTACTTTCTCTGCCTAGGATGAGTTATTTTAGTTTCTTACTCATTGCTTGAAATATCTGAGTCAAGTTCTTCTTCTTGAGTAGGACTACCACTGTTATCATCCTTTTCAGAATTGTTAACAAAACATTCCTTATCCTACCCATCTTTCATATCAGTATAAGTCTGTTTTTATTTCTCAACATTTTCAATAACTTTCACATTAGTAGAATCAAAAATTATTCCTGTTTTATTGTTTAAACATATATACCCTCTTCCTTCCATATAATATCCAAGAGAAATTAAATCTTCACCTCATTGATCAAACTTTACAAGGTTTCCACCTTTCTTATTTATGATTCATGGACACCCATAAACTCCTAAGTGTTTCAAACTTGGAGTTTTTACATAAAAAATTTCATAAGGAGTCATATCTGAATAAAAATTGTAGAAAAATTAGCTTTGAATATACACAGTAGTACTCATGTATTACCTCCAATAGTAATGAGATAGACCAGGTTCAAGTAATATAGTCATCCCCTTTTAAGACTTCTATTATTTCTTTATGAAAACCCCTTTTTAAGGTGTGTATGGTGAACTAAACTCAGGATGAATTCCATTATTGTTAATATAACATTAAAATTCAATATTCTTATATTCACTACCATTTTCATTTCTCAACTTCTTCACTGAATACTCACATTACATCTCATCTTTCCTCTTGAAACATTTAAAAATTTTCAGAGCATCTAACTTATGTCTCATGTACATAATACAAGTAATGTGAGTAAAGTCATCAATGAAATTGATGAAGTATTTTTCTACATTTATTTATTGTTTTCTCATTGGGAAATAGATACCAAAATGAATATGTTTTAGGATTTGTTTTGAACAAATTTCAAATTTATTACAGAAGAATTTGTAACATTTCCTTTTTGAAAAATAGTGTAAAACCAATATCTTTTTCTTAAAATATCTGAAATTTATTAGACACTGTATCGCTTTGTTAACATGCTCATGTTTCTATGACACATGTGTCCCTTCCTTTTATTCAATTATTTATTTTCTTCCATCAAACCCAAGTAACAAAAGTTTATTATTTTAGCAACTTGGAACAAGATTCCTTTTGTATATTTGCCACTTGAACCTATCTTTTCATCTTCATCAATTTTCAAAAAGAACCCATATTTTCTGAATATAATTTTTTTACCCTCATAAAAAAGTTTTGAAACTCTCAGAAGTTGGTGTTTTATCCCATAAAGAAATAATTTTTTCTTGGATTTAATTATTTTCATTCCCAATGATGAATGATATAACACCTTTGATTCTAAGATATTCATCATTTCCAAATGGAACCATTCCTTATTTGAAGTTTTTCACATTCTTCTACAACTTTAAGTCTACTATAATATGAGAAGAACACCCACTATCAAGAATCCATGGTCTTTCTCCTTTTATAGCTTTCAAAGGGGTTTGAAAAATAGGATATTTTTCTTATTCATTTTCATTATTCACCTTGGTCTTCTAAGACTTTTTAAGAAACTTTTTTTTGTGATAGTAAAAAAGAAAGACAACCATTATCTATATTTCTAGGTTGTTCACATTTTTCAAAAATAGTTTCCAGTGGTTGGAACCAATTCTCAACTTTCACACCTACCTTCTGAAATTTCTCCCAATCATAATTATTCTTTTAGGAATATTGACTCATCCCTCAAACCTTTCTTTCCATAACTTGTGGAATTGTAAATATATTTTTTGTTGAACCAAAACATATTTTTAATAAGTCTAAATCCACTAAAATACCAGTACTATTTATAGAAATAATATTATCATATGAAACTTCCATATTGACTGGAGTTGTGAACATGATTCTCAACAACCTTCTTGTATTTATTATTTAAAAAATCAACCTTCCTATTATCGATTAGATTTTTTTGTTTTCTACCTTACCTGAATCATATGTAATTGAAATTTTTTCAAACTCAGGATTTTTAGAAACTTATAATTTTTCAGAATTTTTTACTTTGGGAAGATACATAAATTTCTCATCTTTGTTATTCTTATAACCAATTATAGCTTTCTTCTAAAACATTGAAGGTAAATTTTGTGGATCCTTCTTCAGTTCATTCTTACCAAAACATTCATCATCTTTTGAGATATAGATTTTGAATCATATATTCCTTCATATAGATTAATAATTTTTCTAATGGACATGTTTCAAATATTTTTCTTTTAACTTGTCATTTACTTTAATATGTTCATTACAATTATTTAAATTCTCAAGATAATTATTCAGATCATCAATATCTTTTACTAGTTTTACATTCTCTTAAGGAAAACCTTAATGATTATTTGATGAGAAAGTTTCATTTATCAGCATCCTGTTTTCCTTTTTAAGCCTTATAATATTTCTCAAACATTATTTCAAGTCTTCTTTCAGATGAGATTCAAGTTTAGTTTCTTCTTCTTCAGAACCGCTGCTTCCAAAATATTCATTATTCACTGTTGTAATAAAAGTATTCTCTCTTGCTTTCTCAGAAAAATAATTTTAAAATTAAACTTCACAATATTCTTCTTCTTAATATTTATGAAAATATATTATTATATTATATTTGAAGAACTCTTTATGCTTACCTATAGAAAAATATTTATATTTATCTCCCTGTTTCTTCTATGAACTTCTTGTCCTTATTTATTCTTCATCACTGTCTTCTTATTTTTTTTATTTAAGTGAATTTAGTTGCAAAGTTCCCAATGACCCCACATTCAAAAAATTTCAAGCGATGTTTCATTTTGTGTTTATCTATCCCTCTTCTCTCATTTTTAGAAAATAATGATAAAAATTCATCAATTTTTTTACATGCCTCATTTTCAATGTCAAAGCCAACAAAATCATCTTCCTCAAGAGGTTTATCAGATTTTTTTTCTTGGTGTATTTGAAATAAACTTCTCTATAAGATTTTATTTTTCTCTTCATAGTATTCTCCCTTCTTATTTCAAAAGTGATGAGTGTTATATGAACATCATCCATAAATAATGTTTCAGGGTCTCTATCTTCCAATGAAGAAACATTGACATATAACTTGTCAAGATGAATTCTTAATATCTTTTAAAAAATTGTAAATTCTTTCAAAATTTCATCAAGACATATGATAGTACTGAAAATTTCATTTACCCTGGAAAAGAAGTCCCAAAAAAATTCAAATTCACCGATTTTAAAATCTTCATACTTTAGCCTCCATATTTTTAGTATTTCCTTATTTAATTTTGTATTTAATTTATAGATTTTTTAGCTTATACTAGATTCCCTTATCTATGGAAACACCTTTCAATATTAATATATCACTTTCAAAAAAGAATGAGAGTAATAAATTTTTATATATTCAATCATTCTCAAGATTCTTCTTATCGACATGTGTAAGAGGAACCTGGTAATCAATAGGAGGAAATCCATCTGTTGTAGCTTCAAGAACTTCATAACCAAGAGACAAAAAATAATTCATAATTTTTTTCTTTCTAGATATTTAAATTCTTTCCATCCAATATCAGAATCATTTTACTATTCACACAAATCAGATTCTCCATCAGAAATTCTCTTCAAAAAATCAACAATGAATAAATGAGTGGAACCTCCATATTAATCCAATTGAAGCTTCCCAGTCAGGATTTAATTATCACTAAGATGGGGAGGGGTTGAATAAGTGATATTTTTTATTTTATGTTTCCTTACATATGAAAAAAAATTCACCTCCTGTTAATGATTTATTTCCGTACTGAACACAGTCCAGACACACATCCATAAGAACACAAGAATTTATAGGGTTTACTACGCAACAAGAGTAGCTATATCCTTTGTATGATTTTTAAATAATATAATAAAACAAAATCCACTAGAAAAAAATCCTTTTGGGTGGAATAAAATGAATTGGATATTCCCTTACCCTCATGTAGCACTTTGAAAAGTATGTGCACTTTTTTTAGCACAAAATGATGTAATAAAATGTTATGGTGCTTCTTGGTCAACCTTAAAAAATTTTAAATTTCAAAAAAATTGTTCGCTTTCCTACCCATAATCTTGTAGGAACTTTCTTCAGTCCTCCACGAACTATCCATATTCCTCCTAAAACTTCCTATATCCTCCACAAAATGAGTTTCACCACATGGCGTGAGTACTTCATGGAACACTTCTTTTTCTATAGACTGTTTCAGATCTGCAGATGGAAAATTCCTCACCGACCACCTTTCATATGTTTTCCCATTAAATTTTCAGGCTATAGATATTGGAAATGTTTTTCTTTGAACTATCCCCATGAACCATCACCTTCACGGAAATATTTCCTCTTTCATTTCTTCTCCTTCATGGAATTCTCCTTCATGAATTACCTCAGACTTCTCCAAATTCTTCCTGTAGTGATGATCAATTTCTATAAAATCCAGTCACACTTAATGATGGTATTAGGGTCCTTTATATAGGTAAATAAATTAGAAAATAAAAATAATATAATTTACCAAAAATTTAGAGGTGGGACATCCTTCACCACAAACTATGCTATGTGGTCAGTATAGCACCTTTCTCTTTTTGCAGCAGGTGATCTCTTCCAAAAACAAATAACCGCCTCTCAGTTGAAAATGAAGGACTTCCCATGAAAAAAATTCTCCCACAAACTCTGATCCTCCCATGAAACGTGTTTCCCTATACGGTTTGTGTAGTATGCTTCTCGTTCTGCATATCACTGCTATGTGTAATCCTTCCTCCACTAATTTTCTTTCACCATTCCACATATCTCATATGCAATCCACAAAAAATGATTCACAAACTCCTTTGCGGAAAACCATTCCATTAACATAAATAGAACTCCAGATTTTGAGACTAAAAAACTAGGTGAATTGATTTATCCTTTTTTACAAAAAATGACAACACTCCTAAAAACAAACTTTTCTTACTTCCAAGAACCTTATCCAACCAACTAGGTCCCAAAAATCTGTCCCTTTGTATTTTATTGTCAACCAAGATTCATAAATCATTAAAATTTGTAACCTCAAGCTATGGATTACTTAACAATAATTCCAAGACTATGCGAGCAAACTCATTAATAAAAATAAGAATTATTGACAGCAAAACCATGTATCCAAAATTAGTGACTATGAAATATATTTTTATTTTTTCCTCATCCTATCCTCCTTAGAATAGATTTTCTAACAAATATTTCTTCTGCATCTTTCTTTCCTAGAATACAAAAATATTTTTCCCAAAAACCAGTCCAACAAACTGTTAGAATAGTTCACACATGTACATGATGGATTCACATCTTACCCACAACTTCCCCATTATGCATGCTTCTATAATGATAGATTTATGAATTAATTATCTCCCTTAATAACACAATGCAAAGGTAAAATGATAGAGGGGATAGAAACACATACCTTAACCATGATGAGAAAGTGGTTGGAAGCCCATGATCAACCTCAATTTATAAAATGTTTCATTTTTAAAGGTTTTGTGAATATGTCAGCAACTTGTTCCAATGTAGAAACATACTACCACTTAAATTAATTCTTATCGACCTGATATTTTATGAATTGGTACTTTTTGTAAATATTTTTTGAATGATAATGTCTTTCCATATTCCTTGTAAAATTGATTGTACTATGATTATCACATCTCCAGAGTAAGGGTAACATTAATTTTACAAGTAAGTCATCTGACTAAGTTTTCATCCACATAAGTTGGGTAGAATCTTGAGTGGAATCAACATTATAAGATTTAGACATTCTAAGAGTTACCGAATTCTATTTATTTTTATGCCAACTAACACAACTTTTACCTAGAAAGAAAAATACCTCAGATGTGGATATTTTATCATCAACATTTCTTAACCAATCATCATCTGAATACCAAAACAATTAAATACTTTCCGAGATATCATACATGATTATAAAATTTTCTATGCCTTTGATATATCTAAGAATTATTTTACCAGAAATTAAATTCGATTCTTTAGAAGCACACTACTTTTATATAAGGTAACATCATAAACAATGAGATGTCTTGAGGCACTCAATTATAAAAAACTTCCAATCATCTTTCAAAACAATTTCTAGTGAACTTATTTTCCTTCACCATATTTATAAAACTTTGTTCCCAAGGAAATTGGTGTAGAAAATAGTTTTTAATTTTCTATTCCAAACTTATTAAGAAGTTCCTTAGCATACTTTTCTTGAGAAAGAAAAATGTGTTTCCTCTTTTGTAAAATTTCTAAGCTGATAAAGTATTTCATTTCTACCAGCATGGAGATCTCGAACAACTTTTTAATCTCTTTAGAAATCATTTCACAATATCTTTCATCATTTCAAGAAAATAAAATTCTATCGGGATAAACAATTACAATAAGATAAAACTCATGACTTTCTTTGATGTAAAGAGTGCTATCAACACTTTCTTTCTTAAAACTCATCTTCTTTATGAAGGTATCTAATTTGGAGTACCATTCCCTTAGAGCTTGTTTTTCCCATAAAAGGTTTTCTTCAACCTACACACATGACTTTCATCTTTTCCAACAACAAATAAACATAGTTGTTCAATTTAAACTTCCTTATTAAGATCCCCATTCAGAAATGAGGAATTCATATGGATTTGAAAAATTTTGTAACCTCGTTGTGCATCAATAGCAAGAAAGATTCTAATTGTTTCTAACCCTTCCATCAGAGTAAAATTATCATCAAAATTGACACCTTAAATTTCTGAGTAACCTTTGCACACCAATATTTCCTTATTTCTTATCACTTATCCTCCTTTATTCAACTTGTTCTGGAAGACCCATTTTGTACCAATAACATTTTTTTATTGATACTGGGTATGAGTTGCCACATTCATTTTTTCTATATGATCAAGCTCTCTATTCATGGCCAAAACCCATTCTGGATGCTCAAAAACTTCATTCACGTCATTCATCTTGACTTTTGAATATAAATAAGTGTGTGTAATAACTTTTAAAGTTCTTCTAGCTTGAACATTTTGATGTTGATCAGCAATACTGTTATGAGTCTCCACTTTCTTCCTCAGCCTAGGAAGAGTTATTTGTGTTTCCTCCTTAGTACTTGAAATAGCTAAGTTTGGTTCTTCTTCTTTTGTAGAATTACCACTACCATCATCCTTTTCAAAATTGATAACAAAACATTCAATACCCTACTCAACTTCCTTATTAATATAAGTCTATTTTATTTCTCAAAATTTTAAAAAACATTCACACCAGATGAAAACAAATTCTTTGTTTTTCTTGGTTGAAACATCTATATCATCTTCCTTACAAATCATATCCAAGAAAAATTACATCTTCACCACTTTTATCAAAACTTTCAAGGTTTCCACATTTCTTATTTATGATGCATGGACTCCCAAAAACACTTAAGTGTTTCAAAAATGAATTATTTCGATAAAAAAGTTCATAAGAAGTGATATCTAAAAATGTCCTTTAGATTTATTAGATTTCAATAAACATAGTTTTACTAATGGATTGCCTCCAATATTAACGAGAGAGATCTTGTTCAAGTTTCCTAGTTTTCCCCATTTCAAGACAAATTCTATTATTTATTTTAAGAAACCCATTTTTTGAGGTGTGTGTGGTGAATAAAACTCATGAATAATTCCATGCTTCTCAAGATAACATTAAAATTCATCATTATTATATTCAACACCCTTTTCAGTTCTCTACTTCTTCTTGGAATACTCACATTCTTTCTCAACATTATTCCTAAAAATTTTAAACATTTTCAGAGCATCTGACTTATGTCTCATGTACATAACACAAGTAATAAGTGTGAAGTCATCAATAAAAGTGATTAAGTACTTATCTCAATTTTTTTTATTGTTTTCTCATTGTCCCATAGATAATAGAATGAATAAGTTCCATGAGTCATTTTAAACAAATTTCAACTTTCCTAGGAATAATGTTTGTAATCTTTTCTTTTTGAAAAATATCACAACACAAATATCTTCTTATAGACATATAAGGAACATCTTGAAAAATGTATAACTTTGATAAATTGATCATGTTTCTCAGACACATGTGTCCTAACCTTTTATTCCATAATTGATTTTCTTCACCTATACCCAATTAACAATAGTTTTTTATTTCACAAACTTAGAAAAAGCTTCCTTTTTTACGTTTCCATATTTTAAATTTCTTTCCATATTACTCACTTTTCACAAAAAACCCATATTTTCTGAAAATAAATTTTTTAACCTCCCCATAAAGTTGTGAAACACTTAGTAGTTTGTGTTTCTGCTCATCAATATATAAAGATTTCTAAGATTTTATCTTTTCTTTCCGAAGGATGGTTTATCCGCCACCTTTTATTCTCGGAGATTCATCATTGCCAAATGTCACTGTTACCTCTTTGAATACTTTAAAATTATTCAAAAACTTTAAGTCTCGTTTCATATGAGATGAACACCCACTATCAGGAATCCAAGGTCTTTCTCCTTTTATATATTTCAAAGTGGTTTCAACAACAAGATATTTTTATTCTTCCTTTTCTTTCTTCAACTACGGATTCTGAGATATTTTAAGAAACTATTTGAAACAAATCCCTCAAGGTTTCCTCTCAGTGTTTTTGGTGTGATTTTGTTTTTTGAAAATGTCTGATGACTGCGAATGAGTATGCCTGATGTTTGCCGAAGAAGGATTTTAATGTGACCCAGTTTCCCAGTGTTTTCCAAATATTTATGCCTCCAAATTGAAGTTTGATTTTGGAAAAGGAATGTTTTCCATGTAGAAGTGCATAGTTTATAGACCATGAAGTATTGTTCATAGACTCTTTATGAGGTACATGGAATGAGGTTGAAAACTGATAAAGGGATGAATTATTCATAGTAATTCTATGTGGACCACGAAGCACGGTACACAGACCATATATGAAAAATGGTTCGTGGGGAGGATTGTGGTTTGTATAAGGAAAATGGTTCTCAGGAGGCGCATCATTCTTGATTGAGAGGAGGAGGTTTGTTTGTAGAAGAGATCATCTGCCATAGAGGATCCAAGTGCTTCGTAGACTACCTAGGGAAAATAGTTCGTAGGAGATGCTCAGTACATAGTGAAGGTTGTAACACATCAGATATTTATGTAAAATGGATTAGTGATATTTTAGGATCTATTTTTATATATAAGGAATCTAATACCATATTTACATTGAGTGATTTTCATTAGAAAATTGATTCACTCTGGGAAAAATTTGGATAATTCTGAGAGTGGCTCGCGAGGGAGTATTCTGTGAAAGAGAAGAGTTCATGAGGAAGGATTTTGTGAGGGTGAAATAGTTCAAGAAAGGGAAATTTGGGGATCTATAGCTCATAACAGAAGATGGTTCATAGAGGAGGAAGTATTCCATCGAAGAAGAGGTCGTCTTTGCAGTAAAGATGGTGTATGGTGGAAGTTGATATATGGGAGAACAAATGGTCAGCATAAGGAGATGGTCCACAGAAGTGGAGAAATTCTGTAGAGGAGAGGTGGTCCATGTAATGTCTCAAAAATTCCATGTATTTTTTTAAACTATATAGGATTATTTCAAGACCATGCTCTAAGATGACACACAATTATGAGTCCTGGAGTGGCCTGAATAGATTTTTGATCTTTTTTTAATTTTTATTAAATGATCCTATGAGAAGGATTTTTTATCCTTTAAACCGGTGCCCAGATTAGAAAAATGAGGACACTTTTGAACTCATAGCATCAAGATTCACCAAGAAAGGGCCTAATGTTGGCCATCGTGGGCCAACAGTGGAAGTTAGTTTTTTTTCTGTAAATAAAATAATTAAGTAACAATTATTTTATTTTAAAATCTTTATAACTCAGAAATAGTAAGTCAGATTGGAAATTTGAGAGTATGGTTGATCTCGTGAGGGCGTATTTACCTTGGATGAAGCTTAACATCGGCCAACATGGGTCAAGGGTGAAAGATAGTTTTTGAACCTTTTTTTAAGCGAATTAAAATGACATGCATGCATGATTTTGGAAACTTCTAAATGGGTGTCTAGATTGAAAATCTGAGGGCACCACTGTGTCTAAAATGTTGACATCACCTAAGAATGGACCTAACTTCGACCGATGATGGTCAAACAGAAAAAATAGTTTTTTGAATTTTTGGAAGAGAAATAAAATAAATTAAAAAGTTCTTTTTATTGTTTTCCTCACTTTTGAGTGATGGAACGCCAACATTGTGATTGGGAGATGAGGCGGTGATGAATCCCATTAATGAGGATCTTAAATGAGTAGCGTATTGTTGCCACGATACAGCGTAATAGAAACTCTGCGACGTGTTTCTATTTTAATGAGATAACAGGTTGGAGGATCAAGGTTATAATTTCTATGACAAATGGAGAAGGATTTTCTCTCTAAAAGTGAATATCAGATAATCAGAAAGTGGTTACAATTATTGAGGGAAAGGATCTAGGACTAGAGACCGACAAACTCAAACAACTTTGAATGGATTGACACCAACGACAAACCTTATCTAGGTTGGGGGTTTATTTTAAGTGAACATATGGTTTCCCCAAATTTTTTTAAATTATGAATGAGAGTTAACACACAAACAAGTAAACTCACAGATCATCCATTCATGCAGGGTGGTTAGTGATCTGGGATAAAGGAGATATCTTTCCTTACTGATTATTCCACCTTTTCTTCGTGGCCCACTAACAAGAATGCATCTGGGTAAACATGATGAAAGACACAAATCATTTGTTGGGTGTTATTTGTGACCCCCATCTATCACCCTCACACCATTATTTGTGCTGTAGCGGCGATGATGCATCGGCTGAGGAAGCGCCAGGAAAAAAGGACCATAGCGAGGTGGGCTCTGACACCAGCGACACGAGGCTGCGATGACCCACCATTGCAATAGCACTGGGCCAAGACACCTCGTCCATGATGAAAGGAGGGAGAAAACACATAGGCAGTGAGCCGTGGTGATAGTAAGGGATGCCAACATTAAGGCTAGAGGGTGGTGGTAGTAGGGCCACAACACCTAGGCTGCGGTGGAGGAGGAAAACATGACACCCAGGCCATGGGTGGAGGGAACGTGCCACGACATGAAGCCATGATAGATAGGGGGAGGCAGACCAATTGAACGACTATGTGGAATGCATCCCGGACATGTTAATTAGGTGGTAGAACCCTCGTGGGCACTAACCACGAGAAGTAGGTCAATGCGGCTTATGCCGCGTTGACTTACAGAAGGGTAGTGTTGTCACTAAATACGTCCGACATACTGGAAGAAGCTGGCCAATAAAGTGGATAGGATTGGGCATGAACTAGACCACAGGGATGGCCGATCTGGATTAGGTCGACCCACTATTATAGGATGTATAACATCTTGTCGTTTTATTACAAAACATTTCCTTACATTTTATAAACAGAGGATCTTTAAAGTCTAGTGTCTTGGAAATCAGTAACATAAAACATGATAACAACAAAAAAAATTATTTATAACACTTATAAGGATTATTAATTATTAATCCTAAGTTCATTATAGCATCTTATAACCTGGGAGCATACATCAAAGGAAAGGGTGAGCAGAAGGCCTAGTAAGGGAAACAAGAGAAACATTTTACATGTGAACTTGAGATACATCAATAAAGTCATGATAAATAACTTTAAGGCATGAGAAAGAGATCATGAGGCATATCATAATAAAAATAACATGTTTCATAACTTGAAAATTTGTCTACAAAATTTAACTTAGACAATCATTTCTATTTCACCAAGGTCCATCCCCAAGGTGTCATTAAAAAAAATTACCAAGGTTATTCACCAAGGTATTGTTAAAATTGTAATCCCTAGAGATTACATCAGTACCCAATGCATTGGAGTGATATCATGGCACACCTATAAATTTGTCTTTATCATCATGTGATCAACATATATCATCACTAAACATTTAATAAATAACCCTTATAGCATAAAATAAATGGGTTTCATTTCATAATCATAACATTTTAAAAACTGCTTTTAAGACATGATCTTTATGTCATTTTAATCCCAAGGAAAAGGAAAGAAGGATTCATGTAGGTAAATCCTAGAATTGAAATAGAAAATTTTGATATACATGTGAATACCCCTGTAGAAGAAAGAGCTTTGAGTATTCACTTCATAAAATAAAAACATTTGAGAAAAATGGGGAGACATTTTGAGACGAAAAATTCTGCTGCATAATGGCTATGTTATAGGGTTTTAGAAAACATTGAAAAGAGAGGGGACATGGGTTACACAATCATAAATGAGCCAAAAAATAGTAGAGGGACATAATATAAAGGATATAATAACATGGTAATGAAATTTGAAATAAATACCATATGAAATGAAAAACATGGAAGGAAGACAAAAATAAGATTTCTCTTATGAAAATTCGGCAGCCTAACAACGTCACTTAAAACTTGAAAAAATGAATTGATGAGATAAAATAGGGCCTTTAATCATATTAAAATAAAATAAAATTATTATGTATATAGATATAATACCCCAACATAATAAAAAAGAACTTTAAATACTTGACGTGAAAATAGAACTTGAAAATGAGAAGTGTGATTGAATCCCTTACAAAAATTCGGCAGCCAAACAACGCCACTTAAACATTCTTAAAATGAATTGATGAGAGAAAGATGGGGTATATCATCATATGAACATGAAAAATATAGTAGGATTAAAATAAAAGAACATCCCCAACTTAAGAACATGTAGATTAAAATAAATGACATAAATGAGAATACATGAAAAGAAAGAGAGAGGTAGGATCCCTAACCTTGAAGAGTAACTTCAAAATCTTGAAGTTTGGGACTTTGGAAGGCTTTAGGGAACCTTGGGAGGACTCCTTGGGAGGAAAGGAGACCAGAACATCGTTGAAGAGGATTTTGGAATCGAATTTATGAGAGAATGGCTTGGTATTTATAGGGGAAGTGAGGGGACAAGGGCATTAATGGCTAAGGGACACCTCATTGGTGGTATTGGAAAAAACATGGGATTGTCCATTATATTTTCTCATGGTATTGGCCACTTGGGACAACTCATACCTTATATTACTATTTATAATTCATCTAGAATTATTGCATAATTATTACATCCTTAATGATTTCATTAATCATCCGAAACTCAAAAACTGTATTTTCATTATTCACCGAAAATTGAACTTTCTCAGAAAAATCCCAAAATTTCACCTTAACCAAATATCGATGATTTGATTTCAAAAATGAAATCCATTTTATGAAAATAGTTTTCTAAATATTTTTAATTTAATTTTAAAATAAAAACTGTATTCACTAAAAATTCAACTGTTTCAGAAAAATCCCATAAATTCACCTTAACCAAATATCGATGCTCTAATTTCAAAAATGAACTCCATTTTATGAAAATAATTTTCTAAATAAATTTAATTTATTTTTTTAAATAAAATTTAATATTCCCTCGAAAAAACTAATACTTAAACAATAATTTCTGAAACAGTTATTTACCTACTTTATGGAATCAAATAACTTAATCAAGGTTCCTAAATTATATTAATACTTTCTTTAAGTGAGATTACAAATCCATTTGGTCACATTACTAATCCTAAGCGTAAAATCACTATTCATAAATTATTATTCCTTAAAAATTAAGTTGATCTTATTGGATTCTAAATTTCTTACTGAACACAACTGTAGAAGACCATTTTTTGAAAATAATTACACATTTTTAATTATTTAAGGTATACATAAATTTTTTTAAAATACCCTTTTTCTAAAATTCATCAATAATATGCATACTATAATTATTAGGAAATTTGAAAATTCACAAACTTTATCATAAGAAGAAATCACAATTTTTATTTAAATCAAAGGATTACACAAGGTAGTTACGGTCTCGTTACATAACCCCTTATAACACCAACATAGGACCCAAGAGTAAGGTGTGATAGGGTGATATAATATTGGGGTAGCTCGGCCAACATTACCTGAGCAGTGATTTCTATCATCTTGAACTTCTCGGGAAGGCGATTCTGTTCCAGCTTCACCCGATGAAGTTCGGCTTGGGTTTGGTCCAAAGCAAAGCCCAAAGGTGCTACCTCCTTCCCGAGTTCCGTCAGATGAGATTCTATCAGCCCGAGACTACTAGATGGGGCCATCGAATCTTCTTTCTATATTAATTAATCAAGATCACTTGAACTTATAGAAAATAAACGCAAAATTTAGTTTTCAATGGTTTTATTTTAATTATACTCATTTTATTAAATGAAATAGTTTTGTTGAGTATAAAATAAAATAACACAAAAAGTTAGGAAACAAAAAAATATTCAAAATTTTTGAGTCGTTACAATCTTCCCCCCTTATGAAATTGTGTCCTCGCAATTTTAAAATTAGGCTTGGAAATTTCATTGAAAGTCCAACATCGGAAAAGATTCAATAAAACTATTACTTTAAAAGAAAGAAAGGGAAGTACAAAGGTCACCCGAGTTAACCCATACTAGGATTCCATGTAGGAAAACATGGATACGGAAGAGAAAACAAGGGATCAAGTTCTGATGGATAGTGTTAGAAAACATGATTAGGATAAAATTAACCAGAATAAGATCACAAACTTAAGATGTGTTAAACGGTCTTTGATTAACCAGTAGGAAACGTAAACCAAAAACGTTTTTGTTTTACATTCCTTTTCATAATTTTAAGGAATTCATTTACTGCATAAAATAAAAACATAAGGAAATATATTTACCTTCAAGTAGATTTTCAACCCTTAATAATTTTCCACCAAGACTAATATTTTCTCCAAACAATGAGCATTAAAAATACTTGGTCTCATCAAAAGCACAAGAATCATCTTCTAGAGAATCACATAATCTATAAAAGAATAAATTTATTTTTCCGTTTTCTTTAGTCATCAACTAAAACTAAAAAGTCAGTATGAGATCATATAATCCCAAAAAAAGGATAATCCTTTATTGAAAGAAATATGACTATTAATCTCTAAAATTCAACAAAAGTTCCCAAAGTTCCAGAAACACCATTAAATACACTAACATCCATAAAATTCTTCAAAATAATCCAATCTAAGATTGGAACCCAAAACTCAGAAAGATTTAATCACACTATCTTCCCTAATAAATCCTAACATTTATCTCCAAATAACATTGACTACTATTAATGTATCCTACTAATGTGTAATTAACCTATTCACAAATTCTCTATGATAGGTTCATAATTTTCCAGAAATAACCCAAAGCACCATATGTCCACAATAAATACATAAATTTCTACAAAAACCATTCTTCCCCAAATTAAATCCTTTAGTATTTTATTTCACTTAGGAATATAGTACTCCAAAAGAAGAAACATCGTCCAAAATAACCTTTATAATTTAATCACCAAATCATTTTCTTATAAAAAGGATATCCATTTGATATAAGTTTGCAAAATCAACTTATTCTTGATCCATAAAAATAGCATGTGCATTAGTCCGAAGGGCATAACAACAAACTCATAATGCCCATATCTTGATAAAAAGGAAGTTTTGGGAATATCATCATTCTTCACCCTCAATTGATGATAACTAGAAAGAAGATCAATCTTAGAGAAGAATTGATTCCCATGAAGTTGGAAAAATAATTCATTAATTCTTGGGAGAGATTATTTGTTCTTCACTATGATCCCATTTCGTTCTCTATAATCAAGGCATAGTTTCATTGATCCATCCTTCTTCTTCACAAAGAGAACTGGTGCTTCCCTAGGAGACACACATGGTCAGATAAACCCATTCTCCAAAATATCTCGGAGTTTTTTCTTTAATTCCTCTAGATCTATATTTTCTATCCTATAGGGGGTATTTGACATCGGATGAGATCTATGTACGAGTTCAATGGGGAACTCTACCTCTATTTCTTGGGGAGGTCCAGGTAACTCCTTAGGAAATACGTCAACATATTCCTAGATTATGGGGAAATTTTCTAAGATAATAAATCCTTTGTCAGAAACTTATTTTATTTATGAATATTTTAAGTAAAAAGTATTTTATGTCTTACAACTTCATACTTAGACAAATTACATTTTCTATAATTTCTTCATAATGATTCATAAAAATCTTGTGATTAACCAAACATACCCCCCGGGAGTGTCGTAACCTAGAGTAAAGCAAGGCCCATTGTCATGTACCAGTTCCCAATTGAGTCTAGCTCAAAGTGGTGTTTTCGGGTTTTAACCCTATGTAGATCTGTTCCAGAGCCACCTCTACCTGCTCGTATCCAGATAGGGATGTATTTGCTTGATAAACCACTTACTCAATACTCACCAATATACCAGGAATATTTCCTATATTTAAAATTTTATATAGGTTTCTTCCTAAAGTTTTCATATCATAACTTCCATAAATAACTAAACTATCTTTTGATACCAACTATAGCATCCCGCCTTTTTATTACATAACATTTCATTACATTTTACAAACAGAGGATCTTTAATGTCTAGTGT
The DNA here is from genome assembly GCA_963277665.1 of Viscum album. Taxonomy (NCBI): domain Eukaryota; kingdom Viridiplantae; phylum Streptophyta; class Magnoliopsida; order Santalales; family Viscaceae; genus Viscum; species Viscum album. The sequence goes on along the minus strand of OY728127.1, from coordinate 379,298,703 downwards.
CTTGGAAATCGAAAAACATAAAACATGATAACAACATAAAACATTATTCTAAACCACTTTTAAGGCTTCTTAATTGTTCATCCTAAGTTCATTACAGCATCTCATAACCTGGGAGCATACATCAAAGGAAAGGGTGAGCAGAAGGCCCAGTAAGGGAAACAAGAGAAACATTTTACATGTGAACTTGAGATACATCAATAAAGTCATGATAAATAAATTTAAGGCATGATAAAGAGATCACGAGGAATATAATAATAAAAATAAAATGTTTCATAACTTGAAAATGTGGCTACAACATTTAACTTAGACATTCATTTCCGTTTCACCAAGGTCCATCCCCAAGGTGTCATTAAAAAAAATTTCCAAGGTTATTCACTAAGGTATCGTTAAAATTGTAATCACTAGAGATTACATCATTACCCAATGAATTGGAGCACTATCAGGGCACACCCTTAAATTTGTCTTTATCATCATGTGATACACATATATCATCAGAAAACATTTCATAAATAACCCATATATCATAAAAGAAATGATTTTCATTTCATAATCATAACGTTTTAAAAACTTCTTTTAAGACATGATCTTTATGTCATTTTAAACCCACGGAAAAGGAAAGTGGGTTTCATGTATGTAAATCCCCGAATTAAAATAGAACAGTTCGATATACATGTGAATACCCATATAGAAGAAAGAGCTTTGAGTATTCACTTAGTAAAATAAAATAATTTCAGAAAAAGGGGGAGACATTTTGAGACGGAAAATTCTACAGCATAACGGCTATGTTACATGGTTTTAGAAAACATTGAAAAGAGAGGGGACATGGTTTAACCACAAATAAATGATCCAAAAAACAGTAGATTGATAGAATATAAAGGATATAAGAACATGTTAATGAAATTTGAAAGACATACCATGTGAAATGAAAAACATGGAAGGAAGACAAAAATAAGATTTCTCTTATGAAAATTCAGAAGCCTAACAGCATCACTTAAAACTTCAAAAAATGAATTGATGAGATCATATAGGGTCACCCATAATATTAAAATAAAAGAACAATATTATGGATATAGAGATCATACCCCAACATAATAAAAAGGAACTTGAAAGACTTGACATGAAAATAGAACTTGAAAATGAGAAGGGTGAAAGAATCCCTTACAAAAATTCGGCAGCCTAACGACGCCACTTAAACATTATTAAAATGAATTGATGAGAGAAAGTGGGGGTCTCTCATAAAATGAACATGAAAAGTACAGTAGGATGAATATAAAACAACATCACCATCACAAGAACATGGAGCTTAAAATAAATGACATAGAGGAGAATATATGAAAAGAAAGAGAGAGGTATGATCCCTTACCTTGAAGACTAACTTCAAAATCATGAAGTTTAGAACCTTGGAAGGCTTGAGGGAACCTTGGAAGGACTCCTTGGGAGGTAAAGAGACCATAACTTCGTTGATTAGGATTTTGGAATAGAAAGGATGAGATAATGACTTGGTATTTATAGAGGAAGTGAGTGGACAAGGCATTAATGGCCAAGGGACACCTCATGGGTGGTATTGGCAAAACCATGGGCTTGCCCATGGTATTCTCCCATGGTATTGGACAATTGGGACAAATAATACCTTATATTACAATTCATAAGTCAGCAAGAATTATTTCATAATTATTACATTCTTAATGATGTCATTAATCACGTGAAACTCAAAAACTGTATTTTCACTATTCATCGAAAATCCAACTTTCTCAGAAAAATCCCAAAATTTCACCTTAACCAAATATCGAGGCTTTGATTTAAAGAATGAAATCCATTTTATGAAAATAATTTTCGAAATTTTTTAAATTTAATTTTTAAATTAAAACACTATTCACTGAAAATTCAACTATTTCAGAAAAATCCCAAAAATTCAACTTAACCAAATATCGATGCTCTAATTTCAAAAATTAACTCCCTTTTATGAAAATAATTTTATAAATAATTTTAATTTAATTTTTTAAATAAAAAACACTATTCACTTGAAAAAACAAATACTTAACCAATAATTTCTAAAACAATTATTTACCTACTTTATTGAATCACATAACTTAATCAAGGTGCCTAAATTATATTCATATTTTCATTAAGTGAGATTACTAATACATTTGGTTACATCAGCAATCCTAAGAATAAAATCATTATTCATAAATTACTATTCATCAAAAATTAAGTTGATCTTGATAGACTCTAAATTTCTTACTGAACAAAACTGTAGAAGACCATTTTTTGAAAATCATTACACATTTTTAATTATTTAAGGTTTACATAAATATTTTTAAAATATCCTTTTTCTAAAATTCATCAATAATATTCACACTATTATTATCTGGGCATTTGAAAATTCACAAACTTCATCATAAGAAGAAATCACAATTTTAATTTAAATCAAAGGATTACACAAGGCAGTTATGGTCTCGTTACATAACCCCTTATAACACCAGTGTAGGACCTAAGAGTAAGGTGTGCTTGAGTGATAGATTCTTGGGGCGGCTCAGCCAATGTTGCTCGAGTAGTGATTTCAATCATCATGAACTTCTCGCGAAGGAGATTCCATTCCAGCTTCACACGTTGAAGTTCTTCTTGGGTTTGGTCCAGAGTAAAGCCCCAAGGTGCTACCTCATTCCCGAGTTCCATCAGATGGTCTTCGATCGGCCCGAGACTACTGGATGGGCCCATCAAATCTTCTTTCTATATTAATTAATCAAGATCACTTGAATTTATAGAAAATAAATGCAACATTTAGTTTTCAACGGTCTAATTTTATTTATACTCATTTTATTAAATGAAATAGTTTTGTTGAGTATAAAATAAAATAACACACAATGTTAGGAAACAAAAAATTATTCAAATTTTTTTGGTCGTTACAGGAAGAGCTAGCAGAATAACCATTGACCACTGGGCGGCTCGGTCTGGGAACAAACAAGCCCGCTGGTTGCGGGACAGACCGGATGGAACCGGGTTTCTCGGTGATCCGACGGGCTGGACCCCCGGTCAAACCGGGCCGGGTCCAGCAAGACCCAGTGGTCCCAACACAGTGCTCATCCAAGCCCAGACCCGCTAGATGGACCGACCTAGACCCAAACCGGGTTGGTTCGGGTTATTTGAACCCTACTGGGGCATGTGGGGCCCCCTAGGATGGGTTGGTCAAGCGAGTCTGACCCGGTCAGACTGGATCCGGACGTAACTAACCCCTTTTTACTAAAATGTCAATATCTTTCAAATTGGGAGTCCTTTTGACAATCCATTTGCTGCGTTGGAACCCTTGTGGAGAGATAGATATTTTAGAAAAATATAAGAAGGATTTAATGGAGGTTGGAATAAAATTAATGTCTTGAGGAGTGGTTTCTCCTAGAATCAAGTGCACTACATGTGGGAACCATACGGCTGACTGAGACCCAAAGACTGCTGACAAGAGACCCTATGTGGACCAGCTACAATGGCCTAGTGGGAAGAGGATTTGTGTGACCTGGTAGGGCCTTGATGGGGAGTGGATCTGTGTCACCCGATTGACCCATGATACTCGTCAGGGATGAGTACCTCAGTATGATGTCCATAGTGGGAAGCTGCTTTGTGTGACCTAGCAGGCCCAAAGTGGGGAGCGACTCCATGTGACCCAACATACCCACAGTACTCATCAGGGATGAGTACCACAATAGTTTAAGTCTAGTGGGAAGTTACTCTGTGTGACCCGAAATGCCTATGTTTGAGAGCGTCTTTGTGTGACTCAGCATACCGACGATACTCATCAGGGAGGAATACCCAAGTAGCCCAAGGTGTTAGGTGAAACAACTGATGGTATTAATTCTCATACTATAGTCTATACTTGAGTAGTACTCCCCTGTTGGAACTAGGGTGTGGGTCCTCACATACAGAGTAGTACTCCCCCATCTCCGAGTAGCGACGAGGATCAGGTCGTCCATAGGAGTTGGAGCTCCCTCGACTGTCGAACACAACTATGAGGAGAAAGCCCATCCAATTAAGGAGAATCAATACCTATATAGGAACAATTGATCCCTCAATGAGACTGAGTTGTGTCCCACTCCTTACATGAGAGACTAAGGTATCATTGGTTAGTATAGAGCAGTGCTCCCTCAACTCTATGCAGTAGCGAAGGGTGGGCCCCTTCACATGGGTTTCTTTAGTCTTGAATTGGGTGAAAGACTGTAATGAATAGATCTATAATATATGTCACTAGAGTTATACCTAGTAGAATGTTCTTGATGGAGTGTATCACTTGGACAGGTGCCACCATAAATGGTAGAGCTTGTGGAGTGTGATTTCATGATTTGTGTGTCACAACTTAAGCCTTTAGTGAGAATCATGATGCTAGCTATGGGGTTGGGACCCAATGTTTTTTAGTGGATAAGATGAGTATATATGGATGTTCATGATATATGTATAGGAATATACCTGATTAGAGATAACTATGCATTTATTCATGCTTTTTCTCTTGTGGTTTATCTTTGTGGTTTCGGGGTCCCCTACTGAGTATCATTTTACTCACCCCTGCACGAACTCTGCCCGTACATGTTGTGTCCGGTGTAGATGATAGATGCTTTGACAGAGAACTTGATGGCCTAGGACTAGTTAGTGCCCAGTGAGATACGACAGGAAAGACGTACTTTCATAGCTTCTGATAGCCACCCCTTTCCTACCTTTTAGGCGGGGTCTTTTGCAGACATCTTACAGAGATATTTTGTACTTCCCTATTTTCATTTTTTATTTTTTTGTGTTTTGATTCTTTCCCATTTGACTTACAACTTTTACCTTTTCTCAGTGGTGGTTTAGGGTCATACATGTTTTTCATTCCAGCTATTTGTGATGTTGTTTTGTGTGTGTACGTGCATACAAGTACTGAAGAAAATTACTCCCACTCATGGGATAATGCATTTGGTTCTAGTCACTAGGACCTTTCCGTTGGGAGGCGAGTTTTGTATAGTCACAAAACAACCCCAAGGGGATGGGTCCTGATAGTCCATAAAGTAGCACAATTCGCTTAGGGTGTAGTGTAGTTTTTATTGGACTCAAGTCAGTTCATGGAGGAACAGTTCGCGAAAGAAATTTCCACAAACCAATAATACATGAAAAATTGGATTTCATCTATAGGTGAAAACTGAATTTCAAGAGATCATATATCTACAGTTAGGGATGCATGCATTCATACCAATTAAGATACCTATAAGTTCATAAACTAGGAGTGGATTCCTTACAAGAGTAGTGAGAAAATTAAGAGGAATATGGTGATCCTTTCCACCAACAATGAGCCATAGAAAGAGGAATAGGGAGTGACCCTTGGGAATGTAGTGAGAAGACCCTAAATCTTGTGAAGGTAGTGAGGCTGGGAATAGAAGTGCTCTAGTCCAAACCTTGTAATTTGGTAGTGAGTTTTAGTGGAATCAATACATCAGCATAACGTCATTGTATGCTCCTTGGATGTATCCCAGTGAGGGTGAACCAAGTAAAATTCCTATTTCCCATGCATGATATCAATTCTATTCATAGATTTATATGGGAAGGTGATAAAAGATAGTTTTATTTAATGAAAAAAAGATCTGAAGGGAAAGGAGTTTTAATCTGTTATACCCTGATTCACCCCCTCTCAGGATATTTTTCCTAGTGGACCTAACGATTTGTATTAGAGAGAATAGTTTAAAGTTATCAGGTCTCTCTCTGTAGAAGAAATTGAAGTTTCCAATGGCAAAGTGATTTCAATATTCTATGGGAACAATTTTACATTTTGGAATAATTGGATGTATCACTACTTATGATCTTTAATAATGGATATCTTTATAGCCACACCACATGGTATTTTAGCTGGTATTAGCAGTGATTCTTTATCGGAAGCTGAAATAATAGAATTGGATGCTGATTCTAAATGGATCAATGCCTTTTTGGGATCCCTATCAAATGAAATTTATATGAAAGTGATTTAATATAAGTCATCACATTCCATGTGGTAAAAGTTACTAAAAATTTATATGGTAAACTCAATAGTCAGAGAAGAAAACTTGCAGGTTCTGTGAAACAAGTATAAAGATAAAAAAATCCACTCTAATAAGTCTTTTGATACTTTATTTGAATGCGTAAATGTTTTTGTGGAAGAAATGCATGGTATTAGGGAAATCATTGAAGGTATAATGATTTTCAAGTGTATCTTAAGAAAACTTCCACCTTAGTTCAATCTGAATGTTTTAGTATTAGAAATTAAAGATCTGAAAAAGATGACATTGGATAACTTTATAAATAATATTTAAAATATGAAATGAGAAATGACGATAATGATGATGTGGAAAAGGAGAAGTCCAAAGAGGTGGCCTTCAAGGCCATGAAGATAATCACTACTGAATATGGATATAAATATGATGGAAATGATGAGGTGATGTCATTCCTATCCTCAAATATTCAAAGAGGAAAAGGAAAGTTCAAGGGGAAACTCCCTCTTGCATGATTTTGATGAAGAAAGGTTGGACATCTTGCTGCAAGATGCCCCAAGAAGATTCCATAAGATAAAGAGGATGATGCTTAAATTACTATGAATAATTATTTAGCCTACATGAAAGTGAAGAAAATTTTTAATAGAAAACTCTTCAAAAAGAAGAATCTACTTTTAGTAGAAGATGATAGTACAAAAGAATACGATGTAGAAGAATTGGAGGACTCTAAGGATCTTGAAGTCAATGCTATAGTGGTAGTTGTCATAAATTCTACAATAAAAGAAGAAATAAAAAATTAATAAGAATAAATTTAAATAATAGTTGACCTTTAGGTCAAATTGGAAGTAACGGTTAAATAAATAGATGTTTGAAGGGACAAAACAAAGAAAGACA